>OX328112.1:7412547-8148380 GCA_946811185.2 Hippopus hippopus
TACATAAGAAAATCACCATTATACTGAAAATAAGTGAAGTTAGGAGATAAAATATGAAATGAAAAACAATACTGTCTTTGCTAAGAAAGATTTAATAAAGTATTACATCGATTGGAAAATAAAATGCTGGTTACCAGAATGTCTCAGCGAAACGGACGATGCAGATTAAAGATCAGACTGCACGTTTAGTGCAGTCTGATCTTAATCTACACTGACCGCAATGGTCACTATATCAGTGAAAGTCTCTTCGAAGATTAATTATCTTCAAGCTCATCCAATAGTTTTTCAAGAAGATCTTCTAGCTCCTTTTCCTTGACAATTTTTTCAACTTCATCCAGCTCTCGTGGCCTTCCGGGCCGACCAGGCCGTCCGTTAGGTCGGTTAGGGTTCGAGCCGGGAGGTGGGGGCGGGGCAGGGGTCGTTGTGGTAGTGGATGTCGTGGTTGTCACTGTTTGAAATTTGGAAATGTCCAGTTGGGGAATCTCCTCACAGTCGGTTAACGGATCCCTGTAACCATGAAAAAATGACATCACTAACTGTTTGATTATGATCATGTCTAATGATCACCGTCCGTCCGTCTGTCACACCGTTTGCCTTTCTGCCTGTGTCTCTTTCCTTGCTTGTCTTTCTAAATCTGTGTATGTGTCTGCTTGTCTGTCTTTCTTCCTCTTTTCCTCTCTGTCACATACCTTTCTCCCTCATTCTCCACCACGTCTGTCTGTCTGTCTGTCTGTCTGTCTCTCTCTCTCTCTCTCAGTTATTTCCTTAATACTCTCTCCCTCTCTGTCTCTCTGTCTTTGTCTCGCTCTGTCTCTCTCTCTCTCTCTTTCTCTCTCTCTCTCACGTTCTTTCTCTCTCTCTCTGCCTCTGTCTCCCGTTAGTAAATGTAACACCAGAGTCCCAATTCACCAACCATTCTTAATTTCATTCATAATCTTATTCTAGATTTAGAAAGAAACACAACTTCTGATTGGTCAGACCAAATGGTTTAGCCAATTATATGTTCTGTTACTTTCAAATTCAGAAATTTCTTGAAAATAAAACTTAGAATGTTCTTAATCCTTTTCCAACCAAATGAGTAAAATGAAACTTTCCAACCGATAGTAAAAACGCAAACTCTGCTATTTCAAACTTATATCTTTGGAAAAATATCCTCTTATCGGACAGTGTAGATCTAAGATCAGACTGCACGTTCTGTGCAGTCTGATCTTGATCTACACTGTCCGCAAAAAGTCTTTGAATCGCGTTTAGAAGCCTAACGGTTAAGAATGGTTGTTGAATACGGACTTAAAGCTACTCACACCGCAAGAAAGGCATTTGGATAGTTCACGGTCCTAAATTCATAGTTGTTACACAGGACTTTTGCCATGCTGTACTCCTGGATGGCTTCTAGTTGATCTGAAAAGTGGAAATAAACGTCAGGGAATTAAATAATAATGTAGGTGAGCCATGTTCTTGTAAAAGGGGGTCAGTAACAAGCATTTTATCCCATTTCCACAAAGTTTTCTACACCATAACAGACATGTCAAATTACATGTACTTGAACCACGTTACTTTGTCATTTGTAAACGCTTTCAATTTAGAAGTGTATAAATTTTGTCGTTTGGTAAAGGGTTAAGAGCTTTGAAAAATATGAGCCATGCTCTGGCAAAAGGGGGCTTAATGCATCTCCTCGATGCATTATACCAAGCAAGTCATCAAAGTATCTTGGATCCATAAAAAACCTTTTAGTGAAGGCCTAATAACCGACTGAGTCATTTGGTACACTGATCCTTTGACATGCAGAAAATTCACCAATAGCAAAAAGTTTCGACTCATGTCAGCCTGCGCCTACTGCGCAGGCTGACATGGATCGATACTTTTTGCAGATGCATTAAGCCCCCTCTTTTCATAGAGTATGGCTCGAATGTATTGACCACATACCGGTATCAAAATTTGCCACTTCACCCTCGTACCAAAACCTGTCCCCGTATTTAACTCGGGAGAACTGTATGCCCAGCAGACATTCCAGAGTGGGTCCTAAAGAATTTTTGGTCACCGGTTTCTCAGTCACAAGTCCAGTAAAAAGATCGATATCCCGGGGGTCCCTGGGGAAAAAAAAGGTAACATTTCATACGGTTTCAATGTCATTTGAGGCTAGTGCCCGGTTTCATGAAAAAAAAAAAAACTTTAAGACACATTTTTTCTCATTTTTCAGCCAGTTTTTAACCCATTTCATCTCTATTCTATCAAACTGTAATCATTCTTGTATCTTCATGCCAAATATTGCCCCTGTTGGTTGCAAAGTTGCCGAGAATACTACAGATAGAAAGTGCATTTCATTTTCGTGAGGGGGGGTGGGGGGCTTGAAACAGATGGCTCGCCGGTTCGAATCTCCGGCTCGGCCAATTTCGTTCCGAGGATTGATGATTTTCATTGCGACAGGATTCATTCCTGAAAAGAATATACAAAAAAAAGGCGAGAAGGAAAGGGGGACAAAAGAAAAGGCAGACGGATGGGTCAGAAACTCATGTATAAGAATGCGGAGAGTTCTATGCACTTACTCATAAGCTCTTTCGAGTTTAGCTCGAACATCAGGTTCGTGATCAGATAAATCATCAAAGGAAGTGACGTTATTCGCTGAAGAATTGCAGAACTTCCGGAAGTCGGTGTAGGGCGGAAGTCCGTGATCACGTCCACGTTGAATGTTCAGCGAAACTAGGTCAAAGCTGGTTCTTGTAGAAGGGTTTTGGAAAAGGAAGTTTCTAGCTGCACTCTCTATCAGTCTACGATTAGGAAAAAAAAAAGACAAGTGTCTATATTCACCAACCATTCTTAAGAATATTTTCGGTCTTATTCTCCAGAATTTTCTAATTTGAAAGTGACAACTTCTGACTGGCTAAAAAATTCGGTTTAGCAAATCAGATGTTGAAATACTTTCAAAATTAGAATATCTTGGAGATAAAAAATAATACAGGATATTTGTTTTGAACATTATCGGTGATATTTTCACGAGTGGTGCAGCAACGAGTGAAAATATTACCGATGATGTTCACGAGATGAAATAAATTTCGATCTTTCACCGAAGAAAACAAATATTCTATTTATTTCATGCTTCTAAGCCCCCTTTTTTTTGGGGGGGGGGGACTTACATCAAAATCCAGTACAGTTCTTTTCAGTAATTCCCCGTGACGTACCCCCTCCTCATAACAACGCATTACAATCATTACAATATTACGTAAAGTGCGAGAAATGTAGAGTAAATTACGTCATATTTCCATCTGGCTGAGTGGCATGCGCATTTTACCTAGGTAACTAGAATATAAAAATCGGTATTTTCACTGGTCGTAACCATGAAATATCGAAAAATATTTCACCGATATTTCTCGATAACCTACCGGAAAGCATGATATAACTACTCATATCGTAAGGTTATGCAGTTTAGTTAAGCTTGTTTTCAGACTTGGTGCTTGCTAACCTAAACTGCGTACGCAAATTTCGTGCGCACACATTTTAATGAAAGGCAGTGCGGGGTCTGTATTCAACAACCATTCTTAATATCGCTCTTTATTATACTGCAAAGAAATTTCTCGTGATCTGATTGGATAATATGCCCCGAACGTATACATCATGTACACTGGCAAAACCAGCGTAAAAGCAGTTTCCCTTTCGGGAGCCCCGTATACATGACTACACTTTCAACACAACATCCAAAATGGCGGCGTCGATCAAGATTAACATTAAGATTATGCACCAAACTGCACGTTTTTCCAAGGTTTC
The DNA here is from genome assembly GCA_946811185.2 of Hippopus hippopus. Taxonomy (NCBI): domain Eukaryota; kingdom Metazoa; phylum Mollusca; class Bivalvia; order Cardiida; family Cardiidae; genus Hippopus; species Hippopus hippopus. The sequence goes on from OX328112.1 coordinate 7,416,307, forward strand.
AGTGACGTCAGTTCCCAGTGACGTCAGTTTTCATTGAATTGGGGCACTCAGAAGGGAAATTCTACTTGGTCAGCGTGCTCAATTTTTGAAACCAAAAAACAGGTAAATTTCGCTTAACACACGTTGGAATGGTAAAACTTTGCAGTATAATAAATTCGTTGTCCGGTCAGGTGGCAGGGGACTTGGAAACTTGTTCACGGCTGTGGTGAATCATGTCGCCACCTCGGCTCGTGGCGACATGATTCATCACAGCCGTGAACAAGTTTCCAAGTCCCCTGCCACCTGACCGTACAACTAATAAAGTCTAATTTTTGATTTAGTAAGTAACACAACTCCTGATTGGTTGAACTATTTGAGCAATGCTCTGTGAAAAGGGGGCATATTGCATGTACAAAAGGCATCGACCAAGGTAACTCTGCGCAGTCCGCACAAGCTGAGCTGAGTCAAAACTACTTGATATTGGTCAAATGTTTTCAGGTCAAAGGACCAATCTACCTGAACAAAATTAATTTTATGGATCCATAATTATATGTTTACTTGGATCACGGAAACGCTTTAAGCCCCCTTTTTCCCAGAGCAACCCTCAATTGCATACGACTAATCAAATGTGGCTCACGTGACGGGATTTGACTTTCGAAAGCTGGAGAATATTGTTGAAAAGGAGAAAATTATGGTGTGAAAAGAACTATTTACTCATCCGTTTCCGCAGAATTTTCACCCGTCAACCACATCGCCAATCCATCGGGTCCTTTCGGATTACCGTCGTCATAGGTCAAGGTCATGTCATCGTAGGTGTCCTCGGTGTCTTCCCTTTTAACTCTGCGGAAATTGAAGTCAAATATATCCATAGTTCGGGGAATCCATGTATGCCCGTATCTGAAGGAGAGAAATGTATAAATGAGCCGAGCTTTGTGAAAAAGGGGGTTTAATGCATTAGAGAAAAGTTTCGATCCTGGTCAGCCTGCGCAGTCTGCGCAGGCTGACCTGGGCCGAAACTTTTCGCTATTGGTCAATTTTCTGTATGTCCGAGGACCAGTTTACCTCATGATCCAGTCGGTTGTTACACAAAATGGATTTTATGGATCCAAGACCATGTGATGCATCATGCATCATGCATCATGGTATCATGCATTACGGAGATGCATTAAGCCTCCTTTTGCCAGAACATGGCTCAAATCTATCTGCCTATATCTGAAGCCTAGCAATCAGGACTCTTAATCAGGAGGTCCTAGGCTGGTTCGAATCCCCAGCTCGGTCAATATCTCTCCTCTCTACGGAAATTGGAGTCAAATATATCCATAGTTCGGGGAATCCATGTATGCCCGTATCTGAAGGAGTGAAATGTATAAATTAACCCCTCATCCTGCTAAATAACTCAAACGAATTTTTTTTCATTTCGATAGTAAAAACCAAAATATTGCTATTTCAAAGTTATGTTTTGGGGTATATTATCTCCTTATCGGACAGTGTAGATCCGAGATCAGACTGCACGTTCTGTGCAGTCTGATCTTGATCTACACTGTCTGCAAAAGGTCAGTGAGTTGCGCTTAGCAGCCTAAGGAATAATATGCCTATATCTACAACCGAGCCCCGGTAGAGCCTTTGGTACCAAGCAGGACTCTAGTTCGAATCCACAGCTCGGCTAATATTTATCCTAGCCTAGGATAGTCAACTCATTGCGACAGGATTCATCCTTTCCCACCGTTATCTCGATTTTGGTAATTTGGGAAAGCAACCAGTGCCCTGAGAAGAATATTGTGCTAGGTACTGGTAAAAGAAATCCCAGGATAGCTTGGACAGGTGCACTGGCCTCCTCGATGAAACTGAAATAATGTTGTAAACAGCCTTAAACACTATACAAACAAACCAGGAAACCTATATCTACAATGTAATATCAATAATTTCGATAATTCGTTATTTCGATAATTTCAATAATATCGTGATGTTGGTTATTCGATGATATCATAAAATCGTAATGCCGGGAATTTCGATAACATCGCACTGGCCATAATTTTGATAAAACAGTATTGGCGAAAATTTTGATAATAACGTAATGGCAAAAATTTCGATAATATCGTAATTTTGATAATTTCGATACTATCATAAAATTCTAATGTCCATTTTTTCAATAGTATCATAAAATTGTAATGTTTTAACTATTTCGATACAATCATAATGACGATGATTTAGATATCTTAATACCTTTATGTCAATCTCATAGGAAACAATTATACTCGTAATGTCGTAATGTCATTAAAAATGATAATAAAGTCATTTTGATATGTTCATAATATCAATAATATCGCAATGTCGCTAATTTCGATCATATTGTATTGGCGATAATTTGGATAATTACTTATGTCGTTATGTCAATAATATAAATAATATCATAATGTTGTTATGTCATTAACATACATAATATCGTTGTGTCAATAATTTCGATAAAATTATTAAGTCGATATTTATATTTATGTCGTAGATGCGATAATATTTCGATTATATCGTACTGTCATTATGTCAATAATAAAAATGATATCGTAATTTCATTATGTCAATAATATAGATAATATCCACAATAATTTTTGTCCTTTTGAATTGTATGATTTAGATTCAAATACATTCTAACACTCGCATTGTTTACTTTAGGCTGCTATTAGGCCTTTAAGATAAGATTATAATTTTAAAGTTACTTAAAGACCCTATGTTGCCCGATGTATATATATAATTTACGTTGGAAAAACTGTATTATCATTACCCAATATCTGGACATGTCACTTTATCAAACTTTACTTCCTCATTTCTTCACCAGACAACATAATTTTAGCCTCGTCCAAATTCAAAAGTTTTGCAGACTACAAAGTAAATGTTACTCAAATGATGGGTTTTGTCTTTGAAAGAGTAGAAAACGTTGTGTGGGGAAAAGGAGATAATGCTGATTAGAACACTCTGATTATCAGCATTTTCTCCTGTTTCCCCCACAATGTTTTCAAAAGCTTTTTTTTGGCCAGGGTCAATGAAACCCAAGATTGTTTGGTAAAGAATTGTTCATGACATTCTACTGACACATTGAACAAATGTCTTGGGTCCATCTTATACAAGTGTACAATTTATCCATGTATTACAGTATTTTTCACACCTGTACGCGATTCCGAACGCATTAAAGATGGTCGGATTTATATCTGGATCGTAGATAAAAGCACCATCGCTTTTTAATCCGTAAAATTCCATTGCGTCATTGGACATGAAGGAGGGGAGAAATTCGTCGTAAACAATCTTCTGCATGATCGCGATCAGAAGTCGTCTGGTTTCCTGGAAGAGTTCTTCGTCGTCGGGATACGAATCTCGAAGCAGGGAAGCAATTCTGTTGTGTTCCATGACGAAAAGAGAATGATATGCAGTGAGAGACGGCACAACGTTTACTCTTATGTCACCTATAAAAAAACAAGACATATAGAATCTGACATAAGTTGGAATTTGAGTTAAATTTTTATTAAATGAGTCTAGGGAAATGTTATTAAGCGAGTTTTTGTAGACAAGTTTAATTAAATTCTTTCTCAAAAGCCAACGAGTCTAGGGAAGTAGTTATTAAGCGAGCCTATGGCGAGCTTAATAGCATTTTTTTCTTGATGAATTTAATAAAATTTTATATCAAACGCCAATGAATGTCAGATTCTTTTAATCACATAGCAATATTTCACAAACTAAAGATCAGAAGATGCAAAAAAATCTATATATGCACCAGTGGAAATATCCATAAAACCCACTCACTTGTATGAAATACGAACAAATTGATGTCGAAAATGACGTCACACAATTGTGATATCAAACGTGTGTAAGATAAGAAAATTCGTAATGGGTATATTACACTGAAAACAAGGGAGGTTATGTGATGAAAACAGTCAAGAGGTGAAATAGATCGACATAGCTAACCTGCGAGATTACACTCCTGGTTTTCAAGACCGTCTTGCTTGCAGACCTTGTGGTCCGGATCTTTTGGCAACCAACGATCGTCTATCCTCAAGAAGGCTAAAAATGGACAACAATACATTGCACATAGCTTTCCCTGTCAATTAAAGGCTCAATAGCTGCCAAAAATAAATTTTGGTGTTAAAATGCGTTTAAATTTAAATCAAACCATTTAAAGGTATGAAAAATTTTGTGAAGATGACAATCTATTATTGTGTGGTCTGTCCAAGTCTTAGTCGCTAGCAGAATAATGAATTTTAAGATCAGGCAAAAAGTATACAAAAGATAAAGTGACTTGGCAGGATTTAACCTAGTTTTGAAATTATTTTCTCCTGCCAGCGACTAACACTGGGACCGACCAAACAGAAACAGATTGTAATCTTAACAACAATTCACCATTTTAAATGGTATGATTTTAATCTGAATGTATCTTAACACCCACTTTGTTTACTTTTGGCAGTTATTGTTACTTTAAATAAAGTCTAGTCGTCTCAGGGGTCTAAAAGTATTTTTGTGTTGAAAGTTGAAATTGAAGATGATTTTGGTTAACGTTTTACGTCAGGTAGTGGACGGTGTAGATCCAAGATCAGACTGCACGTTTTGTGCAGCCTGATCTTGATCTACGCAGTCTGCAAAAGCTATCCAAGGCGACATTGGCATGGGATTTGCCATGAAAAGAGTAGAAACGTTTGGGGAAAAGGAGAAAATGCTCTTTACCACTAATAAAATACATGAAAAAAAATGTGGCAAAAAGAGAACAATTCAAGAGATTTGTCTTTTTTTTTTCCACATGTTTTTTCGTTCGTTCGTTCTTTCGTTCCTTCGTTCCTGCGTTCATTCGCTTGCTTGTTTGTATATGTTTAACCGTTGCTACGGACAGTGCACCTCTCAATGATGACCTTGATTTTCTTTTAGCAGTGCTTTGTACAGTATTCTTTCCATGTCATTGGCTACTTTTCTAACATAACCATCGACGAAACAATGATCAGCTGTGAGAGAGAAATGAATACTGTCGCACTGACTATCATCAATCCTTGGAAAGAAACTGGCCGAGCTGGAGACTCAAACCAACGACCCTAAAGTTTCAAGGCCCAGACGCTACCTATTAAGCTCGACTGGTAATAGTAAACTGTATGTAAGTCAATAAGCAACGTACCGCCTGTTCCACCGTTTTCTCGAAGTTCAGCTTGTTGTGCCGCCGATGATCCGTACACGTTCGAGGCATCAATGTAAGACGTAATATCGTTGATTTGTTCTCGTCTTAGAAAACCGTCTTCTAAATAAAGAGAAAATAGAGTAATTTTTTGAAGTAAAGTGCAAGTTTTCTTCGTCAATAACATAAAGTTTTATCTATACATGATTCTAAACGTTTTGGAATTAATTAATTAATTAATTGAGTGAGTGAGTGAGTGAGTGAGTGAGTGAGTGAGTGAGTGAGTGAGTGAGTGAGTGAGTGAGTGAGTGAGTGAATGAATGAATGAGTGAATGAATGAATGAATGAATGAATGAATGAATGAATGAATGAATGAATTATTTATTTATTTATTTATTTATTTATTTATTTATTTATTCATTTCCTAATTTCAGATGAATGTGCAATCTGGACCTGTATTCACCGACATGTCTCAAGAATATTCTTTGCCGGCCTTTTCCTAGATTTAGAAAGTAACACAACTTCTGATTGGCTAAACCATTTGGTTTAGCCAATCAGAAGTTATGCTACTTTCAAATGTAGAAAATTCTAGAGAATAAGATCAAGAATGTTATGATGGTTGGTGAATATGGACTCTGATCTTTAATGGACATTGTTCGCTATCACATACTTAACTTTGGTCAAAGCATCGTGAAGCGAGCTTGAAATCTACATGTACTTTTATGTAGATTCAGAATTCTCGATGTCGTCTTAAATACCCAATCTCCTCTTGCCATGATAATTCACAGACATTCTTGAACTTTTCTATTCGAGAGAATTCCGCTATGTATTTACAATATGCATTCCAGTGGGGTCCTATCATAGTATTACTCTTTGAGACCACCCACTCTCCACTCCCAACCCCACCCGCTTATCTCTACGTTGTAGCGAGCAACCTGTCTCACAGACTTGAGGCTCGGATCATTGAAAGTTCATGCAGTACCAAATGAGATCCAACACACCTCCACCCTACACACTCTCCACTCCCAACCCCACCCGCGTATCTCTACGTTGTAGTGAGCTACCTTTCTCACATAGTTCAGGCTCGGATCATTGAAAGTTCATGCAGTACCCTCTGAGATCCAACACACCCGCATCCCATCCACTCTTCATTCCCGACCCCACCCGCGTATATCTGCGTTAAAGTGATTAACCTGTCTCACAGAGTTTAGGCTCGGATCTTTGAAAAATCATACAGTAACCTCTGAGATCAAACACATCCTCACCCCACCTACTTTCCAATCCCAACCCCACCCGCGTTTCTGTACGTTGAAGTGACTAACCTGTAACACACAGTTTAGGCTCGGATCTCTGAAAATTCATACAGTACCCTCTAAAGAAAAAGGAATTCCTCACCCCACCCACTCTCCACCCCCAACCCTACCGGCGTATCTGTAAGTTGAAATGACTAACCTGTCTCACAGAGTTTGGGCTCGGATCTCTGAAAATTCATACAGTAACCTCTGAAGAAAAAGGAATTCCTGCCTTCGTTCCTTTGCACGTAGATCGGAAGACAATTATCGAAGCTGCGAAAATAATTAACCTTTAAAGTGCCTTTCACAACTATTGTTACCTTGGCGGCCAATGTAGATCAAAGATCAGACTGCAGTCTGATCTTTGATCTACACTGTCCGCTTTGCTTAGACAAAAGCAACCTTATAATTGCGATGATTTAGGTCTTTTTGCTAGGCTGAAAATGTCTGTTGTGTTAATTCGGTATCCTAATGGTTAAAGATACATCCTTACAGCTGGAGAGAAAAAACTCTGATAAAACTTGAAAGTGTGTAGAATGGATCAGCTGTGTAAACATAGATAAATTACTGATATATACGGTATAAGGGATAGGAAATCTGAAAGGATTTGTCCTCACTTAAAACCGGAAACAACAAGTGCGATTGCTTTGAAGGCTTCCGAAACATGAAGTGCGCTTTCTCTCCGTCGTAATCTGTGCAAAATTGCCGCTGTCAGGGGCAACATTTGGCATAAAGATACAAGAATTATTATAGTTTCATTAAATAAGGATGAAATGGATTAAACACTGGTAAAGAAATTACTGAATACGAGTATAGATGTATCTTTAACCCTTTACCACACAATGACGACTTTTAACGACCCTGAGGATAAAGCCTTTTGAAAACATTGTGGGAAAAGGAGAAAATGCTGGTAACCAGCATTTTCTCCTTTTCCCACAAAGTTTTCTACCCTATCAAAGAAAAATTGCATCATTTGAGCCACTCTGAAATTGTTGTCTGCAAATGTTTTCAATTTGGATAGGTCTAAAATTTTGTTGTGTGGTAAAGGGTTAAGTGATAATACAAAAAGAGGTTAATCCTAGCTTTCCTAGACAATCTCTCGTTTCACCGGCTTTAATGAAGATTGCGTTTAAAAACAGTGTGGTAAAAGAAGACAATTCAGGTAACCAACAAAAGCTTCTTAAAATGACCTTGAGAAAAAAACTCTAAAAACTTTTTGGAGGAAAAGAGAAAATCTAAGTTGCCAAACAAGTACAGTTACAATGATTGTTGAAAAATAACAGGAAATTTAAAATGGGGGAAGAAAAGAAAGAAAGAAAGAAAGAAAGAAAGAAAGAAAGAAAGAAATAAAGAAAGAAAGAAAGAAAGAAAGAAAGAAATAAAGAAAGAAAGAAAGAAAGAAAGAAGGAAGGAAGTGAGGGACAAAGGAAGGAAAGAAGGAAGGAAGGAAGACTCACTCGTCAAAAGTTGCATCTGTACAACAGTCTTTGATGACTGAAAAATCAGAAATAAAAAAAATATATGTATAGATGAGCCGTGCTCTGGCAAAAGGCGGCTTAATGCATATCTGTAATGCATTGTACCAAGCAAGCCATCACCTAATTAAAAATCCATAAAATCTAACAAACTTACTGAATGATGAGATAGACTTGTCCTTTGACACGCAGAAATTTACCAAAAGCAAAAAGTTCGACCTAGGTCAGCCTGCGGAGCCACTCGTAAAAATATTACCGATAATGTTCACTCGATGAAATAAATTTCGATCTTTCAAAGAAAAAAACAAATATTCTATTTATTTCATGCTTCTAACCCCTTTTAGTTGGGACTCTTCGTCAAAATCCAGTACATTTGTTTTCAGTAATACCCTATGGCGTACCCCCTCCACATAACACATTTAACAATATATTATGTAAAGCGCGAGAAATGTAGGGTAAATGCGCGTAAATTACGTCATATTTTCCTATGGTTGAAAGGCATGCGGTGTTTACCTAGGTATCTAGTTCGCGGGAACTACTGTTTTCGCCTTCAATTGAAATGTTACAAAAAAAATATGAAATCGGTATTTTTCACTTGTCGTAACCATAAAGTATCAATTTATAATCCACCATTATTTCTCGATATTCTACCGTGAAGTATGAAATAAAAGTTATTATTAAGGCGACTATAGGTCCGGATCTGAATGAAACACCTAGTTAGAAATATGCAAAAAAGCTGCCTACTTGTTTGTGTCGGCGTTAAAGTTAGATCATGATCTACAAACTGTCCCATCTGGAATGCATGCAAATTAATGTGGTTGCTTCTAATCGGTGGACCTCGGCTATCATGGACCTCGTTGCTGATCTCTCTTGGATTGGGCAAAGCTTGTCCACCGAAAGATGTATTTCTCTGCGCACTGGTTCCATCATCTGTAATTTAACGGAACTTACAGGCCTATTTATCTGCGAACTATTACCATCAAACGTGATTTGGCGGAAGTTTAAAATCAAAGCACTGTGTGGGTACTATTGTGCTGTGACGGCAGATCAAATGTAATTCAAATGTTTGGATTTGTCTCTGATAGGTTTGACAACACTGTGGAAAAAGGAGAAAAAGCATGGTTATCAGCATTTTCTCCTTTTCCCAAAATATTTCAAAGGCCTTCTTCCTAAGGGTCCTTGAAAGTCAGAATTGTGTGGTAAAAAGTTAAAATTAATGCAGTTGATAATAATTGAGTGGCTTAATGCAACTGCAAAAAGTATCGAACTAGATCAGCCTGCGCAATTTGCGCAGGCTGACCTAGGCCGAAACTTTTTGCTATCGGTCAATTTTCTGCATGTCAAAGGATCAGTCTACCTCTCGGTCCAGTTGGTTGTTAGACAAAATGGATTTTATGGGTCCATAGTTATATGATGATGTGTTTGGTTTAATGTATCAGGAGATGCAATAAACACTCTTTAAACCTCTATTTGCCAGAACGCGTCTCAATTACACTACTACACTAATAATAAAAAAAAATACCGTAAGCTGGTTCCAGTAATCGTATTTGTGCAGAGCCTGCGCTTCCCCATCTCTTATTGACCAGATTGTTACAGGTACCATCCGCTGTTCTATATTTAGCATTTTCGTCACATGTGATGTCATTGTCCTCACAGGAACCTCCATTCTGGCGTTTGAATTCTTGTCTTACTTCCGGGCTGCGAAGTTCCTCTTCAGTAAATCCCCTAAAAAGTATTATTTAGTCACACTAAAGAATTGCTCAAAATTATTCGTTAGTCACGTTCCCATGAGGCAAACCTCAGGTGATCAAGTCCCTCAGCTGTATCACATAGCTTGATATGCACTTACACGGTACATTTCTTCGCCGGAAGTACACCGTTTAACCGTTTTAAATTTATAAGGCTCCTCTTAAAAAAAGAAAACACAAATAACAATTTTCTATCGATATTCTTCTCAGAATATTTCCGTTGACAAACAGTTTGTACATTCAATTGATAGCTTGGTTTATCAATCCCTTTCGGAGCTTTCATCGACAGATCGATAGATGTAGCTCATTGTTCATGTCATTGCTAAATGATTCACATGGACGCCGCCATGTTTAGGATTACGTGATTGGTAGTTCAAAATAGAAACATCCTTTATACAGACGAGGTTAGAAGTAGGTACGCAAGCGGCCGAATTGTGACGCGTGTCACTTTAAAAGACAAATGTAATTTACAAATTAAAAATACGTACTCATCCCTAAGAACACGCATGGCTAAAAGTAGTTCCGTCGCTTTCTTGTTACTCTCGGTATTTACCTCCCCTCTTCTGAAGTGGTAATTGGCCAAAGGACATCCTCCCGCGCGTTTGTCATGACCTTAAATAGATAGACCTCTTCATAAAAAGGATGGATGGATGGATGGATGGATGCATGGATGCATGGATGGATGCATGCATGCATGGATGGATGGATAGACGGATGCATGGATGGATTGAAGGAATTAATGGATGGATGAGCTGATGAGTAAATGAAACGATCAATTTACTGAGTGGAGTGACAGACATAGCTCTACATAAAAATAGACAGCGAGAGAGAGAGAGAGAGAGAGAGAGAGAGAGAGAGAGAGATCAAAATTTTAGTATATCGATAGATAAGTTAATCTTAAATCATACATGAGTTTAAATTAATTTCTCGATGATTTTAAACAAATACACAAATTTACGATTTCAGGCGGGCAGAGAGAGAGGGAGAGAGAGAGAGAGAGAATGACCTTATGACCTTTGGGAATATAGACTTAAAAAATTGAAATACTCACTTTCTGCCTGCCGTTCCCTCTTAAGGTCATTGACAAACCTCACACCCTCTATCACAGTGCGAACGTGCTGGGCGCTTGGGGCCTTGGAAGCGGCTTCCACCCACAGAATTACACCTACTGTCCAGAAAAGCACCTGGAAGTAAAAAGAAAATAATTATGAAAAAAATGCATTGATCTGGCGACCTTTTTGTTGAATAGTGATGCTCGTACAATTGGAGTTATCTATTCTTCGAACAGACAACAAATACGGCCTTTACCACACATTCCCGACTGTTGACGACCCTTCGGAAGACCACTTATGAAAACATTGTGGAAAAATGAGAAAATGCTGGTAAACAGCATTTTCTCATTTTCCCACAATGTTTTCAAACCTTTCAAATATAAATGTCAATTTTTGAGTCACGTCTATTTTAAATTTTTAATTTGGACAATTCTTAAATTTTGTCGTTTGGTAAAGAGTTGGAATATCCACACCAAGAATTTGTACTTAGGGAGAAATTTAGTTAAGTTACTGATTTTAAAAGATTGTTGAAAAAGCAGAAATGACTCGGATGGATGGATGGATGGCTAGCTGGATGAATGGATGGGTGGATGGATTGACGGACGGACGGACGGACGGACGGAAGGGATGGGACGGGATGGGATGGGAGGGCGGTTGGACTGACTGACTGATTGACTGACTAAGACACGACGAAAACGTTTTTATTCAGCGAAATATCCCAAGGTACTTGTATAAGCAATTAAAGTATCGAGAGTATCCGACCAGGATTTTTGGGGGCATAATTTAAAAAAAAATTACTTACAAACTGAAAAGGACTTAACCATTTGCCAGCCGACAAGTTTTAGATTTGTTTAAATTTAGGCCATTTGCTGACGACAAATAAACTGTAGCTAAAATAATAAAATTTTCCTTTGATTGAGCAGAAAACATGTTGGAGAAGTAGAAAATGCTGGTTACCAGCATTTTTCTTTTTCCTACAGTATTTATAAAGCCTTTTTTGATTAAAAAGATCGTTTAAAGTTTGAATTGTTTTGTTAAGTGTTAACCCTTTACCACACATATCCAGAATTATAACGACCCTGAAGAAGATGGTATTAGAAAACATCGTTGGAAAAGGAGAAAATACTGGTAACCAGCATTTTCTTCTTTTCCTACAATGTTTTCTATCTTTTCAATGATATATCTCATCATTTAAGACACATCCAATTTGTTTACTGCATAATCTTTATAATGGTCAAGTCTGAAAAATTCTTTATGTGGTAAGGGTAAGAGAATACTTGGTTTGATTTGTCTTGGAATTTAACGCCATTTTTACAGCTTAGGTCATATCACAGCGGTCAGTGCACCTACGCATACATGGTTTCCTTGGCTTTCTTACAACAGTATTGACACATCTGTCTTTCAAAAGCCACTGACTACTTTTCTCACATAGATCGGAGGTGAGAGGCGAAAAATCGCAGGAAAGAAAATTTGTCTCAAACGAGTATCGAACTCCCAACCACCAGGTCACGAGTAATCTATACGCTAACCACTGAGCTACCCGGTTTGGGCTGAGGATGACTGCAAAGTACAGAATACAGAATATTTTATTGAGTTTATTATTATATTTTACAGAGTTTTTCGTCATCAGAAAGAAATTAAACATAAATCTATAACGCTGTGGGTCAGTGACACATTTACAGAGGGTTTTAGCGTAGACCACAATGCTATTGTAAACATTTTTACAATGGGGCGGGGGGAAAGAATGAAATTAGAAACAAAATGAAAACATGGAAAAAAGGTCAGGTCTAAAACGCTTGGTGCTGAAACGTCCCTCCACGAGGAAAAGGTACAGTAAAGACGAGTTAAAGGTTGGGTGAGGTAGAGGTTAAGTGAAACTGTTTTTTTTTTTTTAATGTGTGCATCTGTGTGTTTAGAAATTAAATCTTACCCACTTAAGTACTAAAGTACTTTCCTCCGACCTTAAAAAAATCTAGTAATGAAACCTTTGATAAGATTCAAAAGATTTTTTTTCCCATGCTTGACCTGATGACAAAATTTCTACCCTTGTTCATATTACCGAAAATCAGTTTCATTGGAGAAATGAAATATGGGCGTTAAACAATGGAATGCTTTTTGTATTTCTTCCTGAAAATCATTTTGGGGAAAAGGAAAAAAATAAATAAATGTTACGAGCATTTTTCTCTCTTTTTCCCACAATGTTTCAACACCCTTTTCTTTCTTTATTTGCCTTGGTATCGTAAAATTCGTGCTCGTTTGGAAAACGGTTGACATGGCGCCCTTTCTTCACTTAATCCTTTACCACACAACCCCGAGTTCTAACAAGCCCAAAGGAAAAGGACTAGTGGAAAATATTTTTGGAAAAGGATAATATGCTGGTACCCAGCATTTTCTCTTTTTCCTGTGATGTTTTAAATTCTTTGAAAGACAATGCACTTGTACTTGTAAATGACAATAAAAACGCCTCCAATGGACATATTAAGCCCTCGAAAAAAAGTCAGATCTTTTTTTTTTTCAAGGAAAGTGTCTGTAGATATATAGATGTTGCAAAGGTTATAGAAATTTAATGGCTTGCAACACGCGAAAAGGACATTTGCGTAAAGTGTCGTCTCGGATCAGCCTGCGCAGTCAGCGCAGGCTGATCAGAGATGGCAAATCACGACTACATTAGATTTTGTACTACAATAGACTTGTGCAAAACAGAAAATTACATAAAAACGGAAAGTGTCGTTTCGGATTAGCCTGCGCAGTCCGCGCAGGCTGATCCGAGGCGACACTTTACGCAAATGTCCGAATGCCTCTTTTCGCGTGTTGCAGGCCTACTGATATTTTGCCCTTCAAAGTGTCCCTTTGACCAGACTGTGACGTTTTTTTTTTTTTTAAACCTCATCTGCTAAATAAATAAAACTTAATTTTCCACTCAGTAGTAAAAACCAAAATATTGCGTTTTTAAAGTCGATTTCACGGGACAGAAAATACCGTATCGGACAGTGAAGATCAAAGATCAGACTGCGCGTTTTGTGCAGTCTGATCTTGATCTACACTGTCCGCGTAAGCGCCCCGAGTCGCGCTTAGTAGCCTGAGGATTAATTTAAATATTTGTATTACTTCCCATTTAATTAAACCTTTGCGATTTGAATGATCTTGCGGAGCTCCGGCGTGGTAAAGTGTAGGACTCGTGGCCTGGAGATTCCGGGTTCGAGCCTCACTGGATCCACTGGGTTTTTCTTAGGAGTGTCCTTGGGTAAGACACTTCAGAGCCCTGGCTTAGTACTTTCGAAACCCAGGTAATACATGAGTATACGAGCTGTCGCCGTGATATGACTGAAATAATGTTGAAAGCGGCTTAAAACACCATTTAATCAAGAATCCTATGTTTTAACGACCCATATGACAAAGGATTTTGAAAACATTGTGGGACCCTAGGAGAGATAAGCCAATCCATTTTAGCTAAATGTACTTTGACGTCTGCGAAGTCTCTCAATATGGACATGTCTCAAATAATGTCGTTTGCTTAAGAGTTAACAAACATTATATCCCTAAAGTTTTCTTTAGTCCGGATTTGTTTTAACCCTATACCAAACAATCCCATAAAAAGAGGAGTTTTAGAAAAAAAAAAAACTTGTGGGAAAAGGAGAAAATGCTGGTAACTAGCAATTGTGTCTTTTTCATAATGGTTCTACCCTTTCAAAACAAAATCCATCAATTGAGGCACTTAATCGTTGGTACATAAAAAAAGAATGCTTTTACTCTTTACCACACAACAAACATTTGGACTTTACCAAATTCAAAGCATTTGCATAAGAAAAATCAAATGTAGCTCAAATAATGATAACTGTCTTTTGAAATTGTAATAAACTTTGTGGGGAAAAGGAGAAAATGCTGGGAACCAGCATTTTCTCCTTTTTCCCACGATGTTTTCAAAAGCCTTCTTCCTTGGGATCATGAAAACTCGGGATTGTTTTGTATGAAAATTGTCTTTTGAAATTGTAGAAAACATTGTGGGAAGAAGAGAAAATGCTGGTTACCAGCATTTTTTCCTTTTCCCGCGATGTTTTCAAAAGCCTTCCTCCCTCATTTATTATAATCTTGTCATCCTGTATTGTATTAGTTGTATTGTATTTTTATAACTGATTTGTTTCTCTCTCTCTCTCTCTCTCACTCTCTCACATACACATGCACACACACACGCAGCACGCACTCGCATTTTCGGCAACACTACCAATTTTCGCCAATTTTTCATTATGTTGTTTTGCTTGTTTGCTTGTACAGTATTATGTTCCTGTATGTTATATTGTAAACTCTTCAAAATGGAGGAAATAAAGGGGAAAAAATGGTCACCATTATGAAGTTCAAAGCATGATCTTTACCTTCATGCAAAATTTGTTTTATCAGAACAAAAGAAAACAGAATGTAAAATTAATTTAGACTTGTACAAAGTAAAGCTTTTCTACAATAATTCCCCCAGAAACATGCATGGATATTTGAAACAGAGCTTTATAAATAACAAAGAAAGGATGAGAGGAAAAGCGAAAGAATCGAAAGGATAAACACATGAGTCATGCTCTGAGAAAAGGGAGCTTAATGCATCTGCGAAAAGTATCGACCCAGGTCAACCTGCGCAGTCCGCGCAGGCTGACCTGGGCCCAAACTTTTCGCTACTGGCAAATCTTCTGTATGTCCAAGGACTATTCTACCTTGTGATTAAGTCCGTTGTAAAAAGAGTGGCTATTACAGA
The DNA here is from genome assembly GCA_946811185.2 of Hippopus hippopus. Taxonomy (NCBI): domain Eukaryota; kingdom Metazoa; phylum Mollusca; class Bivalvia; order Cardiida; family Cardiidae; genus Hippopus; species Hippopus hippopus. The sequence goes on from OX328112.1 coordinate 7,431,731, forward strand.
TCCATGAGTATGTGATTGCTACCTTGGTATTATGCATCATGGAGATGCATTAAGCCCCCTTTTGCCAGAACGTGGCTTATATAAGCCATGCTATGTGAAAAGGGTGTTTAAATCATATGCAAAAAGTATTTATTCAGATCATCCTGCGCAAACTAAGCCTCACGCGCAGTACGCGCAGGCTAGCCTGGGTCAAGGCGGTAACAATTTTAATTACTCCGTATCATGCTCTCCTTAGAAATGCAGTCTGCTACTGATCTTTGGCAGCTATCTGTTAATCGCTTTTCGTTATTATTACCGTCACTTTTGACAATGTAACGTCCGAGTGATAGAAAAGGAAAAAAGATGAACGTACTGCAACCCAGGCTAGCGCAAGCTGACTATTCATGGATTACAGAAATACATAAAGCCCCCATTTTCTCTGAGCATGGCTCTTTTTTATTTTCAATAGAAGCGTAATTGAATTTCTTACATACTCAACAAGAACTATCTATAAAAAAAGATAGACAGCGTGCTGGAACATGAATATTGGAACCCTTTTGTGGCTCCAAATTAGAGGAAATTTTGAAAACTATCCTCGCCAGCAGTAGCCTCTCTTCCTTATTACTTTGTTTATTATTGAAAAGTAAAATTTTGAATTAAATATTTACAAATGAATAGACTTTAAAGCGATAGCAACATATATATGAGCCATGCTCTGGCAAAAGAAGGCTTAATGCATCTCCGTAATCCATCACACCGAGCAAACCATTACATACTTATGGATCCATAACAGTCACCTTTTTTAATAATCGACTAAATCATGAGGTAGACTGGTCCTTAGACATACAGAAAATTGATCAATAGCGAAACGTGTCGGCCCAGGTCAGCCTGCGCGGACTGCGCAGGCTGACCTGGGTCGATACTTTTCGCAAATGCATTAAGCCCCCTTTTCACAGAGCACGGCTCATATATTGGTTCATTAAAAATACCCGAAAATAGGCAGACAGGGGCCCGCCAATTAAACATGTAACCATTGGCAAATTACTATCTTTTCAATCGGTTGTATCAATACCAAGAACAAAGTCAAAACCCAGTGCATTCAGCTACGCTGAAAAATGCATGTTAGGCAATGGGAATTCGGAATTTTTGATGAAATACTATTAGCTATCGAATGTACATCGTTTACACTGGTACAGTGGTCGACTAGTATTCGAGCGAGGGTTGATACTGAACTTTTGGCGGCATAACGACGTTTTGCGTACAAAGTAAGAAAGACCATGTTGGGGTCGACAAATAGATTGTGTAGTGCTTAATGCCGTTTTCATCATTATTTCAGTTACAATGCATATCGCGGCGGCCAGTGCACCTATCCTTGCTTTCCCTGGGTTTCTTATACCAGCACAATATTCTTCCCAAGCCACTGGCTGCTTTCCCACAAAACTATCGTCGAAACAGTGATCAGTGGTGAGAGAGGAATGGATCCTGTCGCAATGACTATCAACAATCCTCGGAAAGAAATTGGTCGAGCTGGGAATTCGAACCAGCGACCCCCTGTTCTCAAGTCCTGTACACTATCGACTGCGCTACCAGGGCTCGCCGGGGTCGAGAAATTAGTAGGACACCCATATTAATCAATTTTCAGGTTCAATTATCCATTATCTGCATAATTATCTACCTTATACCAAATAATTTCGTCTTTTCACGACCCCGATGCAGAAGTAGTTTGGTGACCAACATTTTCTCTTCTCCCTAAAATGTTTTCTACCTTTTTATAGAAATAGAGGATATTTGTTTTTTACGGTGAAAGATCGAAATCGAGTGAACATCACTCGTGAAAATATAACCGATGATGTTCATGAGATGAAATAAATTTCGATCTTTCGCCGTAAAAAACAAATCTTCTATTTATTTCTATTTATTTCATGCTTTTAACCCTTTCTTGGGGGAACTTAATCAAAATCCAGAACAGTTCTTTTCGGTTATTCCCCGTGGCGTATCCCCTTCGCATAACAAAGCATTGCAATATTACGTCAAGCGCGAGAAATGTAAGGTAAATTACGTCATATTTTCATCTGGTTGTGAGGCACGCGCATTTTACCTAGGTAACTAGTGCGCGGGAACAACTGTTTCCGCCTTCAATTGAAGAGTTAGAATATAAAAATCAGTATTTTCACTGGTCGTAACCATGAAATATCGAAAAATATTTCACCGATATTTCTCGATAACCTACCGGAAAGCATGAAATAAAGAACTGATCTTTTGAGGTATACTGAATTTGAGCCATGCCCTGTAAAAGTGTGGTTTAATACATCTCCGTGATGCATAATACCATATAAGTCGTCACATAATTATGGATATATAAAACCCTTTATGTGTGGCAACCGACTAATTCATCAGGTAGTATGGTCTTTTGACATGCAGAAAATTTACAAATAGCCAAAATAGTTTCAACCCATGTCAGCCTGCGTTTCCTCGCAAAGCAATCTAACTTTCTATCTATTAAGTATCCGATCTTTTTACTTTCTATCGCATCGCATTAAGACAATCATTTCTCTTCGTTTTTATATGTATATATAGAATATGAATTTGCGGGAACATATCATTTTGAAAAGAAAAAAAAATCTCTTTTTTTTTTCAAATCAAAGGTCACAAATAATTTGAATACCTTAAGCTTCCCTTTCAGATATTGAAGTCCACATTAAAGAAAAAAAAATGAAAAGAAAAGTGACCTTGGGGGAAAAAAAAAAAGACCTACGCGTCGGGTTGTTATTATTTGATATTTCAAATTATTATATTTCTCGATAGATGGGGCCTAAATCTTTTCACAACTCCGATATTGTACAAATTAAATCTGAAATTTTGACACGAAATCTTGGCTTGACGACAAAATATTTTGATGGATTCCAAAATTTAAAGCATTAGCATATGACAACTGAAATGTGACTAAAATGGTTTGAGTCATGCTTTGGCAAAAGGGGGCTTAATGCATCTGCGAGAAGTATCGATTCAGGTCAGCCTGCGCAGTCCGTGCAGGCTGACCTGTGCCGAAACTTTTCGCTACTGGTCAATTTTCTGTATATCAAAGGCCCAGTTTTACCTCATGATTTAGTCGTTTGTTAAAAAAAGTGGCTATTATGAATCTATGGGTATGTGTTTTGCTTGCTTTGTATCATGCATCATTGAGATGCATTAAGCCCCCTTTTGCCACAGCATGGCTTTTTTGTTTTTGAATGGGTTTAAACCATTGGTTAACTGAAAATTCTATTTTATGTCTCATTTTTCAGTGTTTTCAAATACAGTATTATTGGTGTCGTTTAAACAAGAGATATAATGATAAAGGGAAAAATGCGGGAAAAAAAATGAGCTATGCTCTGTGAAAAGGGGGCTTAATGCATCTGCGAAAAGTATCAACCCAGGTTAGCCTGCGCAGTCCGCGCAGGCTGACCTGGGCCGAAACTTTTCGCTATTGGTCAATTTTCTGTATGTCCAAGGACCAGTCTACCTCACGATTTAGTAGTCTGTTAAAAAAAGTTGCTATTATGGATCCAGAGGTATATGATGGCTTGCTTGGTGCCATGGATGACGGAGATGCATTAAGCCCCCTTTTACCGTAGCATGACTCAAATATGGCCTGCAACACGCGAAAAGGGGCATTCGGACATTTGCGTAAAGTGTCGTCTCGGATCAGCCTGCGCAGTCCGCGCAGGCTAATCCGAGACGACACTTTCCGTTTTTATGTAATTTTCTGTTTTGAGCAAGTCTACTGTAGCACAAAATCTAATGTAGTCGTAAAGTGCCGTCTCGGATCAGCCTACGCGGACTGCGCAGGCTGATCCGAGACGACACTTAACGCAAATGTCCGAATGCCCCTTTTCGCCAATATCTGGCAAAATAGTATCATTAACAAAACACTGCATTCAGTTGGGCTTCAATGCAATACTTAAACAAGTGAGAAACCTAAAGCAATCTGCACAATAGATAAGTAAACAAATATACTTTTATCACAAAAGAATTAAAATTAAGAGTGAGAACAGCCTACATTATAAGAGAAAAGAAGCTAGCGTAGAAATACGCGTTTATGTAACGGGCCCACTATTAAGCGACTAAAAGCGTCAAGAAGTGCAATGAAAAGACTATGGCTGTCCATTCATTCAAGAACGAACGCACAAATTTTGCAAAAGTATTTTTATACACAAGCATCCAGACTGAAAACTCGTTTTCAATTTGTCTTCAAATATTTGAACTAGGAACAAAGCTATCGACCCTTCGACGACCAATCAGTTCTGTTAAGTTGACGCTGTTTTGACCAGATGATATATAAAAAATGTCTACAACTGGAGATAATACACCAGAACATTGTGTAAAAAAGAGCGATAAATTCTATGCTTGTTGCAGGTGATTTGTCCTTTTTTCCGACCATGTTTTGCAATCGTTGAATTCCAAAGGGATATAAAAAAGGATTACAATGTCATATATTTTATACCATAATGGGTCTTTAAACAAACCAGGTTTATTTAGAGAGCATCTCTCAAGACTGCTCCTCCACAGTTAGATTATTTTCAGCGGACTTCTCAACCAGATGCAAAATTTTAAACTGGACCATTTTGAAAACATACGCAGACGACAAAAAACTCTTGTTGAAAAGGTGAAATTTTTCTCAGAAAGAGTAGAAAATATTGTGAAAAAAAAAAACAACAGAAAATGCTGGTTACCAGCATTTTCTCTTTTTCCCACGATGCTTTCAAAAGCTTCGTTCTCCAGGATCTTTAAAACATGGGATTATTTCGTATAGGGTTAATGGGTACTTCAGATTGAATATGATTAACTGGTATCCTGCCGCGTCTCTAGTGTTAGCCTTCACAAAAAATATGAGCTTGCGCTTTGGCATAGGGGATTTAATACAACTTCTAGATCCATTGTACCAAGCAAGTCATCACATAATTCTTGATCCATATAAATTCATTGCCCATATGGGCAACCGGTGGCGACGATAAGTGAACGGAAAACCAATCAACCAATATTTACCCTTCATAGGGATTTGATTTTTGCAGTTCATCACAGTTACGGGTAGTTTCAAATACATGTATGGACTTTGCAATCTGAGTCTCTGTCAACAGGGCTCAACTGTCTGAGCATTTTTGGAAGCTGTGGCCTAATCCCGCCAATGCCGAGCCCCGGTAGCTCAGTCGGTAGCGTACAGGACTTGAGAACAGGGGGTCCTGGGTTCGATCCCTGGCTCGGCCAATTTCTTTCCGAGGATTGATGATAGTCATTGCGACAGGATTCATTCCTCTCCCACTGCTGACCATTGTTTCGACGATGGTTATGTGGAAAAAGCAGCCAGTGGCTTGGAAAGAAAATTGTGCGGAGTACTGGTAAAAGAGACTCCAGGAAAGCATGGATAGGTGCACTGGCCGCCGCGATATAACTGAAATAATGTTGAAAACGGCGTCAACCACCAAACAATCAATCTATCAATCATTATTACAAACAAGAAAGGCGGCAAATAGGTTGAGCCACAAGTTCAAAAACTTAGTTACGGCTCCCTCTATTGGTCAGTGAAATAAACATGCTCTATACCATTTTTGTTGTGTGATAAAGAGTTAACAAAAAAAAATGCTAGTTACCAGCATCTCCTCCTTTTCCCACAAGTTTTTTTTCTAAAAACCTTTTTTTACGGGATTGTTTGGTAAAGGGTTAAAATAAACACCATACAATCAATCAATCAATCAATCTAATCCCGCCAACAAACTAAAAGCAGTGAACTTCAGACCTTCTGCGGTGAAATTCAGAACTTTAAATTTTCTTGTATCAGACTGAAATAAATAATTCTGCTGATTTTAAAATCTTTTACTGGACTTGTCCTTTGTAAAAACCTTTGTAAAGGCGTGTCACGTGTATCTCAGCTGAAGGGATTTTAACTTTGTAAGAGTAGAAAACATTGTGGTAAAGAGGGGAAAAAACACTGGTAACTAGAAAGCATTGTTGGAAGTGGGGAAAATGCTGGTTATCTGCATTTCATCCTTTTCCGACAGTATTTTCAAAGGCCTTCTTTTAAAGGGTCGTTAAACAACAGAGTTGTTTGGCACAGTATATCCTATCACCTGACGTTAATTACGGAGAAAACCTCCCGAAAACCATCAGACCTTAAAAACAAACCGGGATTTACCTTAATCTCTGTAATAAGAGGTAAATTTGTAGGTAAGTTCATTTTTTTTTATCTGAAACTTAATTTCCTTACACCGTCCAATTTGAAGACATTTGCAGCCGACAAATTAAATGTGGCTAAAACGATAGAATCCATCTTTGGAAACGTAGAAAATATTGCGGGGAAGGGAAGAAAATATGCTGGTTACCAGCACTTTCTTTTTTTTTTCAGACTGTTTTAAACCCTCCCTCCTTCAACTCTTTACCACACAATCCCTAGTTTTAACGACCCTGAAAGAGAAGCATTTAGAAAACGTTAAGGAAAAGGAGAAAATGCTGGTAACCAGCATTTTCTCCTTTTCCCACAATGTTTTCTACCCTATCAAAGACAGAAACCACTATTTAAGCTACAATAAATTTGTCGTCTGCAAATGCTTTCAATTTGATCCAGTCTAAAATGTTGTCGTTTGGTAAACGGTAAAAAAAAGTCGATAAAACGCGGAATTGTTTGTCCAAGGTTAAGTCTTAAACTGACGATTCTTTTGATCAAGCATTAACTCTTTACCAAACGACAAAATTTTAGACTGGTCCAAATTGAAAGCATTTGCAGACGACAAAATGAACGTGACTCAAAAAATTGAAGTTTGTTCTCGGAGGGTAGAAAACATTGTGGGAAAAGGAGAAAATGCTGATTACCAGCATTTTTTTCCTTTTCCCACGATGTTTTCAAAAGGCTTCTTTTCCAGGGTCGTGAAAACCAGGGATTGTTTGATCAAGCATTAATTTTCCCGACTAATCGTATATCTGTACTTTCTGCAAAAAAAATGCAAAGAGTCATGTTAACTCACTCTATGTTTTAAAATTTTTCTAAAAAAAATACTGGCTGCGTATGAATATTACTTTCGTGGGGCGAAATGTGCAGCCATGTTTCTCGATTTAATACTATTAGATATGACTTATTAATGCTTTTCTATAAAACGAATATACATACAGATTAATGATACCTTTTTATCTTGCTCTTTAGAGATTAGAATCTAAACAAATACCTTGTGGGAGAAAAAATTAGAAAAGTTTTATTGCAAAAGAAAAAAAAAAAAAGAAACATTATTCCCGTTCATGCTAAAGAATGGTGATGATGATGATGATGACCATGATGACCATGATGATGATGACCATGATGAATAAAATGATAACGATGATGTCGACTATCTTTTTAATGACCTCAAAAAAATATTACTACTACTACTACTACTTATTTCAATTCAGCAACAAACTAACCTGCATGCCTGGTCAAGTTTTTTTTTTTCACCCCGACTGACAGTAACCTGTATATTCTATCCGACTAATTCAAGTACCCACTGATGACAGGCGATATTTCGGGTCTGCCAGGTCACGCAAGGTTAATTTACTTTGGAGAAAAAAATCGTGACCAAAAACCAATTTGAATTAAAGTATTACTATACGGGGTGGGACACACAAAACGGTGCAATTTGAAAACCTCAGGTTTTTTTTTTTTAATATTTGAGCCATGCTTTGTAAAAAGGGGGCTTAATGCATCTGCAAAATGCATTGACCATGTCAGCCTGCGCAGTCCGCGCAGGCTGACGAGGGTCAAAACTTTCAGCTATTGGTGAATTTTCTGCAGGTAAAGGATCATTCTACCTCCGGGTCCGGTCTATTTATAGACTGAATAGAACATGGTTTCTTAGATATCTCTCTTGGTATAATGTATCTCAGTGGTGCATTAAGCCCCCTTTTGCCAGAGTATGGCTCGTTTCTAAGTAGAGAGCATATGTTGAATTCGTATACCCGGTTATCCGTTGTCAGTCTTGCTGGTTTGATAAACTTTTCTTTGGGTTTTTTTTTTTAACCATCTCTCTCACTCTCTCTCTCTGTCTGTCTGAGGGGAGGGGTGGGGCTGTTGATGACGCGCAAGAAGGCTATGCTGCAGCATAGTAAGATGTAGATTGTTGATGGCTTAACATTTACCCCTTTTGTTAATTTAGTTATTGATACATGTAATGATGATGAGTTCATTATAATAATAATAATTATTATTATTATTATTATTATTATTTCGTTGTTGTTGTTGTTGTTGTTGTCTTTCTACGGTTCTGATTTACCAAGGAATTACAGCCTTTGATGGCCGGGGAGCGGAGAAATATGAGCCACGTTCTAGCAAACGAGTCTAATGCATGCCTGTGATACGTCAAACCAAGCAAAAATCCACTTTTTCTAAAAACCGACTGAAAGTTTAGGTAGAATGTCTTTTGGAAATGCACAAAATTTACTAATTTCAAAAAGTTTCGATCCAAGTCAGACTGCGCAGGCTGACCTAGATCGATACTTTTTGGCAGATGCTTTAAGTCCCTTTTCATAGAGCATAGCCCATAGGTATTTAAGCACCCTTCGGTTATTTCCCGGTAAAAAAGAAATGTCGTTTTTGAGTCTTCAAAATTCCTTAGCCTTTTACAAAAAAAAATCCCAAGTTTCCGATTGAATGACCCTGAGGAATAAAGTTTATGAAAACACTTTAGCAGAAGGACAGAATTCTGGTTACCAGCATTCTCTCCTTTCCCACAATGTTATCTACCGTTTTCAAAGATACAGAGGATATGTTTTTTACGGTGAAAGATCGAAATTTATTTCATCGAGTGAACATCATCGGTAATATTTTCACGAGTGGCGCAGCATCAAGACAAACAATCTGACCAAGTTTCATGAGTATCTGACTGAAAATGTGGCCTCTAGAGCGTGCACAAGGTTTTTCTAAGATGTGACCTAGTGACCTAGTTTTTGACCCGACATGAACCATTTTCGGACTTGTTCAAGATATTATCAAGACAAACATTCTCACCAACTTTCACGAATGTGGCCTCTAGCGCATACACAAGGTTTTTCTAAGATTTGACCTAGTGACCTAGTTTTTGACTCGACATGACCCATTTTCTAACTTGTCCAAGATATTATCAAGACAAACATTCTGACCAACTTTCAAGAGTTTTGGACTGAAAATGTGGCCTTTAGAGCGTACACAAGGTTTTTCTAAGATTTGACCTAGTGACCTAGTTTTTGACTCGACATGACCCATTTTCTAACTTGTCCAAGATATTATCAAGACAAACATTCTGACCAACTTTCAAGAGTTTTGGACTGAAAATGTGGCCTTTAGAGCGTAAACAAGGTTTTTCTAAGATATGGCCTAGTGACCTAGTTTTTGACCTGACATAACCCATTTTCAAAGTCGTCCGAGTTATCATCAGGACAAACGTTCTGACCAAGTTTCACGAGTATCTGACTGAAAATGTGGCCTCTAGAGCGTACACAAGGTTTTTCTAAGATTTGACCTAGTGACTTAGTTTTTGACCCGATATGACCCGTTTTCGAACTCATCCGAGATATCATCAAGACAAACATTCTGACCAAGTTTCATGAGTATCTGACTGAAAATGTGGCCTCTAGAGCGTACACAAGCTAAAAGTTGACGACGGACGACGCACGACGGACGCCGGACACAGCACGATCACAAAAGCTCACCTTGAGCACTTCGTGCTCATATGAGCTAATAAAACGCAGCAATCTGTACTATTAGAGGCACATTTCAATACGATGCAGTGTGTAACAAGTATTATTAAGGCTTTCATTTCTCATTTTCTTTTCCCGTTATGGGTTAGTTAACGATCTCGCTACGTTACGGGCACTGTGTAGCGTCACGGGCACTGTGTAGGTTCCGATATTATCGCGTTGTCTCGCGAGACTTGTTCATTTTCTTACAACATATGCACAAGAGTGCTCAAAGAGAGATAACTCTAAAAGACTGGCGATAATAAGTATTGGGACAGGTCTAGTCTTTATGTCATTTGGAAAAGAGATAAATGGCTTCCAGCCAGGGTGACAAAGACAAACTACTGGTAAGTACAGTTTTGAAATATGTCTTTTTGTTTCGGGCAAAACAAAAGTTATACGAAAATATAAACGGAAAATATAATCTGTTTTATTCAGGAGATAAAAAAAATAACAACAATGTTATTCACGAAAGTAGATGTATGAAGTCTAGTGGCTCAGACAAAAATGGTAACTTAAAATACAAGAAAAAATATGAAAGAGGGTTGTAACGATTGATTTCCATTTCACTATCAGTAAGCGAATAGATCGAACAACTAGTCAACTGACAGAAAAGTCATTGAATAAAAAAAACAAAACAATCAGTGAATCGATCAATCATTCGATCAATCAAACGATCAATTGATCAATCAATAAATAAATAAATCAATCAACCAATCAATCAATTCATCCATCAATCAATTGATAATCAATAAATCAATCACTCAATTTACATCCTTTACCCGTACCTATTGACAAAAGATGAGACTTGTCAAAATTGAAAGCGCTTGCAGATGACAGACTAAATGTAGCTAAAATGTTGCAACTTTGTCACTAAGAGCAGAAAACATTGTGGGAAAAGGAGGAAATGCTGATTAACAGCATTTCCTCCTTTTCCCTCAATGTTTAACAAAGCCCTTTTCCTCAGGGTCATTAAAACACTGGATTGTTTTATAAACGGTTAAGCTGACAAATACACAATGAAGGTAATTTTCAGTCTGAAGTTATTTATTTATTCTTACATGACCAAAGTATCAAAAAGTGTAGATCAAGATCAGATTGAACGTTCTGTGCAGCCTGATCTTGATCTTCAGTGTTTGCAGTACATTTTGTTTTCAAAATACAGCCATAGTTTAAGACAGATTTTTTGGCCTAACAGCCATCCTAGAGCCAGCCTTGATTGTCGACAATGGGCCCGGTCTGGGTCTGGATTGACCTGCTGACGGGACTGAGCCCATTGGCCCAGATGGTCCTGCGGAAGGGACTGGCTGTGTTGGGAGAGATGGGCAGAGGGTCGAGTAGGTAGGGCCAGGAAACTCGGGTGTGCCAGTGGGAATTCTGAAAGGTTCGAGATCAAGTTGCGGTATATCCACGCATTCAACCAAATCTTCCCTGAAAGTAAATAATGATAACATTTCAACTATTACTACTACTATTTCTACTTCTACTACTTTTTATTACATTTCATAGAATAGAAAACAAAATCATCAGAAAAATCAGTTATTCTATTCTAATGATATATTCAACTGTATCTTTTCTACAAACAACAAGATTTTAGGCTCCTAATATGGAAAGCAATGGCAGACAACAAATTAAAATGAGCCATGGTCTGGCAAAAGGAAGTTAAATGTATCTACATGATGCATTACACAAAGCATGTTATGGCTTGCAACACGCGAAAAGGGGCATTCGGACATTATGGTAAAGTGTCGTCTCCGATCAGCCTGCGCAGTCCGCGCAGGCTGATCCGATACAGCACTTTATGGCTACATTATATTTTGTGCTACAGTAGACTTGCGCAAAACAGAAAATTACATAAAAACGGAAAGTGTCGTTTCGGATTAGCCTGCGCGAATTGCGCAGGCTGATCCAGGACGACACTTTACACAAATGTCCCTTTTTGCGTGTTGCAGGCCATATTATAATTGATCCATATTATAATTGATCCATATTATAATTGATCCATAAAGTCCATTTTGTCTAACAACCAAGTGAATCATGAGATAAACTGGTCCTCAAACATATGTAAAATTAACCAATAGCAATAAGTTTTGATATAGGTCACCCTGTGGGAACTGCACAGGCTGACATTAGTCGATATATTTTGCAGATACACTGAACCCTCTTCTAGACGGGGTATGGCTCATACATGGCTAAAGTATGGGATTTGTTTTAAAAGGAGAAAATGCTAGTTGTCATCATTTTTCCTTTTCCTACAACATTTTCAAAAGCCCTTTCTTCCAAAAGTTGAATAAAACTCTAGATAGTTTGGTAAAGGAACATCTAGAGAATATCAACATCACCTCTTTTTGTTACATAAATATTGTCAAAGTAATTTTACCTTTGTTACATAGATATTTTCAAAAGTTTCCGAAGCAAATTTCTGGTAAGCATCTCTTTCTTCTTTTCCCACATTTTGAATTCACATTTATTAATCATCACCACCGGTTTGGTAAAGGGTTTGTAAAGGGAGGTAATTACTTACAAGGTATCAATACTTACGTTGCAAAGAAAGCATTTGGGAAGTTAACTGTTTCAAAATCATAGTTGTTACACAAAACCTTGGCCATAGAATACTCCTCTATTGCTGCAAGTTGATCTGCAAAGCATACATAGGTGAACAGCATTAGACCAATACTCAATTACACCACAAACTTGTTACAGGCAAAAATTTTATCAAAATTCATTTTGGCTTATAGAATTTAACTTTTTGTTGGTTGCAGAGGGAGAGGGTTAGGCACACAGGTAGAAACAATCGCACACAAGGAAGCAGACAGACAGACAGACAGACAGACAGTAAGACAGATAGACAGAGAGTCAGATACACAGACAAACAGTAAGACAGGGGAGGGATGAATGATAGATGGAGAGAGATACAGATAGAAAATAAGAGAACAGATTGATTTTACTACTAAATAAACACTCAGAGAAGAAGGAAGACAGGAGAAAGAGAGAGTGCGAGAGAGAGAAGAGAAAAATGCAGAGACTCAGAGACTAAGAGACAGACAGACAGACAGAGGAAAAACTAGAGGCGCTTGAACGCCTGTATCGCTCCACAGGCCTGATATTTCTATAATGGCGAAAGGAAGTTTTTAACAATTATCATTCAATCCTGCATTTTAGCTCACTAAAGAAACAATTTGGTAGACAACCACCATAGGAACTTACCTGCAAAACAACAATGAAATCCAATGAATAGTTTTAGAGAAGAAATTTTTCAAAGATTTTACTTTATACCATAAAAGGAAAATGAGTCTCCCATAAAAGCCATGTTTTTTGACAGATCTTTTTTTTTTAAGGAATTCTTTAAACCTGTATCTAAGGAACATTCCTGCAAAATAATAATGCTATCCAAATAGCGGTTTGGGAGGAGAAGATTTTTAAAGGTTTTTTACTTTGGTTGCCATGGCAACCAGAATTCTTCATGGAACACAATTATTTGAAGGAATTTGAAAGAGGACCACCAAAGGAACATTCCTGTGAAATTTGGTAAAAATCCAGTCAATAGTTTCTGAGGAGAAGTTTTTTAAAGAAAAAGTTTACGGACGCACGCACGAACGGACGGACGGACAGACGGACGGACGGACGCACGACGGACACAACGCCATGACAATAGCTCTCTGGCCTTCGGCCAGTGGAGCTAACTAGAGTTGTCACAGAATGTGACTTAATACCCCCACCAGCGCTTTGACAGAAACAGGCAATTTAACAAAAGATTTTCTAAGTTCAAGGGGAGATTACCCTTGAATCATAGGGAGTAGATGATTGAAAACTGCTTCTTGCACAACTTCAGTATACGATCAATGTATAAACAAACTTTCAATACAATAGCAGCAAAACTGTAGGAGGAGTTCTCGACACAAAATTACTAGTATTTTGTACACAGACAGACACACGGACGGACAGACAGGTTGATTCCAGTATACCCACGAAAACATTCGTTTTGCGGGGGTATAAAGAGACAAAGAAGGCAAGGTCTTACTTGGCGTCAACCTTGCAGCTTCACCCTGATACCAAAATCTGTCACCAAACTTCAGCCTGCGAAACTGTTCGGCCAATAAACATTCCATAACTGGTCCAACTGCGCCTCCTTCGACGGGTAATTCTGCAAGGGCCCCAGTGAATAAATCAATATCCCGAGGATCTCTGAAAAGTTGAACGTCAAATTCATTAACTCTTTACCAAACTAAAATCATGTAGACTTGTCCAAATTGAAAGTATCTGAGGAAGACAAACTAAATGAGGCTCAAATGATAACCTTGTCTTTAATAGGGTAGAAAACACTGAAAAAAGGAAAAAATGCTGGTTACCAGCATTTTCTCCTTTTCCCACAATGTTTTTAAAAGGTTTCTTCCTTAGGTTTAGATAAAACTCACGATTGTGGCAAAAAGCATTAAAGTCTTTATCAAACCTCAAAAATTTGACTCAACCAAATAAATCAAAGGACTGAAAGTGCTGAAAAGTGAATTTGTGGAACAATTTATAGGTTTAAAATGGTGTAATGAAAAATTTGGTTCCATTCAGACCAATAACAGTCAGCAGATTTGCTATGAAAGTCCTTTAAAAAAATTCGCAGACAACAAATTTGAGGTACTCAAAAACTGATTACTATTTCTGGCAACTACACTTTAGAAAGGTCTTTTAACTCTTCACCAAACAATCCTGAATTTTTACAACCTTGAAAACATTGTGGGACAAGGAGCAAATGCTGGTGACCAGCATTTCCTCCTGTTCCCTAAATGTTTTCTTCTCTCTCAAATACAATTTCTTTCATTTGAACCATATTGAATTTGTTGTCTGCAAATCCTTTTAATTTGGACAAGTTCAAAATTTTGTCATTGTGGTAAGGAGTTGAGGGTTAAGTTAAGTTCACCATTTACCACATGACAAAATTTCTGACTCATCCATAATAAAAGCATTTGTAAGGAAGACATTAAACATGGTTCAAATCATGAATTTTGTTTTTGAAAGGATGCTGGTTACTAGCATTTTCTCTTTTTCCAAAAATGTTTTCAAAGACCTCATTCTTCAGGGTTGTTGAAATTCAGGATTCTGTAGTAAAGGGTTAATGTAAAAAAATTGTTTTTACCTGTACACACGTGCAAATCTTCTTCTGGTTCCTGCATCATGATCTGTCAGATCTCTAAATCTAACGACGTCGGGAGAATCCGGAAAACAGTGCTTCCTGTATACAGTGTATGATGGGAGACCATGATCGCGTCCTCGCTGAATGTTCAATGCAGCAAGGTCGAAGCTGTTACCTTCATCGTCTAAAAATAGCAGATTTCGAGCTGCATTTTCGATTATTCTGAAAAGGGAGATAATAAATATCTATATCATTGGCTGGCAGTATATTTTGCTATCAGCATTCTTGGGAGAAAGTTTAGGGGAATTCCTGTACTTTTTAGATCTAGATAAGAAAAACCAAAGTGTATGACATATTAAATGAACAGCAAATATCTTCACCTGTATTTAAAATGGTACAAACCAGTATTTTTTACTATTTTGATTTTTTTTTCAAAAGCCTCCCTTGGCCTGTATGTTAAAAAGTAAACAGTCTTCAGAATATTCATTCATAGGTCGGCATCTTTAGTCAAGCAGAATTTCATCTGATTACTCTCGATTTTTTTTTCATGTTTGAGTGATCTAAATTTTACAGCAATTAAAGGCCCTATAGCTGCCAAAAGTAAACAATGCGTTTAAATTCAAATCATACAATTTAAAAGCATGGAAACTACCGTGAAGATGGCAATCTGTTACAGTGCAGTCAGTCTAAGTAAAAGTCGCTGGCAGAAAAATCAGTGTTTTAAAATCAGATAAAAACCAAACAAAATATAAAGCAACCTGGCAACTTTTAACCTAGTTTCAGATTTCATTTTTCTGCCAGAAACTAACACATGGACAGACCTTACAATCGTACAATAACAGATTGTCATCTTCACAATGATTTAAATACATGTACTTTTAAATGGTATGATTAAAATTTAAATGCATTTTAACACCTACATTGTTTAATTTTGGCAGCTATCGGGCCTTTAAAGTGTAGATATATATACTCATGTCTGCTACTCACCTGTCAGTTTCCGATGAATTTTCTCCAGTCAGCCACAATGTCAAACCATCCAGACCCTGTGGTGGGCCCCGGAAGTAGGTGGTTGAGGGATCAAAGTAGGTTCTCTCTGTTCGCTGGCGTCTCACAGGGTCAAAATTTTGATCGAAAATTTCCATGGTTCTTGGAATCCAGGTGTGGCCAAATCTGTAAATAGATCAAATGGATATTCTAAATATGCTAAACATGTAGCATCGATTAAAATAATCCCTGTAATTTTTCAGACTCTGACCATAAAGGCTGTTGAAAACATCCAGTAATTTTCTCCTTTTCCCTCAATATTTTCTAACCTTTCAGAAACAACTCCCATTATTTGAGCCACATGAATAATAAAAATGAGCCATGCTCCGTGAAAAGGGAGTTTAACCTTTTACTGCACAAAGCCGACTTTTAACAAGCCTGGGAAAAAAAACTTTTGAAAACATTGTGGGAAAAGGAGAAAATGCTGGTTACCAGCATGTTCTCCTTTTCTCACAATGTTTTCTACCCAATCACAGAAAAATCGCACCATTTGAGCCACATTGAAATTGTCATCTGCAAATGCTTTCAATTTGGACAGGCCTAAAATTTTGTTGTCTGGTAAAGGCTTAACCCTTTACCAAACAATCCCTGGTTTTAACGACCCTGAGGAAGAAGCCTTCTGAAAACAATGTGGGAAAAGGAGAAAATACTGGTAACCAGCATTTTCTCCTTTTCCCACAATGTTACTCTTCCAAAGTCAAATTTCAATTTTTGAGTCACGTCTATAATGTCGTCTGCAAATGCTTTCAATTTGTACAAGTCTAAAATTTTGTCATTTGGTAAAGAGTTAAAGGATCTGCAACAAGGATCAACACTTGATGATCAGCATTTTCTCCTTTTCCCACAATATTTTCAACTCTCCTAAAATCGCATCCAATCATTTTACATACATTCAAACTGTTGTCTGCCGATGCTTCAATTTGCACAAGTCAAATATTTTTTCGTGTGATACAGAGCTTAACCCTGTATATGTCTTACCTGTAAGCGATTCCAAATTCATTGGATACGGTTGGGTTTGTATCAGGTTCGTATTCATATGGGGCATCTGCGTTTAACTGGAATCTTTCTATAGCATCTCTTGACAAAAATGCAGGCAGAAATTCAGAGTAGACAACTTTCTGCATCGTTGCAATAACAATACGTCTGGCTTCTTGAAACAGTTCCTCAGAATTTGGGAAGATGTCGCTAAGCCCTTCCACGATGCGGTTGTGTTCTCG
This sequence comes from Hippopus hippopus, assembly GCA_946811185.2. Taxonomy (NCBI): domain Eukaryota; kingdom Metazoa; phylum Mollusca; class Bivalvia; order Cardiida; family Cardiidae; genus Hippopus; species Hippopus hippopus. The sequence continues at coordinate 7,448,807 of OX328112.1, forward strand.
CACAAAGAGGGTGTGATATGCAGTGAGGGAGGGAACTACATTGACCCTGTGGTCCCCTGAATAAAGATGAAAAATATTTAACGGCATTTCCTCCTTGTCCCACCATGTTTTCTGCCCATTTAAAGTCAAATTCAACCATTAAACCCTTTACCACAAAATTCCAAGTTTTCACAACCCTGAAAAGGAAGGCTTTTGAAAAGGGTGTTGGTGACCAGAATTTTCTCCTTTTTCAACAATGTTTTCTGCACTATCAAAGACAGAAATTATCATTTGAGCTGCCTTTAATTGTCGTCTTCAAACACTTTCAATTTGGTTGAGTTCAAAATTTTGTCAATTGCTAAAAACTACAGATACATCAAACAACAAAACGCTGCACCAAACGACATAATTCTAGACTTCAACAAAATGAAAGCATTTCCAGACAACAGAATAAATATGACTCAAAAACTTAGATTCTATTTTTGGAAAAGGTAAAAAACTTTGTGGGGAAAAAAAAAAGAAGAAAATGATGGTTACCAGCAATTTCTCCTTCTTTCATAATTCTTTCTAAAGGCCTCTTCTTCAAGGTCATCACAATTCTTTCTAAAGGCCTCTTCTTCAAGGTCATCACAATTCTTTCTAAAGGCCTCTTCTTCAAGGTCATCACAATTCTTTCTAAAGGCCTCTTCTTCAAGGTCATCACAATTCTTTCTAAAGGCCTCTTCTTCAAGGTCATTAAAGTTTAGGATTATTGGGTAAAGGGTTAAATCTGTCATTTGCAAATACTTTCAATCAGGCTAAGTGTACAATTTTTTCATTTAGTTAAGATTTAACTATGATACTGTACAATTTCAGGACAACTCACCAGCAAGACTGCAATGTATCCCCCGATCTGGGTTAGACAGACAAACGGTGTCATCCGGATGGTCCGGTAACCTGTTTCCTCTTTCAATCCTGAGACGTGCTGAAAATGAAAGGATTATGTAAATACATAATACATACATAGTGTTGTGGTATATCAAAAATGTCTAATGAGGTTGGGAGAATTGATAATTGTTAAGCCTTGGCGAGACAATTATCACTTCTCACAACCTTATTAGACCCAAAAAATCTGCGTAAATCTATGAAGTTTAGTGAAAGGTACCCCCAGGTGTTTATTTGGACAAAAAAAAGAGCAAATCTGTCTGTATCTCTGTCTGTCTGTCTGTCTGTCCATCCACCCATCATATCTTTCAGTCCTTTCCCCTGCTCTCTTTCTCTCTCTCTCTCTCTCTCTCTCTCTCTCTCTCTCTGACAAACAAAAAAAAAATTTTTACCTCCACCAATATTTTCTCTCAAAAAGCCCTGTTCAGACAGTGAAGATCCGTACACATTGGAAGCATCTATAAATGATGTAATATCATTGATTTGTTCTCGTCTTGGTGCTGTCCCTGGTGCTGGATAAGATATATAGGATCTGACATGAGTTGGCTTTTGAGAAAAAACTTTATTAAATGAGCCTAGGGAAACGTTAGTATGCGAGCCTTTGGCAAGCTTGATAATATTTTTCCTTGACGAGTTTAATAAAATTTTATCTCAAACGCCAACGAATGTCAGATTCATTTTATCACATAACAATATTTCATGAAATATAGATCAGAAGATGCAAAGTCATCTATAGATACACCTACCGTAATATCCATAAAACCGATTCACTTCTATGAAATACGTACAAAATGACGTCAACAATGACGTCATACAGGTATGATATCAAACATGTATAAAATTCGTAATGGGTGTATTACACTGAAAACAAGGGAAGTTATGTGATAAAATATAAGTTTCTGTATAAGACATATGGGATCTGACATAAGTTTGCATTTTAACTAAAAGTCACATTTATTTTGTCATCTGCAAATGTTTTCAATTTGGACTTGCTGAAATTTTTGTCATTTGGTAAAGAGTTAACTCTGTACAACACAATCTCGAGTTTTAATGAACCTAAGAAAAGAGCCTTTTGAAAACATTGCAGAAAAAGGAGAAAATGCTGGTAACCAGTATTTTCTCCTTTCCCCACAACATTTTCTACCCTTCCCTAACAAAAAATTCAGTTTTTTCAGTCACATTTATTTTGTCGTCTGGAAATGTTTTGAATTTTGACGTGTTGAAATTTTTGTTATTTGGTAAAAAGTTAACTCTGTACAACGTAATCTCAAGTTTTAACGAACCTAAAAAAAGAGGCTTTTGAAAACATTGCAGAAAAAGGAAAAATGCTGCTTACCAGCATTTTCTCCTTTTTCCACAATGTTTTTTACTGTATTAAATACAAACTCCATAACTCCAACCACTTTTAGATTGTCGTCTGCAAATGCTTTGAATTTCGTTAAGTCTAAAATTTTGTCATGTGGAAAAATTAAATCTTTAAAGAGTACTAGAATACCAGTCTAATAGATACCACCTATTAAACATGTTTTATCGAAGTAAAAATGCAGATTTATTAAATTGAATAATAAGTTAGTCACGTGCAAAATTATCTGTTACAGCTTTCGCGAATTTTAAAACACGCATTCAGTCGGTATTTGGTAATTCACTAAATTAATTTTAGACCCGCAATACTATCCACTTTGATGGAATCTAAAACATGAGTAAGATAAGAAAAATTTTTATGGTTGTATTACAGTGAAAAGAAACATGGTTATGTGAAAAAATACAAGTCTTAAAATCTTTCTCTGCAAACTAAATAAATATGAACCATGCTCTGGCAAAAGGGGGTTTAATGCATCTCCGCGATGCATGATACCAAGCAAGTCACCACACAGTTATAGATCCATGAAACCCATTTTTTTTAACAAATGGCTGAATCAGGAGGTAGAATGGTCCTTGGACAGGCAGAAAATTGACTAAAGAAAAAAGTTTTGACACAGGCTGTCAGCCTGCACTGACAGCGCAGGCTGACCTGGGTTGATACTTTTTGCAAGTGATTTAAGCCTAAAGCCCCTTCTTCACAGGGTGCCATTCATTTGAATTTTTGTGAGGTCTTTAACTAAATTTCCACTCCAATTAATCTTTTACCATACAATCCAGTAATTTAACGACTCCTTTTCTCACAATGTTTTTTTACTCTTACATAAACAAATTCTACGAACAGGCCACCTGATTTTGCATCTACGCCATTTCACAAAAATCACTTAAACTCTTTACAAAATGACAAAATTTTGTAAATGTCCAAATTGAAAGCATTTGCAGAAGACAAAGTAAATGTTACTCAAAAATTAAAATTTGTTTTAGGAATTGTAGAACACACTGTGGCAAAAGAAGAAAATGCTGGTAACCAGCATTTTCTCCTTTTACCATAATGTTTTCAAAAGCCTTTTTTTTTTCAGGGTATTTTACATTCAGGATTGTGTGGTAAACAATTAACTCTTTACCAAATGATAACATTTTGGACTTGCCTAAACTGAAAGCATTTGTAGCTGACAAATTAAATGTGTCTCAAACAATGGAATTTATCTTTGAAAGGGTAGAGAAAAATGGGGAAAAGGAGAAATTGCTGGTCAAAACTCTGGATCAGGTGGGAAAAGGGCAATTAGTAACAGTCTTCAGATTTGTCAAAACACAGAGTTGCCTTGTGAAGACAATCCAAAGTTTCAATAAGCTCTTAGAAAAGGGCCTTTGAAAACATTGTGGGAAAAGAAGAAAATGCTGGTAACCAGCATTTTCTTCTTTTCTCACAATATTTTCTTTCCTTCCCAAAGCAAATTTCTGTCTTTGGGTCAAGCCTTATTTGTCATCTGCAGATGCTTTCAATTTTCAACAGTTTAAAATGTTTTTGTCTGATAAAGTGAAAAAAAAATACAACAAACTTACTTGCTTGGTCAGGACAGAAAGACGGGGCAGAGCGGGGAAAGTTCATGCAATAGCCCTGAGGAAATGTCGGATCTGTATCTGTGTTGATGATGATTGGCATACAGTTATCAACGCTGAAAAGAGTAAGAACACTAAAACACTCAGCCGAGTCCATATTTTATCAACCATTCTTTGCAATTTTCAAAGTATCAGAAATTTTCTGAAAAAGAAAATATTGCAATTTCTGATTGGCTAATTTGGTTACAGTGGCTGCTGTGATACATGTATAACTGAAATAATGTTGAACACCACACAAACAAACAAAAAAACCATAACAGTCTCATTTCAAGATTATAAAAGGTGATTTACACCAAAGATGTATATGAGTTGCTCCAGCAAAAAAAAAAAACGGGGGCCGAGGGTTTAATGCTTCTCTGTGATACATTTTACCCAGTCATATGTAATTATGATTTCATAAAATCCATTTTGCAAAACAACCAACTGAATCATGAGGTACACTGGCACTTTGAAGTACAGGAAATTGACCAAGAGCAAAAAGTTTTGACCCAAGTCACTCTGTGCTGAGGGCACAGACTGACTTGGGTTGATACTTTTTGCAGACGCAACAAAATTCAAAGCAATTGCAGACATCTAATTAAGTGTAGCTCAAATGATGGGATTTATCATTAAAAAGGTACAAAACATTGTGGAAAAAGTTGAAAATGCTGGTAACCAGCATTTTCTCCTTTTCCAACAATGACTTCAAAAATTTTCTTTCTTATGGGCTTTAAATCAGGGGGATGTTTGGTAAAGGGTTAATTAATTGATTGATTGTATGGTATTTATTGTCATTTTCAACATTATCTCAGTTACCTAGCAGCAGCGAGAGCACCTATCCATGCTTTCCTGGATTTTCATTTAACAGTAGTTTACAAAATATTCTTCCCAAGCCACTGGCTCTTCTGGCCTAAATATCAAGGAAACAATGATCAGCAGTGAGAGAGGATTGAATCCTGTAGCAATGACTATTATCAATCCTCGGAAATAAATTCACACAGATTTGGATTCAAACCACCAACCCCCTGGCCTCAAGTCCAGTATGCTCTAGACTGCGCAACCAGGCTCAGCAAGATAACTCAAGTCCAGAACATTACGGACTGTGCTACGGGGTTCGGCATAAATAAATAAAGATCAGCTTACTCAGTGACACCTGTACAGCAGTCAAGAACCTCTGAAAGAATAAAAAAAAAAGAATTAAATGAACTCCTTATCACAAAATTTTAGACATTGTCCAAATCTATCACATTAGCAGATGACGAGTTCAATGTGGATCAATGTGGATCATCGTTAAGGATAGAAAACATTTTTTAAAAAGAAGAAAATGCTGGTTACCAGCATTTTCTCCTTTTCCCAAAATTTTTTATAAATTGGTTGGTTTAGACATTCTGTTTTAACCAATTAGATGAATTACGAGGGCTGTTCGATATGTAATGTGTATTGTACCACAGCGCGATAACGCTTTCAACGATCTCGTGGATGATGATACGCTTGAATAGCTCTATTCAATACCTTTCCAACGGTATAAACACGAGCCTTTAGCTCCACATAGTTTTAAACTTATAGTCATTTCAATAGAGCTAGTCCTTGACCACTATTGTAAAAATGGTTGGGAAACGGATTAAGAATATTGAAGAAATTAGAGCTTATATAAAAGTTCGCACAAAACTCGGTCATTTGGTAATGCAGAGTTTTACTGAATTGGGGGAAGTTTATTGGTCTGATAAGGTATCTTATGAGACAGTTCGTAGGTAGAGAAAGAAATTTCTGACTGGCACAGAGTCCATCAAAGATGCAGCAAAATCTGGCCGACCTGTGACTGTAACAGGCAAGGCAAATGTCTCAAAAGTCAGAGAAATAATTGAAAGTGATGGCAGATACACGATTCGTGATATTGCCAATGCTGTTGACATATCGCTATCGTGGGTGCATTTCATTTTGAAGCGTATTCTGAAAGTACGAAAGATTTCTGCCAGATGGATACCGCATATATTGACAGATGACCAAAAATGGGTACGAGTACAAACCGCTAAGCAATTGCTCAAAATGTTTCCCAAATTCAATCAAAGACAATTTGCAAACATTGTTACTGGTGACGAAACATGGGTTCACTATTTCGAACCAGTAAGAAAAATTGGAAACAAAATATGGCTAACTAAACACGGTAGAAGGCCTGTATTTGCCAAAAGAAGCATAAGCACAAAGAAGGTTCTTTATTGCATATTCTTCTCATGTGATGGTATAGCCGTACAAATTCCGGTATTACCGAGATGTTATACTAAAAAAGCTCAAGAAATATTATCTTAAACGACGCCCTGTGTCAGGATTTAGGCATGTTTGTCTACTTCATGATAATGCTCCATCACATACATCTGAGCTTGTGGAGCAATTTTTGAAGTCGGAGAAGGTTACTCTCTTGCCACACCCACCATACTCTCCAGGTCTAGCCCCATGCGACTTTTTCCTTTTTCCAAAACTTAAAAAGTTCTTATCTGGTCGTCGTTACAAGTCCCGACAAGCCCTTGGCTCAGCCATCAGTCAGTGCCTCAGAGGTCTACCTAAATCAGCGTACCATGACGCATTTCAGAAATGGATTCAGAGATTGAAATTATGTATTTCAAACCGCAGAGAATATTTTGAAGGGATGTAATGTTCATTTCACTATTTAAGTTGAATGCTTTTGAGATATCGTACAATACACATTACATATCGAACAACCCTCGTATCTTAGCAGTTAGAATTAGTAATTCGGATATTGGAATGAATGCAGCCCCTCAAAACTTATGTATATTTTTCTTAGTTTTTTCTGAACTGATTTAAAAATATCAAAAAAATAGAAAATACAAAAAAAGCTTCAATTTCTTAGTTTTGTTACACAAAGAGCTATAAAAATGATAATTATTGTAATATTACATATCTATAAAATATATGCTAAACTATTGCCTTTCTCAAGACCTGTAATTTGCTCTATCCCATTGGACAAAATTTTGGGCTTGTCTTTGCCGAAAGCATTCAAATTTTGCAGACGCTAAATCTAAAATGGCTAAAAAGATTTTTCTTTGGAAAGGTAAAAACATTGTGGGAAACAAAGAAAATGCTGGCTAGGAGCATTTTTTTTTCTTTTTCATGTGATGTTTTCAAAAAAATTTTCTATCTCAGGTTTAATACAAAACAGAATTAACCTTTTACCACACGACAAAATTTTACACAGATCCAAATTGAAAGCATTTCCAAAGGACATAGTAAATGTGGCACAAGTAATGGGATTTGTCTGTGAAAGAAAAGAAAATATTGGTGGAAAAGAAGAAAATGCTGGTTACCAGCATTTTGTCCTTCTCCCACAATGTTTTCATAAGCTTTCTTTCTCAGGGTCGTTAAAACTCGGGATTGTGTGATGAAGGGTTAAATGGTTAAAAGTCAAGCTAATGTGACGATAGATATGTACCTCCTTGAACTGGTGTAGCAATGATATCATGGTCTAAAAATTGTCCCATCTGGAACACGTGTAAGTTAATCTCCTGACTGCGGAGTAGACGGCGAGTCGGGGCATGGACTGCATTACTGATTGAACGTGGGTTTGGTAAACTATCGCCCTCTATCACAGATTTTGTCCTGGGGTCAGATATGTTGTCGTCTGTAAAAGATATTAAAGTTTAAGTGCCAAGCTCTGTGAAAAGAGGGTCTCATGCATCTGTCAAAAAAATTTACCCATGTCAGCCTGTGCAGTTCATGTAGTCTGACATGGGTCATAACTTTTTATGGTTGGTAAATTTTCTATGCAACAAAGGACCATTATATCTCATGATTCAGTCAGTTGTTAAACAAACTGAATCTCATATATCCATAAAGACTTGCTTGGTATAATGCATCACAGAGATGTATTAAACCCCTTTTTTGCTAGAGCATGATGGCTAATATTTAAGTTCTAAACTTTTTACCATATTACAAAATTTTACAAATTGAAACATTTGCATGCAACAAAATAAAATGCATATCAAAATTATGAGATTTGTTTAGATTTATTTATGTAACAGGGGATAATGCAAGATTCAGGACAAAAGTTACATCTAGATCAGTGTTTACCAATCATTCTTTGGAAAATTCTTAGTCTTGTTCTCAAGAAATTTTTTAATTTGAAAGTATCGCAACATCTGACTGGCTAAACCATTTGGTTTAGCCAGTCACATGTTGTGATACTTTCTAAAACTTTCTCTAGACTGAAGAATGTCCCTATGAATGGTTAGTGAATACAGACCCGGGTTCTTTATAGCACCATTAACCCTTATCCTGCCAATTAACCAAAATAAAATTTTTAATTCGATAGTAAACACCCAATTATTGCAACTGTGAAGTTGAATTTCAGGGAAATAATATCTCCTTCTCCGATAGTGTAGATCCAAGATCAGGCTGCACATTCTGTGCAGTCTGATCTTGATCTAAACTGTCCGCAAAAAGTCAGTGAGTTGTGCTTAGCAGTCTAAGAGTTAAATAAGACCTTGGTTTAGCATCTCATCCGAAAGACTTCTAGTAAACTTTGGTGTGTTAGCTATGGGGTTTGAACCCACAGCCTCAAATGTTGCACAAATTGTTGCTTGAAAGTCTCAAGGCCTACCACATGACAGTCCTTGCAGCCAAAGTTCATAATCAGTATCCAATAATCATAACACTCTTTACTGGTTGAATTAATTTGCATATTATACTATATGAATAAATGATTAATTGACTGGTTGGTTGGTTGATTGGTTGGTTGGTTGGTCGGTCGGCCGGTTGGGTGGGTGGGTGGTTGGTTGGGTGGATGGGTGGGTGTAGTGAGTGAGTGAGTGAGTGAGTGAGTAGTCAATTGATGGATTGTACGGTGTTAAATGCCGTTTCCAACATTATGTCAGTTGCATCGCAACAGCAAGTGCACCTTTCCATGCTTTCCTAAAGTTTCCATCACCAGTAATTTGTACAATATACTTCCAAAGCCACTGACTGCTTTCCCACATAACCATTGCCATAACAATGATCAGCAGTGGGAGATTAATGAACCCTTATGCAATGACTATCATCAATCCTCAGAAAGAAATTGGTTGAGCTGAGGATTTGAATCAGCAACCTCCCTGTTCTCAAGTTCTGGGCTAAGCAATATGTGTAAAGGAGAGTAATAGCACTGACTACAGTAAAAGTTGAACTTTACCATAAGCTGGTTCCACTAGACGTATTTGATCACTTCCTCTACTTCCCCAACCAGTGTTCTCCAGATTGTTGCAGGTTCCATCCGCTGACCTATATCTGGCATTTTCCTCGCATGAAGCGGGAAACACAGGACAGTTTGTTCCGACCTCGAGTTCGAATTCTGCAGTGACAGCAGGGGTCGCCAGCTCCTCTGCAGTATGACCACTGTTAGAGAAATTCTTTCTGATAATAATTTATCAATGAATAACCATTTCCAAACAATCCTGAGGTTTTTTCTTTTTTACCCTGAGGAAAGACACTTTTACAAACACTGTTGAAAAAGGAGAAAATGCTGGTGACCAGCATTTTCTCCTTTTCAACAATGTTTTCCATCTCTTCAACAAGGCCAAGTACTGATTTAAACAAGGACATAGATGAATATGTGAGGTGGTACCGTGATATAACTGAAATGATGTTGAAATCTGCGTAAAACACCATCAATCAGTCAACCTTTCAACAACCCGTCACACCATTTGGACCATATTCAAATTACAATCTGCAAATGCATTCAATAATGCAAAAGTCACAAATTTTGTTGTCTGGTAAAGAAAAATCATTTCATCAATATATGTATTAAATCTTTACCATCCTATCCCCTGTTTTAACGACCCTGGAGAAGAAAGCTTTTGAAAACAATGTGGGAAAAGGAGAAAATGCTGGTAACCAGCATTTTCTCCTTTTCAAACAATGTTTTCTAACCTATCAAAGACAGAAATCATCCTCTGACAAGGCCGTCGGAAGCGGTCCGGCCGGTCCGGCCATGGCCGGACCAAATTTTCGGCTGAAAATGAAAAATGGCCGGATCAAATTTTCGGCCGAAAATGAAAAAAAAAAGAAAAGAAAAAAAGCAGTATGACTAAAATGAAGTTTAAAATGTGTTTCTTACAAGTATCAATAATCTGGTGTTCTCAGCAGAAATATGAGACGCAAATAAAATGTATTTCCACAGCCTAAGTAATGCCTAGGAAGAATGAGTACTTTTTACAGAAATAATTTACAAGTAATTGTTCCTGCTGATTAATCATGTATCTTGTAGCATTTGTTTTGTTTCATTATTTATGCAAATATAAAGAGAGAAACAGCTGCTGGTGTAAATGTATTTTAAAAGACTTACCGACTCTGAAAGATAGTGATACAAAATTTGAATACGCTACTAGTATTCGTTTAAATGAAGGTACAGTTCCCCATTTTAAACCAATAAGGAACTGTACCTTCATTTAATCAAATACCTGTAGTCTCTTACTGTTTAAAAGCGCCATTACCCTCTTTTGGGGTTTGTCTGTCTTGACGTTGCAATTTGCAAATTTAAAGGCTTTCAAACAAACATATGTGACATGTTGGATCGTACGATTTGAAACGCTTACTTTGTCCTGTTTGTACACACGTAGAGAGAGGCAAATAAAGCTTCGATTCGTTATCGTATGCTTGTTTGACAGATTTAATGGGTGACACCACAAGAAAAAATATTTGCTTAACCACCAAGACATGAAAAACACATTTTGCTCTCAATCGTTATTACAGTGTGGGTACTCATGAAGCCAAAGATTTCAAAGTTACTCCTGAGAATTATTTCTTTAAGAGTACACGACTGTAAGATCTGAAGCAAATTCTTTCGAGAGATCAGAAAACATCAGAAGTGATTATGATGTTTTGATGCTTTATGTCCTTTTCAACAGTATTTCGGTCATTGTAGAAAATTTGCAGCTAGAAAAAAGTGCATAAAAAACCAAAAAAAATTCGTCAGAATGCACCAGACAGCGTCTTATTTTCACAATTTTCCCAGGGAAGCATGCCCCCGGAACCCCCTAGCATGGTTTTGCGACTTCGTCGCTCGCCTAAATGGCCGGACCAAATAAAATTTCCTTCCGACGGGCCTGTTTGAACTACCTTTTATTTGTCATCTGTAAGTGCGAATTTATATAAATTTGTGTCTACATATGAATGTTTTTAATTACTAATCACATTATCATTCATATTTGTTTGAGTAATAGTAGTAGTATTTGAAGTCATTTTCATCAATCCATGCCAAGCCAGGTAGCGCAATTAGTAGCATGCAGGACTTGAGAGCAGGGAGTCGCTTGTTCAAATCCCCAGCTTGGTGAATTTCTTTCCAAGGATTGATGACAGTCATTGAGACCGGATTCATTCCTCTCTCTCACTGCTGATCAACTCTTTTGATAATGGTTAAGTGGGAAAGTAGCCAGTGACTTGCAAAAAATGTTGTGCGAAGAACTTATAAAAGGAACTCTAGCAAAGCATGGATAGGTGTACTGGCTGGGGCAATAACAATGAAATACCATGGAAAAGGCATTAAGCAGTATACAATCAATCAATTAATCCATCAGTTATCATTCGGTATTGTTTGAGTACGAGTAGCACTAGCAGAAGTTAAAGTCATTAACGTCAATCTATACTTACGCATCCTTCAGTAATTTTGTCGCTAAAATGAGGTCATTTGCAGCCATGTCATTTGCTACGTCTGCTGTCTTTCTTTTCCCATGAAACATTGCAACGGGGCATCTTTTACCACCTGTAGCTCCTTCTCCTGAAGTGTTTTGGATAAAGCGTCACAGCAAAAATTCATCTTGGGTAAAATTAAACTGATGATGTCTGTCTAACAAGAGCACCGCATGCATGCTCTTAAAGCCTGGCTGCGTTTGCTTGATTCTCAGAGAAAAGTCCAGAAAGGGACATAACTGTGTCAAAAATACTTTGACAGTTACCTACCCTTGATGTATAGATTCCCCTTTTGATAGTTAATAACTTGTCCAAGTTTGAAGTAAATATCAACAGTAATAACAAAGACAATTTGGGTTATTTTCTTAATTCCATGGTCTAAGGGAGAAAACTCATACAATTTTTTATACAAAAATCACGCGGAGTGACCTCCCTTATTTTGACGATTTCTGTCCCAATCCACAGATGAACTAAGAGAGAGACAAGAAATTTATTTACATCTTATCTCCGGGGAAAAAATGTACATGATCCCCGAGAAATATTTTATATAAGGCACACGCTTGAAATCTGTTTATTTTCGTCTTCCTTTCAGTTATGGTAGGTCTATTTAACCCAGAACAGTTGCCGATATTTGTTAACCTTTTGGCAGCTGATTGCGACCCAAAAAAACTTTAGCGGACAGTGTAGATCAAGATCAGGCTGCACAGAACGTGCAGTCTGATCTTTCATCTGCACTGTCCGATTAGGATATATTTTCCCCAAAAAATAACTTTAAAATAGAATCTTCAAAACAGGTTTTTGCTATCGACTTAAAAGTTTCATTTTAACGTAACCTAGATTTGAAGACATTCGTAAGGTTCGTACAGTGATCTAATTGATTACATACAGCCCGCCAAATGATTGATTTTCAAATGTTTTTTTCACCTCTTTTATCTTTATTGACTGTGTGTTGGATCTTATCTCGACAGAAAAAGCGATATCTTCCCACTTTGAATTTTGGCGGATGTTGTGTTTACAAATTTGATGACATGTAAGGGAGACTACCGTGTTGTAAAAATTTGCATTCATGTTTTTGAACCATACTTTCCTTTTGTCTGCTGTCGTGATTTATTCGGAAGTGTAGCTAGTTATAAAAGTTTCATAACAATGTATAAAAAAAATTATATATTTAAGCGTGAGATGTCGTTTTCATACCGATCGTCTCTACAGAATTTTATTTGTACCGTATTTTATTCGTCGCTAGTTTTAGGCTGTGTCCTTAACTACAGGGAATGCAACTCTGATCTATATCAAGACAAAGGTAAATATGAGTTTTCTCCCTTAGACCATTGTGATCTTCACAGTCTCGCCATTTCTTTCCATTTCTTAAAATTTTCAACTTATTTTTCTCTTTTATTTTGAATAAAAATCAATATAGAGCAAAAAGGAAAGCAGAATATGGAAAATAGGGACAGACAGACGGGCGGGAGGGCAGGCGGGCGGACAGACAGACAGAAGGACAGACAGTCAGACAGATAGATAGATTTGGTCTGTTGTGTAAACAAGGTTAAATTACCGCTTTAGATATATATAGTATAAGGGAATATAGAAACTCACGAGATTTATCTTGGTCAGAAGAAAACCGGTAACGCATTTCTTTGAGAGCCTCCAAAAAAATGAAATGCATTTCTATCGGTCGTAATCTATGCAGGGATCGTATATACACATGTATATAAGATCCCTGATCTATGCAACCATGGAACCGTCAGGGGCAACATATTGCATTAAGATAAAAGAGTGATTATAGTTTGATAAAATATGGATGAAATGGGCTGAAAAGTGGCTGAAAACCAGAACAGGTGTAGATCTATGTATCTTAAATTATTCCTCACCGACTCTCTCTATTGTGTGGATCTCTCTCATTATAGCATTGCTCTCTCGAGCTTTCTTGATGGCATTTTGTACTTCTTCTGGCGAAGGCACCATTGCACCGACAAGCCCTATCAAACCAACAAGTGCAACCAACAACTGAAAAGAAAGAACAACAGTATCTTTAAAAAAAGATGGACGGCGTAAATTTGCAAGCAAATAGGTAGGGGACCTTAGAATAAACATGTCTACATTTTTTACCAATCATAAATTCCTATTCATTCATTTAGTATCAGTACCAAAAAGTAGGTCAAACGGCAGTGCATTCAGCTACGCCGAAAAAAAAAAACGTTGTCTGCGCATGTCATATTCTTCGAAGATTCGACCTGTCTGCTATGACGCATCACCCATTCCCCGAATATTCGCGAAAAGTAGGGCTTACAGCGAAGCTATTAGCCTATTACCCAAGGATGTAGGGGCTGTTTTAATAAATGGCCGATGCATAGGTTACATGCTAGCCGATCACAGCTGAATGAATCGCACCAGGTAGCGTTTTATTGAGTAAACGTTTATTTCATTTTGAAATTCAAAGTAACGGTTGTTGTTTTGAAAAGTAGTCCGGTTCTGTACCCATAATGCCCATATTACATAGATGTGTATTTGTAGAATGCCATCTAGCGGGAGATAATGGAAAAAAAAATATATAAAAGGTAAATAACTATCACTTCTTCTTAATCTCTCTTTTCTTTTTTTTTTTGTTTTAAACATTTGCAAAAAATAAGTGTAGACTGCGAGAAGAATAAGTTCAAGACATTATTACAAGTATCATCATCATGATCATTATCATCATTATCATTGTTATCACTAAATCAATAAACCAATATGTAAACCCAATTTGAAAAGAAAGAATATGCTTAAGTTGAAAATACTATTGCAGAAGTTCTGACATCTCATTTTGAGAGAAAAAATACATGTATCATATATTTGAATCATGCTCTGGCAAAAGGGCGCTTAATGCATCTCCGTGATCCATTGTACCAAGTAAACCATCACATACTTATATGGATCCATAATATCAACTTTTTATAATAACCAACTTAATCATGAGATAGACTGGTCCTTGGGCATATAAAAAATTGACCAATAGCGCAGGCTGACCTGGGTCGATACTTTTCGCAGATTCATTAAGCCCCCTTTTCACAGAGCATGGCTCATTCGAATAATGCTCTGGCAAATGGACGCTTAATGCATCTACGTGATTCATTGTACCAAACAAGTCCTCATCTATTTTGATTGAGGAAAAACGACAAAAGAAAGAAAGAAAGAGAGAAAGAAAGAAAAAAAGAAAGAAAAAGCAAACAAACATATAAAATGGGCTTCATTTTTACTAGATCTTCATTCCTGGCAATGCAATTGCATGAAGCGTTTATCAAGCCTATAAGATGTAAATCGGTCTAAGTTTCAGCGGACTGTATTTTGAGTCCGACCGAAATACCAATGGTGCTGAAAGACTTGAGGCCTTATGGATCAGAATATCTAAAATACAAACAATCGGACAGTGCAGATCCAAGATCAGACTGCACGTTCTGTGCGGTTTTATCTTGATCTGCACCGTTCACACAAGCATTGGTCTGCACTGCCCACAAAGAGCGCATCCTCCTGTAAGTTTCTAAAATTATGCCAAAGCTTACCTTCATGTTCTTGGTTGCAAAAGCTCAACCTTTGTCCAAAACCCAATAAAATATTTAATCTTCTTAAAACACTGCTTCTCTTCTTTCTCGTTTTTCTTTTCTGGCAGTCAGTCCTTTTCTGAAGTTCTTCTCCATTCCGTTCGCTCTTTTATAGACGGGTACGTATCCTGGCATTTCTGCTTGGCTAGGCCCAAGATATTGTGATTGAATTGAAATAGAAATATTACGACGTTCTAAGCGCTTCGGGCTCTCTTTGTTTTTGTTATCATTCCAAATCCGTGTACGTCATTAATATCCGTTGTAATCTTGTACAGTTTATTGATAAGCGTAAATTAATTTTTCGGTTAGAGATCGCCAATGGCGTTTTTCAATTTTCTTCTTTCATTAGCCTTTAAGTGGCCGTGAAATCAGTTCCATACGCCTATTTGTTTAGCATCACCCGTTTAATTCATACACTGCGATTGGTGTTCCAGTATTCGAATTGTTTGACTGCTTGGGCTTTTCAGCACCGGGGCGGACACAAACGCTTTTGCATACGGCATAGATCAAGATCAGGGTCGAGTTCATATGAGCTATACTCTGGCAAAAGAGAGTTTAATGCACCCCAGTGACTGTATTATACAAAGTAAGTCATCTCACAATTTTGGCTTCGTAATATCGATTCCGTTTAACAACCGACCAGATTGTGAGGTGAAATAGTCCTTGAACATGCAGTAAACGGACAAATGGCAAAGAGTTTCAACCCATGTCAATACATTGATCAATACTTTTTGAAGATGCAGTAAGCCCCCGTTTCACAGAGCATGGCCTATTTATTTGGTGCTAAGAGAGTTAAGTCTTAGTTAAGGAGAAAAAAAAAACAACTTATCATTGACTGACTGATTGATTGATCATATGGTGTTTATTTCCGTTGTGCAATCGCGGCGGATAGTACACCTATCCAAGCTTTCCTGGAGTTTCTTTTTACCAGTAGATCTACTTAGCACAATATTCCCATGCTACGTGCTGCTTTCTTACATAACCATCGTCGAAACAATGATCAGCGGTGTGAATCATTCCGCAATGACTACCGTGACCCTCGGAAAGGAATTTGCGAGCTGCAGATTCGAATTAGCGACCCCAGGTTTCAAGTCCTGTGCACTACCGTCTGTTCTACCGGGGCTCGGCGATTTTTATCAGAATGATTTTAGAAGACATCGGACAGTTTTAATTCACGATCATAATGTACATATCTTCAATGCAGTCTGATTCTGTTCCACACTGCCTGTAAAGGACAACTGCTTAGGTAGCCTGTAGCGTTGAGCGCCATCTCAACTTCTTACCAGACAAAAAAATTCTAGACTAGATCAAGTAACGTTAAGCATTGAAGGCATATGAAGAGGACATATCAAATGTTGCACAAATGATGGAATCTGTCTTGAAAGTGTAGAAAAAATTTTGGGAAAAGGAGAAAATGCTGTTACCAGCATATTCTTCTTTTCCAAAAATGTTTTCAAAAGTCTTTCTTTCTCTCTCTCTCTCTCTCTCTCTCTCTCTCTCTCTCTCTCGGGGTCGTGTAAACGAAAACAAATTTGTATAAATAAATTTAAACATGCATTATCAAGATTTAAATCATCTGTTCACCAACTTGCAATTGAAGCCGGACGACAAAAAGGGATTAATATGCATCTTAGAAAACAGAAAAAGCTTATTTAACAAAACGAAGACGAGCATCATTATTTACTAGACTGTCCAGAATTATGTACCTTGAGGAACATATTTTAAACCCTTAGTTTTGCGTAAGACCGACTGCTTTTAAATTTATCCATGTCTTCCGAACTTAAAAACAAAAAACAAACTAATAATAATAAAGGAATCTCTGTCACAGGACGCCTACTTTACATCAAAAGAAAGTATCTCATAAATGCTGAAATAATCATTATTTTCCTAACTCGGATACATACTCTTTATACATGTATAATTCTTCTGTCTATTACTTTTATATTGCTTGCGTTTACATTTCACATTGTCTATTGTTTTTCACATTGTTGATTGTTTACGCATTGGCGTATAAATTGTCATCAGTTTAATGTCAAGTAAAACTTATGTAATGCGATGTTATGTTATGCAAAAACACGAGATTTTTGGATAGAGGGTTTTAACCGTAATCTGCTAATTAAGTTAGTAAAACTTTCAGGCCGATAGCAAAACCCCAAATGTTGCTATTTTAGAGATACATGTATATTTAGGGTAAAAATATCGTCTTATCGGACAGTGTATATCCAAAATCAGACTGCATGTCCTGTGCAGTCTGATCTTGATCTACACTGTTCGAAAAAGGACCTTGAGTAACGCTTAGTAGCCTACGGGTTAACTAAACAGCAGTCTAACGTCACACGAGTGTTGTTTGAACTTTGCATCCGTGTTTGCTGACCAGATTTTATTTTTATACTTATTTAACCGCAAAATACGACAATAAACCTATTACCATTCCTTTCTATACTTAGACTTTCTCCATAAATAGAAATCCTGTTAGATAGAAGGAATAAGGATGTATACATGTAAAAGGAAGTTTCTTCCGTGACTAATGGCGGATACATTATGATAAACAGACTGAGAAAAACCATAGAAATCGTACGACAAACTTCGTACTTTCTAGCTCACCTGAGCACAGAGTGCTCATGGTGAGCTTTTGTGATCGTGCTGTGTCCGGCGTGCGTCGTGCGTTGTCCGTTGTGCGTCGTCCGTCGTCAACCTTTACCTTGTGTACGCTCTAGAGGCCACATTTTCGGTCCGATACTCATGAAACTTGGTCAGAATGTTTGTCTTGATGATATCTCGGACGAGTTCGAAAATGGGTCATGTCGAGTCAAAAACTAGGTCACTAGGGCATATCTTAGAAAAACCTTGTGTACACTCTAGAGGCCACATTTTCAGTCCAAAACTCTTGAAAGTTGGTCAGAATGTTTGTCTTGATGATATCTCGGACGAGTTCGAAAATAGGTCAAGTCAGGTCAAAAACTAGGTCACTAGGGCAAATCTTAGAAAAACCCTGTGCACGCTCTAGAGGCCATATTTTCATTCCAAAACTCTTGAAAATTGGTCAGAATGTTTGTCTTGATGATATCTCGGATGAGTTCGAAAATGGGTCAAGTCAGGTCAAAAACTAGGTCACTAGGGCAAATCTTAGAAAAACCCTGTGCACGCTCTAGAGGCCATATTTTCATTCCAAAACTCTTGAAAATTGGTCAGAATGTTTGTCTTGATGATATCGTGGCCGAGTTTGAAAATGGGTCATGTCGGGTCAAAAACTAGGTCACTAGGGCAAATCTTAGAAAAACCCTGTGCACGCTCTAGAGGCCATATTTTCAGTCCAATGCTCTTGAAACTTGGTCAGAATGTTTGTCTTGATGATATCTCGGATGAGTTCGAAAATAGGTTATGTCGGGTCAAAAACTAGGTCACTAGGGCAAATCTTAGAAAAACCTTGTGTATGCTCTAGAGGCCATATTTTCATTCCAAAACTCTTGAAAATTGGTCAGAATGTTTGTCTTGATGATATCTCGGATGAGTTTGAAAATGGGTCATGAGGGTCAAAAATTAGGTCACTAGGGCAAATCTTAGAAAAACCTTGTGTACGCTCAAGAGGCCACATTTTCAGTCCAAAACTCTTGAAAGTTGGTCAGAATGTTTGTCTTGATGATATCGCGGCCGAGTTCGAAAATGGATCATGTCGGGCAAAAAAACTAGGTCACAAGGGCAAATCTTAGAAAAACTTTGTGTACGCTCTAGAGGCCACATTTTCAGTCCAATGCTCTTGAAAGTTTGTCAGAATGTTTGTCTTGATGATATCTCAGATGAGTTCGAAAATGGGTCATGTCGAGTCGAAAACAAGGTCACTAGGGCAAACCTTAGAAAAACCTTGTGTATGCTCTAGAGGTCATATTTTCATTCCAAAACTCTTGAAAGTTGGTCAGAATCTTAGTCTTGATGATATCTCGGATGAGTTCGAAAATGGTTCATGACGGGTCAAAAACTAGGTCACTAGGGCAAATCTTAGAAAAACCTTGTGTACGCTTTAGAGACCATATTTTCAGTCCAAAACTCTTGAAAATAGGTCAGAATGTTTGTCTTGATGATATCTGGGACAAGTTTGAAAATGTTCAGGTCGGGTCAAATACTAGGTCACTAGGGCAAATCTTAGAAAAACCTTTTGTACGCTCTAGATGCCATATTGTCAGTCCAAAACTCTTGAAAATTGGTCAGAATGTTTGTCTTGATGACATCTCGGAAGAGGTCAAAAATGGGTCATGTCGGGTTAAAAACTAGGTCACTAGGTCAAATCTTAGAAAAACCTTGTGTAGGCTCTAGAGGCCATATTTTAAGTCCAAAACTCTTAAAAGTTGGTCAGAATGTTTGTCTTGATAATATCTCAGATGATTTTGAAAATGGGTTATGTCGGGTCAAAAACTAGGTCACAAGGTCAAATCTTAGAAAAACCTTGTGTACGCTCTAGAGGTCACATTTTTAGTCCAATACTCTTGAAAATTGGTCAGAATGTTTGGCTTGATGACATCTCAAACGAGTTTGAAAATGGATCATGTTGGGTCAAAAACTAGGTCACTAGGCCAAATCTTCGAAAAACCTTGTGTTTGCTCTAGAGGCCACATTTTTAGTCCAATACTCTTGAAAACTGGTCAGAATGTTTGTCTTGATGATATCTTGGATGAGTTTGAAAACTGGTCATGTCGGGTCGAAACTAGGTCACAAGGCCAAATCTTAAAAAAAACCTTGTGTACACTTTTGAAAGAGATTTAAAATGGATCATGATTGGTCAAAAGGCTCAGGTGAGCGACTTCAGGGCCATCATGGCCCTCTTGTTTCATATCATGTATCAACCATGCCTTGGCAAAGGGGAGTTAATGCATCTCGGTGATGCATTTTTCGTGCGTTTACGATTGTACACTGTCTAAAGAAACAAACTGTATACACAGTAACATTTATTCATTAATTGTTTCTCTGCTTTGCTTTCAAAAAGTCAGTTGAGAATAAAACTATGTTCGCAAAAAACGGGGAAAAAAGCAGGAAAAAAAAAACTCTCTCTCAAACAGAAGAAAGTCAACCACCGTCACCTCATCAACCAGCACTAGTCAGGCTTACTGGCGTACATCAGCCATGATGAAATGAATGTTTATTTGCATACTTTGTTTTATATAATTATTTTGTTCATTTTTGTTATGCAAAAACCGGTGGACGCGGTACAAACGCCGTGGAAGCGCAAAGATCGCCGTGGTAGTTCCGAACATTCGTTGTAAGAGCGCAGTAAAATAAATAACATTCCGTGTAAGCGCCGTTGATACGCCGTATAATTGCAGTAGAGACGCAGTGATATCTCCGTACAAGCGCCATCGACAACCGCAGCATTCGCACTGCGATATTTGTGCGTGCTGGCGGAATTCCTGTTGCGTTTTAGACCTTACTGCGCTGCTAGGGTGACCTCACGGTGATTCCACTGCGCTTTTATAAGAACGCCGAGCGACGGCGTTTGTTTTTATGGATGCACAAAGTGCGCGCCGTCGCACAGCGTTCTACACGATCCCAACGGGCCTACTGTCGATGCCACTGCGTTGCTGTGGCGATGCTTGCGATCGTACTGCGCGAGGGTTTTTAAATCCTTGTCACAATAGGGCGGCGATCTCACGGCGTCCAAGAAAAAAAATGCAGGACGCTTAGGTGCGCGCAGGACTTTAAAACCAAGCAAGTCATCATATATCTATGGATCACTAAAATCCCCTTTGTCTAACAAACGTCTGAATCAGGAGATAGATTGGTCCCTTGACAAGCAGAAAATTGATCGATAGAAAAAGTTTCGACCCTGGTCAGCCTGCGGGGAGTGCGCATTGAACGGTAACATTTTATCACACAATAATGAGTTTTAACGACTCTGTGGAAGAAAACCTCGGAAAACATTGTTGGTAACGGAGATGATGTTTGTAACCAGCATTTCTCCTTTTCCCGCAATGTTTTCTACGCCATCAAAGAGAGAAATCATCATTCAACATTATCTAATTTGTCGTCTGCAAATACTTTCAATTTGCTTGAGTCTAACTTTTTTCTCTAATCTTTTATTGATTGGTGATGAGTTAAGTTGAGAAATAACGTGGTTCTGTTTAAAAGTCGAATTTAGTTGTTAACAGAACCGTCCTTTTTTCAATTAGGTGGAGGGGTGGGGGGGTTAATGTTGTTTCCTACACTCTTTCGGGTATATCGCAGTGGCCTATGCACCTATCCACGCTTTTCTTTGGCCGTTCACTTTGCGCATTTTTTCCAAGTCACTAGCTATACCCTCCCAGTTAGTTGTAATATTCGAATTTACGATTGTTCAAAGCGGTAGGAGAGGTTGGAATCCTCCCGCAAAGACTATCGTCAATCCTCGGAAAGAATTCGGCAGTGCCTGGAATCGGACCAGGTACCACTTGATTTTAGGTTCGGAGCGTTACCGACTGTGCTGCTAGAATGCTCGGTTTCACAAGCAGAAACTCTCAACTTTCTCCTACCCCACTTCTCTCTCTCTCTCTCTCTCTCTCTCTCTCTCTCTCTCTCTCTCTCTCTCCGTCTCTCTCTCCCCGTCTCTCTCAGGGTCCTGCTTAGCTTAGTGGTAAAGAGTGTAGGACTCGTAACCTGGAGGCCCCAGGTTCGAGCCTCACTGAATCCGCTAGGCCCTTAGCGGGAGTGCCTTGGATAAGACTTTTATGAGCCCCAGCGTAGTACTGCTAAAACCGAGGAAATACCTGAATATGTGAACTGTCGCCGTGATTTGACTGAAATAAAATTGAGAGCGGCGTTAAACATCATTTAATAAATACTATGAATACTTACTCTCTCTCTCTCTCTCTCTCTCTTTCTCTCTCTCTCTCTCTTTCTCTTACACTCTCTCTCTCTCTGCCTCTCTCTCTCTCTCTTACACTCTCTCTCTCTCTGCCTCTGTTAGAATTGTTAAAATTGTTGACAATGAAAATAATATTGTCATTATTTTTTTTCGAAATCTAGTTAATTTAATAGAAATTAATGAAATTCATAAAAAGGCAATAAAGGTAAAATTTTGATTACAGATAATTCTGCAAAACAAAATTCAATATTTTGCGCCCAAAGCTACTCCATCCGGTCAATGTCTGCGTGAAACCAACATGTTATTGAACAAATGGGGAAGGTTTTCGACAAGTGTGGGAGAGGGGGAAATGCTGGTTTCCAGCATTTTCTCCTTTTTCCACAATGTTGTATTCCCTTTTCACAATGTTTTATTCCCATTCCGAAGTAAATTCCTTTGTTTGAGAACCATCGGAATTGGCCTCTGCAAATACATTTCAATTTCAATTTGGTCTAAAACTCTATATGGGGTATGCTCCGTGAAAAAGGGGAATAATGCATCTGCGAAAACTATCGACCAAGGTCAGCCTGCGCAGTCCGCGCAGGCTGACCTGCGCCGAAACTTTTCGCTAGTGATCAATTTTTTGTATGTTCAAGGACTAACTCGCCTCATGATTAAGTTGGTTGTTAAAGAAGTGGCTCATATGGATCTGTATGTATTTGATGCCTTGCTTGATACCATGTATCACGGAGATGCATTAAGCCCCCTTTTGCCAGAGCATGACTCATATATGTTTAGTCGTTTGGTAAAGAATTAAAGTCGAGGGAGAAATGGTGAGGCACTCTAGATGGGTAACTCGGATCATAAAAAGGGGGAACGAATTTCTGGGTTGCTTGTTAGTTGTTTGTTGGTGTTTAACGCCATTTTCCAATCTTCGAAGATTGAAAAATGCCCCCTAGCGGAAGATAATGCACTATCTTTATTTCAGCTATATCCCGGCAGCAAGTGCACACCCAAGCTTTCCTGGAGTTTCCTTTTACCAGTACTTTGCACTTCCAAAGTCACTGGCTGCTTTCCAACATGACTATAGTCGGAAGAATGATCAGCGGTGATAAAGGAATGAATCCTGTCGCAACGACTATCATCAATCCTCGGAAAGAAATTTGTCAAACTAGGGATTCGAAGCAGCACCCCCGGGTCCCAAACCCTGGACATTACCGACTGACAACTGAGATACCCGACTCCCCCCCCCCCCCCCCCCCCCATCGAGGAAAAAAAGGTGTGTAAAGGGTGAGATAATATCTACTACTTATCTACAACATTGATTAAACTTTTGACAAGGTTACTTAAATCCGTATTGCTTCAGTAAATGGAAAATGTCCCGGGGTAAAAGATGCCCCCGCCTCCCCCCTTTAAAAAAATACCAGGTACTTTCGATAGTACTCGATACTCCCACACATTCGACACACAATCATGATGACATGGATATTTGCAGTTTTCTTTCTTTCTTTCTTGTATCTATGTATCTTTCTACATGTATCTTTCTTTCTTTCCTTTCTCTCTCTCTCTCTCTCTCTCTCTCTCTCTCGCTTCCTCTCTCTCTTTTTTTCCTTCCATCCTTTCTTCGTCAAGAGAACTAGCCTCTCTCTCCTTCTCTCACCCACCCCCTCTCTCTCTCTCTCTCTCTCTCTCTCTCTCTCTCTGTTTCTCTCTCTCTCTCTGTTTCTCTCTCTCTCTCTTTCTCTCTCTCCCCCCCGGTTCGTTTGGCTACAAACCTTTATTGGTAAAGACACAACCCGGACTAACCCCAGGCACTAATTCCTTAAACCTCACTGGACATCAACTTATCTGATCCCGGTCAACTCTTACATCCAAAAAACGAACAAATTCTACTTTTTCCACTCTGGAAAAATACAATTTCACTGTAAATGTAAAAATTTTTTGTAGCACCCAAAGAATCTATTAGCGGACGGTGTAGATCCAAGATCAGACTGCACGAGGTTAACATTTCCATAAATGTTTAAATAGATAAGCAACATAGCCCCATGTTTCAAATACGAAAAGACTAAACGTGATTGAGAATTCTCTACAAACTGCTTACATCATTCGGTTTCCTATTTATACCCATAATTCCATGTATACAGCCATGACCATATATGTAAATATTTTCAAGAAACTGCTGTCAGTACCTGGAATTAAAATAAATACACCGTATGGAAAGCCATAGCTGTCTTATATCGTTCTTTTACAGTTCATTGCACCAAAATGTGTATATATTAAATTAAAACATGTTTATATTGAACCAAACTGTGTTTGTATTAATGCATTTGTCAATATATTGAACCAAAGAAGCATGGTATTGCTTGGGTTCATCAATATATTGAACCAAACTGTCTTTATATTAATGCATTTGTCCATATATTGAACCAAAGAAGCATGGTATTGTTTGGATTCGTCAATATATTGAACCAAACTGTCTTTATATTAATGCATTCGTCCATATATTGAATCAAAGAAGCATGGTATTGTTTGGATTCATCAAATTATGGAACCAAACTGTGTTTGTATTAATGCATTTGCCCATATATTGAACCAAAGAAGCGTGGTATTGTTTGGATTCATCAAATTATTGAACCGAACTGCATTTGTTTTAATTCATTTTTCCTTATATTGAACCAAAGAACCATGATATGCTTTCATTTAGACATTATATTAATCGAAAATTCCTTTTTATTATTCCAATCGAACCATATATTGAACCCACTGTTCTTATATCATACCAAATTAATCATATATGGATTCAACTTGACCACATATTACACGAAGTTTGCTTTGTGTTAAACCAACTGATAATGTATTACACCGCTCTATCTTTATATTGATTCGCTCTACCTTTATATTGATTCGTTTCGTCTTTATATCTTACTAGCTCGGGAGTTTTTATACTAACACCGGAGAAAAACCCGCGCTTGGTCGAAAATGATGACAAAGCATTTTCCCTTTCACCTTAGAGCGCTAAATAAATGCATAGGCCCTTTTCATTAAAAAAAAAAACTATCTAAAATATTTCCATTTCATTGTTGCTTTTGCCAGGATGTGTAATAAGGTAGCAAACAGTGAAGATCCAAGATCAGAATGCACATCCTGTGCAGTCTGATCTTGATCTACACTGTCCGCAAAAACAACTATTGAAGACAATAGAAGATCAAGATCAGACTTTCCTTCGAATGCAATACAGATCGATTTCACAGACATACATGTCTAAGATCTTAATTGTCTATTTATTTAGGATATAATAAAAAAAAAAACGGCCACGAAATGTTTGGACATTGTTTCTCTGACCAGGGACCAAAACTGAGTCTTTTAATTCTTAACCAAACTATCCCGTCTTTGATGACCCCGAGAAAAACGGCTGTTTAAAACATTGTAGAAAAAGGAAAGTTGGAGATAACCATCATTTCTCCTTTTCCCACAATGTTTTTTTTTTTTTTTTTAACCCTTTCAACGATTCAGATCAGCAATTGGTCTACATTTGATTCGTCATATGCGAACGCTTTTCATTTGGACAAGTCTAAAATTACATCATTTGGTACAGGGATGAGGGTTAGGTAGATTCTATATACTTTGAAAGTAATGTAGCAGAAATTGGCCAGCCGATGTTTTGGACAGAACGATTTGGCCAAGGACAATTAAGTCAGCCAAAAACCTTCTCTGCAGTCTGATCTTGGATCTTCACTGTCCGCGACTTTATTACACGTTTCGGCAATAGCAATATTGAAATGAAAATATTTTGGATGTTTTTTTTTTCTAAACGAAAAGGGGCTGTTCATTTATTTAGTTCTCTAAGGTTTAGGGGAAAAAGGCTTAGTCATCATTTTCGATCAAGCGCGTCTTTTTTCCGGTGCTGGTATAAAAAACGCCCGTGCTAGTAACGATACAAAGAAGAAACGAAGCAATAAATATACAGATTGGTTCAATATATTGATGAATCCAAACAATACCATGCTTCTTTGCTACAATATATAGACGAATGCATTAATATAAACTCAGTTTGGTTCAATATATTGATGAACCCAAGCAATACCATGCTTCTTTGGTTCAATATATCGACGAATGCATTAATATAAACACAGTTTCGTTCAATATATTGATGAATCCAAACAATACCATGCCTCTTTGGTTCAATATAAGGACAAATGCATTAATATAAACTCAGTTTGGTTCAATATATTGATGAACCCAAGCAATACCATGCTTCTTTGGTTCAATATATTGACAAATGCATTAATACAACCACAGATTGGTTCCATATAAACATGTTTTCATTTAATATGTAGTTGTAATGAAGCCATATATTACAACAATGCTGCAAAAAACTGTAAAAGAACGATATAAGACAGCCATGGCTTTCCAAAACACCGTAATACATGTTATCTACCTCGTGGATAATGTTGATTTAGGCATCATAGTCAACATATATGCAACTGTGGCATGCAAAAACGGAAAATATGCTGACGAGAAAAAGAAACGCTCCATCAGAAACAGACGATAATTTGAATATAAGAAAACATTTTGGAGAAAGCAAATAATGCATAGATATATATTCGCCGACAAACCTAGCCAACATGAAATCGATCGATTTGCTTTATCCAACAGCTAAGCCAAAGCTTATGTGCACGCTTTGCTAGTGATGCCCGTTGTCATGAACAACGTGGTCTTGCATGTCAAAATTACAGAGGTACATGTATTCAACGATACAGAACCCGAGTGCAAGCGATTTTTTTCGAAAAGCGTCGTTTTCTTAAAATGCCGAGATTGAATGCTGAAGAAAGGGCTCAATGTATGGCCATGTTGGAGTGTGCTCTTACCCAAGATCAGGTTGCGAGACGTTTTAAGGTGGCTAGGTCCACATTTGTGCTTCTCGTTCAACGGGTCAGGGTGGCACGAACAACTGCAGATAGGCCGAGGTCAGGCGCACCACGTGTGAAGTCAGTGAGACAGGATAATTATATCCGTCAACGTCACCTACGTGACAGATTTTTGACGGCGGAATCAACGTCACGTGGTGGGTAACCGAGGGGTGCCTATTAGTCGGTTCACTGTAAGAAATCGACTGTTGGCCCGTGAGATACGCTGTCGTAGACCATTATGTGGTCCAGTGTTTACGGCTCGTCATCGTCAATGGTCAACGTCGTGAATGGGCTCGAAATCACCGAGGACAGCGTTAGCAAAATGTAGTGTTTTCCGACGAATCGCGTTTCAACTTATGTAACGCCGATGGACGTATATGGGTATATAGACGACGCCATGAACGCTACTCAAACAACACTGTTTTGGAGTATGATCGCTTCGGTGGCGGCGGGATTATGGTGTGGGCAGCCATAAATCGTCGATTTAGGTCTCAGTTTGTCATTGTTGAAGGAAATCTGACAGCCAGGCAAACATTAATCAGATTTTGCAACCTGTAGTTGTACCCCTCTTCAGACAACGTCAAGATTAGTTTTACAACATGATAATGCTCGACCACATGTCGCACGCATTACAGGGACTTTCTACAGAATAGACACATTGATGTGTTGCCATGGCAAGCACTTTCCCCTGATTGTAATCCCATTGAACACGCATGGGATTACATTGGGCGACGTTTACGTTGACGTCAACCCCAGAAACGTCAAAGAATTGGCTACGGCCCTCCGCGAAGAGTGGGGCAGATTCCCACGATACTTTATCCAGAACTGGTGTGGTTCCATGAGAAGGCGGCTTGCCGCAGTGATTGCCAGTAGAGGTAGCCTTACACGCTACTGACTTTTCTGGTGAAATTTTGGTGACTAGTCTGAAATCATTGTCCATTTTACCCCGATAAAAATCATGAAATCCCGCACAATGAACTCGTTTTATACAAAAAATGATTGAAGTCTCGAATGAAATTTTTTTTTATTAATTTAGTTTCAGAAAAAATAAAATATGGCAAGTTTTTACAGGATGAGGCGTTTCTTTTTCACGTCAGCATAATTTAGAAGTTGGTTGAATTTGCGTTTATTTATCGTCGCCACCGGTTGCCAATATGGGCGACGTACTCTGAAGGCTGTTAGTATTGTTATGGCGGATAGTGCAGAAACAGGACGAAACCCATCTATGTACGCCTGATTCGTTAACGTGCTCAGTGTACAGCACCGTCACAAGGGACCTCGGTTGAACGTCTCACCCGAAAGACTATAAGTAATTTTAGATGGCCAGCCGTGGGAATCGAATCCACACCCTCAAGTTACCCGAAACATCATGTTCACGAGTCCAAGGCTCTACTAACTGAGCTATGCGGGCTGGTCAAATAATATTGTAACCATGATATTTATCTTATTTCAGGCCCTTACCACCCGCATAACGAGAGACCAAAGGCCTTTGACGCTTCATGGGTTTATTATGATACACCGAAATTTTCATTCCTCGATCATTGGATATAAATTTACGGACAGCAATTTTAATGTTTTTGAAATGGTGGTACATGTATTTATCTTTAAACTGGTACCAAACATTGTGTTGGAAAAAGAGAGGTACTGGTTACCAACATCTTCCGCTATGTGGCATTATTCAAATATTGACGAATATGACAAGTGCAGACAACGATGGCCGAAATAAAGAATAAATTTGTCTTTCAAAGCCAGAAAATACTGTTTGGAAAAAGGGAAGATGATATTCATCTTTTTCCTCACAATGTTTTCCTCAGGCTAATGAAATCATTGGATTACTTGGGGAAGGGTTGACGATAAGAACTGAGCCATGCTTTGGCAAAAGAGGGTTTAATACATCTCTGTGATCAGTTATAGAAAGCAAGTTATCGCATGATTATTGAGCAAACAAAATGAGCATAAAAAAAAACCCTATTTTGTCTAACAACTAGCTGAATCCTGAGGTAGAGTACACATTGGACATGCAGAAAATTGACAGATAGCTAAAAGTTTCTACTCAGGTCAGCCTGCGCGGATTGCGCAGGCTGACCTGAGTCGATACTTTTTGCAGATGTATTAAACTTCCCTTTCATAGAGAGTGACTTCTATTTACAAAAAGCCATGCGCTGGCAAATGGGGGCTTAAAGCATCTCCGTGATACATGATACCATGCAATTCGTCCCATAATCATGGATCCATAAAGTCCATTTTGTCTAACAACTGACAGAATTATGAGGTAAACTGGTCCTTAGACATGCAGAAAATTGACCTATAGCAAACAGTTTCCACTCAAATCAGCCTGACCTGGGTCGATACTTTTTTGCGGGTGCATGAATCACCCTTTTCACAGCATGACTTCAATATACATCGTTTTCTACGGTAAGAAAAACTGCCCTTTCAATGGTTCCCTTTTTTACGAAATTGCATATACTAAATATAAAGTGGGTTACAGGCATTGCGCCCTTGTTAATGAACTTTATCGGCCGAAAAAATTTCGAACTTGTACATGTGCAACCGTCCCGCCCATCCACATGACGAATCCACGTAAGACGCATGTCAACACGTGCGGGGCATATGTGACGTATGAACTCGTGAATGCACGACACGAAACAAAGGACATACATGTATGCTTTATTTTGGTGGTTGGTCAATACCTTGTAATTGATTCAAGACAAAAACCGCGCTCTCGTTTCGAGCAATGCTTGCAGGAACGTTAAGAGATTACATCTTGTGAGAGACTAACGAAGACTTTAATTAACTTCTAAAGTTACCAGCCGCCATCTTGTTTCTCCTGTGTAAACCGGGCATCAGTTTGAATTTTACAGACGTCACTGAATTTAAAAGATCAAATGTCTTTCTTAAAATGGACAGTATTCATTCCTATTGGCCTAGTAAGTAAATTTAAATTTGATTTAATGATTTTCTTTTTTTTTTCACATTTTCGAATCGACATAATCCCGGAAAGTTCCCCACCATGGATTTTGCTTGGCAACTTTGGGAAGATAACGCAAGAAATAAACGGAATGAGTGTGGTAATGGTGAATACGCAGGACTTGTGTATTTACCATTTCAACATTCATTCCGGACATTTATTGCGTTTTCCCGCCAAAAATTGCCAAGCAATATCCATGTTGGCAGTTCTTGGGATGATGCCTTGGAATCACTCATTTTTCAAATCGTGGGAAACCGACGATAAGAGAGTTTTGTATAGGTTCTCTTTTTTTCGGCACAGCTGAATGTGCTGGCTTGTGACCTGCTTATTCGTATTGATAATAAATGAATAAATAGAAGTTTGTGATTGGCCAAAAATGTCCATGGGCTTATTTCAAGGGCCCTTGCCTATTTGCTGGCAAGTTTATGTCGTCAATTTTTTAAAAGGTATTTCTTGTTTTGCATCATTCTTGTGTTTTTTTCCAAACCCAGTTTTTATGGTGTTTTACGGTGCCACTTCATTTGTATATATACAAGATAGGGCCCAAGACATTATATAACCAAGTCATTTCGCAAACTGTTCAGTAACAATTTAGGCTGAGATTAAACTTTAATTGACTGATTAATCATTTGAATGATGTTTGTATGCCACTTTCAACATTATTTCAGTCATATCAAAGCGCATATTCATGTATTTTGTGGATTTCACCAGAACCAGGCTAGGGCTCTGAAATATCCTGCTAGGGACATTACCACTAAAACCCAGTGCATCCAGTAAGGCTCAAACTTAGGGCCTCCAGGCTACAAGTCCTACATATCCCCACTGAGCCACGAAGGACCCGGATTAAACTTCCATTTTGACCGCACATCTAAAAAATTCTTAGCTAGGGTTTGAAATTCAGCCACAAATCCCATGGTTTGTGCCACATTTAATTCTTTACCAGACTAAGGGTGTAGCGCCCAATATGCACATGCATATAAAAAATTCCGCAACCAAAGATGTAAATCACAAATTTGTATACATGTAATGATTTTTCTCTAGATCTGAGCACGTTCTCAAACTAAATCTATGGCTTTAGGTATTATCGTCCTAACGCTTCAAGTGCAATATGGAATAAAATTTCTGATTAGTTGTTAAATAAGGATTTATACTGATATAATATTTTTGCTCATTTCTAACCGACCAGAAATTCATTTGTTATCTATCTTGAAATTATTTGATGATATTTTTGTTAGTTTTCTGAAAAGGGAGGTAATTATTATCTCCCTTTGTAATGAGAATGGAGTGGCTTTAGATTTATAAATGATAATTCTAAGAAGGAAAAAATGGAAAAAGTGGCTCAGTCAAAGTATTACAATAATACTCTTTTTTAATCATAGCAAATTTTTTAGGATAATATTATTGTGGAAATAGCTGTTTTTCATTAGAATGGTACTACCTTAAATTGATGCACTGACGACCAGGGAATTTCTCAATGCTTTACAAAAAAATGCAGTCCTCAAGCCCCCTCCCCCACTGGCACATTGTACCCCATTGTCCTAATCAATAATTCAAACCAGGCTACGCCTATGCAAACTGGGGTCCTGTGTGGCTCAGTGGTTAAGTGTAGGACTCGTGACCTGGAGGCCCCGGGTTCGAGCCTCACTGACTCCACTGGGTTTTTCACAGGAGTGTCCTTGGGCAAGACACTTCAGAGCCCCAGCCTAGTACTGGTTAAACCCAGGAAAACATGAATATGTGAGCTGTTGCCGTGATATGACTGAAATAATGTTGAAAGTGGCGTAAAACACCATTCAATCAATCAAACCTATGCAAACTACAAGGTTTTAGATTTCTCCAAATTCTAAGCATTTGCAGATGACAAGTGATGATTTCAATCTTTGAAAAGATAGAAAACACTGTGGGAAAAGGAGAAAATGCTGTTTAGCAGCATTTTCTCCTTTTCCAGCAATGTTTTCAATAGGCTTCTTTCTAAGGGTTGTTTAAGGAAGGGATTGTTTGGTCATAGGCCTCTGAAACTCCACTATCAAGGGATAACTAAATTTTCATAATTGGACACCGTTACTATAAATAGCACATTGGCGATTCCCTCTTTATCGTATATAGTAAGACTTACTACATACTATATAGAGGGAGTAGCCAATGTGCTATTTATAGAAATGGTGTTAATGAAAATTTTAGCATATTCCGTAATACAGGCAATGCACCAATGTGCTATAAGTGTTGGATGATTGACCAAGGAAAATCTTAGTGTTCCATGATAGACCGATAGAGCTTCAAAGGCCTGTTGTTTGGTAAAAGGCCAGTTTGTTATCCACTTTTGCTCTCTGGCTGGACAACTCTTAACTCTGGCAACAAAATTTTAGGCTTGTCTAAATCTAAATTGAAAGAACTTACACTGACAAATGTGGCTCAAATCATGGGATCTGTCTGTGAAACAATGGAAAACATTATGGGTAAAGGAGGAAATGCCAGTTACCAGCATTTCCTCTTTTTTCCCACAATGTTCTCAAAGCTGTCTCTGTAAGGGTCAGCCGAGCCCCGGTAGCTTAGTTGGTAACATTCAGGACTTGAGAATATGGGGTTGTGGGTTCAATCCCTGGCGCGGCCAATTTCTTTCCGAGGATTGATGATAGTCATTGAGACAGGATTCATTCCTCTTCCACCACTAACCATTATTTCAACAATTTTGGTGTGGGAAAGCAGCCAGTGGATTGGAAAGAAAATTGTGTGGAGTAACGGTAAAAGAGACTCCAGGAAAGCATGGATAGGTGCACTGGCCACCGCGATATACCTGAAATAATGTTGAAAACGGTGTTAAACACCATAAAATCAATCAATCAATCTGTAAGGGTCAGTAAAATTCAGGAATGTGTGGTAAAGGGCTCAAATGTGTTGTTGAAAAGAGTTTTTCAACACAACACATTTGAGCCCTTTACCACACATTCCTGAGTTTTTACAACCATCAGAAAGAAGCCTTTTGAACTCATTGTGGGAAAAGAAGAGCTAGTTACCAGCATTTTCTTCTTTTACCACAATCAACCTTCTCTAAACCGCATCATTAGAGCCACATTTAATTTTTTCTCTGCAACTGCTTTCAGTTTGAATGAGTCTACAGTCTTGTTTTTGGTAAAGAGCTAGATTTAAAAATTTTAGTACCAAACAACGAGCACCAGAACTCTCAGATTGCACCATTGTTTATGAAATTTTTGGAGGGATTGGGGACATTATATCCCACTAGATGGCATTCCACAAATACACATCTATCTAATTTGGGCATTCTGGGTACAGAACCGGACTACTTTTCAAAACGACAACCGTTACTTTGAATTTCAAAATAAAATAAACGATCACTCAATAAAATGCTACCTGGTGCGATTCATTCAGTTCTGATCAGCAAGCATGTAACCTATGCACCGGCCATTTATTAAAACAGTCCACTACAGGCTTGGGTAATAGCTTCGGTGTAAGCCATACCTTTATGATGTATATGGGATGGGTGATGCGTCATAGCAGACAGGTCGAATCTTTGAAGAATATGACATGCACAGACAATGGAATTGGGGAGGGCATAGCGGATGGATAACCCCCCCCCCATCCGCACTCTGTCGGCACTCTGTAGGCGCAACGTTAAATTCAAATGAATAGAAGGCTAGCTAAACCCAGTTTTATCTATAAATGCATGTACTTAAAGCCCAGAAGCTGCCAAAAGTAAACAATGCAGTTGTTGAAATGCATTTGATTTCAATCGTGCCAATTAACCCTTCACAACACAATCCCGAGTTTTAACGACGCTAAGCAAGAAAGCTTTTGAAAACATTGCGGGAAAAGGAGAAAATGCTGGTAACCAGCATTTTCTCCTTTTCCCACAATGTTTTCTTATCTTTTACAGACAAATCCCATTACTTTTACTATGTCTTTTGGAAGTGCTTCCAATTTGGATGTGTCTAAAATTTTATCGTGGGATAAAGAGTTAAAAGTATGGAAATTATTGCAAAAAATGAGAGTCAGTTATTGCACAGTCAGTCCAAGTGTTAGACTGTTAGTCACTGGCAGAAAAATGAGACTTTAAAATCAGGTTAAAGTAAACAACAGATACAATGATTTGGCTTGAGACAGAGGGTTGCTGGTTTGAATACCCAGTTCAGCCAATTTCTTAATGGTATGGTAGTCATTGCAAAAGGATTCATTCCCCTTTCACTGCTATTCATTGATTCGACGATGGTTATGTGGGAGAGCAGCCAGTAGCTTGGAAAGAATATTTTGCAAAGTATTGGTATTAGAAACTTCAGGAAAGCATGGATAGGGGCACTAAGCGGCTGTGATTTAACTGAAATAATGTTGAAAACGGCGTTAAGCATGATTAAAATCAATCAATCAGTCTGCGAAATATCAATATTGTTGTTTTTACAGGTTCTTTATTTATGCGGTATCTGGCTAGCATACTGCGACATTCCCAGTGAAGAGGAAATCGTGCAAGCACTTAACGCTTCCCGAATTGCTAACACGCAGCGAAGAGAAAACTATTTCAATGACATTGCAGGTAAGTTTTCTGTTAAAAACAGAGGTTGGGTGACAATGCTGTTATAAAGAGACGTTGGGAGACAAAAAACCGTTACATCCGTTGATAGCTCTCCACTACTTTATAGGCCCTGAATAAGGTATTACTTGGTTTTTATCCTTGATATCATTTGCACTATTTAGGACTGTTCAGGTTGAAATATCTCTTGCAAAGTTTATCAAACCACGAATTCAATCTACTGGACGCATTTGATGGTAATTGAGTGTAAAATTCGATTTGCAAATATAATAAAGATCTTACATATGCATCACATGTCCAATTATAATAATGGCAACATCTTAGTAAAGTGAGAATAAAAAAATAGGAAATCGCGTTAAAGGACCTAGTTGCAATTTGGTATCCTTGGCTTTTATCTAATGAAAGAGATAATATGAATTTCATGTTTTTCTCTCATTGGCTAAAAGGCAGGGAAGAGAGCACTGTTTTGATTCAATCATAGGTCATTTTGCCTTTATTTACATAGGTTCCAAGTTTCTGAAAGGCTTACATACATCAAAGTGAGCACTATTTTAACACTTTACCACACATCCCGGACTTTTAACAACCCTTAAAGAGAAGGCTTTTGAAAACGTTTTTGGAAAGGAGAAAATGCTAGTAACCAGCATTTTCTCCTTTTCTCACAATGTTTTCTACCCTATCAAAGACAGAAATCATCATTTGAAGTACTCTTTGTCAATCAAATGCCTTGAATTTGGTTGAGCTCAAAATTTTGTGTTTGTTTTGGTAGCAAGTTAATTCATCTCTGTGATTCATAATACCAAGTAAGTCATCATATAATTATGGATTCATGAAATCCACTCGTAGTAAATTTGTAGCAAAAAGTTTCAATCCATGTCAGCATGCGTGGATTGCCCAGGCTGACAAGGGTAGATACTTTTTGCAGATGCATTAAACCCCCTTTTCACAGAGCATGTCTCATCCTTAAGTGTTGAGGAATATCGTGCATGGATCAGTCATTAAGAATTTAGAACAACAGACAGAAAAAGCCATTTGTCTTGGTATTTCATTAAAATTCTGCCGTTAGATCGTTGAGTGTATCAAAATAAAAATCATGATTCTCTCCCATGTAAGTGCTGTATATGGTGATAAACGTGTGTCGAAAAATTTGCGAATTTCCGATTACAGACATTTTGCATACAGACATGTTTGCGAATTCAAGACACTTGTTATTGGCTGGTATACTTGTGGTAAAATACGCAAACAGAAAAGATTGCGAATTTTCCAAATTTGCGAAATCGCAAAAATTTCCACATCACAAAAATTTACACTTGCACAGTGCGTGCATCATTCATAAACTAGTGATTTGCTAGTCTATTGCCATCAAAAGTGACACAGATTCAAATGTAAACAAAAAACCCAAAAGTCACCAAATGCTTCCCCACAGAAAATCATTTTTTATCTAAGAAATCATACTAAATATGACAATGTTGACATGAACTTCAAAATCTCTACCACTCCAAGTCATAAACTGAACAAGATGTCATCGGTAAGGTGCAAGATGTTTGCTAATATGTAAATAAGTTGGTAACCTATGCAAGTCAGGCTCATCTTTACTTATCCCAATACAGCCTTCTTTATCCTCGAGTTTTTCGCTCGTGTTATAGGTCTTGCCGATCTATGAACTCATTAAACCGATAAGAAAGTGAAAATGCATGGAAAGTGCATCTAAAAGTGAACTCTTGAAAATATTCAAATATGTACTCGTCAAATAGACATGTTCTTAATTATCTATTTTTCTATTAAAGATCAACAATGGAAACTTTTCATTTTTCATGGTATTTTCTACTTTGACAGGTAAATGGCTATGAGCCGTATTTAAAGTCACTGGAGCAAACTTTGAGAACCAGATTAGACAAGGCTAAATCTAATTAGACTTTATAACCAGATTGGGCAGGATCAGACTAAATAAACCGATTGGACCATTTTTCTTCAAACTTGTACTGACCAAGCAAGTTTTATCGCTAAAAATTTTAAGGAGGCTTATTTTACATTCCCTAGTCTGTCGGTGCTTTCAGTACTTTGATTTACAGATGATGACACCCTTGTCTGTCCGATGGCCCGATACCACACAGAGAGAGATCCTTTGGGAGGGATAGAGTTTGACATTGTAACAAATGACCTGATTGATGCATACGGGATACTGTTGAGTCAGTAAGTATTTTTGTCGAGCCTGCTTGAGCAAGACATAGTTCTCACAGTGTCATTTTGGTGTAGGTGCAACTGTTCTTCCGAGCGTGCATTAGTGGTAGGTGTCCTTCCCAATTTGTCTGCCCGGCTAGGTTGCTCAGTGGTTAGCGTATCTCACTTGTGACCTGGAGGTTGTGGGTTTGATACCCAGTTGCGGCGAACTTTGTCTGCCTGGTTGGGTAGCTCAGTGGTTAGCATATCTGACTCGTGACCAGGAGGTTGCGGGTTCGATACCCGGTTGCGCCGAACTTTCTTTCTGGCAATTTTCGGCCCCTCACCTCTGATGCATGTGAGAAAAGTAGTCAGTGGCTTTGGAAAGAAAGTTGTGTCAGTACTGGTGTGAGAAAGCCAGGAAACACATGAGTGCATCATTGATCGCCATGATATGACCTGAGCTGTTAAAATGGCGTTAAACTCCAATACAAACAAACCAAACCAAATTTGTCTGGACCAGAACTTCTACATTTATAGATGTTTCAAAACAATTTTGCACAGTTGTTTTCCTTTATGTACAGAGGTGCCTTTTAAAACATTTGTTCAGGTAGGTTCAAGGTCAAGCTCACACTTGAAGATCAAATGATAAAATTGTCATGAATGGAGCTTTTCCAAGCTACAACTTCAAGATTTGTGGATGGAGCTCAAATTAATGTCATGCAAGTGTTCTTCTTTACCAGTAGAATTACCACTTGAGTCATTTGTTCAGGTAAGACCAAGGTTAAAGTCATGCTTAAAGGTCAAAATGATAAATTGTCATGAAAAGAGTTTGTATTAGCTACAACTTCTACATTTATTGATGGATTTAAAAATCATTTTACACAAATGTTGTTCTTTACCAGCAGAAGTTCCATTTAAATTATTTGTTCAGGAGGTTGAAGATCAAGGTCACACTTTAAGGTCAAATTATAAAACTATCTTAAATTGAGGTTGTCTGAACTACAACTTCTGCATTAAGTTTTATTGATGGATTTAAAAATACTTTTACACAATTGTTCTCCTTTACCAATAGAAGTGCCATTTGAATCATTTGTTCAGGTAAGACCAAGGTCAAATTCACACTTAAAGGACAAATGATAAAATTGTCATAAAAAGAGCTTATCTTAGCTACAACTTCTACATTTATTGATGGATTTAAAAATAATTTTACACAAATGTAGTTCTTTACCATTGGAAGTTCCATTTAAATTATTTGCTCAGGAGGTTGAACGTCAAGGTCACACTTTAAGGTCAAATGATAAAACTATGTTAAATAGAGGTTGTCTGAGCTACAACTTCTACATTAAGTTTTATTGATGGATTTAAAAATACTTTTACACAAGTGTTCTCCTTTACAAGTAGAAGTGCTATTTGAATCATTTGCTCAAGTAGGTCCAAGCTCAAGGTCACACTTAAAGGTCAAATAATAAAATGTCATTACTAGAGCAATTTTTAAGCTATAAATTTTACATTTTGGATAGATTTCAATGTAATTTGGCACAATTATTCTCCTCCGTGAGTAGACATGCCATTTAAAATCCCTCATGGTGGGCTAGACGTGTTGCCCCTGGGCCAGCTGGCTCAGTTGGTAATGTACAAGACTTGAAAACCAGGGGGTCTCTGGTCTAAATCTTTACCACAAGACAAAATTTTGGACTTTTCCAAACCAAGTGTATAAATTGCAGGCGACTGAATCAGTGTTGGTCAAATGATTGACTTCGTCTCTGAAAGACTAAGAAACATTGTGGAAAAAGGAGAAAATGCTGGTTACTAGCATTGTCTCCTTTTTTCACAATGGTTGTCAGAACTTGGGACTATGTTGTAAAGGGTTCACTCTTTAACAAACCACAAAATTTTAGACTTGTTCACATTCAAAACATTCATAGACGACAAAATAAAAATTGAATTTTGTGTTTGGAAGGGTAAAGAACCTTGTGGGAAAAAGAGAAAATACTAGTTGCCACCATTTCTCCCTTACCAACAATATTTTCAAATTTCTTCCACTGAGTCGTTAAAACTCAGGATTGTGTGGTAAAGGGTTCAGTACCCTGCTATGCCTATTTCTGAGGAATGATGATAGTTAATGTTTAAGTTGATTGATTGATTGTATGGTGTTTAACACCATTTTCAACATTATTTCAGTTATATCATGGTTGCCTATTTTCTAACTTTGTAAGAAACACAACTTTTATTTGGCTAAACTGTTTGGTTTAGCCAATCAGAAGTTGTGTACTTTCAAATTTGGAAAAACTGTGGAGAATAAGAATGAGGATGTTCAAAAGAATAGTTGGTGATTACGGACCTTGGTCTGTGTTGGGTTTGATTGTATGGTGTTTAACGCTGTTTTTCAGCATTATTTCAGTTACATTGCGGCAGCCAGTGTACCTATCTATGCTTTCCTGGAGTTTCTTTTACCAGTTCTCCGCACAATTTTCTTTGTAAGCCACTGGCTGCTTTCTCACATAACAATCATTGAAACAATGGTTAGCGGTAAGAGAGGAATGAACCCTTTTGCAATGATTATCATCAATCCTCAAAAAGAAATTGGCTGAGCAGGGTAGTGAACCAGCAACCTCCTGTTCTCAAGTCCTGTATGCTACCGACTGCGCCACGAGGGATAGGCTCATTGTAACAGGATTCATCCCTTTCTCGCAGCTGATCATTGTTTTGGCAATGGTTATGTGAGAATTTGGGAAAGCAGCCGCAAACTTGGGAATAATATTTGTAGGAGAAACTCCAAGAAACCATGAATAAGTGCACTGGCCATTTTGACATAACACGCATAATGTTGAATATAAAGTCGTTGCTGTCCCTGTGATATGACTAAAGTAATGTTGAAAGTGACTAAAACACTGTTCAGTCAATCAATCAATCAATCAGTCAATATTTTCTTTTCTATGCTAATGACACTTGGTCAGAGTGCTTGTCTTGATAATATCTCAGACTTTGAAAATGGAGGACTTAAGATAACAGTTGATTAGGCAGACAAATCTTAACACTTTAGCATACAATCCCACCTTCTCATGACCCTGATGAAGAAAGCTTTTCAAAACATTGTGGGAAAAGGAGAAAATGTTGGTATTTTCTCCTTTTCCCACAATGTTTTCGACCTTTTTCAAAGACAAACCCTATTAATTGAACCACATTTAAGGTATACGGCCCCTAACTTTCATATTTAAAGACGGAAGTTGCCAAGATTGGCCGAATAGCCTTTATGAAAACATCTATGTTGCACCATATTTATGCCCCCCTTCAATGAAGTGGGGGTATATTGCTTTGCTAATGTCGGTCGGTCCGTCCGTCGGTCAGTCTGTCGGTCGGTCCGTCCGTCGGTCGGTCTGTAGACCTTACCTTGTCCAGATGATAACTAGACACAGAATTGACCTAGGTTCGTCAAATTTGGCACAGACATGCGTCTCGGAGTGTAGATGATCCCTATTGATTTTGAGGTCAATCGGTCAAAGGTCAAGGTCACAGTGACCGTCAACATGTTGATATACAGACCAAACCTTGTCCGGATGATAACTAGACACAGAATTGACCTAGGTTCGTGAAATTTGGCACAGACATTTATCTCAGAGTGTAAATGATCCCTATTGATTTTGAGGTCAATCGGTCAAAGGTCAAGGTCACAGTGACCGTCAACATGTTGATATATAGACCAAACCTTGTCCGGATGATAACTAGACACAGAATTGGCCTAGGTTCGTCAAATTTGGCACAGACATTTATCTCGGAGTGCAGATGATCCCTATCGACTTTGAGATTAATCCATCAAAGATCAAGGTCACAGTGGCCTTCAACTTAATGATATATAGACCAAACCTTGTCCGGATGATAACTAGACACAGAATTGGCCTAGGTTCGTCAAATTTGGCACAGACATTTGTCTTGGAGTGCAGATGATCCCTATCCATTTTGAGATTAATCCATCAAAGATCAAGGTCACAGTGGCCTTCAACTTAATGATATATAGACCAAACCTTGTCCGGATGATAACTAGACACAGAATTGACATAGGTTCTTTAAATTCTGTACAGATATTCATCTTGGAGTGTAAATGATCCCTATCGATTTTGAGATTAATCAATCAAAGGTCAAGGTCACAGTGGCCTTCAACTTAATGATATATAGACGAAACCTTGTCCAGATGATAACTACACACAGAATTGACCTAGGTCCTTCAAATTCTGTACAGATATTCATCTTGGAGTGTAAATGATCCCTATCGATTTTAAGGTTAATCCGTGAAAGGTCAAGGTCACAGTGACCACCAGATGATTCAGGGCCCGCACTGCCATTCGCCACTTGAGCCATTTGCTCAAAAAAAATTAAAGTGTCTCAAAAACCATCATATGTGGCTCAACTTGTGGCTCCAACATTTTATTCGCGTATTATTGGGGACGTAGTAAGCATCGAAGTCAACTGGGAAAAAGCTGAAGTCGAACGCGTGTGCCAAAAAGAAAATCGATAACCCAGTCTGTGTATCGGCGACTGTTTAAAATCTTGTATGTATACACACGGCGGTGTGTATAATTATGTGAACTGTTGACAGATTATCACGTTTAACAATTGAAGTGGGCTATAAATCAAAAAGATGACATCGATATTTCCCGATCAATTCTTTTGATATCAGTTTATGAAGTGTGCCACTTCCTGTATCAATGTGGCAGTAGGGGGGCATGACAGACATCTTGTTACCGATGTGTTAGTGAGCCTGTGGCCCTTAACTCTCATATTAAAAGATGGAAGCTACCAACATTGGCCGAATAGCCCTTAAGAGAACTTCATTGTTACATGATATTTACCAGTGAGTTAGGGTTCATAATCCTTAAATTGCCAATGCTTGTAAATGCTTTTTTTTAGTCTCCTACTGGCGAAGCCGAAGGAGACTTTAGGTTTGCACTCCGTCCGTCTGTCTGTCTGTCAGTCTGCCAGACACTGGCAGATATTGAGCTTACTTTCAGTGTGCAAGTCAACCACCATGAGTTACAGATCAAGTTTGAGTTACGTTCCAGTCCACTGATAGTTGACAAAATTACGGGCCTTGTTACTTAGAAATTCTCACTGAAAAAACAGTTTTTTTTCTAAACACTGGCAGATATTGAGCTGATTTTTGGTGTGTAGGTCAACCACCATGAGTTACAGATCAAGTTTGAGTATCATTCCGGTCCACTGATTTTTGAAGAAATTACGGGCCTTGGACTTAGAAAATTTCACTGAAAAAACTTCTTCAATGAACTTACATTAACAAGGAAAAATGTTTATATATCTGGCTTTCATTAAAGCATTACATACAAAGACATACACGCTGATTATAATTCTGAAAGGGGGTCAAATACATTCTTTCTCCTCCACAGAGTTTCACAAACTATACGTGCCAGCGATATATACGGTTGGCAGGGGACTGGGTATTGCTATGCAATACTATCAGAATGCTTGTTTTTGGTAATTCTAAAATATTGCCATATAGTAAAGACTAAAAGGCCAAACAGTGCCAAAAAGCAATGCAGGTGTTAAAATGCATTTAAATGTAAATCATATCATTCAAAGGTATGGAAAACATTGTGAAGACAACAATCTGTTATCGTGTGGTCGGTCCAAATAGACAAATACCTCATTTATTTGTTTGGATTCCCTTTATCACACAGTCCCAAGTTTAAACGACCCTGAGAAAAATACTTTCAAAAACATTGTAGGAAAAGGGGAAAATTCTGGTAACCAGCATTTTCCTCTTTTACCGACTTTTTCTTCCTCTTTCAAAATAGATTTTAGGTTTTGCATAACATTTGTTTTGTTGTCTGCATATGCTTTTACTTTGGACAAGTTTAAAATTTTGTAGTTTGGTAAAGTGTTAAATTGTTGAATAGAATTGAAACAAACAAATTCATTAGCCTCTCATGTAAGAAAGTTTAGACTTAAGTATGAGGGTTGCTAATTTAATTGTGTCTCTAGTAGGCCTCCATACCGCATGACCATAATTTATCACACGGAAATAACAGTATTTTGACAAGCAAGTCGTTTTGAATACTGGCACAAGTTATATACACTGACCATATCACTGAATGTACAATGAACCCAAAGCAAAGCTTGAAATTAGGGCCTATATTAAAAGTTGTGTTAGTCTAATTATTTCAGCTTCACAGATATTTAGTGAATTATGTCAGATACATGGGGTTTCCGTGGTATCAAAAATTTAAAGATGGTAGAACTTACTCAAAAGATGCCCTCCGTCCTTGTCGACCCAAAACTGCAACTTCTACAGAAAATGTTGTTGCTGTGGCAGATTTAATTAAGCAGGATGCCAGGCTTAAAGTGAAAGAAATAGCTAAGAGAGTTGGCATATCATCGGGGTCAGTTCATAAGATTTTGACCAAGGAGTTAAAACTTCATAAATATTTTGAAAACATTGTGGAAAAAAGGAGAAAATGCTGGTAACCAGCATTTTCTCCTTTCACCACAATGTTTTCTACCCAATGAAAGACAGAAATTGTCATTTGAACTACATTTAGTGAGTCCTCTGTACATGCTTTCATTTCAGTTGTCGTTTGTTAAAGATCTAAATCTATCAGGGGACAAAATTTCAGACTTGTCCTAGTTGAAAACATTTGGAGACGACAAATCAAGGTGGTTGTGAGGTAGAGCATCAGCCTCATAACCATAAGGTCCCAAGTTGGATACCCAGGAGTTGGTGTCAACTTTAGGATTGTTCATTGGCCCACTAATGGTGTAGTTCCCAGGGAGCAGAAGATCGAGAGAGATTGATATTTATAAGTTGTCAGAATTTGTTTCTCAATGGATGTAAAATAAATATGTTGAAGCTAAACTAAATCAAGTGTTTCTAAAATTATGTGAACATTCTGTAAATGGATGGAAAACACAGATTTGCAGTATGATTACTTGTTCTTTCAGAAATTATACTTTAGAGGATCTTGCCCATCCTAATGTGACAAATGT
The DNA here is from genome assembly GCA_946811185.2 of Hippopus hippopus. Taxonomy (NCBI): domain Eukaryota; kingdom Metazoa; phylum Mollusca; class Bivalvia; order Cardiida; family Cardiidae; genus Hippopus; species Hippopus hippopus. The sequence continues at coordinate 7,492,305 of OX328112.1, forward strand.
GTTTCACAATAATTCGGGTGTTGCGTGCAGGATCATACATCATGCATGTGACAGCGGGGAGAGGTATAGACGTACACCTGGAGTATGTAACAACCTGGGGCATCCTATATGGGGTAGTTTAGGAACAACACAAAGACGTCTTTTACCACCAGAATATGGTTTGTTGTTCCACATTTTCTGGATTTTTAACCCTAAACAAAAAGGTGGTTGGAAACATTGTGGGAAAAGGAGAAAATGTTGGTTACCAGCATTTTCTCCCTTTTCCAGAATGTTTTCTACCCTTCAAAAAACAAATTTCAATTTTTATGTCAAATTTATTCCATTTTCTGCAAATGCTTTGAATTCCAACAAGGTTGAAATCTTTTGGTTTGGTAAAGAGATAAGTCACCTCTAGTTACAATTCAATTCTGTTTTCAGAATGATGCAAAGTGTGAAACAGTTATAATTTTTTTATCCCCTGCAGAAGGGGATATAGTTTTTTTTCTGTCCAGACAGACAGCTATCTTCTAAAATCCTTGGTGAAAATTGATGAAACTTCATACATGTGTTCTTTATGATAGTCTGCTGATGGAAATTTTTTTGTTTTTTTTATTTAATACCATTGGCTTGATGTATATTTCCATTATGGACTAATATCTCTTTAACTACTTTTATAGACTTTATATTTACATGTATATAGTTCATCAAAAGCCAAAGACAATCATTATTTGTTTTTATATAATGAAATGTCATGTCATGGAAAAAGGGGCTTACCCTGTAATTTCATTGTAGACCAGTAACAAAAATGGCACATGTACATGTAAAACACAGTACCTCTTATATGTTTCTATCAAAAAACTTTTTTCTTCGGGATATATCATTTGAACAAAATAACTCGTTTATTTTAAAGAGGATGGATACAGTAAACCAAGAATCAGCTCACATGTATATGGGAACCTCCTGCCGAATCCTAGGCGTATCAGTAACGCCGTTCATGTTGCGGACCGAAGACCACAGTATAGCAGCAGAATTACTTTACATGTTTTACAGATGGGACAGTTTATCACCGGTGATATTTTGGAAACACCACTTCAAACATGTAACTATTGCTCTATTATGGTACTGAACGATTTCCTCCCTTACCTGATCAGCCAGGCAGCTCAGTGGTTAGCGTGTCTAACTCGACCTGGTGATTGCAAGTTTGATACCGGTTGAGGCAAACTTTCTTCCTGGCGATTTTTTGCCTCTCACCTCTGATGCATGTTAAAAAGGCAGTCAGTGGCTTGGAAAGAAAGTTGTGTCAGTACTGGCGTGAAAAAGTCAGGAAACATGTGCAAGTACACTGATTGCAGTGATGTGATAGGACCTAAGCTTTTAAAATGGTGTGAAACTCCAATACAAAAAATCTCATATGAACATTGGTCATTTCTATTGAAATTTGAATTGCCTCAGACTCTTTGCCTGCAGACGGTGTCCCAGCTAGGTGCTTTTGCCAGAGTATTCGTCATTTAATGCCATTTTTAGCACTACTTAAGTTATATCGAGGCAACCAGCGCACCTATCCATGCTTTCCTGGAATTTCTTTCTCCAGTACTCCGCACAATGTCCTTTCCAGGCCATTGGCTGCTTTCTCACATAACTATCATCAAAACAGTAGTCAGCAATGAGTGAGGAATGAATTCTGTCGCAATGACCATCAACAATACTTGGGGAAAAAAATGCCCGAGCTGGGGATCAAACCAGTAACCCCCTGTTCTCAAGTCCTGTACACTACCACCTGAGCTACTAGGGCTTGGTTAGTCTGTGTTAGTTGTGGACAATATGGCCTGCAACACGCGAAAAGGGGCATTCGGACATTTGCGTAAAGTGTCGTCTTGGATCAGCCTGAGCAGTCTGCGCAGGCTAATCCAAAACGACACTTTCCGTTTTTTTATGTAATTTTCTGTTTTGAGAAAGTCTACTGTACCACAAAATATTATGTAGTCGTAAAGTGCCGTCTCGGATTAGCCTGCGCGGACTGTGCAGGCTCATCCGAGACGACACTTTACGCAAATGTCCGAATGCCCCTTCTCACGTGTTGCAAGCCATATGCTAGTTGTAACAATTGGGTGCTCATGTCTGGGATGTGCTCATTCATGTTCTATTGTGACTTATTTTTACATCATGCTAAAATTGTCTGTACATCAGAACCATCTTCAGAATTTTTACGAAGAATTATACTCTTGTTGCCATAGCAACAAACTGAAAAATGCTAAAGCCTTTCAAAAATCTTCATTTCCAAAACCGCAGTTTGAATTTCACAACAACTTGGCTGATATCATCCTTTTGTTGACCCCAGTCAGATATCTCGATATAGTTTCGATCCAGCAAAGAACATGGCTATTTTAGGTGTGGCCTCTTTATATTGGTTATAAGAAGCTATAACATTATCTCCCACTAGATGGCATTCTACAAATACACATCTGTCTAATTTGGGCATTCTGGGTACAGAATGGGACTCCTTTTCAAAACAACAACTGTTACTTTGAATTTCAAAATAAAATAAACATTTACTCAATAAAACGCTACCTGGTGCGATTCATTCAGCTATGATCGGCTAGCATGTAACCTATGCACCGGCAATTTATTAAAACAGCCCCTACATGCTTGGGTTATAGGCTAATAGCTTCGGTATAAGCCCTACTTTTCCCAGGTATCCTGGGATGGGCGATGCGTCATAGCAGACAGGTCGAATCTTTGAAAAATATGACATGCGCAGACAATGAAAGTTATAATTAAGTTTATGATATTTAAGGGAAGTAACTCATATTTTCCCAGGACAGTATGTTTTCAATTATCTCCCCTGATTGTGCTTTATACAGACTACTCTTCAATTCTTTAATAAACAACACAATGTTGGACTAGACTTAATTCAAAGCATTTGCAGACAACAAATTAAATGTAGCTCAAATGATTATTTCTTTACTTGATAGGGTAGAAAACATTGTGGGAAAAGGAGAAAATGCTGGTTACCAGCATTTTCTCATTTTCCCATGATGTTTTCAAAAGCTTTCTCGAGGGATTGCTTGGTAAAGGGTTAACATAGTTGGTTTTGTATTCAAGTGATTTGGATAGAAACTGTTCAGTTTTCATTCATGGTGATTTACTTTGATGTTAATGTATTTGCACTTATGTGTTGAATATTTAGATGAAGCTAGGTTTTAATAATTTTTTTGATTTTGCCCATAATGTCACCATTCATGTCACAGAAAAAGTGACTTTTTTTCTGCTACAGAATTTTTTTTGAAATCTTTCTTTCAAAATACTGTTATCCAGAGTTCATTGTGAGATTTTTTTTTTTACGTTGCCCTATAAAGTTGCTTTCATTTTATTTCAGTAATTAAAGACTGCTGTAAAAGGCCGATGAGGTAAGGCTGAATTCTTTTTCAAACAGTCTTTTGTCACGATGTAATGTTAAAAACCATTGTGGGAAAAGGAGAAAAAATGCTGCGTACCAGCATTTTTCTCCTTTTCTCACAATGTTTTTTAAGCAGCTTTGTTCCTCAAGGTCATTAAAACTAGGGATTGTATGGCTAAGGATTATCCCTTTAGGAGACAATCTTAAGTTTAACTCTTTACCAAACGACAAAATTTTAGACTTGTCCAAATTGAAAGCATATGCAGACGACAAAATATTGAAACTTGACTGTAGAAGAGCAGAAAACGTGGGAAAAGGAGAAAATGCTGGTTACCAGCATTTTCTCCTTTTCCCACAATGTTTTCAGAAGGCTTCCTCCTCTGGGTCGTAAAAACCAGGGATTGTTTGGTAAAGGGTTAAACAACCCTCAAGAAGAGAAGGCTTTTGAAAATGTTGTGAGAGAAGGAGAAAATACTGGTAACCAGCATATTCTCCTTTTCCCACAATGGTTTCTACCCTTCCAACAATAAATGTCAATTTTTGAGTCGCGTTTACTGTATAAGTGAAAATTTTTGCGACAGAGAATTTTTTTGCGAGTTCGTGTATTTGAAACAATCGCAAACTTTTCTGTTCACATAGTTCACCACAAATATACCTACCCTTCCAACAACAAATGTCGATTTTTGAGTCATGTTTACTGTATAAGTGAAAATTTTTGCGACATAGAATTTTTTTGCGAGTTCGTGTATTTGAAACATTCGCAAACTTTTCTGTTCACATAGTTCACCACAAATATACCTACAAATAATGAATGTCTTGAATTCACATACATTTCCATATGCAAAATGTCCGTAATCGGTAATTCACAAATAACAGTATAATGTCATCTGCAAATGTTTTGAATTTGAATAAGTCTTAATTTTATGGTTTGTTAACCCTCATCTGCTAGGTAACTAAAATGAAATCAATTCGACAGTAAAAACCCAAATATTGCTATTTCAAAGTTACGTTTTGGGGAATAATGTCTCCTTATCGGACAGCGTAGATCCAAGATCAGACTGCACATATTGTGCAGTCTGATCTTTATCTACACTGTCCGCAAAAGGTCAGTGAGTCACGCTTAGCAGCCAAAGGGTTAAAAGGTGAGTCATCTACTCTCGATTATGTTTGTGCTTAAAAAATTATGCTAAATAAACCAAACAGACGTATTTAGCTGAGAAATACGACTCAAATAGTTGCAATTTTATGGTTGATCTTGTCTTTTAAAGATTTAGCAAAGTGGACAGTGTAGATCAAAGATCAGACTGCACCCTTTGTGCAGTCTGATCTTGATCTACACTGGTCGCAAAGGCAAATATAGTCATGAAAGGTACTTCAGGGGTTAACATATTTGTTACAGGGATAACTTCTGTTTGCCGATACGAGTGTTATGGAGTCGAGACCCCAATCCATTCTTCCGCCAAGGCCACTGTATAAATGTTCAACGCTCAAAAGCTAGATTTTGTAAAATAAGTAAGTCATACTTTCAGCGTTAGTCTGTGACTGTGACTTATTTAAGCCCCAGTAGCTCAGTGGGTAGCGTACAGGACTTGAGAACAGGGGGTCGCTTGTTTGATCCCCGGTTCAGCCAATTTCTTTTTCGAGGATTGATGATAGTCACTGTGACAGGATTCACTCCTCTCTCACACCTGACCGTTGTTTTGACGATGGTTATGTCCAAAAAGCAGCAAATGGCCTGGAAAGAATATTGTTCGGAGTACTGGAAAAATGAAACTCCAGGAAAGCATGGATAGGTGCACTGGCGGCTGTGATATTACTAAAACAATGTTGAAGACCGCATTTAACACCATACAGTCAATCAATTAATGATTCATTTAAAGTAAACATGGTGGCATTATTAGCTCAGCTGTTGTCAAAGAAATTGTCGAGGTATTGCCATAGCCCTGTTGTTGTCTGTGGTGTTGTCTGCATTGTAGTTGTGCAAAAACTTTGACATTATTAGTTGTACCGTCATGTGGCAGGGAACTTGGAAACTTGTTCATGGCTGTGGCAAATCATGTCGCCCCGAGCCGAACAAGTTTCAAAATCCCAGGCCACCTGACCGTACAACAAATTTATTATACGGCAAAGTTTTACCATACCAATATGTATTTAGCAAAATTTCCTCGTTTATGTACTCACGAATTGAGTATGCTGACGACATAGATTTTCCCTTCTGAGTGCCCCAATTCAATGAAAACTGACATCACTGACATCACTGAGATCTGAAGTCACTGAAACCGTGGTAAAACGTGCAGTTTGGTGGATAAACTTGATGATGTCACTGTGATAGAAATTCATCATATTTTATATTTAAACTTTGACCACTAGTTACCACAAATGACAATTTGGTTATCCTTTTAACGTTACAATGAATGAGTTTCGACACTTCACAATTTGCTGACCTAACAAAGGAATGGCTAGTTTTAACTCCGTGTATTTGTTTTAGAATGACAACAAACGATAATTTTATAACTATATTCATTTATTTTCAAAAATAATCCATTCTTTCAGGTTTAATGACAACCATCAAGGGAAACTGGAAATGATACAGTGCAGGCTACTCATTATGTTTGTCTTGTGAGCGGCTCGTATCGGTCAATGCCGCCATTTTGGATGTTGTGTTTAAAGTGTCAGTCATGTATACGGGGCCTTCAAAAAGGAAACTGCTTTTACATGGATTTTGCCAGTGTACATGACTTGTATGTACATGGCATATTATACAGTCAGATTGCGAGAAATTTCTTTGCAGTATAATAATATATGATATCTCTTGTCAATACTGAAGATAATTACATTAAACTCGGATTACTTGTCAACTATCAAAAGGAGAAGCCATACAAGAGGAGTAGGTAAACATCAAAATATTTTTGACACAATTATTCCCTTTTTTTTAACCTAGAATTTTCTCTTAACCCTTTACCACACAATCCTGAGATAAAGGACTTTTAGAAACACTTTGGGAAGAGGAGAAAATGCTTGTATATATTGATTTTCTGTTTATTTATCATCGCCACCAGTTATGTTACGGGAGGAAGTGCAAGATACAGGATGAAACCAATTCTAAGTTACCCTGGGCCCATGCTTATAAAACTTTGAGTACATTCTCATACTCAAGGAGCGGTTTCTTGCTCAACTCTTGAGTCCGACTCAGAAGTTTGCGCTTATAAAAAATCTTGACTTTGAGATCGTACTCAACTGAACATGAAAGTCAATCTCTCTTGAGTATGGTCTGAACCAGACTCAGCGCAATTTCTCCTATTCCATCATAATGGTAGCCGCCGCACACGTTCGACAGATTCGGTGTGACAAGAGGCAAAAAACGCGCTATTTTAAAGAACAGAGTAACCCCTTGGAAGTTATGGACGCGGTTGAAATGTCTGAACGATTTCGGTTTGGAAAGGCGACGGTTTTACTTTATCATGGGGTTGCTAAACATGGACCCACCTGTGACAGAGAGAAATTTGCCCCTCCCATTAGTATACACCCATGTCACTGGTTGGGTCGCGTGTTTAGCAGCCGTTGCAATTCAGATTCTTTGTCTATGATAGTTTGAATTTAAGCAGAACGACAGCAGGACAGTGTAACCGAACAGAGGTGTTGGTTAAACATCTTGCAAACAGATTTATCGTTTTCCCCAAAGAAATCGAAGCTGAAAGGACAAAATAGGAGTTCTTTCATACTGCCGGTCATAATTTTAGTTTGGATTTTTCCAAAGATAAACTTCAAACCAATTGATGGAGTTCTATTTTTAAACGGAAGTTGATTGGTTGTCATGTAAACAAATACATTTTAAGGTTGGATGCTACTTCTGTAATATATTTTAAGGTGGGGGGCTACTACTGTGAGGTAATACCACCGAAGTAAGCGTATACGGGTGGTATTTTCGTTAAAACTGCTACAATTTCGATATTTTTTCTCCGTAATCACTTTGTTGTTCACTGTTCAGAGTTAAGCCATGTTTACTGGCGAGCGGTGGCGGTGGCGGCAGCGGATTTTTTTTGTTATGTACAGTTTTCCTAAGAAATGTTCACTGGCATGCAGCGGCGGCAGATCGGCGGAGCAGCGGTTTTTTTTCGCCGTTTACCACTCGCCGCTACAATGGTCCAAGGGGCATTTAAATCTGCTCGCCGCTAGCCGCTGCACTCAAATTTCTCAACAATAATAAAAAGATCCAGAAAGTCGGTCGATGATCATGTTTAGCTGATCAGATGAGTATTTTCAATTTGAGCCTACCGAGTTTCTCTGAATAGCAAAAGTTTTCTTTTTTTAGGCCTGAAGGGTCGTATTATGGTATGGCCCCGGTTGTCCATCCGTCCGTCCGTCTGTCTGTCTGTCTGTCTGTCCGTCCGTTAGCAATTTCTTGTGTGCGCAACTCCTACAGTTTTCATTTAATAAGTTCAAACTTTCCACAATTAATCTCTATGATGTGCAGTTGTGCATGTGACTCTTAAAAGTTGGATATCTGCAGGCGTTTTAGGTTTTAAGCCATTGCACTGACAAACCCCTTCGGGCGTATATGCGCCGCTTTGCGAAGCTCTTGTTTAAATATTACGCTGGGCAGAGTGCAGCCTACTTTTTGCACATGGTAATTCGCCTTTGACAAGTATATAAGATTATATAGCCCAATTTTTGATATTCCTTCTCCAACTAGATGGAGCACTTGGGCAAATTGCTCCCTTGACATCCTATGATACTCAAAGAATTTGTCTTCGAACTACCCAAGTTCTTCAACTAGGGTATAAAAAATGCCGTGTCTATGGCGACTCTGTAATATCGGATGGACGTTCCATCGGCTATGTCTTCTCCTTTTTGGTTTCAGCGGTAGCATACCTAATCCAATAATAATGATATCTTGATCACGATCTGCGAGAGTTGGCTGTACGAGGACCATGATGGAAAAGAAAACCGCTACCGCTACCGCATGTCAATAAACACACACTCCAGCAGAAAGAAAACCGCTGCCGCTACTGATGCCTCTACCGATACCGCTACGGCTACTGCTCGCCAGTAAACGAGGCTTTAGAATTCAGATTAGTATTAATTTTTTTTTTCCTTTTTTTTTTTTTTTAAGAATCCGGCAAACTAGCTGGATTGGCACTAGAATCAGCCATCAATGCGTCACTTGAGGCGAGTTTGTCAACAGGTGGAAAAAGATTCAGCTCCACATAGGAGAAAATTCTGACCCAATTTAAGATTATCTTCATGCTGTTGACATTGTTGTTTTCACTTCTTGTTGCGTAACAACTGCCGACTTACCTTTCAAAAGATCTTTGAAATAAAGGATTGAAACTGCAGGTCAATAAAGACTTATGATTGTTTTGATTGGTTTTGTGGTTGCTGTTGTCTAACTTTTGCCCATTTACATGTAACTTTTCGTGCTCGTTTTAATTATTTAAATATATAGCAAACTTAGGACATTTTTTCTATTTTACATTCAGATATGATAATTATGTGATTGTTTATCTGGATGGACTATGTAAAAAACGATTTAATAGTTTGAAAAATGAACTGTTCAAAGGTGTAGTGTACTTTATACATGTAGGGCCTATGCGTGTTTTCGTTTATATTTGATCTTTGACCATGTCCAAGTTTGTTGTTTTTGCCAAAAAAAAAAAAAAAGCTGTGACACACACCGTAAGCATGCAACAACATCTGTTAATTATTGATATGCGAGCGGTGGCAGTATCAGATATATATGTTGAAGCACAATTACTAGAAAGACTGAAAACATCTTTGGAATCAGAAAAATTCTAGAATATAAGAAATTTATATCAAATGGGTGGAGGGCCCCCGCCACTCGGGGCCTTAGAAATTGGTGGCTGCCTTCGCCTCTGTGGCATATGGGTGGTAAAAGTCCCCAGAAACAGAGGAGACCGATAATAATACAACTAAAATTAATAAAACAGGTCCAAAATAATTCAATTCAAATTAAATACTAGAAAAAATATGACAATAACAAAATCAACCTAAATATGAAAATAAAAACACTAAAGTCAATACGATTAAATATTTCCAGAAAAAATTAACAAACCCAAAATTAAAACATAAAAGTGGCTGAAGAACAATACAAATTAAGATCAAATGATTTCCAAAACAAATTTTTCATTCCAAAAGTGATTTTTTATTTTTTTATTTTTTTGAAAACATATCTTTCCTATACACTTTCCTGTCTCATATACTAACATGCTCATTTGTGTGTGTATCATCTGTGCCAGTGGGTAGCACACTGGACGAAGAGTATAACAACATCTGTGTATAACATCTATGTTTTGTTCTTGTATTCGTCAACACCTTTTCCAATCTCTAGCACTATATGTTTGAAGAATTTGAAACATTTGGCATACTTGTATTTAGAACCTACAAGTAGAGATCTACAATGGGAACTCTAGTAAGCTCTAAGTTATCAGCTCTAATCATTTAAGTTATCTTGCTAACACTCTATATCTAAAGCTTTCTTGATTGAAAATATTTCATTGAGCAAACCTTCTGATAAAAGATTTCTGTCTTTGATTCAGAAGCCACTTGTTTGCCGTGGGTGGCATCTCGTATGCCGGAAAAGGGGATCCTGGTAGTTGAGAGTGCCCAGGGATCTCCAGCACTCAACACACTGCTTTGGCCCTGGCCTCGGATAGACGAGAGGGATGGGTTAGGCCCGACCCGTCTCAATTGGCTCAGTCGTGTCTAGCTTTTAGGATTACATGCTTTTATCTATATTTCTTTCTTTGTATCTTATGATACCAACCGGGTTAGATTTTTTTCTTTTTTCTTATCTTTTACATTGTTTTCCTTAATAAAGCGGCGGCTGATGGGCTAATTAATAGACCTATAGTTTCTCTTCGCTTAAGGTTTGTTAAGTATAATAGCTATGTAGCTCTGGCATCGGAAATAGGAAACCCATTTCCATTAGACGTCCCCTTGTAGGGCTCCGAGGAGGGTGGAGTGCATAGCTATTGAAATTACACTATCAAAATCATGGCTTCCCAAAACAAAATACCCTGACCGAATAACGAAAACGAAACGTCTTACTTAAATAGTACAAAGTTCTTAATTATCAAAAGTGAGGAGGCAAAGCCCATTACATCTCTATCTCCATTTATAATTGAAAAACAAATAGAAAGTTTAATAGGCACTCCAAAATCAGTCAAAAAATTAAAAAACGAACTGCTACTTGTTGAAACATCAAGAGCAAGTCAAGTTGAATCTCTGTTAAAAGTGAAAAAGTTTTACAACTTGAAAGTCTCAGTCTCAGAGCACAACTCACTTAACAAATCCAGAGGAATTGTGAAAGACAGGGTACTGAAAGGAGAAACAGAGGAAAAAATTGTTGAATATCTTGCACCGCAAGGAGTTGTTGCGTGCAAAAGATTCAAAATAAAAAAAGATAATGTTCAACTTGAAACCAATACACTACTCCTCACTTTTAACACCACCACTTTGCCTCAGAGTATTAGAATCTTTTATCGTACAGTACCAGTGGAACAGTTCATCCCAAATCTTTTGCGCTGTTTTAATTGTCAAAAATTTGGACACCACGAAGACAACTGCAAGCTCACAGATGCAGTAATCTGTGATAGATGTGGTGAATCCAAACACACATCTAGCATCTGCCAAAGACCTTTCAAATGCGTAAATTGTGGTAAAGATCACAGTGCAAGATCAACCAACTGTGAAGTCTGGAAAAGAGAAAAAGAAATTATGAGAATTAAAACAATAAGAAAGATTTCTTACTTTGAGGCAAAAAAACAATATGAGACAGCTTTTGAACCTAGGTACTCTAAGATAGTTCAATCAGCAACAGCAAAACCTCAGACGAGAACTTGTGGGACACAGTATGATCCCATGGATTTTGAGCAAGGCGCTAAACCTTCCTCGAAATCTACGTCTCCATCTGTCCAACCACCTCAAACATCTGAAACAGGTTCAAAATCTAACCAAACAAAAGACTCTAGTAGATCAAGATCAGCTTCTAGTGCTAATTCATGCACTACATCACCAAATAAAAGCCAGAAAAATAAACCAGATAAAAAAGAAAAAGATAAACAACAATCAAATAGACAGAAGAAAGGGTCACAGGATCCTGTTAAGCTGGCAAATAAATTTGAAAGTTTAGAAGATACGGAATTGGAAATTGACTCCTCAGTCAAATAACTTTTAAGTAAATTCAAACTCCCAATATACAAGTATAATGGGTCAAAACTCAATTTTACAATGGAATTGTAGAGGTCTAAAAGCCAACTTTAATGAACTACTAATTCTTTTATCTTTATTAAATCCACAAATTTGTTGTCTTCAAGAAACTTTTATAACCCCCAGTGATAACTTGGAAGTTCGCAATTATTCTTCCTATCACTACATACATAATGATTGCCAAAGAGCATCTGGTGGTTCTTCTGTCATAATACATTCTACGGTACCTCATCGTAAGATAGACTTAAACACAAATCTACAAGCAATAGCAATAAAAGCATCTTTAAATAAAACTATAACAATATGCTCTATCTATATCCCACCAAATAAAAGAATAGATCAAAATGATTTAGAAAATCTTTTACTACAACTACCTCAACCTTACATCATATGTGGTGATTTTAATGGACATAGCGAATTATGGGGTTGTTCAGATACCAATGATAGAGGTAAAATAATTGAAGATTTCATTGCAGAGAATAATTTATGTTTATTTAATTCCAATCAACATACATACCTGCATCCTGGATCAGGTTCTTTCACAGCAATAGATCTTTCACTCTGCCATCTTTCCTTGTACCTTGATTATGAATGGAAAGTATGTGAAGATTCCCATGGAAGTGATCATTTTCCTATCATTATACAAGAAACTGAGAAAACAGAAGATGAGAAAATTCCAAAATGGAATTTTAAAAAAGCTAACTGGGAAAAATTCAATATTCTTTGCCATGAAAAATTACTGATTGACACTTTTGAAAATTCAGAAGATCCAATGCTTTCTTTTACTGAAACTTTAATTGACATATCAAATCAGTGCATCCCGAAGATTTCAACAAATACTTTTAAGAAGAAAAAGCCATGGTTTAATGATGATTGTAAAGAAGCTATTAAAAAACGTAAAGACAGTTTAAAACGTTTCAAACAATATCCAACAAAAACAAACTTAAATGTTTGTAAAATTATGAGAGCTAAGGCTCGACGTACTATTAAACAAGCAAAACGATCATCTTGGAAAGATTTCATTTCTAAACTTAATTCTAGAACTCCCATGACAACCATTTGGAATATGTTAAGGAAAATAAATGGAAAGAATCAAACCATGAAACACTCGCATATCAAGGTAGATGACAAAATCTGCGAAAGTAAAGAAGAAATCGCTAATATCCTGGGTAAAACTTTCAAAACAAACTCTTCTTCTGCAAATTATCAACCACAATTTAAAAAACATAAGCAAGAAGCAGAAATGGAAGAACTTAATTTTGAAACGGATACAAATGAAAACTACAACTTACCTTTCACACTATCAGAACTTGAAGATTCTCTAAAAAATGCTCACGATTCTGCTGCAGGTGCAGACGAAGTACACTATCAACTTTTAAAACATTTACCTCGTATTTCATTACAAACTCTGTTAAACATTTTTAACATTATATGGGAACAAGGTGTCTTCCCGAAAAGTTGGTCCAAAGCTACAATTATTCCAATTCCTAAGCCAAATAAAGATCATACAAATCCAACAAATTATAGACCCATAGCTTTAACTAGTTGTATATGTAAGACCATGGAGAGAATGATAAACAATAGACTTAATTTTTACCTGGAATCCAATAATATTATATCGGAACATCAATCGGGGTTCCGAAAAAACAGAAGCACGACAGATCAATTAGTACGATTAGAATCTTTTATCAGAAATGCTTTTGTAAAGAAACAACATGTAGTTGCCATATTTTTTGATCTAGAAAAAGCTTATGACACCATGTGGAAACATGGCATTTTAAAAGACATTCATAAAATTGGATTAAGGGGAAATCTACCCAAGTTTATTTCAAACTTTTTATCAAATAGATCTTTCAAAGTTAAAGTAGGCACATCTTTTTCTGATGACTATGAACAAGAACAGGGAGTTCCTCAAGGAAGTATCCTCTCACCTACTCTGTTCAATATCAAGATTAACAATATTGTAAAATGTTTAGATGACGATGTGAACTGTTCCTTATATGTGGATGATTTTTTAATATGTTACAGGTCCAAAGATATGAAAACAATTGAAACCAAGCTTCAAAATAATTTAGACAAAATTGAGAAATGGACTATAGAAAATGGTTTTAAATTTTCCAAGACAAAGACAAACTGTGTACACTTCTGCCAAGAGCACAGGTTGCACTTAGATCCATCACTGAAAATATATAATAGTCCAATTCCAATAATAGATCAAGCAAAATTTTTAGGAGTTATCTTTGACAAAAAACTTTCTTTCATACCACATATTAATGCTTTGAAACTGAAATGTCAAAAAGCTTTAAATGTTTTAAAAGTACTTTCCCACTCTGACTGGGGAGGAGATAAGAAAACTCTTTTAAATCTATACAGATCTTTAATACGCTCAAAACTGGATTATGGATGTATTATATATGGCTCTGCACGAAAAAGCTACCTAAAAAAGTTGGACACTATTCATCATCAGGGTCTTCGGTTAGCTTTGGGAGCTTTCCGTACGTCACCTGTTCAAAGTTTGTATTCAGAGGCCCAGGAGCCATCCTTATATGATAGAAGGAAAAAACTGTCCTTACAATACGTAACTAAACTGGCTTCAAATACAAAAAATCCGGTTTACAATGACATTTTTAATTCACCCAACAAAATACTCTTTCAAAATAAACCTAATTTTATCAAACCACTTGGTCTACGAGTTGAACCTCTTCTCAATGAGTCAAACATAAATGTAAAGAATATTAAACCCTTTAAACTTCCTGTAAAAGAGCCGTGGACCATAGATCCACCAAATATTATTTTTGATCTCAACGTAAATAAGAAATCAGTTACAAATCCGTTATTTTATCAAAATAAATTTTTAGAAATCAAATCACAGTATAAAGATTACATTTCAATTTATACTGATGGTTCGAAACAAGACAATAAAGTTGGTTGTGCTTCAGTACACAAACAAGAAACTGCCAAAATAAGACTACCAGATCATAGCTCTATTTTTTCAGCAGAAGCTATAGCTTTAAACATTGCTCTCTGTTCAATACAAAACAATAATAACAAGAAATTCATAGTTTTTTCTGATTCAATGTCAGTTTTACAATCTTTAAAACATCCTGATAACCCAAATCCACTGATTCAACAATTTTTCAGAAAATATATTTATTTATGTAGATCAAAGACAATAATATTCTGCTGGATACCCAGCCACATTAATATAAAAGGTAATGAAATAGCTGATCAAGAAGCAAAGGATGCCGTAAATATGAACATAGCCAACATAAAAATTCCTTATACTGACAAAAAACAACAAATAAATGAATTTATCAAGTCTGAATGTCAAATTAAATGGCAACAATGTTTTAACAACAAGCTTTTAGTGATCAGGCCAAATTTTAATGATAAATATCAATTTTATTGTAACCGAAAAAGTCAAATAATTTTAACAAGATGTCGTGTGGGACACTCAAGGTTTTCACATGTGCATCTTTTAAATAATGAGAGAACACCACAGTGTATAAACTGTAATGAGCCTTTAACTATAAAACATATTTTATTAAACTGTAAAAATTTCGACCATATACGGTCAAAACATTTTAGTGTTGATAGCTTACAAAACTTATTTTTACATGTACAACAGAATAACATTTTAGAATACCTAAAAGAGATAGATTTTTATAATAAAATATAGACTTTCAAATTAACATTTTATTGTTCAATTTCTAATTATTATCTTCATGCGCGCTAAATGACCACAGCTGTTGATGCGCCTTAAAACACAAATTAATAATAATAATGTTCAATACAAAACAATAATAACAAGAAATTCATAGTTTTTTTCTGATTCAATGTCAGTTTTACAATCTTTAAAACATCCTGATAACCCAAATCCATTGATTCAACAATTTTTCAGAAAATATGTTTATTTAAGTAGATCAAAGTCAATAATATTCTGCTGGATACCCAGCCACATTAATATAAAAGGTAATGAAATAGCTGATCAAGAAGCAAAGGATGCCGTAAA
The DNA here is from genome assembly GCA_946811185.2 of Hippopus hippopus. Taxonomy (NCBI): domain Eukaryota; kingdom Metazoa; phylum Mollusca; class Bivalvia; order Cardiida; family Cardiidae; genus Hippopus; species Hippopus hippopus. The sequence continues at coordinate 7,507,922 of OX328112.1, forward strand.
TATGAACATAGCCAACATAAAAATTCCTTATACTGACAAAAAACAACAAATAAATGAATTTATCAAGTCTGAATGTCAAATTAAATGGCAACAATGTTTTAACAACAAGCTTTTAGCGATCAGGCCAAATTTTAATGATAAATATGAATTTTATTGTAACCGAAAAAGTCAAGTAATTTTAACAAGATGTCGTGTGGGACACTAAAAGTTTTCACATGTGCATCTTTTAAATAATGAGAGAGCACCACAATGTATAAACTGTAATGAGCCTTTAACTATAAAACATATTTTATTAAACTGTAAAAATTTCGACCATATACGGTCAAAACATTTTAGTGTTGATAGCTTACAAAACTTATTTTTACATGTACAACAGAATAACATTTTAGAATACCTAAAAGAGATAGATTTTTATAATAAAATATAGACTTTCAAATTAACATTTTATTGTTCAATTTCTAATTATTATCTTCATGCGCGCTAAATGACCACAGCTGTCGATGCGCCTTAAAACACCAATTAATAATAATAATAATCATCAAATGGGTGGAGGGCTAACAAAAAGGAAGAGTAATATATTAACTTTGAGTATTGGGGAAGCCAGTGGAAGATATTAACCTACATTGGCTGAGAACTACTTTAATTCGCCGAAAAAATACCACTGAAGCTACCTACCTCATGCTTTTCCAATTTTATCGCTGAAAACTATCGCATAGCACCAAAATGCAAAAAAAAAGTACCAAATTGAATAGAGGGGTGTTGTTTGGTTAGGCTTATCAGGTAAATAGGAAATATTGCGCTAGGCTGTTACCCTTTACTCATCTGAAACCACCTGAATATGCTGGAAAACATCGCCGATGATATCTCATCTGCTCTAGTAATTGTTTCGTCAAAAACAACTTTTATACGCCAGAAAACTCCATGCAATAATGATACATCTAGTTCTAGTGATCGTATCTCCGTAAAAACACCAAAGTACAGGATCGTCCGCCGCAAACAGCGTAAATTCTGGGTTGGGATATATTTCAAAAATTACCTAAACTTGTTCTACTGAAGGGAGACAGATATTTCTGTAACAGACGAGTTTGGTAAATTGGGCTAATAGAGTAAATCAAAAAGGCAAATATATAGTATTTATGTACCGTTACGTTTTTGACACCCAATACATGGCTATCCTCACGTTTTGTTATGTTGTACCTGCCATGCTGTACTTATTTTATCATGTTCTTATTTTCGAATTTCAACCATAGTTGAGGTAATTCATCATACGTTATCCTAAACATGTGTCCGTTGTATCTCCTATTCATGAATCCTCAATTTTTATTGAAGTGTGCTTTGAAGTAAATCCTCAGAGGAAAAAGTGCTGCCGGTAAGGGAATATAACCCGGGACCCTTGCTTTTCGAGCAAGTGCTCTTACCACTGAGCTACCAGGGTGGCTCGACTTACTCACTTCCGATTATCACTACACCTTTCACTACTTTAGTTTGTCTCTACGGCCAATTTTTAAGAATCAAGATCTGACTGCATGAAATACGCAGTCTGGCCGTCGGATTTATTTAAAATGATAGATAATTAAGATGAGTTCAGAAACACAGGTAATACAAGGGAAAATATTATGGCAAATGAAAAGAGGGAGTGAGAGAGATACATCCTGAGACCTGGACAAATGTTTTTTTTTAAACAGCATGAGCAGTATATAATTGCCTTGTTACCGAAACATCCAATCAATTTACTCTATAAGTCTAATTTACCAAACTAGTCTGTTACCGAAACATTCGTAAATCCTACTGAACTGCAGAAAAACGTCTTAAGTAGAACTGTGTCGGAAAAGACTGGGAAGGGCGAAGATTAGCTTACGGACCATTGTGAAAAGTTTGATCACATTCTCAACAAAAAAATTGCAATACACTGTATATCTGTACACACCCCGTAGTATTAATTAGTTAGTATCCTATAATATATTTTTAGCCTAATTGAATCGCGATTCTAAAAATTCTGAAGAGATTTCACAGCCCGGACATGTAAATCGATATTGTTTGCCATATTTGATATAATTGTAATCACGGTCACGTTCTCTCAGTATTTAATTTTCTTGTCATGTAAGCTCTAACTTTATGTAACTGTATGTTAGAACTGTTACACATTTAAATAAATTCTTGAATTCAGACCACAGATGAAAATTTGAGTTTTTCCTGTGTTTTTCAAAGTTTTCCTGTGTTTTCCGGTTATTAGATGTTTTTCGGTCTTTCTAATGACTCGTTGAAAAACAGCTCAGTTCAAGTCTTTTCCTAATGTCTACTAAATGCCCTAAGAAATAGTGTAGTGACCTATGACTATGCTACAACTAAGGTTCATATCAAGGGGTGACAGGGGTTTTGGTAGCCTGCGTTCCAGGACCCAGGCTAAGGTTTTGGTAAATAACAATGAAGTTCGGTAAAAAGGGTGTGACCCCAGTGCGTAAATTGATTTGAAGATTTATAAGTGTAGATAATGCATAGAGATACTGCACAATGTTTTTATCACACCTTTACCTGGCTTTCATCACCAACACTGGTCTTCAACCATCGGAGAAAAACTCATCAATGACAACCGCATCAATTTCAAAACTGGGAGGGGGGGAGTCTTGGAAACAGTTAGAAATTTGAAGTATTGAAAAATTACTGAACTTTTATGTTTATGTAACTTTCTGTTTCATGGAAACCTCCAATTTATTTGCTATAAAGATAATTTACGCCAAACGTGACATTTTCCCAACTTACCATAAATCTTGACAAGTTATGCATAATCATAATCTGGCAACATAAGAACTAATGAAACAAAAACATAAGGAATCATGTCAATGTTAAAAGTCAAATCTCTCAAAAATTAGATAAAACTATCTCGACTGATGAATACCACAAAAACGAGCGCCATTTTGGTCGTTCCAATCGACGGATACTGAATTATCTCAATTCTTGGGCTGAATCTTCTCCTAAAACGTGGTCTTCTTTTGGCAGAATCTTCTTTGGGCCAAATCTTCTGGTATTCGCTATTTTTAGATGTTGGGTCGCTTATGTTCACGAATAATATAGTGGGTAAGGTACTCAGCTGAGAACGTTTTCAGGCAACGTTTATAAGCAACGTCTGAGTTCAAAACTCCCGTGAGCAAAACTCAAGCCATTGAGTACGATTTCGTGCTGAGCATGAGAATGTTCTTAACTTTTTTTTTATAAGCACAGGGCCAGGTTCTTAAACATGATTGGTGTATAGCACAGTCACATGAGACCTCGATTTAACTTACCATCTGATAGACTACTGGTAATTATACCCCCACAAACGAAGTTTGAGGGGGTATACTGGAGTCGCCCTGTCCATCCGTCCGTCCATCCGTCCATCCATCCGTCCGTCCGTCTGTCCGTCCGTGCGTCACGAAAAGCTTGTCCGGGGCATAACTTCCAAAGTATAAAAGCTAGTGACTTCAAACTTCATATACAGATAGTTCACATTAAGGAGAAGTACAATGTACAAGAACCATAACTCTGTCTTCAGTATATTCAGAGTTATTGTCCCTTGTAAATTTTAACTTTGGATTTTTGTCCGGGGCATAACTTCGAAAGTCTAGAAGCTTGTAACTTCAAACTTCACACACAGATAGATCACATTAAGGAGAAGTGCAGTGTACAAGAACCATAACTCTATTCTATTTATTTTTTGGGTTATTGCCCTTTGTGAATTTTAACTTTGGATTTTTTGTCCTGGGCATAACTTCCAAAGTAAAAAAGCTAGTAACTTAGAACTTCATATACAAATAGACCACATTAACAAGAAGTGCAGTGTATAAGAACCATAACTCCATTCCCACCATTTTAAGAGTTATTGCCCTTTGTAAATTATAATTTTGGATTTTTATCTGGGGCATTACTTGCAAAGTGCAAAAGCTAGTAACTTCAAACTTCGTATACAATTAGATCACCATAAAGCAAAGTGCACTATGCAAAAACCATAACTCTATTCCCACTATTTTTAGAGTTATTTCCCTTTGTAAATTTTGACTGTTTTTTTTGTCCGGGGCATATTTTCGAAAGTATAGAAGCTAGTAACTTCAAACTTCACACACAGATAGATCACATTAAGGAGAAGTGCAGTGTACAAGAACCATAACTCTATTCCAACTATTTTGAGGGTTATTGCCCTTCATAAATATTAACTTTGGATTTTTTGTCCGGGGCATAACTTCCAAAGTAAAAAAGCTAGTAACTTCAAACTTCATATACAAATAGGCCACATTAACAAGAAGTGCAGTGTACAAGAACCATAACTCCATTCCTACTATTTTTAGAGTTATTATAGGCCCATCGAAGACGGGACGTATTATGGGATCACCCATGGCGTGCGGGCCGGCGGGCGGGCGGCGTCCAGTTCTTTGTCCGGAGCATAACTTTGTCATCTCCAGTCCGATTGACTTGAAACTTGGCATGTGTGTTTGTTGCAATAATACGGAGTGCAGTGCAAAAGAACCATAACTCTACCTGGTGCTGTCTTTGAGTTATTTCCCTTTGATCGTCATTTCTACAGCATTTTCTGCTTGTCTGGAGCATAACTTTGTCATCTCCAGTCCGATTGACTTGAGACTTTCCATGTGTGTTTGTTGCAATAATACGGAGTGCATTGCAAAAGAACCATAACTCTACCTGGTGCTGTCTTTGAATTATTTCCCTTTGATCGTCATTTTTACAGCATTTTCAGCTTGTCCGGAGCATAACTTTGTCATCTCCAGTCCGATTGACTTGAAACTTGGCATTTGTGTTTGTTGCAATAATACGGAGTGCATTGCAAAAGAACCATAACTCTACCTGGTGCTGTCTGAGTTATTTCCCTTTGATCATCCTTTTTACAGCATTTTCCGCTTGTCCGGAGCATAACTCTGTCATCTCCAGTCCGATTGACTTGAAACTTGGCATTTGTGTTTGTTGCAATAATACGGAGTGCATTGCAAAAGAACCATAACTCTACCTGGTGCTGTCTTTGAGTTATTTCCCTTTGATCGTCATTTTTACAGCATTTTCTGCTTGTCCGGAGCATAACTCTGTCATCTCCAGTCCGATTGACTTGAAACTTGGCATTTGTGTTTGTTGCAATAATACGGAGTGCAGTGCGAAAGAACCATAACTCTACCTGGTGCTGTCTTTGAATTATTTCCCTTTGATCGTCATTTTTACAGCATTTTCTGCTTGTCCGGAGCATAACTGTCATCTCCAGTCCGATTGACTTGAAACTTGGCATTTGTGTTTGTTGCAATAATACGGAGTGCATTGCAAAAGAACCATAACTCTACCTGGTGCTGTCTTTGAGTTATTTCCCTTTGATCGTCATTTTTACAGCATTTTCTGCTTGTCCGGAATATAACTGTCATCTCTAGTCTGAACATCTTCAAATTTGGTATGCATGATTGTTGAAAATTTACGGAGTGCAGTGCACAAGAACCATAACTCTTCCTAGCATGAATTTTGAGTTATTTCCCTTTGATTGTCATTTTTACAGCATTTAGTGCTTGTCTGGAATATAATTTTGTCATCTCAAGTCAGTGACTTCAAACTTGTAATGCATGTTTGTTGCAATATTACGGAGTACAGTGCGCAAGAACAATAGCTCTACCTAGGGCGGATTTTGAGTAATTCCACTTTGATCTTCATTTTTACAGTATTTCTTGCTTGTCCGGAACGGAACTTTGTCACCTCAAGTCAAATTGACTTGAGACTATGGTAAACATGTTTGTTGCATTACCTGCCCTTTACAATTTTTATACCCCCTCGACAACTGGTGGTGGGACGGGGATATTTTGCGACAATTTGCCGCTCTTGTTGCCCTTTGTAAATTATAATTTCGGATTTTTATCTGGGGCATTACTTGCAAAGTGCAAAAGCTAGTGACTTCAAACTTCGTATACAATTAGATCACCATAAAGCAAAGTGCACTGTGCAAGAACCGTAACTCTATTCCCACTTTTTAGAGTTATCTCCCTTTTAAATTTTAACTTTGGATTTTTGTCTGGGCATATTTTCGAAAGTATAGAAGCTAGTAACTTCAAACTTCACACACAGATAGATCACGTTAAGGAGAAGTGCAGTGTACAAGAACCATAACTCTATTCCAACTATTTTGGGGGTTATTGCCCTTCGTAAATTTCAACTTTGGATTTTTGTCCGGGGCATAACTTCCAAAGTAAAAAAGCTAGTAACTTCATATACAAACAGGCCACATTAACGAGAAGTGCAGTGTACAAGAACCATAACTCCATTCCTACTATTTTTAGAGTTATTGCCCTTTTTAAATTTTAACTTTGGATTTTTATCTGGGGCAAACCTTGCAAAGTACAAAAGCTAGTAACTTCAAACTTTGTATACAATTAGATAATAAAGCAAAGTGCACTGTGAAAGAACCATAACTCTATTCCCATTATTTTTTAGTTATTTCCCTTTGTAAATTTTAACTTTGGATTTTTGTCTGGGGCATAACTTCCCTAGTATAAAAGCTAGTAACCTCAAACTTCACACACACATAGATCACGTTAAGGAGAAGTGCAGTGTACAAGAACCATAACTCTATTCCAACTATTTTTGGGGTTATTGCCCTTTGTAAATTTTAACTTTGGATTTTTATCTGTGGCAAAACTTGCAAAGTGCAAAAGCTAGTAACTTCAAACTTCATTGACAATTAGATCACATTAAAGCAAAGTGCACTGTGCAAGAACCATAACTCTTTTCATACTATTGTAAATTTCAACTTTGGATTTTTGTCTGGGGCATAACTTCCAAAGTGTGAAAGCTAGTGACTTCAAACTTCATATATCTTTTCACCCAGTTAAGGCACTTTTTTCCTATAAAATGACACCTGTTCTGTGACAAGGCGCTGTGTGGGGGTATGCAACACTTTTGTGACAGTTCTAGTTTTAGTTGGCCAGCTGTGGGGCTCTAAGCGACACCCTCAAGTGGCCAAGATACGATGTTTACAAGTCCTACGCTCTAGCACTATAGCTATTCTGGCTGGTCAAGGATTAAGTATATCTCAGAGCTCCAGACAAGATGGAGTGATGGTATTCTAAATCCAGTATTTCTTTTCCAAACCCTATGTTGTGGGTACTCATTAGAATCGTCTTGATGAGACAATTCTAATGAGCACCCCATAACATAGGGTTTAGATGAGGATAATTAATATTTTAAATTTTGAAATCAAAATCACTCCCTCTATCTGGAGCTCTGATATCTGTTTATGAATTGTATTTGTAGGGGCCGGTGGGGGTCCATTGAGGCGAGAACAGATCAACACCCTGACCTCCTTTTTAGACGGCTCCATTCTGTACGGGATGACCCCTGAAACAAATGAATTGGTCAAGGCTCCAGGAGGTAATGTCCTGTTTAGTTTAATCCTTTACCAGACGACAAATTATTGGACTTTTCCAAATTGAAAGCATTTGCAGACAACAATTTCAATGTGGCTGAAACGGTGCAATTTTCTATGATTGTGGGAAAAGGAGAAAATGCTGGTTATCAGCATTTTCTCCTTTTCCAACAATGTTTTCGAAAGTGTTCTTTTACAGGGTTGTTAAAAGTAGGCATTGTGAAGTAAAGGGTTAATCCTTTACCAGATATGTCCAAATTGAAAGCATTTGCAGTCAATAAAATAAACTTTGCTCAAAAACTGAAATTTGTCTTTTAAGAAATAATCTTCTTTCTATTGTGGTTTATCGTTCAATAAACCACAGTTGTGAGTTATGAGGCACAATAAATAATCCACGAGGGCGATAGCCCGAGTGGTTTATTCATTGTGACTCATAACTCACAACATAGTTTATTGAACAATAAACCACGATAGAAAGATTATTTCAATTCTAACATGACCAACTCTTAATCAAAGAAAAACAAGTTCATACTTGGAGTAAAAACGCGGATGCAGATTATATTCCATTGAATAACTTACTTTATACAGAATAACGTCACTCTATATAGAATGACGTCACTCTACATAGAATAACGTAGATTTTACCACGCTTTCGTTACACTGTATTTATAGAGCCGAAGTCACGTGTCATGTTAGAATAACTCTTTACTATACGACAAAATTTTGGACCGGACCAAACTGAAAGCATTTAAAGACGAAAATTTCAATGTGGCTGAAATGGTGCAATTTGCCTTTGATAGGGTAGAAAACTTTGTGGGAAAAGGAAAAAGTGCTAGTTACCAGCATTTTCTCCTTTTCCCACAATTTTTTTTAAAAGCTTTCTTTTTAAGGGCTGTTAAAACTTGGGATTGCATGGTATAGAGTTAAAAGGGTAGAAAACATTGTGGGAAAAGGAGAAAATGCCAGCATTTTATCTCCTTTTCATAGGGCTTTTTCTCCAGGTTTGTAAAAATTCAGGATTGTTTGGTAAGACATAAACTCTTTCCCAGACAACCCTTTGTTTTAACGAATCTTAAACAGAAGGCTTTTGAAAACATTTTGGCAACCAGCATTTTCTACTTTTCCAACAGTTTTTCTGCCCTTTCTGATACAAATATGATCATGTGTGCCACATTTAATTTGTAGTCTGCAAGTGCCTTCAATTTGAACCTGTTTAAATTTTTTTGTGTCGTAAAAGGTTAAATCCCTACCTGACAATCATGTGTTTAAGAATCATAAGGCTTTAGAAAACATTTTGGGAAAAGGAGAAAATGCTGGCAACCAGCATTTTCTACTTTTCCCACAATGTTTCCTACCATGTGCAAAAAGGAAAAAAATGCATGGATTATGTGGCAAATGGTTAATCTTCTGAAAAGGTTAATAGGTGGGGGGCGTCATCGAATTCTAAAAACATATTTTCATTTAAACCTATTTTGTGGGCATTTGTTATAACTATTATAAGGTGAAAATCTTTATCAGTACAAACAACTTTGGATTTGGGGAAGAAATATAATACAGTCAAACTTCAGTGGCTCGAATATGTGTAATTTCAAATACCAAAGAAAGCTTGAACAGCGATATCGGTCCCGGCAAAAAATCTGCGTAATTCATATTGTTCTACCACGGAAAGCTCGCACAACCCTTAATTGGAACTTTCGAACACATATCACGGTCTTGTCATTCATTTTACTGTGTATTGTACCTCTCAGAAGTCGAACAAAGGATTAGTAAACAATCGGACGTTGTGTTTCACACCTACATTGTTAATTGGATATGCCAGTAATCGTCTGTCATATATTGGATAAGGTGCATGTTTTTAACTTTTACTGTAAAATATACACACACTTTTCAAGGTGTCAATTACAAATTGCTTCGCCGTGATTGAATAATCGCTTTGTTTTTAAATTTTTATTTTTCGAGATTGTTGACCTGAACTCGTGCTCAAGTCATTTTTGTAACGCTATGGTTGCATGAAGAGTATTGCTTTTCAATACATTAGGTTTTATTAAGGGCAACTGTGATCTTAATCCGCACATGTAGCTTTCATAGAAGTTATAATTAGAACATATACAAGGTGATGTTTCACTGTCAATATCTGCAAATGTCCTTTTTTTTTTTTCTGATAAAAATGACTTTTAGGATATGTGAAAAGAAAATGACCTCCGGAATCCGCCGTTTAACTGGTGAAAACAGCTTTCGGCCAAAATGGATCCTCTCTAAAATACATTAATAGAGCGTATAGATTTCACCAATTAGACGGTCGATTCCTGTAAAATGACAAAGGTATGTGGTGTGATATTTCCAAATACATAAGTTATAAAGAATATGTGTAACTCGTTCACTGACCACTTCATACCTTGAAATATTGATACGTCGAACTACCGATATTTCGAATAAATTACCTAGTCCCATGGGTGTTCAAGCTTCTGAAGTTTGACTATACATACATTATGTTGTCATATGTCAAAAATATCTAATGAGGTTAGGAGAATGGATAATTGTCGAGCCTTAGCAAGCTAAATGTTTTTGGAATGCGATAACACTATGTACATATTATATTTATCTTTAAGGCTTAATTTGTCGGTGTTTATTATTGCTAACAACAACAAACACGAGTTTAGCAGTATATGCAAATGAGTAAAAATAGTTTCGGCTCCATGTACTGTTCCTTAAATATCTGTGGTATATTGAAAATAAATGTTGCATAGGCGTTATTGCATAAATAACTGATTAGTTGAAAGGTAAATTAAGATAAATATCTCCAGGATAATCTTTCATAACTAAAGGGGTCCTCAGTGGTAAAGCTTAAGACTCTTAACCTGGAGGCCCTGGTTTTAAGCCTCACTGGAAGCACTGGATTTTTAGTGGCAGTGTCCTTGAGCAAGAAACCTCAGAACCTAAGTCTAGCACTGGTAAAACCCAGGATGAAACATGAATACGTGAGCTAGCTGTCGCTGTGATATGACTGAAATATTGTTGAAAGCAGTGTTAAACAACATTCAATCAAATAATCTTTCATAATTAAATTCTTCGTGGCATTGTTTTGTTCTGCAAAAAATTAGTTTTTTCATGTCTATTGCAGGTCTACTGAAAGACGAAGCATACGGCCAGCCGGAGAATAGCTCCGAATGTACTAAAGATGTTCACAAGAGCATATTCTCTACAGTCGAAGGTAGCTGAAACATTGTAAAAGCATACCAGATTCTTAACCTGGAGGCCCCCAAGACCCACCTGATCTGCTGGGCTTTTCGTGGGAGTGTCCTTGGACAAGACACTTCAGAGCCCTAGCCTAGTACTGGTGAAACCCAGGAAGTAAAGGGTTAAGGTCAAAACTTAAAGGGGGACACATTTTTCTGATCCCACAGTGAAATGATAATTCAATTACTGAATTGAATATATTTAAAAAATTTAATTAGAACTCAGCAGCTCTTGGAATAAGTAAACCAACTGCTAAACTTGGTATTGACCTTTCTATTTTATTCTATATACATGTACCTATATTGAATTAACTTCATTCAAAAAGTTACGTAGAATTAATACAGTGGTTGTGTAATGAAGTGAAGTTTCTTTATATAGGTGGTCTGTAGGACAGTTTTGAGTGTTCAGGAATAGTTATTTTCATCTGTGGTACTCTTCAAGTCAAAGGCCCATTTAGACCTACGACTGGCCTCACACGTCGACAAAAAGCAATGGCAGCATATATGAGCTACAATCAAACACAGCCATCTGTACTAGCATAGGCATATTTTATTGCAATGCAGTGTCTAATAAGCATATTAAGGCTTTCATTTCTTTTTTTTTTCCCTTTTGTGTTAATGATTTGGCTTCATAACAGGCACCTTGTAGGTTCCGATATTTTTGTGCTGTCTTGTGAGACTTGTTCATTTTCTTACTATATATGCACAGGAGTGTTCAAAGAGATATAACTCTATTGGACTGGCCATAGATAGAGGATATTTGTTTTTTTTAGTGAAAGATCGAAATATATTTCATAGAGTGAACAGCATTGGTAATATTTTCACGAGTGGCACAGCCACAGGTGAAAATATTACCGATGATGTTCACAAGATGAAATAAATTTTGATTTCACCGAAAAAAAAAATCTATTTATTTCATGCTTCTAACCCAGTTTTTGAGGGGACTTCCATCAAAATCCAGGACAGTAGTTTTCAGTACTTCCCTGTGGCGTACTCCCTCCGCATAACAGGGCATTACAATATTATGTAAAACACGAGAAATGTAGGGTAAATTACATATTTCCATCTGGTTGAATGGCACGCGCTGTTTACCTAAGTAACTAGTGTGTGGGAACTACAGTTTCCGCCTTCAGTTGAAGAGTTAGAAAATAAAATAGGTATTTTTCACTGATCGTAACCATGAAATATCAAACAATATTTCACCATTCTTTCTCGATTAACTACTGAAAAGCACGAAATAACAGGTATTACGAATTAAGGGTTCAGATAATCAACATTTTGATTTACAATCCAACCTGTATTTAGCAACCACCTAATATATGCTAAAGATTTTCTTTCTTAACTCTTAACTCTTCACCACACAACAAAATTTTAGACCTGTCCAAATTGAAAGCATTTGCAGATGACAAAATAAATGTGACTGAAAAATTGAAACTTGTTTTGAAAAGGGTAGAAAACATTGTGGGAAAAGGAGAAAATGCTGGTTACCAGCATTTTCTCCTTTTCCCACAATGTTTTCAAAAGGCTTCTTTCTCAGGGTCGTTAAAATTCGGGATTGTGTGGTAATGAATTAAAGCACCTGTTGCAAGTATTGTTGCTTTTGTGGCCAGTAAAGATCAAGATCAGACTGCACAAAACGTACACAATTCGATCAATGATCTAAACTGTCCACCTTGCTAAGTCACTGAAGAAAAGAGCAATCTTGCATTTTTTTTTTTATCTTATTTCTAGACTGAAAATAGAATGACCATAGGATTTATTTGGCAATCTGTATGGGACAAAACAGGTGCTCTCTTAGCACAGGTGCATAACACAATTAATTAACTCTTTACCAAACAGTCCTGTGTTTTAATGGCCCTGAGGAAGCAGCCTTTTGAAAACAATGTGGAAAAAGGAGAAAATGCTGGTACCGGCATTTTCTCCTTTTCCCATTATGTTTTAAAAAAAACTTTTTATGCAGGGTTGAGAAAAAATATAGAATTGTTTGGCAAATAATTAACTCTAAGAGCACTGAATAAACCCAGTCCAGAAATAATACCCAAATAATTGCAATTTCATGGTAGCTTTTGTGTTTAGAGTTTCAGAAAGCAGACAGTGGGGATTAAAGATCAGACTGCACATTTTGTGTAGTCTGATCTTGATCTACACTGGCCGCAAAGGCAACTATAGTCATGAAAGGCACTATAAGGGTTTTAAATAGAGGTTGCTTTTGTCTTCATTGTTTCAGGAGGTGGACAGTGTGGATCAAAGATCAGACTGCACAGTTTTTGCAGTCTGATCTTGATCTACACTGGCTGCAAAAGCATCTACAGTTGCAAAAGGCACTTTAATGGTTTTAAATGGAGGTTGCTCACTTGACAAAGGTGGCCATTAAGACAGGTTTTTCCATATTTATATAATCTACAGGTGAGAGTAAACTGCATGTGGTTCCTTCCTTGACTGCCTATCAAACATTGTTCATCCGCGAGCACAACAGAATTGCAGACGAGCTTCGATCGTCTTTCTCCAGTGATGATGATTTGCTTTTTGAAGAAGCTAAAAGAGTCGTCATCGCGATTTTGCAGAAGATTGTTTATGACGAATTCTTGCCAGCAATTTTACCAAACAGAACAATTGTGAAATACAAGCTGACCAGTGATTATAATTATACCTACGAGAACCTTACCCACCCGGGTGTTTCAAATGAGTTCGGAATTGCGTTCAGGTATGAACTTTGTGGTATCACATCTTTTTAGTTTTTATAATAGTGCTGTGTCTGTTATTGGTCATGCTTTGTCCATCGTGCATTGTCTAGGCGTCAACAATTACCTTGTGTGCACTCTAGTAACCACATTTTCAGTACAATACTCATGAAACTTGGTCAGAATGTTTGTCTTTATAATATCTGGGACAAGTTTGAGTAACCACATTTTCAGTACAATACTCATAAAACTTGGTCAGAATGTTTGTCTTGATAATATCTCAGACAAATTTGATATTGGGTCATGTTGGGCAAAAAAATAGGTCATTAGGTCATATCTTAGAAAAACCTTGTGTGCTTTCCAGTGGCTTTATTTTCAATCTGATACACATAAAACCTGGTCAGAATGTTTCTCTTGATGATATCTCGGACGTATTTAAAGTTTGGTTTTGTCGGGTCAAAAAGTAGGACACTGGACAAAATCTTTTGTGCAGACTAGAGGCCACATTTTCAGCCTGACACTCATGAAACATGGTCAGAATATTTGTCTTGATGATATATAGGACAAAAAGTAGGTCATTTACACCCATGTTTTACAGCATCACAACCAGAATCTCTTCAATTTTATCTGTTCTAGATGACTTTACTCAGGTGAGCGCTTTAGGGCCAATGGCCCTCTTGTTTGTTTAACCCTTTACCACACAGTCCCAAGCTTTAACCCTTTTCTGCACAATCCTGAGTTTTAACCACCCCGAGAAAGAAAGCTTTTGAAAACACTGTGGGAAGAGGAAAAAATGCTGGTAACCAGCATTTTCCCCTTTTCTCACAATGTTTTTTATCCTATCAAAGACAAACTCCATAATTTCAGTTATATTTAATTTGTCGTATGCAAGTGCTTCCAAGTTGGAAAAGTCTACATTTTTGTCATGTGGTAAAGAGTTCATGACCTATATACCTTGTGAGAACATTCTGCTTGTAACCAGCATTTTCGCCTTTTCCTACAAAGTTTTTTTTTTTTTTTGTATTGGAATTTAAAGCCATTTTAACGGCTAAGGTCATATCATGGCGGTCAGTGACGCACCCATGTGTTTCCTGGTTTTGTTACACCAGTACTGACACAACTTTCTTTCCAAAGCCACTGACTACTTTTCTCACATGCATCAGAGGTGAGAGGCGAAAAATAGCTGGAAAGAAAGTTCGCGCCAACTTGGTATCGAACCCACAACCTCCAAGTCACAAGTCAGATGCGCTAACCACTGACTTACCCAGCCGGGTTTTTTTTTTAACTCTTAACTCCTTACCAAGCAACAAAATTGAAGACTGGTCCAAATTCAAGACGTAAGATTCAATATGGCTAAGATAGTAAAATATGTCTTTGAAAGAGTAGAAAACATCATGGGAAAAGGTTACCACAATGCTTTTCCCACATTGTTTTCAAATGATTTCCTCTTTAGGGTTGTTAAAACTCCGGGGCCGAGCCCTGGTAGCTCAGTTGGTAGTGTACAGGACATGAGAACAGGGGGTTGCTGGTTTGATGCCGGGCTAGGCCAGTTTCTTTCTGAGGATTGATGATAGTCATTGCAACAGGATTCATTCCTCTCTCACTGCTGACCATTTTTTCGACCATGGTTATGTGAGAAAGCAGCCAGTACTGGCGAGGAAAGGATATTGTGCGGAGTACTGGTAAAAGAAACTCTTGGAAAGCATGAATAGGTGCTCTAGTAACTGCGATATAACTAAAATAATGTTGAAAATGGCATTAAACATCATACAATCAATGGATCAATCGACGAAATTTTGGACTAGACCCAATTGAAAGCATTCACGGATAACAAATAGTTTAGATAATGATTTGTGTCTTTGATAAGGCAGAAAACATTGTTTTCAAAAGCCTTCTCTTTCAGGGTTGTTAAAACTGTGGAATTTTTTGGTAAAGACTTTAGACTCAGGATTGTTCAGTTAAGTGTTATGCACTAAATAAACAAAAAAACAATGTTTAATTTCAGATTCGGCCATACTTGGATTCCAGACCACATGTATTTTCTAGATTCAGATCTGTACAATGGACTAGCCAATGAGACAGAGACTTATTTAGCCGAATCCGATGAAAGGCTCCGTCTGTTTGTGACGCAAATTTTGAACGGAACTGCTCCACAGACAGACAGGTATGCAAACTTTGAAATTACAGAAAACTGTCCCTGAATATGATCTTAGTTTTTGATGGGTCCCATTTAGGTAGAAAGACAATTACCAAAAAATTGGGCAAAATCTCTGCACGGATTTTGTGCACTTTTAGACTGTCATATTTTCACAAACTGATGACAAAGCAAGAATTTTAACATACCTATTGCTGGCATATTCAGTAATCATTGGTCGCAAATACAAATATTATATAGAATTTTCTTTTAATATAAATATCATATAAATGGGGCTCAAATGTTGGTCTTTGCCTATGAAAGAGTAGAAAAATTGTTGGAAGAAGAGAGAATGCTGATTGCCCTAGGTCCTACAATGTCTTCAAAAAACCTCATCTTCAAGGTTGTTAAAATTTAGTAGTATGTGGTACGGGCTTAAGGTCGCTTCATACCATTGCATTGCTGGCATAAGCAGAAAGTGGAACCTGGGTCCATATTCACCAACCATTCTTCAGGACATTCTCTGTCTTATTCTCCAGAATTTTCTAAATTTGAAAATAACACAACTTCTGATTGGCTAAACCGAATAACCAATCAGAGGTTGTGTTACTTTCAAATGTTGAAAATCGTAGAGAATAAGACAAAGAATGTTCCAAAGAATGGTTGGTGAATACAGACCCAGATCTTGGATCCACTTTAGCACATTCTTGAAAAAATATTCATGCCAAAACTCCCTTGAAACGGGGCAGAGCCCCAGTAGTGCAGTTGGTAGCATACAGGACTTGATAACAGGTGGTTATTGGTTGGAATCCACAGCTTGGCAAATTTCTCTTCGAGGATTGGTGATCATCATCGAGACGGGATTCTTTCCTTTCTCACTGCTGATCATTGTTTCGATGATGGTAATGTGGGAAGGCAGCCAGTGGCTTGGAAAGAATGTTGTGCATTATACATGTACCAGTAAAACATGTCCTGGAAAAGCATGGAAAAGTGAACTGCTGGCTGTCTGTTTTTCCTGATTTAAAAAGCCCATTTGTATAGCAATTTAACCTTTACTAAACAATCCTGAATTTTAAGAAGGCTTTGGAAAATTTCGTGAAAAAAAGGAAAAATGCTGGTTATCAGCATTTTTTCTTGTACCCACAATGTTTTCAACCCTTTATATTAATAACCCTATTATTATAGTCATCGCAACAGCATTTTTTTCCATTGATCATTGTTTCGACAATAGTTACATAGGAAAGCAGCCGGTGGCTTGGGAAGAATATTGTGCAGTAATGATAAAAGAAACTCCAGGAAAGTATGGATAGATGAACTGGCAACCAAGATATTCATGAAATGTTTGAAATCACATTAACCCTTTATCACACAATCTCAAGTTTTCACGACCCAGAGAAAGAAAGCTTTTGAAAACATTGTGGAAAAAAGAGAAAATGCTAGTTACCAGCATTTTCTCTTTTTTTCCACAATGTTTTCTATTCTTTCTTGAACTAATCATATCATTTATGCAACATTTATCATAATGTAGATGCTTTCAATTTGGACCAGTCTGCTGTCATTTGGAAAAGATTTAAACAACATACAAACACAACAAATAAACAACAGATGAAACGTCCTTTGTGGCTCAGTGGTAAAGGTGTAGGTTTCAAAACCTGGAGGGCCCTGGTTTGATTTTTACTCAAAAAGCTAGGTTTGTCATGGTACTATCTTTTGACAAGACACTTCAGAGCCTTAGCAGCATACTATTGACAGTCATTACATACATGAAAAAGTGAGATGTTGTCTTGATATAGCTGAAATACACTCGTCACAACTTGGCCAATTCCGTACCTACATCTAATCTCGTCCATATCAGGGGAGTTTGCATTTTAAAATACTGCCAATCACATGATCATAAACATGACGGTGCCCTGTAAATCGATTAGCAATGACAATAACAGCAACCTATTGTTAAAAAATGCCTACATATTTGATAGACTGAGTTAGAAAATAGGTGTACAAACTGTTTGTTATCGGAAATGTATTTAGATAGATTCCAACGGAATTGTGTTTGCTTTTTAAGTCGAGTGTTACGATTTTAAGAATGGTGAAGTGGTGTATTTTGGGCGAAGAAATGTAGGTGCATATCAAGCTGTATGATACAGCGAAGGGCCTTTATAAACGTATCACCCGAGATTGCCAAATGGACTGAAAGCGACATTAAACACGACACATTCAGTTAATGAATTATCTCTTTATCACACAACAAAAGCACAGACTTGTTCAAATTGACAGCATTTGCAGATGACAATTCCAAAATGGCTCAAATGATGGAATTTGTCTTTGGGTAGAAAACATTGTAGGAAAAGGAGAAAATGCTGGTTACCAGTATTTTCTCCTTGTCCTAAAATACTTTTTAAAGGAGTCCACTTCTATCGTTAAAACTTGTGATTGTTTGGTAAAGAGTTACTTATTTGCTTTTTACAGACAAATGGAAAACTCAGTCAGAAACTTCCTGTTTTTGAATCGTGACATGATCAGTTACGATTTGGCAGCAATCAATATTCAGCGGGGACGAGACCATGGGGTGCCAGCATACTATAAATATCGACTGTACTGTGGCTTATCAGGTTTGAACAGATTTGATCAGCTGATACACCATGATATTGCTACAAGGCTACGTTTGAGTTCAGTCTATAGGTAATTTTTGTCTTAGAATCTAGCCGAGCCCTGGTAGCTCAGTTGGTAGCATGCAGGACTTGTGAGAACAGGGGGTCATGGCTTCGATCCCTGGCTCAGCCAATTTCTTTCCGAGGATTGATGATAGTCATTGCAACAGGATTCATTCCTCTCCCACAGCTGACCATTGTCTCAACAATGTATATGTGGGAAAGCAGCCAGTGGCTTGGAAAGAAAATTGTGCGGAGTACTGGTAAAAAAGACTCCAGGAAATCATGAATAGGTACACTGGCTGCCTCGATATAAATGAAATAATGTTGAAAATGGCATAGAAACCATACAATCAATCAATCGCCCGGTCTTAACGCATATGCAAAAAGTGTCGGCCCATGTCAGCCTACGCAGGCTGACCTGTGTCGAAACTTTCTGCTTTTGTTAAAGTTTCTACATATCAAAGGACCAGTCTTCCTCCTGATTTAATTGGTTATTCAACAAAATTAATTTTATGGATCCACAATTCTAACATGACACATGAATTCGGCTCTATAAACACAGTGCAACAAAAGCATGGTAAAATCTATGTTATTCTATGTAGAGTGACGTCATTCTATATAGAGTGACGTCATTATGTATAAAGTAAGTAAGTTATTCAATGGAATATAATCTGCATCTGTGTTTTTACTCTAAGTATGAACTTGCTTTCCTTTCATTAAGAGTCGGTCATGTTAGAATCGAAATAATCTTCTTTCTATCATGGTTTTTCGTTCAATAAACCACGTTGTGAGTTATGAGGCGCAATGAATAAACCACTCGGGCTATCGCCCTCATGGATATTCATAACTCACAACTGTGATTTATTGAACGATAAACCACGATAGAAAGAAGGTTATTTCTTAATTATATGATGACTTGCTTGGTATATTGCATTACGGAGATCCATTAAACCACCTTTTGCCAGAGCATGGCTCATTTATTTTGAAATTTCCCACAATTCTGCTTGTTTATGGGACAGTTTGCCCTGTTCTGAGGTATGATACATGTGCCTAGCGGGGTAGCTCAGTGGTTAGTGAGGCAAACTTTCTTTCTGGCGAATTTTTACCTCTCACCTCTGATGCGGGTGAGAAAAGTAGTCAGAGGCTTGGAAAGAAAGTTGTGTCAGTACTGATGTGGGAAAGCCAGGTAATACATCTATGCATAGGTGCACTGACCACTGTGATATGACCTAAGCTGTTAAAATGGTGTTAAACTCCAATACAAACAAACAAATATGATACGAAGGCTGATCCAAAACTTCTTGGACAGCATATGTAAAATAAAACTTACTGGATATATCCATCTAAAGTTTTGATGTATAATTAAGTCAGTATTTGTTTATATTTTCGACAATTTTCATAGTCGTTGACCGAATTTTGATATAACTACAATCTTTTGAACAGAGGCAGTTCATGATCTCTGGCACAGCTCAAGACGTACATTATGTAACACCGTAAAGGGCATTTTAATGTCAATGTCTCAGTGTCCTATACTTTTTCAAAGTCCTCGCCCTTGTACTGGATACAGTTCTCTTGTTGATTTAACCCAGTCAGTAAATGCTATAGCATACCAGTTCCTGCTGAATGATGTGAAATTCCCTTGTGTAGCAACTCACAACTGCTCTAAACTTTCGAACCATTGTACTCTTATTTTTATCTTTAATCCATGAGTTTGACTAGTCTGCTGGTCATTCTCCACACTTTCCCATATCTCAGAAACTGCCAATACAACTTACAAACAAGTTACTGACAACCTGAAGGCTTGTTTGTCCATTTTGAGAACCAACGCTTTAGATGCAATTTGATTTTACTCACCTCTAACAAAACAGTAAATTCAAATGACTTCTAATCTTTGAAAAAATTATTTCACATCCGCACACACAGGTAACTTTATTACATAATTTTCCACCATGCATTAATGAATCGCCATTCATTACATGATTTGTAGAGTGCATACAACAGCTGAACATGCCTCATTGAAAAAGGGAAATCTCGGCCGCATAGCGATCTTGATACTACCTCTAATCAAATGAAGAAATGATTGTTCTGCTTTAAAATTTGGTTGTCAGAGTCAGAAAGTACCATAAAAGATGATATTGTGAAAACGTTAGGACGTCATTTTGCTAAGAAAACGGTGGTGTCAGCGAACTTTCAGATCAGGCCTCCTACATGCAGTTCCAGTCATTGCTTATTGCTAAACTGTGAATGTTATTGTACTTGTGTTCTTGGACATTTCAGGCATGTTAAAGACATAGATCTGTACACTGGGCTTCAGTCGGAAATGGCTATTTATGGGGGCGAGGTTGGGCCGACATTGGCGTGTATACTGGGTCAACAGTTCAGGCGAATCAAGAATGGGGATCGGTACTGGTATCAGGGAGAGCAAACTGCATTTAATTCAAGTAATGCTTTTTCAAATTTTTGTTGAAAGATGCATATTTACAGCTTGAGAGAAAAGCAGTTAAAACTTAACAGTGTGTAGTTTGTTTCAGATACTAGTCAACTCTGTAAACATAGATGACTAATATCTAAAATAGATAAATAATTTTACCCAAGATAAATAATTTTACCCACCACTTCCGAAATAGAGGCGGGTATACTGGTTTCACCATGTCTGTCCATCCATCCATCTGTCCTTCGATAGACTTTTTCATTTCCGTGCTCTATCTCAAAAGCCATTTGACCTACGACCCTGAAACTTTATACAAGTGTTGCTCATATGACCCGCAGAGGTAGCCTATTGATTTAGGGTCACATGGGTCAAAGGTCAAGGTCACAGGTGAACTTAGTTTAAAAATTGTTTCTGTTCCCTGATTGTTCTGCTTCAGTGATAAATTGCTTGTGGGGGTATTTATCTGCTTTGCGAGTTCTAGTTGAAATTTATGGAGTAAGGGATGAAGAAACTCAAGGGATTTGTCTGCGATTTAAAACAGGAAACAACAACAGTGCTTCCTTTGATGGTCCCGAGAAAATTGAATATATTTTCTATTGGTCATAAACTGTGCCACCTTGCAACTGTCTGGGGCAACATTTGGCATGAATGATACAAGAATGATTGTAATTTCATGAAATAAAGATAAAATGGGTTCAAAACTGGCTGAAAATGAGTAAAGATGTATCTTAAGTGAACCCTTTCCCAATCAGTCCTGTGTTTCAACAACCCTTCGGTACCAGGCTTTTAAAAGCCATTGTGTGGTATCTGTGGTTGTGAGGTAGAGCGTCGGCCTCGTAACCATGAGGTCTCAAGTTCAATACCCGGGAGCGGGTGTCAACTTTGGGATTTCTCATTGGCCCACATATTCGGCACTAGTACTGGTGCAGTTCCCAGGAAGCAGAATCGAGAGAGATTAGCATAAGTTGTAAGAACTTGTTTCTCAATAGATGTAAAATAAATGTGTTTAAACTAAAGCCATTGTGAGAAAAGGAGAAAATGCTGGTAACCAGCATTGTCTCCTTTTCCCACAGTGCTTTCTACCCTTTCAAAGACACACATCATACTTTGAGCAACTTTTGACTTGTCATGTGCAAATCCTTTCAGTTTGGACAGGTCAAAAATTTTGTCGTTTGGGAAAGAGTTAAATCTTGTACATGCTCTGTCTTTTATTAGATCTACATACATACCCACAAATTTTCTAACTTAAATACCATGCTGTCCATGTGAATGAAATCATACATGATGGGAAATAAATCCATATTGTGCAACCACTTTAACTTGACAGTTGAATATTCTTTTTACGTGAACTATTTATAGATCTCCGATAAATTTACAATTTTTATAGGATGTTTACTTACGAATTATGTGTCCAGGTATTTTACTTCTTCAACATGGATACGGCGGCACAATCAGCTTATTATACAAACATGAGCAGTGCTCTGGCAAAAGGGAGCTTAATGCATCTCTGTGATGCGTTATACCAAGCAATTCATCACATAATTAGAGATCCATAAAATCCATTTACTCTAACAATGGACTTAATGGAGATAAAATGGTCCTTTGACATGCAGAAATTTGAACAATAGCAAAAAGTTTTCCCCCAGGTAAGCCTGTACGGAATGCGCAGGCTGCCCTGAGTAGATACTTTTTGCTGCTGCACTAAACCCCCTTTTCACAGCGCACAGCTCATATTCATTTGAACTTGGTTTACAATGAGGCAAATATCGGAAACAAAGTAGAGACAAATCAAAGGGGTTTCACAACAACACAGTGTCAAATATGTTCCAAATAGAGTATGATGACGTAGGCTGTTTGTGGACTGCTTACAGCTTAGTTTCTCATTTGATTGGTCAAAATGTTAATATAGTACACGTAATACATGTATTCATCTGCTAGTCTTAAAAAAAAGTTGTTGAAATATTACCAGGTAAACTATTTTCCCCCCCCCCCCTTTCACCAACGAAGTAGATGGGGGCATACTATTATCATCATGTCTGTTCTTCCTTCCATCCGTCCATCTATATCTTGGTTTTCTTTCCGTGCTCTAACGCAAAAGCCATTTGACCTAGCACCTTGAAACTTTATACAAGTGTTGCTCATGACCCAAGGAGGTGACCTATTGTTTCTCCATCACATGGGTCAGAGGTCAAGGTAACTGGTGATCTTTGGTCTTGAAAATCATTTCCATTCGCTGATTGTTCTGATTTAGTGACAAGGTGCTGGTGGGGGGTATTTGTCTGCTTTGTGACATTTCTAGTTTGTGTTCATCTTTTGTAGTTTTTGAATAACAGTATCTGAGGTCGTGTAGGTATATGATAAATCAAACTTTATGTGGGAAGAAATTTTTCTTGTGCTTGTATATTCCAATCATTTGACCCACATCTGATTTGTCATCTGCATCTGGATAGATCTTAGATTTTGTTGTTTGGTAAAGATTTGTTAATTAAGAAATAATCTTCTTTCTATCATGGTTTATCGTTCAATAGACCATAGTTGTGAGTTATGAGGCACAATAAATAATCCACAAGGGCGATAGCCCGAGTGGTTTATTCATTGCGCCTCATAACTCACAACGTAGTTTATTGAACGAAAAACCATGATAGAAAGAAGATTATTTCGATTCTAATATGACCAACTCTTAATGAAAGGAAAGCAAGTTCATACTTAGAGTAAAAACGCGGATGTAGATTATATTCCATTGAATAACTTACTTACTTACTTTATACAGAATGATGTCATTCTATATAGAATGACGTCACGCTGCATAGAATGACACAGATTTTACCACTGCCGAGCCCCGGTAGCTCAGTCGGTAGCGTACAGGACTTGAGAACAGGGGGTCGTGAGTTCGAACCCCGGCTCGGCCAATTTCTTTCCGAGGATTGATGATAGTCATTGCGACAGGATGTTTGTTTTTTTTTTTTTTTCAGCACAACTTGCAGCCATCCAAAGCTTTACTTTTGCAAAATTACTGTGCAATCATTTAAACTTTACGGAAGTGAATTATCCAAATGCATTTCTCTCTACGTAAGTAATTTGTGCATATTTTTCGTATTTCTTATTTATTATTCATATCAGCTTGTCTGTTTTAGAAGGAAGCGCTATGGATTGTCAAGCCACATGTATTGATTTCTGTGTCCGTGACCAGAATTTTTTCCTTTTACCCCAATGTTTTCTGCCCTATGAAGTACAAATGACTTCAATTTAGCCACTTGTGACTTGATGTCTGGCTGAGCCCTGGTAGCTCAGTCGGTAGCGTTTAGGACTTGAGAACAGGGGTCGTGGGTTCGATCCCTGGCTCGGCCAATTTCTTTCCAAGGATTGATGAGAGTCATTGCAACAGGATTCATTCTTTTCCCACCGCTGACCATTGCTTTCACGATTGCTATGTGGGAAAGCAGCCAGTGGCTTGGAAAGAAAATTGTGTGGAGTACTGGTAAAAGAGACTCCAGGAAAGCATGGATAGGTGCACTGGCCGCCGCTGCAATATACCTGAAATAATATTGAAAATGGTGTCCAACACCATACAATCAATCAATCAATCAACTTGATGTCTGCAAATGCTTTTTATTTGGATGAGTCTATAATTTTGTTGTTTGATAAAGACTTAACTCTTTACCAAACGACAAAATTTTAGACTGGTCCAAATTGAAAGCATTTGCAGACGACAAAGTAAAAAGTGACTGAAAATTTGAAATTGTTTTGGGAAGAGAAGAAAACATTGTGGGAAAAGGAGAAAATGCTGGTTACCAGCATTTTCTCCTTTTCCCACAATGTTTTTAGAAGGCTTCTTTCTCAGGGTCGTTAAAAGTCGGGATTGTGTGGTAAAGACTTAAGCGAGCAACCTTTATTTCATGCTTTTTCTATAGTTTATCGGGACATTATGGTGGATTATAAAGCTTGATAATTCATGGTTGGGACCACTGAAATTAGCCATAAATGTTTTAGTAACTCTTCAGTTGAAGGTGGAAGTAGTAGTTACCATGAACTAGTTACCTAGAGAAACTGTGTTTGCCATTCAACCAGAGAGAAATATGGCATAATTTACGAGCATTTACTCTACATTTCTTGCTTTGTTTAATATCGTAATTTGTTTTTATGTTGGGGGCAGGCCACGGGTAATTACTGAAAACAACTGAACTGGATTTTGATGAAAGTCCCAACAAAACGGGGGTTAGAGGCATGAAATAGAAAGAGTATTTGTTGTTGTATTTTTATACCCCCGCAAAACAAATGTTTTCGGGGGTATACTGGAATCAGCCTGTCTGTCTGTGTCCGTCCATCCGTGTGTCCATCCGTCCGTGCGTGTGTCCGTCCGTATGTTCGTCTGTGTACAAAATACTAGTAATTTTGTGTCGCTAACTCCTCCTACAGTTTTCATTCAATTGTATTGAAACTTTGCACATATACTGATCATATATTGAAGATTTGCAAGACGCAATTTTCAAGTGTCAACTCCTCCTGGTTTAGGAATTATCTCCCCTTGAACTTGACACTCTTTTCTGTCAAAGCGCTGGCGGGGGTATTAGGTCACATTCAGTGACAGCTCTAGTTTTTCTTAACATCAGTCTGTCTATGAAATATTAGTAATTTTATGTCGCAAACTCCTCCTACAGTTTTCCTTCAATTGTATTCAGTGGCCCCCCACTCGGGGCCTTAGAAATTGGTGGCTGCCTTCGCCCCTGTGGCATATGGGTGGTAAAGGTCCCCAGAAACAGAGGAGACCGATAATAATAAAACTAAAATTAATAAAACAGGTCCAAAATAATTCAGTTCAAAGTAAATATTAGAAAAATAAAATAACAATAACAAAATCAACCTAAATATGAAAATAAAAACACTAAAGTCAATACGATTAAATATTTCCAGAAAAAAATTAACAAACACAAAATTAAAACATAAAAGTGGCTGAAGAACAAGACAAATTAAGATCATATGATTTCCAAAACAAATTTTTCTGGCCCCCCACCACTCGGGGCCTTAGAAATTGGTGGCTGCCTTCGCCTCTGTGGCATATGGGTGGTAAAAGTCCTCAGAAACAGAGGATACCGATAATAATAAAACTAAAATTAATAAAACAAGTCCAAAATAATTTAATTCAAAGTAAATATTAGAACAAAAATAACTATAACAAAATCAACCTAAATATGAAAATAAAAACACTAAAGTCAATAGGATTAAATATTTCCAGAAAAAAATTAACAAACCCAAAATTGAAACATAAAACTGGCTGAAGAACAAGACAAATTAAGATCAAATGATTTCCAAAACAAATTTTTCATTCCAAAAGTGATTTTTTATTTATTTTTTGAAAACATATCTTTCCTATACACTTTCCTGTCTCATATACTAACATGCTTATTTGTGTGTGTATCATCTGTGCCAGTGGGTAGCACACTGGACGAAGAGTATAACAACATCTGTGTATAACATCTGTTTTGTTCTTGTATTCGTCAACACCTTTTCCAATCTCTAGCACTATATGTTTGAAGAATTTGAAACATTTGGCATACTTGTATTTAGAACCTTACCTACAAGTAGAGATCTATAATGGGAACTCTAGTAAGCTCTAAGTTATCAGCTCTAAGTATTAAAGTTATCATGCTAACACTCTATATCTAAAGCTTTCTTGATTGAAAATATTTCATGGAGCAAACTTTCTTCTGATAAAAGATTTCTGTCTTTGATTCAGAAGCCACTTGTTTGCCGTGGATGGCATCTTGTATGCCGGAAAAGGGGATCCTGGTAGTTGAGAGTGCCCAGGGATCTCCAGCACTCAACACACTGCTTTGGCCCTGGCCTCCGATAGACGAGAGGGATGGGTTAGGCCCGACCCGTCTCAATCGGCTCGGTCGTGTCTAGCTTTTAGGATTACATACTTTTATCTATATTTCTTTCTTTGTATCTTATGATACCAACCGGGTTAGATTTTTTCTTTTTTCTTATCTTTTCCATTGTTTTCCTTTATAAAGCGGTGGTTGATGGGCTAATTAATAGACCTATAGTTTCTCTTCGCTTAAGGTTTGTTAAGTATAATAGCTATGTAGCTCTGGCGTCAGAAATAGGAAACCCATTTCCATTAGACGTCCCCTTGTATGGCTCCGAGGAGGGTGGAGCGCATAGCTATTGAAATTACACTATCAAAATCATGGCTTCCCAAAACAAAAGACCCCGACTGAATAACGAAAACGAAACATCTTACTTAAACAATACAAAGTTCTTGGTTATTAAAAGTGAGGAGGCAAAGCCCATCACATCTCTGTCTCCCTTCATAATAGAAAAACAGATAGAAAGTTTGATAGGCACTCCAAAATCAGTTAAAAAATTAAAAAACGAACTACTACTCGTTGAAACATCAAGAGCAAGTCAGGCTGAATCTCTATTAAAAGTTAAAAAGTTTTACAACTTGAAAGTCTCAGTCTCAGAACACAACTCACTTAACAAATCCAGAGGAATTGTGAAAGACAGGGTACTGAAAGGAGAAACAGAGGAAAAAATTGTTGAATATCTTGCACCGCAAGGTGTTCTTGCGTGCAAGAGATTCAAAATAAAAAAAGATAATGTTCAACGTGAAACCAATACACTACTTCTCACTTTTAACACCACCACTTTGCCTCAGAGTATTAGAATCTTTTATCGTACAGTACCAGTGGAACAGTTCATCCCAAATCCTTTGCGCTGTTTTAATTGTCAAAAATTTGGACACCACGAAGACAACTGCAAGCTCACAGATGCAGTAATCTGTGATAGATGTGGTGAATCCAAACACACATCTAGCATCTGCCAAAGACCTTTCAAATGTGTAAATTGTGGTAAAGATCACAGTGCAAGGTCAACCAACTGTGAAGTATGGAAAAGAGAGAAAGAAATTATGAGAATTAAAACAATAAGAAAGATTTCGTACTTTGAGGCAAAAAAACAATATGAGACAGCTTTTGAACCTAGGTACTCTAAGATAGTTCAATCAGCAACAGCAAAACCTCAGACGAGAACTTGTGGAACACAGTATGATCCCATGGATTTTGAGCAAGGCGCTAAACCTTCCTCGAAATCTACGTCTCCATCTGTCCAACCACCTCGAACATCTGAAACAGGTTCAAAATCTAACCAAACAAAAGACTCTAGTAGATCAAGATCAGCTTCTAGAGCTAATTCATGCCCTGCATCACCAAATAAAAGCCAGGAAAATAAACCAGATAAAAAAGAAAAAGATAAACAACAATCAAATAGACAGAAGAAAGGGTCACAGGATCCTATTAAGCTGGCAAATAAATTTGAAAGTTTAGAAGATATGGAATTGGAAATTGACTCCTCAGTCAAATAACTTTTAAGTAAATTCAAACTCCCAATATACAAGTATAATGGGTCAAAACTCAATTTTACAATGGAATTGTAGAGGTCTAAAAGCCAACTTTAATGAACTACTAATTCTTTTATCTTTATTAAATCCACAAATTTGTTGTCTTCAAGAAACTTTTATAACCCCCAATGATAACTTGGAAGTTCGCAATTATTTTTTCCTATCACTACATACATAATGATTGCCAAAGAGCATCTGGTGGTTCTTCTATCATAATACATTCTACGGTACCTCATCGTAAGATAGACTTAAACACAAATCTACAAGCAATAGCAATAAAAGCATCTTTAAATAAAACTATAACAGTATGCTCTATCTATATCCCACCAAATAAAAGAATAGATCAAAATGATTTAGAAAATCTTTTACTACAACTACCTCAACCTTACATCATATGTGGTGATTTTAATGGACATAGCGAATTATGGGGTTGTTCAGATACCAATGATAGAGGTAAAATAATTGAAGATTTCATTGCAGAGAATAATTTGTCTATTTAATTCCAATCAACATACATACCTGCATCCTGGATCAGGTTCTTTCACAGCAATAGATCTTTCACTCTGCCATCCTTCCTTGTACCTTGATTATGAATGGAAAGTATGTGAAGATTCTCATGGAAGTGATCATTTTCCTATCATTATACAAGAAACTGAGAAAACAGAAGATGAGAAAATTCCAAAATGGAATTTTAAAAAAGCTAACTGGGAAAAATTCAATATTCTTTGCCATGAAAAATTACTGATAGACATTTTTGAAAATTCAGAAGATCCAATGCTTTCTTTTACTGAAACTTTAATTGACATATCAAATCAGTGTATCCTGAAGATTTCAACAAATACTTTTAAGAAGAAAAAGCCATGGTTTAATGATGATTGTAAAGAAGCTATTAAAAAACGTAAAGACAGTTTAAAACGTTTCAAACAATATCCAACAAAAACAAACTAAAATGTTTGTAAAATTATGAGAGCTAAGGCTCGACGTAAAATTAAACAAGCAAAACGATCATCTTGGAAAGATTTCATTTCTAAACTTAATGCTAGAACTCCCATGACAACCATTTGGAATATGTTAAGGAAAATAAATGGAAAGAATCAAACCATGAAACACTCGCATATCAAGGTAGATGACAAAATCTACGAAAGTAAAGAAGAAATCGCTAATATCCTGGGTAAAACTTTCAAAACAAACTCTTCTTCTGCAAATTATCCACCACAATTTAAAAAACATAAGCAAGAAGCAGAAATGGAAGAACTTAATTTTGAAACGGATACAAATGAAAACTACAACTTACCTTTCACACTATCAGAACTTGAAGATTCTCTAAAAAATGCTCACGATTCTGCTGCAGGTGCAGACGAAGTACACTATCAACTTTTAAAACATTTACCTCGTATTTCATTACAAACTCTGTTAAACATTTTTAACATTATATGGGAACAAGGTGTCTTCCCGAAAAGTTGGTCCAAAGCTACAATCATTCCAATTCCTAAGCCAAATAAAGATCATACAGATCCAACAAATTATAGACCCATAGCTTTAACAAGTTGTATATGTAAGACCATGGAGAGAATGATAAACAATAGACTTAATTTTTACCTCGAATCCAATAATATTATATTGGAACATCAATCAGGGTTCCAAAAAAACAGAAGCATGACAGATCAATTAGTACAATTAGAATCTTTTATCAGAAATGTTTTTGTAAAGAAACAACATGTAGTTGCCATATTTTTTTATCTAGAAAAAGCTTATGACACCACATGGAAACATGGCATCTTAAAAGACATTCATAAAATTGGATTAAGGGGAAATCTACCTAAGTTCATTTCAAACTTTTTATCAAATAGATCTTTCAAAGTTAAGGTAGGCACATCTTTTTCTGATGACTATGAACAAGAACAGGGAGTTCCTCAAGGAAGTATCCTCTCACCTACTCTGTTCAATATCAAGATTAACAATATTGTAAAATGTTTAGATGACGATGTGAACTGTTCCTTATATGTGGATGAATTTTTAATATGTTACAGGTCCAAAGATATGAAAACAATTGAAACTAAACTTCAAAATAATTTAGACAAAATTGAGAAGTGGACTATAGAAAATGGTTTTAAATTTTCCAAGACAAAGACAAACTGTGTACACTTCTGCCAAGAGCGCAGGTTGCACTTGGATCCATCATTGAAAATATATAATAGTCCAATTCCAATAGTAGACCAAGCAAAATTTTTAGGAGTAATCTTTGACAAAAAACTTTCTTTCATTCCACATATTAATGCTTTGAAACTGAAATGTCAAAAAGCTTTGAATGTTTTAAAAGTACTTTCCTACTCTGACTGGGGAGGAGATAAGAAAACTCTTTTAAATCTATACAGATCTCTAATATGCTCAAAACTGGATTATGGATGTATTATATATGGCTCTGCACGGAAAAGCTACCTTAAAAAGTTGGACACTATTCATCATCAGGGTCTTCGGTTAGCTTTGGGAGCTTTCTGTACGTCACCTGTCACAAGTTTGTATTCAGAGGCCCAGGAGCCATCCTTATATGATAGAAGGAAAAAACTCTCCTTACAGTACGTAACTAAACTGGCTTCAAATACAAAAAATCCGGTTTACAATGACATTTTTAATCCACCCAACAAAATACTCTTTCAAAATAAACCTAATTTTATCAAACCACTTGGTCTACGAGTTGAACCTCTTCTTAATGAGTCAAACATAAATGTAAAGAATATTAAACCCTTTAAACTTCCTGTGAAAGAGCCGTGGACCATAGATCCACCAAATATTATTTTTGATCTCAACGTAAATAAGAAATCAATTACAAATCCATTATTTTATCAAAATAAATTTTTAGAAATCAAATCACAGTATAAAGATTACATTTCAATTTATACTGATGGTTCGAAACAAGATGATAAAGTTGGTTGCGCTTCAGTACACAAACAAGAAATTGCCAAAATAAGACTACCAGATCATAGCTCTATTTTTTCAGCAGCAGCTGTAGCTTTAAACATTGCTCTCTGTTCAATACAAAACAATAATAACAAGAAATTCATAGTCTTTTCTGATTCAATGTCAGTTTTACAATCTTTAAAACATCCTGATAACCCAAATCCATTGATTCAACAATTTTTCAGAAAATATGTTTATTTATGTAGATCAAAGACAATAATATTCTGCTGGATACCCAGCCACATTAATATAAAAAGTAATGAAATAGCTGATCAAGAAGCAAAGGATGCCGTAAATATGAACATAGCCAACATCAAAGTTCCTTATACCGACAAAAAACAACAAATAAATGAATTTATCAAGTCTGAATGTCAAATTAAATGGCAACAATGTTTTAACAACAAGCTTTTAGCGATCAAGCCAAATTTTAATGATAAGTATGAATTTTATTGTAACCGAAAAAGTCAAGTAATTTTAACAAGATGTCGTGTGGGACACTCAAGGTTTTCACATGTGCATCTTTTAAATAATGAGAGAGCACCACATTGTATAAACTGTAATGAACCTTTAACTATAAAACATATTTTATTAGACTGTAAAAATTTCGACCGTATACGGTCAAAACATTTTAGTGTTGATAGCTTACAAAATTTATTTTTACATGTACAACAGAATAACATTTCAGAATACCTAAAAGAGATAGATTTTTATAATAAAATATAGACTTTCAAATTGACACTTTGTTCCATTTCTAATTATTACCGTCATGCGCGCTAAATGACCACAGCTGTCGATGCGCCTTAAAACAGCAATAAATAATAAATAATTATTAAACATTGCTCTCTGTTCAATACAAAATAATAATAACAAGAAATTCATAGTTTTTTCTGATTCATTGTCAGTTTTACAATCTTTAAAACATCCTGATAACCCAAATGCATTGATTCAACAATTTTTCAGAAAATATGTTTATTTATGTAGATTTTTATAATAAAATATAGACTAATATAGATTTTAACTATCAAATTAACATTTTTTTATTCCATTTCTAAATATTACCTTCATGCGCGCTAAATGACCACAGCTGTCGATGCGCCTTAAAACACCAATCAATAATAATAATAATAATAATAATAATTGTATTCATACTGCACATATATTGATCATATATTGAAGGTTTGCAAGATGCAATTTTCAAGTGTCAACTCCTCCTGGTTGAGGAATTATCTCCCTTTCAACTTGACACTTTTTATACCCCCGCAAAACGAATGTTTTCGGGGGTATACTAGAATTAGCCTGTCTGTCCGTCCGTCCGTCCGTCCGTGTGTCTGTCTGTGTACAATATACTAGTAATTTTGTGTTGCAAATTCCTCCTACAGTTTTCCTTCAATTGTATTGAAACTTTGCACATACATTGATCATATATTGAAGTGGTGCATGACGCAGTTTTCAATCATCTACTCCCTGTGATTCAAGGGTAATCTGCCCTTGAACTTAGAAAAGTTTTTGTTCAATTGCCTGTTTCTGTCAAAGCGCTCGCGGGGGTATTAAGTCACATTCAGTGACAGCTCTAGTTTTTTTAGTGAAAGATCAAAATTTATTTCATTGAGTGAACATCATTGGTAATATTTTAATTTGTTGTCTGCAGATGCTTTCAATTTGGACAGGCGTAAAATTTTGTCACTGGTAAAGAGTTAACCCTTTACCACACAATCCCAAGTTTTAACGACCCTTGGAAAGAAGCCTTTTGAAAACATTGTGGAAAAAGGAGAAAATACTGGTAACCAGAATTTTCTCCTTTTCCCACAATTTTTTCTACACTATGAAGGACAAGTTCCAGTATTTGAGCCATCTTTGTCACCTGCATATGCTTTCAATTTGGACAAGTCTAAAATTTTGTCATTGGTAAAGAGTTAAGTAAGCAAATAGGTCCCAGAGAAGACAAATATTGGAATGTATTTGTATTGATCAAGCACATTTTGAGACCTCTTAAATGTATGCTTTATACAGGTTTGACTGTAGTTTCACAGATGTTCTTTCTTTGGGTTGCTAAAACATGTCAGTGTTTGATAAAGGGTTGAACTCTGATGGGTGAAGGACAATAGCCCACTGGGATAATAGCCCACCATGACTCCAGCCCACAGGGACAATAGCCTACAAAGACAATAGCCTACCAGGACAGTAGCCCACTGGGACAATAGCATACTTTTGTGCATAATTATGTGTTTAATTATAAAATTGGGTATTGGATGTGTTTACAAGTTTGTGTATATAAGTATTTATAAGTCAACAGTAGACTGTTTATTTCCGACATTCCTGTTTACACAAACAGCAGATCCAGATCCAATTGATTTTTTACCAGCTCTGTACTTTTTTGTCCTCCCTGCCAAATTTAGCAGTGGGCTATTGTCCTCCCTGCCAAAATTAACAGCAGGCTATTGTCCTCCCTGCCAAATTTACCAGCTGGCTATTGTCCTCCCTGCAATATTGGCAGTTGGATATTGTCCTCCCTGCCAAAATTAACAGCAGGATATTGTCCTCCCTGCCAAAACTAGCAGTGGGCTATTGTCCTCCCTGCCAAAATTAGCTGTGGGCTATTGTCTGTCATGCCAAAATAAGCACTGGGCTAATGTCCTTTCTGCTAAATTTGGCAGTAGGCTATTGTCCTCCCTGCCAAAACTAGAAGTGGGCTATTGTCCTAGTGAGCTATTGTCCGAGTGGGCTATTGTCCATTCCCAAACACTGATAATTTGTTTTGTTTGTTACACAGGGACCCTCTGACAGCCTGTGACAGTATACCAGAGCTGGACATATCTTCCTTCAAGACGACTGAGTGATACAATGTAATAGGAGAACTATATCAAAGAAAAATTTATATATTGCATTTGTCTACCTTTAAGATGACTGAATGATCAGATGTATAAAAAAAAACAATATCATAGAAAGATTTATATATTGCATTTGTAGATAAGCACCCGCTAAAAACACATGTCTGTATTGAAGATGATAAACCTCCATGTATTGACAATATTAGTCTTTATTATATTCTTACCAGTGAATTACTGAGATTTCACAGTGAATAACACCACTAGTGATGATAAATATGATATCATCACTTGTGGAGATACATTTCTAGAATGTTTGCTGGAACTACTTTTTTCCTTTATTGCTTATATTGTACCATTCTTGACAATTATTAGAATAAAAAGGGTGTATTAGGAATGTAATAAATAGGATAATCAACTGGTTGTGTGTGATATTAAAAATTTCA
This sequence comes from Hippopus hippopus, assembly GCA_946811185.2. Classification (NCBI taxonomy): domain Eukaryota; kingdom Metazoa; phylum Mollusca; class Bivalvia; order Cardiida; family Cardiidae; genus Hippopus; species Hippopus hippopus. The sequence continues at coordinate 7,542,064 of OX328112.1, forward strand.
CTCGAATGGGGTTTGATGCAGTTGAAAAACTCGTCCTTTGGACTCGTTTTTTCAACGGCATCACAACCCATTCGAGTGACAGATTTTTGATATCACACACAACTAGTTGATTATCCTCAATTTATACAATGGCGATATCAGCCAATATACAGCACAAAGTAGTAATTAATTCATGAAAGCCTTTATGCATTTAAAATATCAACCTCCTTGAATTCAAGATATCTTTCTTAGAATATTGGAGATATCAACCACTAAGTAGTTTAAGATGTCATCCCTTTGAAAATTCATAGCAACCTCATATTAGCCTTTATGCATTGTTAATATCAACCTTTTATGAATTGAAGATATCTATCTTTATGATTTGGAGATTTCAACTACTATGCAGTATATGATATCATCCCTCTATACATTTAAACATATCATCATCAAATTAGCTTATTATCTAATTATATGCATTGAAGGTATCAACTTCTATGTATTGAAGATAATAATTTCTATATACATTTGAGAGATCAGCTACCATATAATGTAAGATATCAGGCGTTTATTCATTACACATTATCAGCGTCATGCATTGAACATACCAAAGTTGATAAATTTAAGATTTCAACCTCGATGCATTGAAAATATAAATCTTTATGCTTTGATAATATAGATATAAATCTTTATGCACTGATGATATCATTCATTATGCTTTGGAGATAACAAGCACCATTCTAGGTAAGGTGTTATCTGCTTATACATTAAGCAGATCAGCTTCTATGCATTGAAGATATCAATCTTCATGCATTGGTAGTATCATTCTTTATACACGGGAGATATCGGCCACCAAAGTTGCTAAGATTATCATCCGTCAATACATAAAACATATCAGCCTTAATGCATTGAAGATATCAAATTCTATTAATTGAAGATATCATACTTTTTATATTGGAGATATCAGCCACTATGTAGTGTAAATTATACATGTAGTCCTTCTATACACTGAAGATATTAGCCTTTTTTCTTTGAAAATATCAATCTAGTATGTACATTATAAGATTTCAACCTCCATGCTTTGAAAATATTAACCTTTATGCATTGATGATATAAATATAAATCTTTATGCCTAATGCATTGAAAAAATCAATCTCTATCTTTTAAAGCCAATAAGCTTTGTGCATTAACAATCTTTATACATTGGAGATATCGGTCAACATATAGTGTAAGATATCACCCTTCTATAGACTGAAGACATCAGCCTCTTTGCATTTAAAATATCAATCGGTGTACATTGTAAGCTATTAGCCCTCCACACAATGAAGATATCAGCCTCTTTACATTGACAATATCAATTTGTATGCATTATATGATATCAGCCCTCTATACACTGAAGACATCAGCCTTCAAGCTTGAGTAATATCAAGCTTTATACATTAAAAAAAAAAAATCAACCACCATCCATAGAAAATATCAAGCTTTGTATTTTGAAAATATCAAACAACATACACATATGAAAACAGTCTCAATGAATTGAAAATAACAATCTTTATACATTTAAGATATGAATTGCCAACCACAGCCTTTTTACATTGAAAACATTAGTCTGTATACATAATAAATTATCAACCTACTACGAACTGACGATATTAGTATTGAAAATATTAGTGTCAATACAATGAAGACATTAATCTCTATGCATTGAAAATACAAGCTTTGACACACTGAAGATATTTATGACTTCTTTGAATTGAAAATATCACTCTACAGTTTGAAGGTATAAGTCTTCATGCATTGACAATATTATTCAGTATCCATGGAAGTTAATAGTCTTCATGCATTGAAAATATTACTCTTTAAGTCTATACATTAGTAACTTAACCCTTTACAACACAATCCTGACTTGTAATGAGGAAGGAGGCTTTTGAAAACATTTAAGGAAAAGGAGAAAATGCTGGTAATCAGCATTTTCTCCTTTTTCCCAAAATGTTTTCTACCCTTTCAGAAACAAATTTCATCATGTGAATCATCTTTAGTTTATCCTCTACAAATTAATGCTTTCATTATGGAGGAGCGAAACTTTTTTTTTTTTTGTTTGGTCAAGGGTTAACTTTCATGTATTGAAAATATCAATTTTCCAGCATTGAAAATATTGGCCTGTATACAAATATTATTCTTTATGCATTGAAGATATTGCCCTCTATACAATGTAAGATATCATCATAATGATCAGCCTCATACATTGTCATAATTATCATAATGATTAACCTCATGTATTGAAAATATTTGCCTTTATATGTTTAAGATGTCATGTCAATCTGCAAAATACACATGCAGCTACCTACCAATAAGTATTTTTAGCTTGGCTGTTTTTGAAAAAAATGTTAAAGTATTGTCATAGCTTTATCATCATTGCTGTGCAAAAACTGACATTTTATGATATCTGTATCATTAATGAAGATATTTATTTCAAACTTGGAAAAGTTGTTAACTTATGTTAACTATCAAAAAGGGAACCCATACAACAGGGGCAAGTAAGCATCAAGATATTTCTGAGAGTTATTCCCTTTTTCAGATTTAAGATTTTAACTGAAAATCATATTTAAAAGCAATTGCAGCCAAGTGTTGGCACCGTATGTAGTGCTCTTGTTTTCTATTTGTTTCATGTCTATGCAGAATGACTCTAATGACAAAATTTGTTCTGTATTGACAGCGTTTGCATGCAACATATCGATTAGTCCTGAAATAATTGGATTTGTCTGTGAAAGGAAAGAAAATTTTGGAAAAAGAGTGAATTCATGTTACCAGGGAAAATATTTTGATGTGTCAGTTTTCTTTTACATCCAACTTTCTGGGTTTTCTTTGTCATATCAGATTTTGATTTTAGATGTTTTTCAGTCTCAAATAGTAAAAAAAAAACCCAAAATTTAATCTGTATCCAAAAAAATAAAAATTCATTTATGGATTGTAATTCGAACAAATTAAGTGTGCCCAATAGGAAAAGGAGATAATGCTGATGAAAAGAATTTTTCTCCTCTTCCCACAGTGCTTTCTTCTCTTTCAAAGACGTTTTCCACTTTTTCAGTCACTTTTTTGGTCACATTTGCATTGTTGTCTGCTATTACTTTTTAATTTTTTATAAGTCCAAAATTTTGTCATTTGATAAAGAATTAAACATGTGAGATATATAGGCCTTTTAAGGCCCTATTGTTGTCATTGATTAATAGCAATTTTGATCTTTGTGTTGAAAGCAACATAAAACAGGATTTCAATCAATCAATCAGTCAACCAGTTGATCATCTTTATTGCTCATTTTCATTCTCTTTTTCTGCTGATTTTCATGTTTTGTGTTGATTATCATGTTTTGATAAAGAATTGTGATTCTACTTTTGTTTTCTTGATTGATTTTTTTATACGCCCGTCAAAGATGGGACATACTATGGGATACCCATGGCGGGTGGGAGGCGTCCAGTTCTTTGTCCGGAGCATAACTTTGTCATCTCCAGTCCGATTGACTTGAAACTTGGCATTTGTGTTTGTTGCAATAATACGGAATGCAGTGCGAAAGAACCATAACTCTACCTCGAGCTGTTTGAGTTATTTCCCTTTGATCGTCATTTTTACAGCATTTTCTGCTTGTCCGGAATATAACTGTCATCTCTAGTCTGAACATCTTCAAATTTGGTATGCATGATTGTTGAAAAATTACGGAGTGCAGTGCACAAGAACCATAACTCTTCCTAGCAAGAATTTTGAGTTATTCCCCCCTTTGATCTTCATTTTTATAGCATTTCTTGCTTCTCTGGAGCATAACTTTGTCATCTTAAGTAGGAATGACTCGAAATATGGTATGCTTATTTGTTGCAATATTTGGAAGTGCAGTGCGCAAGAAATGTAACTCTACCTCGTGCTGTCTTTGAGTTATTTCCCTTTGATCGTCATTTTTACAGCATTTAGTGCTTGTCCAGAATATAACTTTATCATCTCAAGTCGGAACAACTTCAAACTTGGTATGCATGTTTGTTGCAATATTACGGAGTACAGTGCACAAGAACAATAACTCTACCTAGCGCGGATTTTGAGTAATTCTACTTTGATCTTCATTTTGACAGTATTTCTTCCTTGTCCGGAACGGAACTTTGTCACCTCAAGTCAAATTGACTTGAGACTTGGTAAACATGTTTGTTGCAGTTACGAAAAGTGCAGTGTGCTGGAGCCGTAACCTTACCTAATGCCCTTTTGGAATTATTCCCTATTCATCATTTTTTTTTACAGCTTTTCATGATTCTCTACAATATAACTTTGTCTTTTCATGTTGGAATGACCTGAAATTTTATATGCATGTTTCCTTAACATTAGAGGAGACATTCATGCCTATTTCAATCACTTACATGATTTCTGCTGCATTACTTTTTTCCTCTACCTGCCCTTTACGATTATTATCCCCCCTCAAAAACTGGCGGTGGGACGGGCGTATCTTGCAACAATTTGCCGCTCTTATTGTTATTTAATTTTTTCGTCTGCAAGTGCTTTCAATTTCGTCAAGTTTAACCCATTACCACACAATCCCTACTTTTGACGACCCTGAAAAAGAAGCCTTTGGAAAACATTGTGGGAAAAGGAGAAAATGCTGGTAACCAGCATTTTCTCCTTTTCCCACAATGTTTTCTACCCTTCACAAAACAAATTTCAAATTTTCAGTCACTTTTATTTTGTCATCTGCAAATGCTTTCGAATTGGACAAACCTAAAATTTTGTCGTTTGGTAATGAGTTAAAATTTTGTTGTTTGGTAAAGAGTAAATCATTTGAGGACCAATCAAATGAGCCATGCTCTGTGAAAAGGGAGTTTAATGCATCTGCAAAAAGTATCAACCCAGGTTAGCAGTCAATTCAGGCTGATTTGGGTAGAAAATTTTTTGCTTTTGGTCAGTTTTCTGCAAGTCAATGGAGCAGTCTACCTCAGGATCTAGTTGATCATTAGGCAAACTTGGTTCTATGGATCCATAATTATCACATAAAACCTCCAGCAGTGTGTTAAACCCATGACTTATTTTTGATAATACACTAGTGTATTGTCGTTTTTTGGGGCTCGGTTCTGATCAATTTTCAGTCATGAGCGGGTGAAGCCAGAGAAACCAACCACAGTATGCGCGGGAATTTGCGCTGCTACGCCATTTCATAGAAAAATGACGTCATTGTTGCTAAGACGTATCCGTGTGGAAGGTTTTTGATTTTCATGTTTGATAAAAACCAAGAAATGCAGCAAAAGTCTCTTAAAATCAATATTATTGCAGAAATAGGTGGACTTAATCCCTCAATAAACTATTTCATCATTCATTCGGTGTAAATGTCAAAGAACTATTTACTTGTGTCTGTACACATTTGAAACCAAACTACATCTGTAAACATGGACCCATGAACGGTATAGAGGCTAAAGGTGATGATGCGGGATATTTTTCTGTCTGTCATTTGTTTAATGTGATAAATAGAATCTCACATTTGTGTTTATGTATTATCATTTTTGTTATATATGTGGGTATTCATGGAAACAACAACTATTAAGCTAAACAGAATATTTAATACTAACAAAGATCAGCATACAAGAGAGAGTATATATAGTAATAAGATACTCTAGCTAAGAGGCGTGGCTAAAGCTGGTAAGGCATACATTTACTGATGTACATATAGTATTGTATTATAAAACTACAAACACAACACTCTCCCCCTTCAAATGTAAAGTCATCAAAATTCAAATGAAAATTTTATTTCAAAATTTGAATAGAAAACCATCACATTTGAAAATTATGCACATACTGCTTTAACAACAGAAATTCATGAATGAAATTCTTTGTCATGTTAATTAGGATCCACAAAAACAATGTTTCATTCAATTAACATTAACAATTTCTTTATCTGCTGTAACAGTACAAATCAACCAACAAATATTTGTCTTTGTGATAAACTACAGATTTAACCTATCTGGAGCTTTTCGTACTCTCGTGGGATATCTTTTATCACCACTACTTGGGATGTCCACCTGTTTATCATAATTAGTAATTATGGGTGTGCTGTCCTTTTCATGAGTTTTCTCAGATAATGGCGGTGGATTATTGCCATTAGATGGTTGACTATCAGTTTCTGGAATTTGTTCACTTGACATGAGTGGTGTAGGTAAAACATTATCAGTGTGAGAAGACTGCGTTGGAATTTCATAAAACTCGGACCGTCTAAGTTGGTCTATGTGTCGTCTCAAAATGATCCCATTACCTACATCAACTTTATACATGACTTGTCCTTCACGAGATATAATAGAACCTGGTAACCATTTACCCTTTGCTCTGTAATCTCTTGCTAATACATTATCCCCTATTTCAAACTCACGTAGCTTTCTGTCATCATTTAAAGCTAATTTCATTTGCGAATTGGAAACAACTTGTTTCGTATCAGGTTTAAGCAAATCTAACCTTGTCCTGAGATTCCTACCTAGAAACAATTTTGAAGGAGATTGCCCTGTAATAGCGTGAGGCGTATTACGGTACCTTATCAAAAATGTATTAACTTTCAAATTCAAGTCATTTGAAGACATAGTCATAGCTCGCATGCTAGACTTAAATGTGCCAATGAATCTTTCTGCTAAACCATTTGAATATGTCTTCAGCACGGATTTCGGGGTTTCTAGCTTTATCTTCCCAAAATGTCGTACAAAATCTCTATAACTCATAAGACTTACAGAAGACCCAGTATCAACTTCCATGACTATTGGTTTTCCCCATATGTCCATTGTCACAGTGATTTTGGATTTACTCGTATTCAAAGAATGCACAGAAAGAATGTCATTGCTGCTGCTTTCTTCCATGCAGTTAACAGCTTTACATATCGAAGCAATATGTCCTTTTTTATTGCATTTGTAACAAACGGCATTCTTCAATCTGCACTTCTGCGATTTGTGGTTATTTTTCCCACAGTGGTCACAGCTTGATTGGTTTGAATTCTGTTGATCCTGTTGAAATTTCTTCTTTGATTTTTCTTGTTTCTTTTTTTTAGAAACTTTTTCGACGGTACCCAAATTGGTATTATTACTTAACTCTGCAGCATCTTTAATAGCAGTTTCCATAGCGGTTGCAATTTCTATAGCCTTTATCAGGGTTAGTTCTTTAGTGGATAGCAGTTTCTTTTGGATGTTTGTGTCCTTTAATCCGCAAACAAACCTGTCCCTCAATGCGTCCTCTAAGTACCCTCCGAATTCACAATGTTCGGACATTTTGCGTAATGTTGCTATAAAATCACTGATGGACTCACTCTGTAACTGGTTTCTTTTGTGGAACCTGAACCTTTCTGCAATAAGTAATGGCTTTGGAGACAAATGCTGACTCAATATTGTACACAGTTCATCAAAAGACTTCTCTGCCGGTTTTTCTGGAGATGTTAAATTCCTCACTAGCGCGTACGTTTTATCACCTAACAGAGTTAACAAAGCAGATACTTTCTTCTCATTTCTGATATTATTGACTGCGAGGTATTGTTCAAGCCTTTTTTGGTATACTGTCCAGTTGTCTTTATCTATGTCAAATGGATTAATAGCTCCTAACAAAGCCATAATGTTCAGATCACAAAGTATCACAGTCCAAAGTCACGTAATTAATTTCTCATAGAATCCATAAACTCGTCGCCAATTTGTTATATATGTGGGTATTCATGGAAACAACAACTATTAAGCTAAACAGAATATTTAATACTAACAAAGATCAGCATACAAGAGAGAGTATATATAGTAATAAGATACTCTAGCTAAGAGGCGTGGCTAAAGCTGGTAAGGCATACATTTACTGATGTACATATAGTATTGTATTATAAAACTACAAACACAACAATTTTTATCAAACTTGTTGACTAAAATGTATTTGACGCTTGCGAAGGCTCACGTCATACAATTTTAGTTAACTCGTTTAATAAAAATGATAATACATAAACACTCATATAAGATCCTCTATTTATGTGATGACTTGCTGTGTACATTGCATCATGGAGATGCATTAAACCCCCTTTTCCCACATCACTGTTCAAATGAAATAGCCATTTTAACCCTTTGCCGGTTTTTCATGGGAATGTCTTTGGGCAAGACATTTCAGAGCCCCAACCTAGAACTGATGAAACCCAGGAAATACATGAATATGTGAGCTGTTGCCATGATAAGACTGAAGTAATGTTGAAAGCAGCTTAAAACACCATTCTATAAATAGACTGGTTTAACCCTGAACCACACGCTCCTGAGTGTTTAGAAACGTGAGGAAGACATACTTTTGAAAACATCGTGGTAAAAGGAGAAAATGCTGGTGTACCAGCATTTTCTCCTTTTCCCACAATGTTTTCTACTCTATGATAGGCAAGCTTAATGATTAATAGGCCATCTTGATTTGTCGTCTGCAAATGCTTTGAATTTAGACAAGTCTAGAATTTTGTTGTTTGGTAAAGAGTTTAAAGTCTTCCATAGACAACAGAATATTTGACTCGTCCATTTTGAAAGCATTTACAAACAAATAAGTAAATTTGGCTCAGACGATATGATGGTGTCTTTGAAAAAGTAGAAAAATATTGCGGTAAATGGAGCAATTATTGGCCTATATAATTTTCATCCTTTTCCACAATATTCTCAGACTATCTTATTTAGGGGTCTTAACTCTTTACCAGATGACAAAATTTTAGATGTGTCTATTAAAGGCCCAATAGCAGCCAAAAGTAAAATGCATTTGAATTGAAACCAATCCGTTAAAAAGTGTGGAAATTATTGTGAGGATACCAATCTGTTATTATACGGTTGGTCAAAATGTTAGTAGCTCACAGAAAAATGAATTTTAAAACTGGGTTAAAAGTAAACAAAAGATAGACCAACCTGACAACTTTTTCTAAGGAGTGTCCTTTGGCAAGAAACCTGAGAGCCCTAGCCTAGCACTGGTGAAATCCAGGAAATACATGAATATGTGAGCTGTTGCAGTGGTATGACTGAAATAATATTGAAAGTGGCGTAAAGCACCACTCTATCAATTAATCAAAATTCTTTATAATTGTTGGCAATTTACTTATACTAATAGGCAAAGGAACAACAAAGTAAGTAAATGAATCTTTAAAATGGTTCCAAAGAATAAATATGCTTTGATGGCCATAAATTTTGATGTGGAGCCCTGAGTGGCTCAGTGGTAAAGTTTTGGACTTATAAACTGGAGGCCCTGGGTTCGAGCCTCACTGGAAGCAGGGATCTTATATATGTATATAAGATCCCTGCTGGAAGCACTGGGTTTTTCGTGGGAGTTTCCTCTTGGCAAAACACCTTAGAGTCCCTGACTGGTACTGGTAAAATCCTGGTAAGGACACAAATAAATATGCGAGCTGTCACCATGGCATGGCTGAAATAATGTTGAAAGCGGAGCAGAACCCTCATCAATCAATCAATTTTGATCTCTTTTTGTCTTCCATCTGGTTTTAGGTCTACTCGTAGATCTAAATGAGAACTAATGTAAAGTACATTTGTTCAAACATTAATTGATTTAAAGGAGAAGGCATGAGGGTGCAATTTTCACAATAAAAATTCAAAACAAATTTAGTCCAATTCTTATAAGCATGCCCTAGAATTTAGTGCAAGGCTAAGACAACAGAAATCAGATCTAGATCTAATTGTAAAATTTGTAGCAAAATATGTTTTAAATGATTGCTTAGTTAAATCACACAGTAGAGAAATTCTCAATGTACGAGGTCGACTTATAGCTCCAGTGCCATTTTCTTTGAGTGTTCGTATTCAACAAACATGTATTACAAGAAAGTTTTATTTCATGCAATGAAGTTTACCTGTTACTTGATTTGACAAGTGTGTTTTTGTGTGTGTTTAATTTACATACAGTCCTCACTTAGCTCTACATACCGGTATCAAGGCTTTTTAAATACATTTTGGCGTTGAAACTCCCACAATCCGTTCCATTCCGGTATTGAGATATCTACCTTTCGTAACATTCCGTGACATTCCGGTATATTAAGGTTCTACAATTTGTTACATTTCGGTGATTATACCCGCAATGAATTGTACCGTCAACCGGTCCATTGTTTAGCATAAAGATGGCGACCAAATCTATCGACAACTGATATTTTCCGAGTTTGCCACGTACTTTAAGGTGAAAAAACGTAATCTGCATTTGGTTAAAGATTTTTTTTTCATCTACGAACTAGATCAAAAGCTTCTTGGTGCAATGAAAGTGTTTAAGAAGGTTTGACGTCAACGCTATTTCATATTTTGCATTACTTAGGTTTACATATTTTAGGATGCTGGAGAAGTCGTCCCCAGGAGAAATCATCCCTAAATTGCATAGGGGACGTTTCCAGGGGACGATGTCTTAAAAAAAAAATTGTCCCTAAATATTTCTTTGAGAAATCGTTTCCACATACAATATCCATATCTAAAATGATAACATTTAGTAAAACGTCTTTGAAAAAAATATTTTTCTTTCTGTTGATAAAGCATCAAACACCAACGAACTGTGTTTGTGTTGATACATCACACTGTCCAAACTCCTTGTCATGAAATTTTAACTCTTTACCACACAAAGTTTTAGACTTGTCCAAGTTGAAAGCATTTGCAGACGAAAAAATAAAATTGATAAAATGGTGGAATTCGCATCTGAAAAAAAAAAAAAAAATGTGTGAAAATGATGAATACCAGTATTTCCTCTTTTTTCCACAATATTTTCAAAAGGCTTTTTTTCCTAGGGTTGCTAAAACTCAGGATTGTGTGGCAAGGAGTTCAGCATTGAGTATAGTAACCAAAACTTTCATGGCAGTTCGAATTTTTATACCACCATTATGCTTGAATCAAATCTGGACTTAACCTTTTACCGAACAGTCTTGAGTTTTAATGACCCATAACAAAAAACCTCCTAAAAAGATTGTTGGAAAAAGAGAAAATGCTGGTAACCATTATTTTCTCCTCTTTCCTCAATGTTTTCTACCAGACCTAAAGCAAATTTCAGTTTTAGCGCCACATTTTTTTTGTTTTCTGCAAATGTTTTCAATTTTGACATGTCTTAAATTTTGTTGTGTGGTCATGCTACATGAGCAGGAACATAATACATGTACCTATACGAATACAAACTCTCTACCAAACAACGAAATTTTTGACCAGTCTGAATTGAAAGAATTTGCAGACGAAAAATCAGATATTGCTCAGAAAATAAGATTTGTCTTTGAAAGGGTATAAAACAGTGTGGGAAAAGGAGAAAATGTCAACCAGCATTTTCTCCCTTTTTCATAATGTTTTGAACTCTTTACATAAGGACAAAGATTAAGACTTGTGCAAATTGAAAGCATTTGCAGACGGCAATTTAAATTTGGCTCAAATGATGGAATTCTACTGTGATAGGGTAGAAAACATTGTGGGTAAAGGAGAAAATGCTGGTTACCAGCATTTTCTCCTTTACCTACAATGTTTTCAAAAGGCTTCTTTCACGGGGTCATTAAAACTTGTGATTGTGTGGTAAAAGGTGAAGAGACTCTCTCATCAGCGTTGTTATAAGTTGGGGATGTGCGTAAAGAGTAAATGGATTGAATGAAGCACAAAAGAGGGAAAAAGCTGTTTGTTTTAACAATAAAGTTTATCAGAATTCCACAGGTAATTTGTGCAGTGTATAAAAAAAAACCAGCATGATATCCAACAGTGAATATTTGCATAGATAGAATCATGCAAATTATAATCAGTCTTTTTTTTTTTTTGGTTGCAGGTCCAATTCTTGGAGACAGAATCATGGCGTAAGTTCTTTACACTTTACATACCGATAAAATTTACCCGACTAAAATATGAAGCATTTGAAGACAACAGATTAAATGTTGCTCAACTTTGACCCTTTTCAGCGCCTGTTTTAGTCAACATACATGTAACAGGTCCCAATTTAATTGCAAGTTTTAACAATCTTGATGAAAAGGGCTTTTGAAAACATGGTGGGAACAGGAGAAAATGCTGGTTACCAGCATTTTCTCCTTTTCCCACAATATTTTCTGTTCTTTCATTCACACCTTCCATCATTTTAGCCACATTTGATTTATTGCTGGACATGTCTAAAATTTTGCCTTTGGTAAGGGGCTAAATAGCTCTTACAACCTTTTTATTCTAAGGTGTCAAAATGTACAAGAACATTCTCACAACATTGTAGCATTCAAAATTCTGTGATATTTGAAAAATTTGATTCATCAATAGGTCATTACACTCTACAGAATTACTCTTTGAGCTTATCAGTTGTTTACTTCCATTCAGTATGCAGGGTTATTCTGGGACCAACTACGACAGATTTGTTGAAAGGCAACAGACATCAACATTGCACAAATTTAAGGAGACATTTTGGACAACAAAGCAAGCGGTGATTCAGAAACTTGGCAAGAAAGAAGATGCTCATGTTGTGGCTTCTGACGCAGAGCTGGATGCTAAGTTAGAGGTAAAATTAAAGTTTTACCAAATGGCAAATTTAAGACATGTCCACACTGAAAGCAATTGCAGACAACTACAATGAGGATCAAACTGTCCTATACAGTCAACTCCAATCATATTTATATTATCTCTATTGATATTTGATTTGTTGTCAGCAGATGCATTTAATTTTGACAAATCTAAAATTCAAGCCTGGTAATGTGTGAAACACAGATTTGAAATGGGTGCTCGGTATCTAATTTGATAATTTTTTTTATGTCATATTCTCAGTATGAAAAGGAAAACAATTGTATCCTTTTCCTTCAAATGTGTTTGCCTTGTTTTTCTTTTATTTTGTTTAAGATCTGAAAAGAAATTACGTGTAATGATTTTTATTTTTTTCACCACAGGTATTCAAAGCAATTCAGAAATCATGTATGGAACTGTTACGAGCCATTGAAAAGTACCAAGATAGACTGTGTTGTAAGTATTATGATCAGCCCTTAACCAAACAACCTTAAGGTTTAAACAGCCCATAGGAAGACAGCCTTTGGAAACTCTGTGGGAAAAAGGAGAAAATGCTGGTAACCAGCATTTTCTCCTTTATCCCTCATTGTTTTCTTACCTATTAGAGGACAACAGTTCATTCATAGAAAATATAGAGGTATTGTCATATCCTGTGGTCATGGTCTGTGTGGTTGTTGCTGTGCAAAAACTGTGAAATTTTATATCTGTCATTACTTAACATGTTTACTTCAGACTCGGACTAATAGTCATTAACTTTCAAAAGGGGAACCTATAAAACATGGGAAGGTAACCATCAAAATATTTTTGACACAGTTATGCCCTTTGGTTCACTTAAATTTTTAAAAAACTTTGACATTTTATAATATCTCTGTCGTTACTGAAGATAATTACTTCAGTCTCAAGTTATTGACTTTCAAAAGGAAAACCCAAATTTCAAATTTTCGCTAAATATCAATTTTCACTAAATATCAATTTTGTTCTGAAAGCAACTAGAGCCTAGCCATGGCACCCGCATGCAGTGCTCTTGTTACCAATTTCGAGTAAGTCGCTGGCAGTCACTTTCAGTTTTGTAGAGTCAGAATTTGTTGTTTGGGGAAAGAAAAAACTGATAGATAGCAGAGATAGCAATAACCTTGAATTTCTATAATTGGTTAATCACAAAACTCTGTCAACTGAATAACCCATTACACAGATAATAGGTGTTCAAACCTTTCCCAAACGATGAATTTCAGACTCTTTCAAATTGAAATCATCTAAAGACTATAAATACAAAAGTGGCGGAAATATGCTGAAGTTTTTTGAAAGATTACAAAACATTATGGAAAGGAAAAGTGATAGTTACCAGCATTTTCTCCTTTTCCTACAATGTTTTCAAGAGGCCTCTGTTAAAATATGGGATTGTTGGATCTACCCTGTCCACAATGAAAGAAATTAGTCTGGTTAAAATCTTCATTAACTATTACCTAACACCTATTTTATGCCTAGTACTCTGAAGTCTTTCTCAGAAAACAGAATTTTGAATGAGTCCACATTGAATGTAGACCACAAATTTGACTCACATCATGAGATTTGTCCTTGATAGGATAAAAAAAACATGCTGGGAAAAGGAGAAATTACTGGTTACCAGCATTTTCCCCTTTTTCCATAATGTTTTCAAAGGCCCTCCCATTCAGGATGGTTAATTGAAATGTAGACTTGTCCAGTTGAAAGCTGTTGACAATTTAAATATGACTCAAATGATAGACCTAGTCAATATAGGATGAACAAAATTGTGGGAAAAAGAGAAAATACTGGTTACCACCATTTTCTCCTTTTCCAGCATTGTTTTTGTAAGGCGACTTCCATAAATGTGACTGCAAAGTTGAATTTTTATTTTTTTTGGAAGGGTAGAAAACATTGTTGGGGATGGAGAAAATGCTGGTTACCAGCATTTTCCCCTTTTCTCACAATATTTTTATATGGCTCCTTCCTCAAGACTACTTCAAACTCTGGATTGTGTTGTAAAGTGGTTAAAAAATGGGACTCTGGTAAAGGGTGACGGGTTACTTTGTTTACAGCTCTGGCCCAAGAAGAGAACGCTACGGGACGGTTCCTGAAATCTCACAGTGGTCAGGATAAAACTAGAGCTGGGAAAATGATGGCAGCTGTGGGAAAGTCACAAAGCTTTGCCGCTCAACAAAGGTAAAACTTCTCATAGATTTATTTACTTTAACCCATAGGCTGCTAAGCATGTACTCAAGAACCTTTTGGGGACAGTGTAGATTAAGATCAGACTGCACAGAATTTGCGGACTGATCTTGGATCTACTCTGTTCGATAAGAAGATATTCTTATCCCCCCCCCAATAACTTTGAAATAACAGTGTTAGGGTCTTTTTTAACTGTTGGCTTGAAAGTTTCGTTCAATTTATTTAGCAGGTTAAGGGTTAACTCTTTACCAGACAACTGAATTTTAGACTTGTCGAAACTTTTGCAGACGACAAAATAAATGTAACTGAGAAATTGAAATCTATTATGGGAAGGGCAGAAAGCATTCTTGGAAAAGGAGGAAATGCTGGTTACCAGACTGCACAGGATAACGTGAACCAAAACCTCTTGCTGCTGACCAGCATTTTCTTGTTTTTCCATTATGTTTTCAGAAGTCTTCTTTTTATGGAGCAGTAAAACTCAGGATTGTTTGGGAAAGAGTTGAGCCGAGTCAGTGCTGACATTCATGCACAGAAATTGCAAAGAAAGTTCAATCAGTCATACTTGAAAATCATATCTAATTGTATTTCCCCAGTTTTTTACGTTGTCTACGTATGTCATTTTCTTCAAAGATTCGACCCGTCTGCTATGACACATCACTATCCTGTACAGGATAAATATTAATATGTGGAGTGTAAACTAAAGCTTGCTGCTAATAAAGTAGCAGTGATGAAAATGGCTATAAACAACTGTTGTCATTTTGAAAAGTAGTCCGGTTCTGTACCCAGAATGCCCAAAACAGATAGGTCTGTATATGAAAATGCCACCTAGCGGAAGATAATACAGTTTTTTTGCCATAATTTATAGGTTGTCTCTTCGTGTTCCATTAGTTCGCCTCTACCAGGAGGTGGAAACATTCCGCTATCGTGCAATATCTGACACACTGATGACTATAAATAGAATGGAAGGCGCAAGGACAGAGTACAGAGGTGCCCTCTTGTGGATGAAAGATGTCTCTGAACAGCTTGATCCGGACACTTACAAACAACTAGAAAAATTCAGAAAAGTATGGTTTATTTTACATATTGCTAAACAAATTTGACTTTAAACCCTTAAAGGGACTTTTAACTAGATAATTTTCATTCATGTGCAAATATGGCTTTGAAATTAAAACCTAGACAGTATTAGTTGTACGGTCAGGTGGCAGGGGACTAGAAACTTGTTCACGGCTGTGGTGAATCATGTCGCCCCGAGCCGAAGGCAAGGTGGCGACATTATTCGCCACAGCCGTGAACAAGTTTCCAGGTCCCCTGCCACCTGACTATACAACGAATTTATTATACTGCAAAGTTTTACCATTCCAGCATGTGTTAAGTGAAATTTCCCTGTTTTATGATCATCAAAATTGAGTACGCTGACGAAAAAGAATTTCCCTTCTGAGTGCCCCAATTCAGTGAAAACTGACATCACTGGGAACTGACGTCACTGAAACCTTGGTAAAACGTGCAGTTTGGTGCATAATCTTGATGATTTCACTGCGATACATTCGTCGTATTTTTATCTAAACATGAATTTAAACAACTTCTGGGTAAGAAACTGTGCTTTTTTAAGATTTTTTGGCAAGAGTAAACGACTATTAGTTGCCTCAAAGACCATTAGGTTATCCTTTTAACGTTATGCACAATTTGCTTACCTATCAACCGATCTACGCCGCCAATTTGGATGTTGTGTTGAAAGTGTAGTCATGTATACGGGGCTCCCGAAACGGAAACTGCTTTTACATGGGTTTTGCCAGTGTACATGATATATATGTTTGGGGAATATTATCCAATCAGATCACGAGAAATTTCTTTGCAGTATAATAAAAGTACATGTACATGTAAAAAACACGTATCCCTGAGATTCTTGTCTTTTTATTGAAAGTTTTCTATTTTGTGTGTAATGGTAAAGATGTTACTGAAGAAGATTTGATACATTTTCAATATGGCAATCATTCGCAATCGTTTGCTTGGCACTACAGCTTAGTGGGTACAATAGCTGATCCATAATTATCTGATGATTTGCTTGGGGTTATGCGTCAGAGAGATGCGTTAAACCCGATTTGCTGGAAGGCAGCTCATATTTTATTTAGATTCGTTGATCTAAGTTTCTTTTATTAGTGACTTAGTGTTTACTCTTTTTCTTAGAATGATTTTAAGCATTGAAGAAATGTTCATCAAGCAAATGGTTTGTTCTTTATTCTTCTAAAGATAAAGTTGGTATTTTTCAGGGGTACAATTTTTCCTCCTTTCAGAGGGTTATCTCCCTTTAACCCTTTACCCCACAAGCATATAAGTAACGACCCTGGGAAAGAAGCCTTTTGAAAACATGGTGGGAAAAGGAGAAAATGCTGGTAACCAGCATTTTCTCCTTTTCCCACAATGTTTTCTACGCTATCAAAGAAAAATTGCACTATTTGAACCACATTGAAATGGTCGTCTGCAAATGCTTTCAATTTGGACGAGGCTAAAATTTTGTCGTCTGGTTGTCTGCGGCATTGTCTGCCTTTTTGTGCAAAAAGCTTTGACATTTTAAATATCAAAAATGTAAAACTATTTCTGAAAGCATCTGCAGCAGAGTGCTGGCACCAGCATGCGGTGCTCTTGTATATCATCAGTTACAGCACTGAGTTTTGTATTATTATCCCCCGCTGAAGGCGGAGGGATATAGTTTTAGCATTGTCTGTCTGTCCGTCCGTCCGTGTGTCCGTCTGGGACAATATCTCCAATACCATTGGGCGGAATTTCTTGAAACTTTATACATGTATACAATAATCTATTCCGCCGATAAATATTTTTTCTTTCTTTGATTTGATGCAAAATGGCCGACTGGCAGCGATTTTGAGTTACGTGGTCACATAAATTTTTGAAAAGGTCTTTTTCAGCGGGGGAAATCATTTCAACGAAATTACTTGTTTAATTTGCTTTCTATGAAATCCTATGCTGTTGATTCTCATCAGAGTGCACCCAACATGTCAACATGTATATTTTAGGTTCAAGCACAAGTAAAAAAGACGAAAGGAAAGTTTGATAAGCTAAAGTTAGATGTGATGCAGAAGATAGATCTGTTGGCGGCTAGTCGATGTAACATGTTTTCTCACGTCCTTGCAAATTACCAGTCATCGCTGTTACACTTTTGGGAGAAGACGTCACATACCATGACAGCAGTTGCAGAGAGTTTCAAGGGTTACCAGTATTACGAATTTAGTATCATAAAGGTAAGCAGACTGTTAATTAATCCCTTACCAAACAATCCCATGTTTAATTGCCCCTAAGGAGAGAGACTATAAACAACACTGTGGGTAAAGGGAGAAAAAGTTGGTAACCAGCATCTTCTCCATTTCCAACAATATTTATTTATCTTTTCAAAGACAAATGTATTGTGAGACACATTTAATTTGCCATCTGCAAATGCTGTGTATTTGGACAAGCCTGAAATTTTGTCTTCTAGGAAAGCTTTAACTCTTATATGGTGAGTTTGTTTGTGTTGAGCTTTAGCATTTTCCATGCTAGTTGTAGATTTTTAAGTCATATGGTTTCAGCTCTTTTCAAAAACAAAAAAAGAAGGTATTGCCACAGCCCTGTCATCATCTTCATTGTCATCGTGCAAAAACCTTGACATTTTCTGATTCTCTGTCATCACTGAACCTTTTACAACACAATCCCGACTTTTTATGACTGAGAAAGAGAGATTTTGATAAAATTGTTGGAAATGGAGTAAATGCTGGTAACCAGTATTTCCTCCTTTTCCGAAAATGTTTTCTACCCTTCCATACTTAAATTTCAATTTTTGAGTCATAGTTATTTTGTAGTCTACTTAAGTTTTTTAATGTTGACAAGTCTAACATTTTGTCGCTTGATAAACTTGTTGTCTATCAACAGAAGAACCACTAACAAGAGCCCAGTTAATCCTCAAAATATTTTTTTGCCTCAGTTATGCCCTTTTTGTGACTTTTCTAGCGTGGTCTGCTTCAAAACAAACAAAAAAGGGTGTATTGGGTCGTAAAAACTTTTTTTTTCTGTCTGAAGGAATTGCAGGAACCAGCCAAACAGTTATCAGACAGTACACGGGAACCAGCTGAAAGAGATATAGGGGATGATTTTGACCCAGAGAAGTGAGTATTGATTACATTTATGGGGTCCTCAAATACAATATCAGAGGTGATATTTGATCACAATTCATATGATTTTCCAAGAGTATCTAAGCTGAGCCCAGTAGCCAAGGTTGTAACGGACAAGATATGAAACCAGGGGCTTACTGGTTCGATTCCCTCTGCACAGCCAATTTCTTTCTATGAATTGATGATCGTTATTGTTTTAAGATTCACTTCTCTTTCATCGCTGAACACCATTTCAGTGATGTTTGTGTGGGAAAGCAGCAGGGGTTTTTGTAGAGTATTGTGCTAAGTACTGGTTAAAGGAAAATTCAGCAAAGTTTGGATAGGTGCACTGGCTGTATCAGTATGACTGAAATGATATTAACACCATACAAACAAACAGTATGAGCCGTGCTCTGGTAAAAGGGGGCTAAATACATCTGCGAAAAAGAATCTACAGAGGTCAGCATGCACAGTCCGCACAGGCTGACCTGGGCTGAAGCTGTTTGCTATTGGTCAATTTTCTGTATGTCCAAGGACCAGTCTACCACATGATTAAGTCTGTTGTTAAAAAAAGTGGCTATTATGGATCCATAATTACATGATGGCTTGCTTGGTATAATGCATTATGGAGATGTATTAAGCACCCTTTTGCCAGAGTATGGCTCATATCTGACTGTCTCAGCTGATCAGATGACAAGTTGTTCATTCAGGATGCAGTCTGTGCCCATGCTTATAAAACTTTAGTCAATGCTCAACTCAGCTTGCGCTCAAACTTAAGTCTTATTATGCTTTACCCTTTCAGTGACATATAAACTCAAACCTTTTTGATGGCTGAAAATACAATCTAATGAATCTCAGAAGATTTTTTATCTTGCAGGCTTGACAAAACAAGCTGATGGCATAGATCCAAGATCAGACTGCACATTCTTTGCAGTCTGATCTTGATCTATGCCATCTGCAAAAGGCTCTGATTTGCCTTTGGTGCAGAAAGGGTTAAGAGGGTGTTAAAATTTGAAATTTTTTTTTTTGTGCTTAGCTCAGCTGAGCATGAAATTTCTAAGTTGTATAAATTTAATTTGAAAAAACCGTATGGAGTAATCTCTTAACTCAGTTTTTGAGTTATGTTTACTTTGTTGTTTGTAAAAGGTTTGGACAAGTCTTAAATTTTTTTATGTCCCAAAGAATTTAGTTGTGTGTATATTTTTAACACAATCTATTATGTAAAAAATATTTGAGCGGAACCCCGGTAGCTCAGTTGGAAGTGTACAGGACTTGAGAACAGGGGGTCATGTGTGATCAGATTCGGCCAATTTCTTTCTGAGGATTGATGATGTCCATTACAACAGGATTCATTCCTCTCTCACCGCCAATGATTGTTTTGACGATGGTTATGTGGGAAAGCAGCCAGTGGGTTGGACAGAATGTTGTGCAGAGTACTGGTAATAGAAACTCCGGAAGAGCATGGATAGGTGCATTGGCTACTGCGGCATAACTGAAATAATGTTAAAAAATGCGTTAAACACTATACAATCAATCAATAAAATGTTTGAGAAAATGTATCTGCTACCTCTAGCTGTAGATGTGACAACTCTGACTCTAACTCAAGCTCGAGTAGTGTTGATGATAACTATTATTACGATGATAATCTAGACAGGTATACACATTGCTCTTTTCCCCCATATCTTAACCCAGGGGATGGTAATTCATGTATGAAATGAGTCATGCTCTGTGAAAAGAGGGTTTAATGCATCTGCAAAAAGTATCGACCTAGGTCAGCCTGACCTGGGTCGAAGGTTTTTGCTGGAGGTCAATTTTCTACAAGTCAAAGGACCAGTTTACCTTCTGATTGAGTCATTTGTTAGACAAAATGGATTTTATGGATCTATGATATGTGACAACTTGCCTGGTATAATGTATGACAGAGATGTGTTCAACCACTTGCCAGAGCATGCTCAAATGTTTACATTTTCAGTAGACCCAAATATCAGGTTGTCCAGATTGTTTTTGTCAGATTATGAGATTTTGATTTTTTTTTTTTACCCTGAAACCATTGGGTTGCATATTCAAATCCCTAGCATGGCCAATTTTTTTAACCAAGGGTTGATAATAGTCATTGGGATAGGATGCATTCCTAGCTTGCCACTGATCATTGTTTCGACAATAATTATGTATTAAGGTCACTTTCCCCAGATTTTGAAAAAGTAAAATGTTTTTCTAACTCTGTACCAAAGAATCCTGCATTGTAGCGATGCTTAGGAAGAAGTCTTTGGAAAACAATGTGGAAAAGGAGAAAATGCTGATAAGCAGGATTTCCTCTTTTTTTCCAAAAAGTGTTCTACCATTTGAAAGATAGATGTCATCTTTTGAACTGTATTTGATTTGTTGTCTGCAATTACTTTCAGTGTGATTGAGTCTAAAATTTTACCATTTACTTAAGAGATAAAAAATAGAAAACCTTGCATTATTCTATATTTTTTTCATTTTTAGCTCCACTGGCCGAAGGCCAGCGAGCTATTGTCATGGCGTTGTGTCCGTCGTGCGTGCATGCGTCCGTCCGTTCGTTCGTCCGTGCGTGCGTCTGTAAACTTTTTCTTTAAAAAACTTCTCCTCAGAAACTATTGACTGGATTTTTACCAAATTTCACAGGAATGTTCCTTTGGTGGTCCTCTTTCAAATTCCTTCAAATAATTGTGTTCCATGAAGAATTCTGGTTGCCATGGCAACCAAAGTAAAAAACCTTTAAAAATCTTCTCCTCCCAAACCGCTATTTGGATAGCATTATTATTTTGCAGGAATGTTCCTTAGATACAGGTTTACAGAATTCCTTAAAAAAAAAAAAAATGATCTGTCAAAAAACATGGCTTTTATGGGAGACTCATTTTCCTTTTATGGTATAAAGTAAAATCTTTGAAAAATTTCTTCTCTAAAACTATTCATTGGATTTCATTGTTGTTTTGCAGGTAAGTTCCTATGGTGGTTGTCTACCAAATTGTTTCTTCAGTGAGCTAAAATGCAGGATTGAATGATAATTGTTAAAAACTTCCTTTCGCCATTATAGAAATATCAGGCCTGTGGAGTAATACAGGCGCTCAAGCGCCTCTAGTTTTCATTTTACATTGTTTACGAAGAAGAATTTATGACTTAGTTGTTTTTTGCGGCTTGGCCTTATTGTTTTCATAATTTTTCCTATAAATTTCCATTATATTTTCTACACTTGTAATCCCTTACCAAACAATACTTAATTTTAAATGACCCTGAGGAAGAAGCCATTTTCTCCTTTTCCCACAATATTTTCTATTTCTATGTTTTCTTAGAAAGTTTCATCATCTCAGCCATATTTAATGTGCCACCTCCAAGTGCTTTTAATTTGGACTGGACTAAACTTTTGTTGTATTATAAAAAGTTAAAGACAAATTTCATTCTTTGACTCATATCTGATTTGTCCTCTGCAGATGCTTTCTATTTGGACAAGTCTACTATGTTGTAATGTGGTAAAGGGATAAATCATGTCAATCCTACTCTTCAGTTAATTGATGCCAAGCCTAACTGATAACATTCAGGGCTTGAAACCCAGGGTGGCAGGTTCCAGTCCCAGGCCCAACTCATTCCTTTCTGAGGATTGATGATAGTCTTTGGGACAGGCTTCATTTCTCTTGGACCACTGTAATTGCTTCGACGATGGTTATTTGGGAAAGCAGCCAGTGGCTTTGGAAGAATAATGTGTGAAGTTCTGGTGAAAGAAACTCCAAGAAAGAAAAGATAGATGCACTGGCCATTCCAGTATATCTGAAACTGTTGAAAACGGAAAATACCAAACAGACGAACATCAGTTTATCAACCGTTGATTTATATGACATTGTTTTGGGCTAGCTGGGTAGCTCATTGTTTAGCCTATGAGACTTGTGATCTGGTGGTTGCAGGTTCTCTACCTCGTTTAGGCAAGCTATCTATCCAACTTTCTTTGCCTCTCATCTCTCATGTAGTCATTGACTTGGGAAGAAAATTGTGTCAGTACCAATGTGAGAAAGTCAGGAAAAATGTGCATAGGTGCACTAACCACCCTGATATGACCTAAGCTGTTATAATGGTGTTAAACTCTAATACAAACAAACAAAGTTCTTGTAAAAGAAACTCCAAGAAAGAATCGATAGGTGCACTGATCATGGTGATATAACTGACATAACTGAAATTATGTTGAAAATAGCTAAAACACCAAATAAAGAAAACATCAATTTATCAACATTTGGTTTATTGAACATTGTTTGATTGACAGATTGATAGCGCTGGATGAGGACTCGGGTGAGAAGAAAGAGTTGGATGTGGATCAAGCTAGTCTACAGAACATGTTATCTGATGGGTCTGATCTAAGGCTTGGGAAAGGTTAGTAATAGTTTAGTTTTTTCTTACAGAATGTGGATTTAAACCTTTACCACACTATCCAGACTTTTAATGACCTAGAGGAAAATGACATTCGAAAACAATGTTAGAAAAGAAGAAAATGCTGGTAACCAGCATTTTCTTCTTTTCCCACAATGTTTTCTACCATTTTCCCCCAAAACAAAATTAAGTTTTTCATTCACATTTATTTTTATTGATTTTAAAATGCTTTCAATTTGGACTGGTTTGAAATATTGTTGTGTGCCATACTTTAGCATAATGAGGTAACTATGAGATTCTCTTGCAGGAGTGGATTAAGCAAACAGATTTTTAGTCTAGATATATGACCGATATGATTGTAAAAGCAATGACACTTTTCTGCAGAATGTCTCGGCAGAGTGGACAGTGTAAACCAGAGTTTGACAGTTTACCACACAATCCTGAGTTTTAATGACTCTAATGAAGAAGGCCTTTGAAAACATTTTGGGAAAAGGATAAATTGTTGGTAACCAGCATTTTCTCCTGTACCCAAAATTTTTTCAACCCTTTCAACGACAAGCAGGTAGGAAGGCGAGAAAATGCTGATTGGCGGCATTTTCCCCTTTTCTAAAAAACTTTTTTTCAGAATTCTTCATCTTCAAGGTTGTAAAAACTCTGAATTGTGTGGTAAAAGGTTTGTAAAGACAGACAATATTGTATGAGCCATGCTCTGTGAAAAGGGAGCTTAATGCATCTGCAGAAAGTATCAACTCATGTCAGCCTGCGCAGTTTGCGCAGGCTGACCTGGATTGAAACTTTTTGCTGTTTGTAAATTTTCTGCATATCAAAGGACCATTCTACCTCCAGAGCCAGTTGATTGTTAGACAAAATGGATGTTATGAACCCATAATTATGTGATGACTTTATAGGAATTAAGGATTACTGAGCATATTAAACCCCTTTTAGCCAGAGCATGGCTCATATTTATTTGATACTTCTGTTTAATTTCCAACAGTATCAAAAGAGGGGAAGGTGAAAGGGGAGGAGCCTATTTTTGATTTTGGTGAAGAAGTTCGGGAATTAGCGGGCCAGTACGATTTTATGGAAAACTTAGATAAACTAGACACGAAATTGCCATTACCTAAAAAAGGTGAGTAAATACAGTTTTCAAGTTTGAGCCTCACTGGAGGCGCTTAGTCCTACACATGAGTGTGCATAGGCAAGATGCTTCAGTGCCATTCAGAGCTTAGTACTGGTGAAACCCAAGAAATACATGAATATGTGAGCTGTTGCCATGATATGACTGAAATGATGTTGAAAGTGGCATGAAACACCATTCAATCAATCAACAGTCATCAAAACTGTGGTAGTGGCCATGTCTATAAACCCTTCTCCGACACAATCCAGATTTTTATCGATCCTGAAAAAGAAAGCTTTTGAAAGCACTGAGGGAAAAGGAGAAATGCTGGTAACCAGCATTTGCTCCTTTTCCCACGATGTTTTCTAACCTTTCACACAAATTAAATAATTTGAGTCACTTTTATTCTATCATGTGCAGATGCTTTCAATTTGGATGAGAGTAAAGTCTTAACCAGACAACAAAATTGAAAGCACTTGCAAACAACAAATTAAATGTGGCACAAATGATGGGATTTGTACCAGAGAAGGGTACAAAACATTGTTGGAAAAAGAGAAATGCTGGCTACCAGCAGTTTTCTCCTTTCCCTACACTGTTTTCTATCCAGTGAAAAACACATCCTATCAATCCATCCACATTTGCTTCCAGTATGGACAAGTCTACAAGTTTTGACAGCTAGTAAAGGCAAAAGTACATAAAAAAAAAAAAACTTAGGCTGGTTAACAGCATTTTCTCTTTCCATAATTTGAGCTACATTTAAATTTTTTGTCTGCAATGCTTTCAAATTGGATGATAATGAAAATTCGTCAACTCGCAAAAGGTCACAAAATGTTGAGGGTCTAATAAGGCTTTGAAAAAAAACAAGAAATATGTAGATAAGGGTTTAAATAAGTATATTTTTGTTCAAATTATAATCTAATTTTAAATGCATAGATATTAAAAATGCTTTGAATACATTGAAAGCAAAGTTATTTTTTAGTAAAACAGACTTCATCTTACAGACGTGGAGCCTGGTAGTGTAGTTTGTAGTATACAAGACTTGAGACCAGGGATATTCCTGGTTCAAATCCTCCGTTCCGCTGATTTCTTTCTGAGGATTGATGATAGTCAGTGCAACAGTATTCATTCCTCTCTCACAGCAGATCACTGTGTTGATAATGGTTACATGGGAAAGCAGCTAGTAGGTTAGGAAGAATATTTTGCCTAGTACTGGTGAAAGGCTAAGTCATGAGATTTTTTTCGAGAGGGTACAAAACACAGGCTGAAAAGGAGGAAATGCTGGTTACCAGCATTTTCTCTTTTTCACACAATGTTTTCAAAATCTGTCTTTCTGAGGGTTGTTTACACTCTGTATTTTGTGATAGAGAGTTAAATTGATTTGGAAATTTTGAGGAAAGGAAAGTTTATCAGCAAAATTTTGCTGCTTTTTCTAAACTATTTTCTAAACATTTAAGGACATGAAAATTCAACTTACAGTAAACTCAGTGCTAAACGTCAAAATTTCAGTCTTGTTTAAATTGAAAGGAATCTGCAGACGAAAAATGAAATTTTACTCAAAACGCGAAATTTCTTTTTCAATGTGTAGAAAACATTGCAGGAAAAGGAGAACATGCTGGTCACCAGCATGTTCTCCTTTTCCCACAATGTTTTCCAAAGCTTTGTTCCCAGAGTCACTTAAATTCAAGATTATATAGTAGAATTAATAAATGAACAGGACCTTATGCATGCATCGATGAAGATTGCTGTCATACAAAGTATGAAAAGTACTTATATATACTTAAAGATTTTAACTTTACCGAGAGCTTCTGTTACAATCAGATGCCCTCTTTGAGATATTGCCATACCCATTGGATGCCAGAGTGAGTCATTTTTCGTAACAACAAATTTGGAAAATTTTCCATCTGGAAGCAACAAATGAACTCTATGATTTTGATTGTCTGCTACGAATATGTATCCGTAACTATCACAGCAAACACCATAGGGTTGCAGGACCTCGTCTTTCCGCATGCCATAATGTCCGTAACTTGCGACATATTTACCAGCTTGATTGAATACTTTAAGATTAGGTGCTGCAGTGTCCGTTACAATTATATTATCTTGCGCTGTTAGTGTGATATAGAATGGGTCAACTAGAATTTTAGCCCCAGATTCATTTGTTGCTTTCATTGTGCGCAACTTGTTTCCTGTTTTGGGGTTATGCACTGTCATTTGTTTGAGTTGACAGTCTAGCACTAGTATTTCTCCTTTGCTGTTTACGGTAATCCCTCTTGGAAATTTGATTTCTTCATCTTTGATGGTTAGTACATGCCCTTCGCTAGTTGAAAAGATTTTTACACTTTCATCTTCCTGGTCTGTTACGGCTATTTCACCTGATTTTAGGACAATAACATCAAATGGTGATTTAAACTTTGCATCACCTTGTCCGGTTATTTCTTGTTTAAGTTTTTCATTAAAGTAAACTTTTACTTTCTTATTGTCTCTATCAACAACAACAACCTCATCGTATTGTGTTATAGCTAGCCCTGTTGGCCATATTTCTTTTTCCTCACTGGTGCCATGTGCATCAAACTCGGTAACAAGCTCAACTGTGTTCTTTACATTGGGCAACATTGTTTGGATTTGTAATGCATTGCTGGAACCCAGCCCTGATTCCATTTGACCAATGGGAGTGTGCTCTGCTGATAGTTTACCAAATATGGTTTGAATATTTCTTTTTGTGGAGTTCCCAATCATGAAGTCAGTGCAAAGCCTGTCTTTTATGCCATCCAGTTGCATGTGAGTTAGTTGTGTGAGACGCTGTGTGACAGAACAATGCAGAATTAGCATCTCGTCAGGCTTTCCATGATCCAGTAAATTTCTTAAATATGTCTCATTGTCTTGTAGAGACTCAGCTGCAGTTTTCAGATTGTTTGCTTTGCCATCAATCACTTGTTGTTCTGAATCCACTGCTGCATGCAGTTCTTTCAAAAATGCCTCTTTTTGATCTTCAACCATTTTATGAAGTTCTACAGCTTGATGTGTGATGTCTTTTACAATTTTCTCTCGACTTCTTTCAGTGGAATTTCTATAATTACTTAGAAATTTCAAGTAGTTATGAATAGATGGTATTTGTTTCTGTATCCCTTGAAGGAGGTTTCTCATAAGTATCTCGTATTTTGTCACGGCTTTCTCATTGGTCGACCACCTATGGTTGTCATGGAAACTGACCTTGCATTCTTTACAGATAGGTAATTCACATTTCTCACAGAACATGCTGAGCGTTTCTTCTTGGTGTTCAGTACACATCTGTTGTTGGTAGTCTCTGATATCTGTATCATATAAACCTTTTTGTGCAGCATCATAGGCAATGACCCTATGACCTCTTGTGACCTTGGTTCTATTATGTGCTGCAGTGCATCCTTGACACATGTTGTCATGACAGTCAAGGCACAATGAAATTGCCATGGAAACCTTGTTATCAAAGGAGCAGTAATCACAAGTCCTTGCATTGTCATGTTTATAATCATACATTTCACACAGGTCTTTGAGAAAAACATCGACAGGAAATTCTGACGAATCATTTTGGTTTGTTTCTATCCTAGACTTACATGTTGGGCAATCTAGAGTGACACTCTTGATTTCCTTTTCCGTTTCAAGCTCTTCTTGCACTGGTTCACCATTTTCTTGATTGGCTGGTTCACAATTTTGAAACAGTGCTTCAGACTGCGTGTTTACTATTATCAAATCAATACATCTCCTACAGAATGAATGCAGACAGGGAAGCAGTCTGGGATCTTCATAGTGCTTGGAACAAATGGAACATTTTAGGAAACCAGTCTCTATAAGTTCACTCAGGGTCAAGTCTTGGTTGGCGTTAGCAACAATTCCAGACATCATTGGAACACTGTCTTGCTGGCAGATTTGTTAAGTACTTGTAGACAGGGACAGCCTGTGATACCTGTATTATATAAAAATAGGTGTCAGTTCAAAGTCCTTATTTCAACCATTTTACTGAACAATTTAGGCTTGTAATGATACTGGCGAAGACAGCTTTTTGAACCATTGTTGGAAGTGAAAAATATTTCTCCTCTTCCAACATTTTTTTCTATCATTTAGAAGACAAATTTCCCTTTTTAGTCATGTATACTTGGTCTATAGCGGAGCCCTGGTAGCTCAATCGGTAGCATGCAGGACTTGAGAACTGGGCCGCTGGCACGATCCCTGGCTCGGCCAATTTCTTTCCAAGGATTGATGATGGCCATTGCAACAGGATTCATTCCTGTCTCCAATTGCTTACCATTGTTTCGACAATGGTTATTTGGGAAAGCAGCCAGGGGATTGTAAAGAATATTTTGCGAAGGACTAGTAAAAAAAGTACTGGTAAAAGAAACTCCAGGAAAGCATGGATAGGTGCACTGGCCGCCGCGATATAACTGAAATAATGTTGAAAACAGCATTAAACACCATACGAGGGTAGTTCAGAAAGTTCTCAGCCTCAACAAGAAAACATGCTCAAAGACAGATCGTTTCTATATTATTTTTCAACATAGTCCCATGGAACTTCAATGCACTTTGACCACCGATGTTCAAGCTTTGCGATCCCTTCTCGGAAGAAGTCTGCAGTCTGAGCCCCAAGATACCCTTCAACAGCACATATGACGTCATTGTCACTCTCAAAACGGAGGTCCCGCAAGTGGGATTTCAGTTTGGGGAATAGGTAGAAGTCTGATGGTGCCAAAATTGGAGAGTAAGGTGCATGGGGCAACAGTTCAAAGCCGCATCTTTCCGCTTCTGTGACTGCCACTTGTGCTGTGTGAACAGGAGCATTGTCCTGGAGCAACAAAACTCCAGCACGCAGCTTTCTTACTGAGTGAAATGCAAAGTGTGTCATCTGCATACAAAAGACACTAGAAGTCTTAAATTTTAGGTACACTTATATATGGTGTTCAGCTTTGCCATTATGTGAAATAAAACCAGATTCTCACCATATTTCTGGATGAGGCCGAGAACTTTCTGAACTACCCTCGTACATACATACATACATACATACATACATATATACATAAACATTCTTTGTCTAAAGTTTAAGTAAGCCATATAGTAGCATGGAATGTTTAAGTGGAATAGAATAATTAAATAGCTAGAAGTTCTTTGTAATCTATGAGAGTCTGTTGACTTTTCTAATTCAACCCTTTTTGAGATATTATAGATTAACTCTTTACTAAACAACAAAACTTTAGACTGGTCCAAATTCAAAGCCTTTCCCGACGACAAATAAAATGATTCTCAAATGATGGGATTTCTATCATAAAGGGTAGAAAACATTGTGGGAAAAGGAGAAAATGCTGGTGACCAGCATTTTCTCCTTTTTCCACAATGTTTTCAAATGCCTTTTACCTCAGGATCGTTAAAATTCGGGATCGTGTGGTAAAACGTAAAAAAAAAAAGTTTGGGCCATAATTGGTGATTATTCTCTGTGTAGACCTGTACCAAACAATCCTGTAGTTTAACGACTGTGAAGAAGAATACCTTTGAAAATACAGTGAGAAAAGGAGATAAAGCTTGTGATCAGCATTTTCTCCTTTTTTTCACAATGTTTTTCAACTTTTCAAAGACAGAAATCATACCTTTTTGTCCTGTGCCCAGAAAAGGGCTTTTAAAAATATTGTGGGAAATGAGAAAAAAATTTTAGTACCCAGCATTTTTCTCCTTTTTCCACAAGGTCTTCTGCTCTGTCATAGACAAATCCGATTGTATGAGCAACCTGTATGAGTCACCTGCGAATGCTCTCAATGTTAGCAAGCCGAAAATTTTGTTTTAGCCTAGAATTATTAAACTGTACAGGGTTAGCTCTTTACTACATAACACAATTTTAAGCCATGGTCACATTTATTGTCATGTACATAGTTGTCTGTAGTTCATTTCAAACGTAGTCTGCCGTGGTGTTACTACGGTCATCTAGGTTGAAGTACGTTCAAAGTAGGTTCAAACTTGAAAATATAGAAAGTCTAAGTAGGTTGAACTACATGTAAGTACAGTTAACTACATTCAACTGTGTGCAAAGTGGCTACGATTAACTAGGGTATTACTACGGGTATGTTAATCTACCTATAAACTATGTCCTTATTCACACTACGGTTAAGTAGGGTCAGTTATGGTTAACTACATTCAAACTACAGTCACAGTAGGGTCACAACATTGTAGTTAACTGTAACAAATTTTTGAACATGTTAAAAAATTATGCGCTTACTACAGGAAAAACATAAGTTCAAACTACATTCATTACTATGTTGAACTACAATCATCTACGTGTAACTACGTTTAAAACATTCAGCTACGGCCACTACGGTCAGCTACATAGGGTGTGACCAGGGCTGTACACTCATCAAAATTCAGAGCATTACAGGTTACTCACTAAAACAGACATGTTGACAGGCAGAATCCTGGAAGCCCGGGCTAGCCTAAAATTCTATTATTTTGTAAAGGGATAAAATTTTACTGAACAATGCAATTTTATACCTTCAAATTCAAAGCATTTGCCAACTCACTAAACAGGCATGTAGACAGGCAGAAGCCTGGAAGTTTGGGCTTCAATAAGCATTTTGCAAGTATGCCTTTCAAAGAAAAAAGATGGACCAGATAAAGGCCGAAGGCTTTATCATACAGCCAACTCCTTACAAATGAAGGAGTCCTGTGTGGCTCATTGGTAACAAGTAGGACTTGTGACCTGGAGGCCCTGGATTTGAGCCTCACTGGATCTACTAGGCTTTTTGTGGGAGTGTCTTTTGGCAAGAGCCCTAACAAAGTAATGGTGAAACCCAAGAAATACATGAATATGTGAGCTGTCACCGTGATTTGACTTAGATAATTGTGAAAGCGGCGTAAAACACCATTCAATCAACCAACCTGACAAATGGGCTTCATCTTAACTATATTACTGGCTATGCCCTTGCTAAACATGGCTCACATGATGGGATTTGTCTTTGAAAAGATTGAAAACGTTGGCAAAGGAGAAAATTCTGGTTACCTGCATTTTCTGCTTTTCCAACCATGTTTTCGAAGGATTCTTCTTTAGAGTTGTTTACCCTTTACCACAGATTCCTGAGTTATAAAGACCCTGAGAAAAAAGCATTTTGAAAACATTTTGGGAAAAGAAGAAAATGGTGGTAACCAGCATTTTCTCCTTTTTCCACAATGTTTTCTACCCTTGACGTTTGAAGTCTGCAAATGCTTTCAGTCTGGACAAGTGTAAAATTTTGTGGTTTGGTAAAGAGATGAACAGAGGACTGTAGGGTAAAGAATGAAAAGAAGTAGTTTGAAATTCCTTTTTGTAAATTTGTTTTCACATAAAACTAATCCGTTCTACCAGTAATATGTGACTCGTCATGCAAAAAGGGACCATCTGGGAACTGCGAAAAGTGTCAACCCTGGTCAGACTGCACAAATTGCGCAGTCTGACCAGGGTTGACACTTTTCGCTTTTATGATATTTTCTGTATTAAAAGTGGTCATTCTACCGTATTATACAATTATTTTTTAACTATCAACTTAAATTGACCTGCACTGTCGTTGATCTGTTTTCATCTAATTGATGTACGGAATTCCCAGATGGTCCCTTTTTGTGTGATGGGTCACATATGCTTGTGTATTATTGAACTTTAACCCTTGACCCTAAACTCTTTACCAATAATATGCTTGTGTATTGTTCACCATTGACCCTTTATTCTTTACCAAATGACAAAAATCTAGACTAGTCCAAATTGAAAGCATTTTCAGACTACAGAATAAATTTGAATAAAAATGAAAATTGGTTTTGTGAAGGGTAGAAAACATTGTGGGAAGAGGAGAAATTACTGGTTACCAGCATGTTCTCTTTTCCCCACAATGATTTCAAAAGGCTTCTTTCTTAGGGTCGTTAAAACCCCAAGGTTGTTTGGTGAAGGGTTACAGCTTTACCAAACTTTTCTGAGCGTTAACGATCCTAATAAGGAAGGCTTTTGAAAAACATTCTGGGCAAAGGAGAAAATGCTGGTTACCAGCATGTTCTCCTTTGCCCATAATGGTTTTAAAAGTCTGTACTTCAGGCTCATTATGGAATGGGTTAACTCTTTACCGCAAAATGCCAACTTTTAACCACCCTGGGAAAGAGGCCATTTGAAAACACTGTGGAAAAAGGAGAAAATGCTGATAATCAGCATTTTCTCCTTTTTTCACAATGTTTATTTACCCTTACAAAGAAAAGCTGTACCATTTGAGCCACATTAAAATTGTCGTCTGCAAATGCTTGTAATTTGGACAAGGCTAAACTTTCGTTGTCATGTAAAGTGTTAAGTTATTGTTAAGGACTATATTCAATAAGGCAGTGAAAATAATTTAGCTGCCAATACCATAACTTATCCACTGTATTTTCCATTTCTTTTCTAAAACGGCAATTATAATAATAATAATAATAATGCATGTCTTTTTCAAGATACGTTTTGTAGATTTAATCTCTCTATCCATTTCTTTGCAAAGATCATCTCCTGAACAAATTTTAATTTGAAAAAAAAAAAAGAATAAAGACACTTCTAATTGGTAGTGTTGCAATAATTAATATTTCATTTGTCGTCTTCAAATGCTTTCAATTTGGACAGGTTGTCAATTTTGTTGTCTGGTAAAGAGTTAACCCTTTACCAGACAATCCCAACCTTCAATGACCCTGAAAGAGAAGGCTTATTTTGAAAACATTGTAGGAAAAGAAGAAAATGCTGCAGCATTTTCTCCTTTTCTCATAATGTTTTCTACCCTATCAATCCATCAAAGACAGAAATTTTAGCAACATTTAATATGTTTTTTGCAAAATTCATGCTTTCTTTTTGGTCCAGTCTGAAATTTTGTTGTTTGGTAAAGAGTAAAAAAAATACAAAAAGAAGGTAGCCAAGCCCCGGTAGCTCAGTTGGTAGTGTGCTCAGTTGGTAGTGTACATGGGGTCACTGGTTCAATCCCTGGCCAATTTCTTTCTGAGGATTAATGATTGTCATTGCAACACGATTCATTCCTCTCTCACCGCTGGCCATTGTTTGGATAATAGTTATGTGGCTTGGAAAGAATATTGTGGAGTAATGGTCAAAGAAACTCCAGGAAAGCATGGATAAGTGCACTGGCTGTCGTGATATAACTGAAATAATGTTGAAAACGGCGTTAAACAACATTGAATCAATCAACAAAAAGGAGGTAAAAGTTAGGACGAGGGAAAAGTTAAGATGTGAGATTTAATTGTCGTATGCCAAAGGAGTGGAAAATGTTTTTTTAATCTGTTAGAAAATTTGAAAAGAAGGCGATTCAGTTCTTTATTGAGTTGTCAAAATAAATGATGAAATAATATTCTCATCCATTAGACACATTTCAATGCATTTTTCACTACAGATGAGTTTTTTTGCTTGAGCGTATTGAATTTTGTGTGGTTGTCAATAAACAAAAATTGATGCTTGTACCACATTACCTCCTGAAATAAATTTGCAGCAGATAACTTTTGAGACATCGATTTAACTCTTTATCAAACAACAATATTCTGGGCTTGTCCTAATTGAAAGCATTTGCAGACGACAAATTGACAGTGGTGCTAATGATGATTTCTGCCTTTGATAGGGTAGATAACATTGTGGGAAAAGGAGAAAATACTGGTTACTCCTTTTTCCATAATGTTATTAAAAGCCTTCTTTTTCAGGATTGTTAAAACGTGGAATTGTGTGGTAAAGAGTTAACTCTTTACTACACCATTCCGACTTTTAACGACCCCGAGAAAGAATGATTTTGAAAGCATTGCGGAAAAAAGAGAAAATGCTGGTAACCAGCATTTTCTCCTTGTCCCTCAATGTTTTCTACCCTACCCAACACAAATTTCAACTGTTGAGTTATATTCAGTTTGTGATCTGCAAATGCTTTCAAACTGGATAAGTCTTCGATTTTGTTAGCATATGTCTAGTCTGTATTGATTTAGGTTTCATACAATGTCATAAATAAGAGTTAAAACATAGTAAAGAAAAGGGAAAAACATTATTCAAATGAGCAATTTCTCTTTTTGCTACAGTGTTTATAAATTTTCTCTTCTGTAGGATGTAAAGATTTCTCAACTGGTGGTAGGTAAACAGGTCTATTTCATAGAAATTTCAATTAGCGAATCTGCTCTCTCTAGTCACCGAACAGTACATTTACCATGTTTTTATGTTCTTGAAGAAGAAGGCTTTGAAAATATTGTTTGAAAAGGAGAAAATACTGATTATCAGCATTTTCTCCTATCAGCATTTTCTCCTGTTCCTACAATGTTTTCTATCTTTTCAGTCTAATCCTAGGATCTGAGCCATATTTGATGTGTTGTCTGTTAATGCTTTCAATTTGGACAAGTTTAAGATTCTGTCTTTTGGTAAAGTTACATAATTATACACAACTATAGAATAAATCTGAAAAGAATACTACTTGTGGTATTTACTCTTTACCAAAATGACTTGTTGAAATTTAACCCTATACCAAACAATCCCTGGTTTTAACGACCCAAAGAAAGATGCCTTCTGAAAACACTGTGGGAAAAGGAGAAAATGCTGGAAACCAGCATTTTCTCCTTTTCCCACAAAGTTTTCTACTCTTCTAAAGTCAAGTTTCAACTTTTGAGTCACGTTTATTTTGTCGTCTGCAAATGCTTTCAATTTGGACAAGTCTAATATTTTGTTGTTTTGTAAAGACTTAAAGCTTTTGCAGACAGCAAATTTAAATGTGTCGCAAATGCTGGATTTTATCATTGAAAAGCCAAAAATCATTGTGGGAAAAGAAAGAAATGTTGGTTCCTAGTAATTTCTCCTTTTCCCACAATCTCGTTTGGTAAAGGGTTAAAAAACATAAGTTATAGAGCAAAAACATGTTAACATTAAACATGCATGTACGTGTACTGTAATATTATCTACAAACTGTTGGTCTTTAATTTGCGTTAAAAGACAATTTCTGAAATGGTGAAATATCACTAATAATCAGTAGTCAAAAATGAATAGATATTTACTTACCACAATATACATATATTTTGTGCTATCTCAAACTTAAACAAGACATTCACTTTAGGGGTCCATGCTCGATAACTAAGCCATTTATAATTCAAATAGATAGTAATACCCAATATTTTTACCCATTGCCATAGAGGAGAAACTTACACTTTTCCTTCATGGTTCCCAGCAAGGGATATTTTTAGATCTCTGCAGCAGACGATTTTTTTTCAACCAGTGTGTCAAGAAGAGAAATTTGTCACAGTGAGCAATTTGTCAACCTGTCATAATGTTTTCATGAATGTTTTTAACTTTTTTTTTTTTCTTTTGTCCTTGTTTGCAATGATTTCTTTTTTATAAAATAAATTTTCAGAAAATTGGCAGAGTTGGGGGAATTGAATAGAAGGAAATTGGTTTAACTCTTTACTAGACGACAAAATATTTTACCCTTGTCCAAATTGATAGCATTTGCAGACAACAAATTAAATGTTACTCAGAACGTGAAATTCATCTTTCATAGGGTAGAAAACATAGTGGGAAACAAAGAAAATGCTGGTTACCAGCATTTTCTCCTTTTCCCACAATGTATTTAAAAGCTTTTTTCCACAGGGTTGTTAAAAGTCAGGATTTTGTAATTTGAAGGCATTTGCAGATGAAAAATTCGGCTTAAACGATGGGATTTGTATTTCATAGAGTAGACAATATTGTGAAAAAAGCTGAAAATGCTGGTAACCAGCAGTTCAGCGTTTTCCTACAATGTTTTTGAAAGCCTTCCTCCTCAGGGTCACTAACACAGGATTTTGTGGTTAACCCTTTACCAAACAATGCCTGGTTTTTACGACCCTGAGATAGAAGCCTTCTGAAAACATTGTGGGAAAAGAAGAAAATGCTGGTAACCAGCATTTTCTCCTTTTCCCACAATGTTTTCTACCCTGCTGGAAACAAATTTCAATTTTTGAGTTATGTTTATTGTGCCGTCTGCAAGTGCTTTCAATTTGGACCAGTCTAAAATTTTGTCATTTGGTAAAGAGTTAAGGATTATCTCTTTTCTGAAAAATTCTGAGTCTCAATGACCCTGAAAAAGAAGTCTTTTGAAAACATTGTCAGCATAGAGGAAAATGTTGCTAACCACTATTTCCTGCTTTGTCCACAATGTTTTCTAACCTTTCATGGAAAAACCCAATCATTAGAGCCATATTTCATTTGTTGTCTGACAGTGCTTTCAATTTGGAGTAGTCCAAATTTTTGCTGTTAGGTAATAAAGGTTAAATTAGATTTAGTATTGAACCAGTCATGGAAAGGGAAAATGAAAAAATAGATAAAAAAGTTAAGTGAATTTTGTTGTTTGCTATACAAATAATGGGAGATTTTATTTCTGGTAGCTTCAAGTATCTTCATGTCACTTTATAATGGAGAATTGTCCACCGCAAACTGAATAATCCCAGGGATTTAAGTTGGATTAGCCTGAATTTGAAACCTTTTCCACTGGATACAGACATTTTTTATCTATTTAGTACCAATATTGAAACAGAAAATATTACTGGAAAAAGATATACTTCTTATTAGCAATTAATTACTGTGGGTAGTTTGTTAAAATTTTGTTACTGTTTTTAAGAAATTGATTAAAAGTTAATTAACAATCCCAATCCTGAGCAATAATGCTCTTGAAAACATTGTGTGAAAAGGAGAAAATGCTGGTAACCAGCATTTTCTCCTTTTCACACAATGTTTTCTAACCTGTGAAAGCCAAAATAAATGTTATGAGTAATATTAAATTTTTCATCGACAAATTTATTTATGTCAGTTTGGACATGGCTAAAACTTCATTGTTTCATTTCTTTGAATACAAAAAAATAGAAATAATTTTGATTAGTTATGGGTTTTGGGCAACTTTACAAAGGAAAAGGGAGAAAAAGGGAAGGGAATGAAGGATCATAGAATTGGAAGATCCTTTCTGTTGTAAGAATTGAGATACTTAAAACTTGTGAAAAACCTTCCACACAAAATTTATTGACTTTATGAAGTAGAGAGCATGATATAACTTGCTTTTTTTTTGTTAAATTTTTTTTCTTTAACCGTTTACCTCACAGTCCTGACTTTTAACAACCTTGAGAAAGAATCCTTTTTAAAACACTGTGGGAAAAGTAGAAACTGCTGGTTTCCCAGCTTTCTTCTCGGGGTTGTTAAAACCTGGGATTGTTTGCTAAAGGGTTAAAGAAATGGGGAGTGAAAGGAAAGAATTGGGGATTGGATGGAAAGAATTGGGGATTGGATGGAAAGAATTGGAGATTGGATGGAAGAGAAATGAAGGAAAAGAAAACAATTTATCACAGTTTGTTAACATTCTATGTCTGTTTTCATGGTTAATGTGTAAAAGATTAGCAGTTTACAAACTTTTTTAAATAAATTAACAAATCTTTACCAAACGACAAAATTTTAGACTTGTCCAAATTGAAAGCATTTGCAGACAACAATTTAAATTGTAGCTCAAATAATGAACTTCATCTTTGATAGGGAAGAAAACATTATGGGAAAAGGAGGAAATGCTGGTAACCAGCATTTGCTCCTTTTTCCACAATGTTTTCAAAAGGCTTCTCCCTGAGGGAAGTTAAAACTTGGTATTGTTTGATAAAGATTATAGATATCTTGACCAAACAACAAAATTTTTTTGACTTGTGCAACTTGAAAGCTTTAATTTTGCAGACAAACAAAATTATTCTGTTGATTGAGTCATACCACAGAAATAGTAGAATACATTGTGTGAAAAGCAGAAAATGCTGGTGACCAGTATTTCTCTTTTTCCCATAATGTTTTCAAAAGCTTTTTTTCCTCAAGGTTGTTTAAACTTGGCATTGTTTGGTGACGGGTTAAAAATGTATTTGCACATAGAGAATGGATTGGAAAAGTGATAATTCTAACATGACATGTGAATTGGGCTCTATAAACACAGTGCAACGAAAGCATGGTAAAATCTACGTTATTCTATGTAGAGTGACGTCATTCTATATAGAGTGACGTCATTCTGTATGAAGTATGTAAGTAAGTTATTCAATGGAATATAATCTACATCCGCGTTTTTACTCTAAGTATGAACTTGTTTTCCTTTGATTAAGAGTTGGTCATGTTAGAATCGAAATAATCTTCTTTCTATCATGGTTTATCGTTCAATAAACCACATTGTGAGTTATGAGGCGCAATAAATAAACCACTCGGGCTATCGCCCTCGTGGATTATTTATTGTGCCTCATAACTCACAACTGTGGTTTATTGAACAATAAACCACATTAGAAAGAAGATTATTTCTTAAATAGCACATACTGTAATGTATGAGTCATGCTCTGATAAAAGGGGGCTTAATGCATCTCTGTGATGAATTATACCAAACTTAGGGTAATCATGAATCCATAAAATCCATTTAGTCTAATAACCAGCTGGATCTGGAGGGAAAATGTTCCTTTGCCATGCAAAAAATTGACCGGTAGCAAAAAGTCTCGAAAACATGTAAGCCTGCATGTTCTGCGCAGGCTGACATTGTTAGATACTGTTTACAGATAGATGAAGTCCTCTTTTTAACCAAGCATGGCTCATTTCTATTGATTTATGGGTGACATTCTTCTGTTATCTTTGTAGACTTTGTGATTGTTATCAGTAATGATTTGACTCTGTACCAGACAAAATGTAAGACTCGTCCAAATTCAAAGCTGTTGCAGATGACAAATTAACTCTTTACCAAACGACAAAATTTTAGACTGGTCCAAATTGAAAGCACTTGCAGACGACAAAATGGATGTGATTCAAAAATTGAAATTAGTTTCTAGCAGGGTAGAAAACATTGTGGGAAAAGGAGAAAATGCTGGTTACCAGCATTTTCTCCTTTTCCCACAATGTTTTCAAAAGGCTTCTATCTCAGGGTCATAAAAGCCAGGGATTGTTTGGTAATGTTGCTCAGTTGATGAAATTTGTGTCTGAAAGGGTAGAAAACATTCTTGAAAAAGGGAGAAAATGCTGGTTACCAGCATTTTCTCTTTATTCAACAAATTTTTTGATTGGCTTCTTCATTCTGGATCATTAAAACATGGGATGGTGCAGTAAAGGGCTAAGTCTGTACATGTACTAGACACCAAATTTCTGTCATGTCAGTGTTTGAAGTATTTGCAGACAAGAAATGCCTGGTCCAAATATGGGAAAAATACGGAGCCTGGTAGGTGTTATGCTCTACACATTTTTTATTTCGAAATAACGAAATCCTTAATTGTTCAAACGAAATATTATTTCGAGAAAACAAAATCCTGAATCGTTAAAATGAAATGCTCTTTAGATAAAACGAAATGCTATTTTGAGAAAACGAAATACTAAATCGTTAAAATGAAATGCGATTACTCATCTCACATGGCCATGGCGGACGAAGACAACCAAGTGTTCCGAACATAGCCATTTCTTTTTCTCAAAATAGCATTTAATTTTAACGATTTAGTATTTTGTTTTCTCAAAATAGCATTTCGTTTTCTCGAATAAGCATTTGGTTTTAACGATTTATGATTTCGTTATTTTGAAATAAAAAATGTATAGAGCATGACACCTACAGGGCTCCGTAGAAAAAGATAACTTTGTTACCCATACTTTGTCTATATTACCATGAGGTTTCCAAAAGCTTTCTTTTTTAATGTCATAGAATGACAGGATCCCCTTTACCACTGAATCTTGACTTTTAATGACCCTGATGGAGAAGGCTTTTAAAAACATTTATGGAAAAGGAGAAAATGCTGGTAACCAGCATTTTCTCCTTTACCCACATGTTTTCTACCCTTCCAAAAACAAATTTTAAATTTTGAGTCACTTTTATGTTATTGTCTGCAAATGCTTTCAGTTTGGACAAGTCTTACCTTTTTGTCATTTAGTAAAGGGGAAAGGGGTTGTACTCATACAATATTTATACTGTTAAATCGTAAAAAAATCCTATCCAATTAGGGTAGCATGGACTTCTCTTTGCTAAAAGATTGTTGTACTTATATATTAAAGTTTGTGGCAGATATTTCTGTGCTTGCTGAAGGATGGTTAGGTAAAGAGTTAAACTAAAGCTAGTTGACCATAAAAACCAAAACCAATTTCAGAAGGGGAGGTAACCATCAAAAAAGTTTTGATGCAATAATGACCATTTTTTGCCGTAGAAGATTTTCATTCAAGTGTTGAAACCAGCTTAAAGTGCTCATGTAGATCATAAAGATTTTGTAGCTTGCAGCCTCTATTTGAAAATATTGTGGCAAATCGAGAAGTTGCTAATGACTAGAAATTTATCTATGTGTCCCATTATTTATACTACCCAGCTACAAAGTAAATGTTGGTATACTGGTTTCACCATGTTTGTCTGTCTGTTTGTTCATCCGTCTTGTTTTTGTTTCTGTGCTCATACTTAAAAGCTGTTCAACCTAGGACCCTGAGACTTTATACACCCATATGTTTTTTGGGTCACATGGGTCAGAGGTCAAGGTCACAGGAGAAACTTTGTTTGAAAATCAATTTTTGTGCTCTAACTCATTACCTGTGTGACCTAGAACCCTGAAACTTTATACAAGTGTTGCTCATGACCCAAGGAGGTACCCTATTGTTTGGGGGTCACATGGTTCAAAGGTCACGGTCACTGGTGATTTTTTTTTAAAATCATTTCTGTTCTCTGATTGTGCTGCTTCAGTGATAAGGTGCTGGTAGGGTGGGGGGTATTTGTCTGCTTTGTGATAGTTTTAGTTTCCATCTGTGTTTACCAAGTTAATAAACATTATTTTATGTTGGTTATCCATATTTTATGATGTGATTTTTGCATCTGCTGCCAAGTTGTGTAACCCTTTACCACACAAAGGCAACTTTTAACGACCCTGAGGAAGAAGCCTTTTGAAAATATTGTGGGAAAAGGAGAAAATGCTGGTTACCAGCATTTTCTTCTTTTCCCACAAAGTTTTCTACCCTATGAAAGCAAAATTGCATCATTTTAGCCACTATGAAATTGTTGTCTGCAAATGCTTTCAATTTAGGATAGGTCTAAAATTTTGCAGTGTGGTAAAGGGTTAAGAAGGTTATGTTTTAATCTTTCTCCTAACAACTTAGTGTTTTAATGACCAGGAAGAAGAGGGCTTTTTCAAACACTGTGGGTAAAAGGGAAAATGCTGACAACCATCATTTTATCTTTTCCCCACAACTTTTTTTTACCCTTTCAAAATCAAATCCAATTACATGTATTTAAGCCGCATTTTTCATTGTGGCATTGGCAAATGCTTACAGTAGGATCTTAAGATTTCGCCGACTGGTAAAGAGTCATGGTAAGTCGAAAACCCAACACTAGTATATCTTGCAGTATTGTTACGGGAGACCACTCTTTCATGCATGGCTTCGTCCCGATTTAAATACAATACCTAACAACTGCGTTGGAGAGAATTCTCTTTGGCTCAGTGGTTATGGTGTTGGCCATTCGTCCGGGCGTTCTAGGTTCGAATCCTGCCCGGTCGCTGTATTTCTGCTATGCATTTGTTTCTTTGTTGTGGACTTTGTTCGTAAGAATATTCATTATTCCTTTACTATACAATCCCAAGTTTTAAAGACATTGAGGAAGAAGGCCTTTGAAAATATTGCGGGAAAAGGAGAAAATGCTGGTAACAAGCATTTTCTTCTTTTCCCACAATGTTTTCTACCCTTTTAGAGTCGGATCACATCAATTGGACAACATTTATTTTGTCGTCTGCAGCAGCTTTGAATTTGGACGAGTGTAAAATTTTGAAGTCTGGTACAGAGTTAATCCTGGTAAAGAGTTAATTCTTTACAGCAAAATTTAAGATTTGTCCAAATTAAAAGCATTTGAAAACAAAAAATGTAATGGTCATGTAGTTCAAAAGATGTTTTCTGCCTTTAAAATGGGGGAAACATTGTAGGAAAAATAGAAAATGCTGGTAACCAGCATTTTCTCCTTTTACCACAATGTTTTTAAAAGTCTTTTCTGTCAGGGTTATTGGAACTCAGGATTGTGTGGTAATAGGTGAAAGGAACGTTTGACACCCAAATTTTCATGCCTTTTTTTTTTAAATTTACGGTCATTTATAATCTTATTTTCAGCCCAAAAAGATCTACTTTCTGACGATTTGGAAGGAGATGACTCTGAGAAAGACGACATGACAATTCTGAACGAGATCCTAAATGCCCCGTCTACTGCAGGTGAAGACGATTTCTCTAGGGAGTGGCAGGCTGTGTTTGGACACACTCCCCTGGCTGCTGGAACGACCTTGACCCCTGGTGAACCTGATCAGTCCCAGAATTCAGCAGAGTTTATGCCGTCGAATCTTCTGGAGATGAGCCAGCAGATGGAAAATATGAATCTAAATTCATCGGGTTTGTAAATTTTTTTTTAATTCAGCCATGTATTTTACCAGACGACAAAATTTTAGCCTTGTCCAAATTCAGAGCATTTGCAGACCACAATTTCAATGTGACTCAAATGGTGCAATTTTCCTTTAATAGGGTAGAAAACATTGTGGGGAAAGGAGAAAATGCTGGTTACCAGCATTTTCTTCTTTTCTCACAATGTTTTCAAAAGGCTTCTTTCCTAGGGTCGTTAAAAGTCAGCATTGTGCGGTAAAGGGTTAAAGACAAAAAGAAATATCAGGTTGTTGTCCTGTCATCCAGTGCATCTGCATTAGCCAAGCCCTGGCAGCACAATCAGTACAGGACTTGAAAACAGGGAGTAGCTGGTTTGAATCCCCAGCTTGGCCAATTTCTTTTATAGGATTGATGATAGTCATTGGGACTGGGTTCATTTCTCTCTCACTGCTGATCATTGTATTGACGATGGTTATGTGGGAGAGTAGTGGCTTTGGAAAGAATATTGTGCAGAGTACTGGTAACAGGAAATCCAGAAAAGCATGGATAGGTACAATGGCTGCCGTGATATAGCAAGAATAGTGTTGATAACAGCATTAAACTCCTTATTATCAATCAATCAATCAATCAGTCAATCAGTCAATCAACCCAGTCAATCAGTCTATTATAAAAGAAGGAAAGCATGAAGATGTTGCGGCCCTGTCATTTTCTGTATCTGCATTGTCATCATCATGCTAAAACTTTGGTGTTTTTCCTATCTCTATGATTACTGAAGATACATTGTTTTTACTTCAGACTTATTCCTTTACCGCACAATGCCGACATTTAATAATGACTCTGGAAAAAGAAGCCTTTTGAAAACATTGTTGGAAAAGGAGAAAATGCTGGTAACCAGCATTTTCTCCTTTTCCCACAATGTTTTCTACCCTATCAAGAAAAAATTGCACTAATTGAGCCACATTGAAATTGTCGTCTGCAAATGCTTTCAATTTGGAGAAGGCTAAAATTTTGTCATCTTGTAAAGGGTTAACCTTTAATGACACAGTCCCAAGTTTCAACAAGCCTGATGAGAAACAAAGTTTGAAAACATTCTGGGAAAAGGAGAAAATACTGATAACCAGAATGGAAAGTTAAGACTTTAACTCATTACCAAACGACAATATTTTAGGCTTGTCGAAATTGAAAGCATTTGCAGACGACAAAATAAAAAGTGACTGAAGATTTGAAATTTGTTTTGTGAAGGGAAGAAAACATTGTGGGAAAAGGAGGAAATGCTGGTTACCAGCATTTTCTCCTTTTCCCACAATGTTTTCTAAAGGCTTCTTTCTCAGGGTCGTCAAAAGTAGGGATTGTGTGGTAATGGGTTAACAAATACAGGGATTTGCGGAGGGCAAAGTTTTTAATTATATGTGTCTCAAATGATTGAGTTTGTCTTTGGAAGGATAGAAAGAGATCATTATGCAAAAGGAGCAAATGCTGGGTACCATCATTTTTGCCTTATTTAAAAAGGTTTTTAAAGGCTATTCCTCAGGGCTGTTAAAGCTGGGGATTGTGTGGTAAAAAGTTAATTAATAGGTCTGTCTTTGGAAGGACAGAAAACATCGTGTGAAAACAAGAAACAGGGGTTACCAGCTTATTTTCCTTTTCCCACATTGTTTTCAATAGCCCTCTTTCTCAACTTTGAACTCTGGATTGTTTGTTAAAGGATTTCCCCGTGGGGTCCCGGGTTTTTTTTTTATTTATAGAATAGGACCTCGGCCTTTCTCTATGGCATGTCGTAGAAGGCGACTAAAATTAGAGACAAACGGCTGCTTTCCTCGTAATTCGTAGGATTGCAGCAGGCTGGGTAGTTCTTATTCCAAATCCTGTATTTTTTTCTCGATGTAAATAGGGTTTGGGATGGGAATCAATTGGCCTGTGGGACCCCGTGTGGTTTAATCGGGGGTATAAGAATAAACCACTGCAGTCCCGCGATCGTCACATCTGCCATTTCATCTG
Source organism: Hippopus hippopus (assembly GCA_946811185.2). Taxonomy (NCBI): domain Eukaryota; kingdom Metazoa; phylum Mollusca; class Bivalvia; order Cardiida; family Cardiidae; genus Hippopus; species Hippopus hippopus. The sequence goes on from OX328112.1 coordinate 7,586,671, forward strand.
GAGGAACAAAAGTGACAGCATGCATGTCGTAAAAGGCGACAAAAGGGGCATCATTTTGTGTTTCGTCCATTCCTCATTTATCATGTTTGTCTTATGTTGTTGCACATGTATGTTATTTTCACCTCGCATTATTGTTTACTTAGTAAGTGCGCCCAATATGACCTAAGTTGTCGACGGGCCTTAAAACGCTATTCATCTATCTGTTAAAGGATTAAGAAAATATTTCTCTTTATTTTTTCACTGCAGGTGGAATGATGATTCCTGAGTCCACAGGACAACAGTCCAATACCCAAGCTGGAAGCCAGCCAAGAGATTTAGGGGCTAAACCAAAACAACCAAAGAAGGTACAAGGAATTATTTTTGTATTTACATTCTTTATTTGAATTAATTTTTAACAGATCTAAAAAATGTTGACTTTCTTATACAGGTGTTAAATTCTTTGCAGATGACCTTAGGAAAGTTAAGAAATTGATGATACTTGTCTTGAAAAATTGAATGAGTAGAGTGTAAAAGCAGAATGTGTGGTGTGATCTTGGTTTGTTTGTGTGGTGTTTAACACTATTTTCAATATTGTTTCAGTTATATCTCTGCAATCAGTGTACCTATCCATACTTTCCCAGAGTTTCTTTTACCATTACTTTGCACAATATTCTTCCCAAGCCACTCACTGCTTTCCAACACAAACATCATCTAAATAATTATCATTGGTAAAAGAAGAAGAATTCCATAGCAGTGATTTTCCTCTAAATGAAATTGGCCAAGCTATGGATTCCAACCAGTGACCTGCTGGTCTCAAATCCTGTATGCTATCCACAATGCTATTGGGCTGGGCCAGTCTGATCTTGTATCTACACCATCCAGAAATGAATTACATGTATTCCGGCTAAAAATTTTAATAGCAATATTGAAATTATTTTCCCTTTTTGAAAAGGCCAATTTTATTAATTCAGTGTTCAAAACATCAAAAAAATTAAGATTTCATGGTATTTATTGATTAAGAAGCACTTGTTGCATAATGTAGACTGGTTTCCATTTTCTCATCTCAACAGGGCCAGAAAACAGACATGTCAGCATGGTTCAGTCTATTTGCCGACCTTGACCCCTTGGCTGACCCAGATTCTGTAGGCAAACAACCTCAAGAGGGCGGTGATAACTGCAAAGGATAGTCTACTAATTACAGATATTTTGTTTTCTTGTGGGTTTTTCCCCCTACAAAAATAGATTTTGTAGGCAATTGTATTGATTCATAATGTCTGTATGTCTCTTCTTGATGACTGCATCCTTATGGTGCAAAATAAACAAAGGAAATGAGCTTGGCTTTGGGAATAGGGGGTTTAGTGTATCACTTTGATGCACTGTACCAAGCAAGTCATCACATGATTATGGATCTATGAAAATGAATCATGTGTTAGTATGGTCGGTGGACATACATAAAACTTACAAACAGAAATAAAAAAAAAAAAAAAGACTTTTGACCCATGTTAGCCTGCCCAGAGTACGCAGACTTACATGGGTCGATCTTTTTGGCAGATACATTAAACCCCTTTTTCACAGAGCATGGCTCAAGTATTTTCAGTCCTGTTATATATAAAAGGAACGCCAATCTACTACAATTTCAAGGTAATTTTTGTCCAGAATATCTCAACATTGAGGAAAGTGTACAAACTAAGATCACAGTGTGTATTATGTGCAGTCTGATTTTAGTCTACCCAAGCTGTAAAAACAACTATTGTTGTTTCAAGACACCCTCACTCATTACCTGATGACAAAATTTTACACTTTTCAAAATTGGAAGCAGTTAACCAATTACCACACAATCTGGAGTTTTAATGACCCTGAGTAAGAGGGCATTTGAAAATATTGTTGGAAAAGGAGAAAATGCTGATAGCCCTATCAAGGACAGAAATCATCATTTGAGCTACAGCTACTTTGTCGTCTGCAAATGCTTTCATTTTGGTCGAGTCCAAATTTTGTTGTCTGGTAAAGAGTTATCCAGTCCATTTAAGAGAATTTTATTTTATTATGTGGGGCTCTTAGGACAAATCTAAAATGCTGCATACAGATAAGTAGATATGTGTTAATAAACTGTGAAAAGCTACAGCAATTTACTTGTTGTCAGCCATTTGTGTTTATTTTCAAGTCATTGCAATTTTTAAACTCGGCTTTTTTGTCAAATTTGTCTTTGACAAGGTCGAAAACATTATGGGAAAAGGAGAAAATGCTGGTTACCAGCATTTTCTCCTTTTACCACAATGTTTTCAAGAGGGTTGTCAAAACAGGATTGTTTGGTAAAGGGTTAATATTTTGTGTTATTGCATTTGATGGGAGTCGGATCTTTTGTAAACATTTTGAAATAGAAAGGAAATCTTTTGAACAAATGTCTGCAGATCATGATTATTAGAATCTCAGTTTTACATTTGTTCTATTTTTTTTTATTGTAACTTATTCAACATTCCAAAAGTTCCAGTTTATAGGAGCATTCCAGGAAAAAAAGTAAGTTCCAATTAGTGTTCAAACTTAGATACATTGTTGCAATATTACTGGCCTCTAAAGTGTGTTAGTGTTTTGTTTTCCATACTTTGATATTATTATTTTCATGATTTCTTTTGTCTTTTAATGAGTTTACTGTAAGAGGGATAAAAGATAAGTTTTCCTTTATCCTGTACAGAGAATTGTAAAAATTTCCTTACATAATATAAAAAAATACAAGACAGAGATACACATTACAGGTATTTCAATTACATATAAACATCAAATTTCAATTGATCTTATTGCCGATTTTGATTGATAGATCATATCAGCCAATCAAAACTCAGTGTAGCATGCCATGTAAACAAAAAGGTTAGACAGAGTTTATACAGGGTTTACTATTGACAGGCTCAACTTAAGTTTGAGAGTACTATAGATATGTTTTTCCACATGTATATGTAAATCCTTTATGATTGCAAACTGAAATATTTATTATTATTAAATGACTTGTGAAATATTTGAAAAATCCAGAATCATTTATATTTTTGTGAAATCTGCCATCTTGAAATCCAGTCTATGACCATTCAAAGTTCAGTTCTTATTTGCGTTTCTAAGACTAGCTTTCTGATTGGCCAGAATGTTTTGCCTCAGCCAATCAAACAGTTTCTGTTGTTATGATAAAATCAGAACAATATTGACCCTATACCAAACGACAAAATTTTAGACTTGTCCAAATTGAAAACATTTGCAGACTACAAAATACATGTAAATGTCATTTAAAAACTGAAATTTGTTTTTGGAAGGGTTGAATACATTTTGGTCACAGGAGAAAATGCTGTTTACCAGCTTTCTCTCCTTTTCCGACAACATTTTCAAAAGTCCACTTTCTCAAGGTTGTTAAAAGTCGTCATTGTGTGGAAAAGGTTTTACCCTTTACTAAATGACCTTGGGAAAGAAAACGTTGTAAAACATTGTGGGAATAAAAGGAGAAAACAGTGGTAACTAACACAATGTACACTCAAAAGTTTTAAAAAAAGAAACACAAACATTTGAGCAATGTTTAATTTGTCATCTGCAAATGCTTTCAATTTGGGTAAGTCTAAAATCTAAAGTTTGGGTAAGTCTAAAATTTCATAATTTGGCAAAGAGTTTGAACATGCAAAATATGGTAATATTTCTTCATTCCAGTATTAGTCATCTGATTGGTTAAAACATTTCACATTGACCAACCAAATGATTAGTCTTGTTACTGTGAACAATTTTAAAGAAATGTTAGTGAACGCAAACTCTGTTTTCATATTAGTGTTTGATTCCATTGTTTAATATTTAACTGCATTTGAATCCATTGTATTGTTAAATATTTTACTGCACTTGATTCCATTTTTGGATAGTTTACTGCATTTAATTCCAATGTTTAATATTGTTTTTTTGTTAGCTCCACTGGCTGAAGGCCAGCAGGCTTATGTCATGGCCTGGCATCTATATGTGCATGCGTCCATGCGTGCGTGAACTTTTATTTTAAACACAGAAATGATCCTGCCATGGTCCTCTTTTGAATTTTTCGGTAGAATTTGATTCCTTCAAAAACTCTGGTTGCCATGGCAACAAAACTTAGAAATATTGGAAGTTTTTAAAAATCATCTTGTCCGAAACCGTAAGGCCTACGGCTACCAAATTTGGCATGTAGCTTTAATTAGTAGACCTCTATTAAGTGTCTTCAAATTATAGCCCTGGAGTAAAAATTGGCCCTGCCTGGCAGGGGAGGGGGGGGGTGTTCACAAGTTTTACTTGGGCTTATATAGACAAAACTTTGGCAATCTTCCTGTACTTAGCCATAAGACCTAGGGCTACCAAATTTTACATGTGGCTTTATCTTGTGGGTTTCTACCAAGAGTACCCAAATTATAGCCCTGGGTCAAATTTGACCCCGCCCTTGGGGGGTGGGGTGTCACAAGTTTTACATGGGCTTATATAGAGAAAACTTTAGAAATCTCCCTGTACCTAGCCATTAGGCCTAGGGCTACTCAAATTTAGCATGTGGCTTTATCTATTGGGCCTCTACCAAGAGAACTGAAATTATAGTCCTGGGGTCAAAATTGGCCCCGCCCTGGGGGTCACAAGTTTTACATGGACTTGTATATAGAAAACTTTAGAAATCTCGCTGTACATAGCCATAAAGCCTAGGGCTATCAAATTTTGCATGTGGCTTTATCTAATGGGCCTCTACCAAGAGTACTGAAATTATAGCCCTGGGGTCAAAATTGGCCCCACCCTGGGGGTCACTAGTTTTACATGGGCTTATATAGAGAAAACTTTAGAAATCTCCCTGTACCTAGCCATTAGGCCTAGGGCTACCAAATTTTGCATGTGGCTTTAACTAGTGGGCCTCTACCAAGAGTACTGAAATTATAGCCCTGGGGTCAAAATTGGCCCTGCCCTGGGGGTCACTAGTTTTACATGGGCTTGTATAGAGAAAACTTTAGAAATCTCCCTGTACTTAGCCATAAAGCCTAGGGCTATCAAATTTTGCATGTGGCTTTATCTAGTGGGCCTCTACTAAGAGTGCCCAAATTATAGCCCTAGGGTTGATTTTGATCTCACCCCGGGGGTCAGAAGTTGTACAAGGGCTTTCAAAGTGAAAACTTTAGAAATCTTCTTGTTACTAACCATAGGACCTAGGACTACAATTTTAGCCCTGTCTCAGGGGTCTCACGTTCGAAACCAATTGGCCTAGTATTGTAATGTTTGGCATGTAGGGTTTTTACTTATTAGCCAGTGGAGCGATACAGGGCCATCATGGCCCTCTTGTTATTTATACATGTACATTTCTGTCTTCAAGGTTGCCAAGTGAATTTGCTTATTTACAGATGATGTAATGCTTTACTAGACAACCTGTGGTTTTTAGGAGTTAAAGATGGCACCTTCTAGCCCTACCAAATGACAAAAACTATAGTCTTGCCCAAATTGAAAGCACTTGCAGACAACAGATGGAATTCGTCTTTGATAGGGTAGAAAACATAGTGGGAAACATAGTTCATTTTTGATAGGGTAGAAAACATAGTGGGAAAAAGGAGAAGGTGCTGGTTTCCAGCATTTTCTCCTTTTCCCACTGTGTTTTCTAAAGTTCTCTCTGTTAGGGTTGTTAAAATCGGGATTTTTTCATTAAAGAGTTAAAAATAACGTGGTAAAAGAAAAAAATGCTCAAAATCAGCAATTTCCTCTTTTGCACAGTGTTTCCTACGCATCAACCTCATACCAAACAATTACATGTTTTATGGCTTTAAGGAAGAGAGCTTTTGGAAACATTGTGTGAAAAGAAGAAAATGCTGGCAACTAGCATTTTCTCCTTTACCCACTATGTTTTCAACCCTATCAGAATACTAAGCATTTGTACCAGTTTCAAACTTGTTGTCTGTAAATGTGCTAAATATGGAAGATTGTAAAATTTGTGTTTTTGGAAAGGGTTGACTGTTTGCCATACAATCCTTACTTTAAACGACCCTTAGAAAGAGGGTTTCTGAACACAATGTGGGAAAAGCTAAAAGTGCTGGTAAACAGCATTTTCATCTTTTACCACAGGTTTTCCTTCCCTTCAGAAACAATTTCAGTTTTTTGAATCACATTTACTTTGTTGTCTGCTAAATTAGTTTCAATTTGGATAGTCCAAAATTTTGTTGTTTGGTAAAAGCATTGAGCACAAACTTCAAGTTGACAAATTCGAAATTTATGTAGACTGAGCATGTGCTTCACTTTGTCACAATGATCATCTAAATATGAACTTACAGAAGTTGGAGATATGATATAAATTTTGTATATGAAAAACAGTCTTATTGCGTGTTCTATGTAATTATTTTGTTAATTAGAATTCTAATTATGTTACAGAAATTTTATGTACATGTAGTCAAATTGTGTCGTGAAAAAAAAAAAATCAACTTTTATACTTGTGTATTGTGAAAGTAAGTATGCACATGTACGCTTATTCAATTCTTTACCAAAGAACAAAAATGTAGACTTTTTCAAATTTGAAGCATTTGCAGACGACAATTCAAATGTGGCTCAAATTATGGAAATTGTCCTTAATAGGGTAGACCTGGATTTTCTCCTTTTCCCACAGTGTTGTCTACCCTTTCAAAGACAACTCCCATAATTTTAGCCAAACTGAATTTAGGCATCTGCATATCCTTTTGGTATGAACAAGTCTAAAATTTTGTTGTGTACCACAGGGTTAAACATGAGGTCAAATGAGCAATTACCTCTTGTATACCTTTGCTCCTTTTTCCTGAATGTTTTCCTCTAGTAAAGAGTTAAAATTAACTTGTCAAACTTCGGATTGTTTGGTAAAGTTTAAATGTTTTTTAAGAGGATCTAAAAAGTGATCTTGGTTGAAAAAGATGAATAATGAATAGTGCATCATGTACATTTCAGTCTATATTTATGTTGAAAAAGGTGATAATTGCTTGCTCGGTTGGTTGTGCAAATTAGAATCTGTTATTTAATTTTCTTGAATCTCAAATCCAATATTCCTGTTATAGATTATATACTTCATCTCTCTTTAGTTAATCTTTATGATGACTATTTTTAAAAAAAACTTTCTTTCTTTCTTTTTAGCTCACCTGAGCACGAAGTGCTCAAGGTGAGCTTTTGTGATCGTGCTGTGTCTGTCGTCCGTCGTCAACTTTTACCTTGTGTACGCTCTAGAGGTCACATTTTCAGTCCGATACTCATGAAACTTGGTCAGAATGTTTTTCTTGATAATATCTCGGACGAGTTCAAAAATGGGTCATGTCGGGTCAAAAACTAGGTCACTAGGTCAATTCTTAGAAAAACCTTGTGTACGCTCTAGAGGCCACATTTTCAGTCCGGTAGTCTTAAAACTTGGTCAGAATGTTTGTCTTGATGATATCTCGGACGAGTTCGAAAATGGGTCATGTCGGGTCAAAAACTAGGTCACTATGTCAAATCTTAGAAAAACCTTGTGTACGCTATAGAGGCTACATTTTCAATCCAAAACTCTTGAAAGTTGGTCAGAATGTTTGTCTTGATGACATCTCGGATGAGGATGAAAATGGGTCACGTCGGGTCAAAAACTAGGTCACAAGGTCAAATCTTGGAAAAACCTTGTGTACGCTCTAGAGGCCACGTTTTCAGTCCAATACTCATGAAACTTGGTCAGAATGTTTGTCTTGATGATATCTCAGATGAGTTTAAAAATAAAATGGGTCATGTCAGGTCAAAAACTAGGTCACTAGATCAAATCTTAAAAAAACCTTGTGTACGTTCTAGAGGCCACATTTTCAGTCCGATACTTATGAAACTTGGTCAGAATGTTTGTCTTGATGATATCTCAGATGAGTTCAAAAATGGGTTATGTCGAGTCAAAAACTAGGTCACTAGGTCAAATCTTAAAAAAACCTTGCGTACTCTCTAGAGGCCACATTTTCAGTCTGATGCTCATGAAACTTGGTCAGAATGTTTGTCTTGATGATATCTCGGCCGAGTTCGAAAATGGGTCATGTCAGGTCAAAAACTAGGTCACTAGGTCAAATCTTTGAAAAACCTTGTGTATGTTCTAGAGGCCACATTTTCTGTCCAATACTTATGAAAGGTGGTCAGAATCTTTGTTTTGGTAATATCTACAATGGGAAAATGAGCTATGTTTGGCTAAAAAGTAGGTCACTGAGAGAAATTCTAGAAAAAGCTTGTGTACAAGCTAGAGGCCAAATTTTCAGTCCAATAATTATGAAAGCTTGATAGAATGTTTGTCATAATATCTCGAAAGAGATTAAAAATGGGTCATGTTTGGTCAAAAGACTCAGGTGAGCTACTTCAGGGCCATCTTGGCCCTCTTGTTTTTTGTTTTTGTTCATTTATATTTTTATTTTTTCTTAATCTTACTACTCCAATTTTCCTGTCCTTAAACATGTTTTTATCTCTCTACCATAAAATTCCGACTTTGAACAACACTGAAGACAAAGGCTTTTGAAAACAATGTGGGAAAAGGAGGAAATGCTGGTAACCAACATTTTCTCCTATTTCCACAATGTTTTCTATCGTATCAAAGACTGAAATCATCAATTAAGCTACAGTCAAGTTGTCATCTGCAAATGCTTTTGAACTGATCAAAAACAAAATCTTGACACTTGGTAACGAGTGAATTTTCTCAACTGATGAGTAATAAGTATATTTTGATTTTTTCTTGATTTTGGGATATAAAAAATTTGCTTTATCTTTCTTTCTGTTTTTAAATATATTTCTGCAATGTAAATTACAGTAGAAACCTATAAAATCTGAAAGTGATGTAAAGTATTGGTAGATGCAAAGAATGCATGAATAAGAGCATAAGACTTTGTCGAAATTTGCTTATTTATGTAAAAAATTAAATTTCAATTAAAAGTGGTCTGAAAATGTCAGAAGAGTTTTGTTTTCTTTTTTAGCCTAAAAGAGCACAAAATGCAGAAGATTGGCATTTAACCCTTTACCACACAATCCCAACTTTTGATTGTATGGAGTTTAACGCCGTTTTCAACATTATTTCAGTTATATCGCGGCAGCCAGTGCACCTATCCATGCGTTCCTGGAGTCTCTTTTACCAGTACTTTGCACAATTTTCTTTCCAAGCCACTGGCTGCTTTCCCACATAATCATCGTCGAAACAATGGTCAGCGGTGGGAGAGGATTGAATCCTGTCGCAGTGACTATCATCAATCCTCGGAATGACATTTGATGAGCCAGGGCCCAACTTTTAACAACCCTGAAGAAAAAGGCTTTTGAAAACAATGTGGGAAAAGGAGATAATGCTGGTAACCAGCATTTTCTCCTTTTTCCACAATGTTTTCTATCCTATCAAAGACTTAACTCATCAATTAAGTTACATTCAAATTGTCTGCAAATGCTTTCGAAGTGGTCGAATACAAAATTTTGACATTTGGTAAAGAGTTCATTTTCTCAACAGATGAATAATAAGTACATTTTAATTTTTTTTTTGATTTTGGGATATGAAAAATTTGCTGCTTCTTTCTTTCTGTATTTATGTTTATTTCAGCAGTGTTAATTACGGTAGAAACCTTTAAAATTTGAAGGTGTTGTAAAGTGTTGGTTGATGCAAAGAATGCATGAATATGAGCATAAGACTTCGTCGAAATTTGCTTATGTAAAAAGTTAAATTTCAAGTAAAAGTGGTCAGAAAATTTCAGAAGAGTTTGTTTTCTTTTTTTTGCCCAAAAAAGCACAAAATGCTGAAGGTCGGCTGTTAACCCTGTACCTGAGTTTTAACGACCCTGAGGAAGAAGCCTTATGAAAACATTGTAGGAAGAAGAGAAAATGCTGGTAACTAGCATTTTCTACTTTTCCCACAATGTTTTCTACCCTGTCAAAAACAATAATCATCTATGTAGCAACATTCAATTTGTCGTTTTCAAATGCTTTCAATTTGGTCCAGTCCAAAATGTCATTTGGTAAAGTGTTATGGTAACTGTCTGTCCAGAATAACTTAGCCATGTACCAAAAATTCTAGTGATTTCACAACCCTGAGGAAGAGGCCTTTTGAAAACATTGAGGGAAAAAGAGAAAATGCTGGTAACTAGCATTTTATCCTTTTACCCTCAATGTTTTCTACCCTGTCAAAGCAAATAAGTTCATTTGCATCACTTTTATACTTAATGCCTGCAGATGCTCTCAATACGAAAGAATCTAAAATTTGTTGTTTCGGAAAGGGTTGTTAACCTTGTACCAATCCTAAGTTTTTAACAGCACTAAGAAAGAAAGCAATAGAAAACAGTTGAAAAAATGTGAAAATGCTGGTGACCAGCATATTTCTTCAGTTATCCCAAGTTTTTCTGCCCTTCTGAAGACAAATGTCATCAATTGAGCTGTATTAATCTCTCATCTGCAAATGCTTTGAACTTTTGTCCTTTTGGTATAGAGATAAACACTGAATCTGAAACTGTGGAGTCAAGTGAAATTTTATGTGCAAACTCCTCCGGACAAGGGAAATAATCGCTGTTCAAATTAATCACATAATGTGTCCCATCTGTCCACCAGTGCTGAAAATGGCAACACTTTAAATAGATCTCCTCCAGAAGTCTGATGGTATTGTAATCTGGCATGAAAAAAAATCAGGTAATAAGGTGACCTGTGACCTATTTTTAACTCTACCAAACTACTAAATTTTAGACTTATCCAAATTGAAAGCACTTGCAGACGACAAATTAAATGTGATGCAAAAACTAAAATTCGTTCTTGGTTGGGTAGAAAACATTGTGGGAAAGGGGGAAAATGCAGGTTACTAGCTTTTTATATGCCCGTCGAAGACAGGATGTATTATGGGATCACCCATGGCGTCCAGTTCTTTGTCCGGAGCATAACTTTGTCATCTACAGTCCAATTGACTTGAAACTTGGCATTTGTGTTTGTTGCAATAATACGGAGTGCAGTGCGAAAGAACCATAACTCTACCTCGTGCTGTCTATGAGTTATTTCCCTTTGATCGTCATTTTTACAGCATTTTCTGTTTGTCCGGAGCATAACTTTGTCATCTCCAGTCTGATTGACTTGAAACTTGGCATTTGTGTTTGTTGCAATAATACGGAGTGCAGTGTGAAAGAACCATAACTCTACCTTGTGCTGTCTTTGAGTTATTTCCCTTTGATCATCATTTTTACAGCATTTTCTGCTTGTCTGGAGCATAACTCTGTCATCTCTAGTCTGAACATCTTCAAATTTGGTATGTATGATCGTTGAAAAATTACAGAGTGCAGTGCACAAGAACCATAACTCTTCCTAGCAAGAATTTTGAGTTATTTCCCCTTAGATCTTCATTTTTATTGAATTTCTTGCTTGTCCGGAGCATAACTTTGTCATCTTAAGTAGGAATGACTTGAAATATGGTATGCTTATTTGTTGCAATATTTGGAAGTGCAGTGCGCAAGAATTGTAACTCTACCTCGTGCTGTCTTTGAGTTATTTCCCTTTGATCGTCATTTTTACAGCATTTAGTGCTTGTCCGGAATATAACTTTGTCATCTCAAGTCAGAACGACATCAAACTTGGTATGCATGTTTGTTGCAATATTACAGAGAACAGTGCGTAAGAACCATAACTCTACCATGCGCGGATTTTGAGTAATTCCACTTTGATCTTCATTTTTACAGTCCAATTCTTTGTCCGGAGCTTAACTTTGTCATCTCCAGTCCCATTGACTTGAAGCTTGGTATTTGTGTTTGTTGCAATTATACGGATTGCAGTGCGAAAGAACCATAATCTTCCTCATGCTGTCTCTGAGTTATTTCCTATTGATCGTCATTTTTACAGCATTTTCTGCTTGTCCGGAATATAACTTTGTCATCTCTAGTCTCAACACCTTCAAATTTGGTATGCATGATTGTTGAAAAATTACAGAGTGCAGTGCACAAGAACCATAACTCTTCCTAGCAAGAATTTTGAGTTATCCCCCTTAGATCTTCATTTTTGTAGGATTTCTTGCTTGTCCGGAGCATAACTTTGTCATCTTAAGTAGGAATGACTTGAAATATGGCATGCTTATTTGTTGCAATATTTGGAAGTGCAGTGCGCAAGAATTGTAACTCTACCTCGTGCTGTCTTTGAGTTATTTCCCTTTGATCGTCATTTTTACAGCATTTAGTGCTTGTCCGGAATATAACTTTGTCATCTCAAGTCAGAACAACTTCAAACTTGGTATGCATGTTTGTTGCAATATTACGGAGTACAGTGTGCAAGAACAATAACTCTACCTAGCAAGGAATTTGAGTAATTCCACTTTGTTCTTCATTTTTACAGTATTTCTTCCTTGTCCGGAACGGATCTTTGTCACCTAAGTCAAATTGACTTGAGACTTGGTAAATATGTTTGTTGCAGTTACGAAAAGTGCAATGCACTGGAACCGTAACCTTACCTAATGCTCTTTTGGAATTATTCCCTATTCATTATTTTTTTTTTTCCAGCTTTCCATGATTCTCTACAATATAACTTTGTCTTTTCATGTTGGAATGACCTGAAACTTTATATGCATGTTTCCTTAACATTAGAGGAGACATTCATGCCTATTTCAATCACGTACATGATTTCTGCTGCACTACTATTTTCCTCTACCTGCCCTTTACGACTATTATCCCCCCTCGACAATTGGCGGTGGGGTGGGCGTATCTTGCGACAATTTGCCGCTCTTGTTACAGTATTTCTTGCTTGTCCGGAATGGAACTTTGAAGTCTCAAGTCACATTGACTTGGGACTTGGTAAACATGTTTGTTGCATTACCTGCCCTTTGCAATTATCATACCTCCTCGACAACTGGCGGTGGGATGGGCATATCTTGCGACAATTTGCCGCTCTTGTTCTCCTTTTACCATAGCGTTTTCAAAAATCCAATTTCTCAGGGTTGTTAAAACTCGGGTTTGTAAGGTGAAGCGTTAAGGCACATTTCATATGAAGATTTAGAGTCTCTCATCCGCAGGGTCCAAAATTTTCCAGAAAAGGCACTCGTCCTGTAGGACAAGTGACTTTGAAAAAACACTTGTCCTGCTTTGATCCTCGCTCGTCCGACGAGAAAAACCTTTCCATATACTGGTGTAATTGAATTTTGCCAACGCAAGAGAAACTGCTCTTGTGGATTGCACAAAACAATAGTTATTTTCTTGACGTGTCTTTTTTTTCAGACGAAACGGAAACTTTACAACGAACCTTAAATACCGGGTTTTAAAAACCGGTACCAGTCATCCGGTCAAGTTACAGAAATTAATAAAGCCAAAACAACGGAGTTTTTTTAACTGGTTTCGGGAAAGTATTTGCGTTAATGTTAATATCGTTCGTTTTAATAATTAACAAAGTCGCTCGTATTGAATTAGGTCTACCTAAAGCACATTATAAGATTTTTGTTCGCAATAAAAGGCCCCGGGTTATATCATTAGGCTGACTTGATACCGGTCTTTATTTGGAGCGGGGGCCAGCATGTTTTATGTTCTGTTTCAAAATTTGATTTCCTGAATACCCTTAATTCGCTTATTCAATACTGAAATGGCCGTTTTGTTTCCTGTAAGTTAAATATTCATCTGAAAAACTTGTTTTACTATCTCCTATTCACCACTCGTCCTGCCGGACGATCATGACAGATATTTCACTCGTCCTCATCCATTTCTTACTCGTAAATACGAGCGGACGAGTGGATTTTTTGGACCCTGATCCGGTTCAAAGCATTGTACCTTGGCTTTTATCAAAGGTGTTCAAACTGTGTCCCTATGGCTTAACCTTTTACCAAACAACAAAATTTTGGACTGGTACAAATTGAAAGCATTTGCAGACGACAAAATAAATGTTACTGAATAATTGAAATTTGTTTTGGGAAGGATAGAAAACATTGTGGGAATAGGAGAAAATGCTGGTTACCAGCATTTTCTCCTTTCCCACTGTGTTTTCAAAAGTCGTCTTTCACGGGGTCTTTAAAAGTCGGGATTGTGTGGTAAAGGGTTGAAAAAAGGTTTCTCACTGTCAAGAGGCCACATTTTCAGTCAAATGCAGATGAAACTTGGTCAGATTGTTTGTCTTGAACAAACTGAAAGATGGGTCACCTCTGGTCAAAAGTAGGTTACTGAGTGAAATCTTTAAAAAAAAAAACTTGTGTGCACTAAAGAGGCCAAACTTTCAGCCTATTTACCCTTGTATTATGGAGGCCAGTGCACATATCCATCCTTTCCATGAGTTTCTTTTACTAGTACTTTGCACAATATTCTTCCAAAACCACTGGCTGCTTTCCGGCATAACCATCATAGAAACTAGAACTTGTTTTTCTACAAAAAAACAGACGTCTCCCCACTTTTTGGTGTCAGAAGGATTGATATGTCACCAATGCAATTTATAATTGAAATAATGGTCATTTTTCCCCAACAGTTTTCGAGTTATAGAGCGGACACGAAATTGTACGTAAAATGAGTAAGGAAAATAATCAAAGGGAAATAACTTGAAAAATATACAAGCCAGAGTTATGGTTCTTGTGCATAACACTTTGTCTCATGGTGCTTTACAAATGTGTGAAGCTTTATCAAAATATCTTAAAAGGTTTTTGAGTTATAGAGCTGACACGATTTGTGAAGGAAAATAATCAAAGGGAAATAACTCAAAAAATATAAAAGCAAGAGTTATGGTTCTTGTGCATGACACTTTGTCTCATGGTGCTTTACCAATGTGTGAAGTTTTATCATAATATCTTAAAAGGTTTTCGAATTATAGAGCAAACATGATTAGTGACGGACAGACAGATGGAAAGAGAGACAGACGGACGCATGAGGAAAAACAATATGTCTCCCAACCCTGACGGGGGGAGACGTAACAATGCTCAGTGGTGAGAGAAGAATGAATTTTGACCCAACAACTTTGATTAATCCTTGGAAAAAAAAAACTGGTCAAGCTGTGAATTCAAAGAAGCAACCCACTTGTCTCAAGTCCTGTATGTTACTGACTGCGCTACCGGGCTCTGGCAAAATTTTCAGAATACCCGTATTACATAAATGGGATAAATCATTACTCCATTTCTAAAAGGTTATGGCTTGCATCTATACTGGGGATGTATAGGTTAAGAAACGAAAGTTTTTGACATTTTTGCTACTTTTATTTTTCTCATGTTATGAAAAAGTACTAATTAAATCACAAAGTTTATGCAACTTCCCACTTGATTCTTCACCACACCACAAAAAATGTAGACTTGTCCAAATGGAAAGCAATTGCAGATGACAATTCAACTGTTGCTCAAATGAAGGAATGCATCTTTGATAGGGTAGAAAACATTGTGGGAAAAGGAGAAAATGCTGGTTACCAGCATTTTCTCCTTTTTTTCAGAATGTTTACGAAAGTCGTCGTCTTCTGGGTCATCAAACCCAGGATTCTTTCGCAAATGGCAAACCCTTTTACCAGCATTTT
This sequence comes from Hippopus hippopus, assembly GCA_946811185.2. NCBI lineage: Eukaryota > Metazoa > Mollusca > Bivalvia > Cardiida > Cardiidae > Hippopus > Hippopus hippopus. The sequence goes on from OX328112.1 coordinate 7,602,064, forward strand.
CTTCTTTTCTCAAACAGTTTTTGAAAACCTTTAGGACTGTGAAAAATTGAGGATTGTTTGGAAGAAAGATAAGCTTGTTTGAAGATCATTTCTTGCTAAAGCCTCTATCCATATCAGCATTTGTTCTAAGTATGTTGTACCGGTTTCTTTTAATTCTATCCTCCACCGAGCTTTGATCTGCATGTAGTGACATCATAGGACTGAAATTATAGTATTATATCAATGTTACAATGCAAACACAATGGAATATTTAGCACTTTACCACACAATCCCCAGTTTTAACAACCCTGGAGAAGAGAGCGTTTTGAAAACATTGTGGTAACCAGCATTTTCTCCTTTTCCCACAATGTTTCCTACTATTCCTAAGACAATTTTCTCCATTTTAGCCACATTGCATCTCTGTGATCCAAGCATATTCATCACATAATTAGGGATCCATACAAAACAATCTGTCTAACAACCAACTTGATCTTGAGGTAGACCAGTACTTTGACATGCAGAAAATTGACTAATAGCAAAGTTTCGGCCCACGTCAACCTGTGCAGACTGAGCTGGGTCGTCGCTTTTAATTAAACCTCCTTTCCACAGAGCATTAATCATATACATTTTTAAGGAACTTACTTGACAAAATCTGAGCTGCCAGTGGTCTCATAATTTTTTGCCTGATTTTCTTCCTCCTTCTTGTCCTGCATGGCGTAATGTTTGACATTTTTTGTTCGCTGATCTTCCCGCCATTTGGCATTGTCCATCATCTCAGCTAGCTTTTTTTCTCTCTCTTCTTTGGTAAGCTTTCTTCAATGCAAAAATTAATATACGTGTAGGTAAATGTATGTTATCGATCATGTGACATTCCTACAATACTGTGCAAACTCTGGCCAGATTCTAAAAATACTTTAACCCTTTACCACACAATGACGCCTTTTGACTCCCCTGAAGAAGAGGCCTTTTGAAAACATTGTGGGAAAAGGAGAAAATGCTGGCAACCAGCATTTTCTCCTTTTCCCACAAAGTTTTCTACCCTATCAAAGAAAAGTTGCGTCATTTGAGCCACTATGAAATTGTCTTCTGCAAATGCTTTCAATTTGGATAGGTCTTAAATTTTGCCATGTGGTAAAGGGTTAAGCAGCTATGAATCCCATAAACCCTTCACCACACAACCCTGTGTGTAACAACCCTGAGGAAAAAGACTTTTGAAAACATTTTGAAAAAGGCAAAAATGCTGGTAACCAGCATTTTCTCCTTTTCCAACATTGTTTTCTACACTTCTACAATCAAATTTCAGTTTTTTAATCACATTCATTTTGTCTTCTGCAAATGCTTTTCAAGCCTAAAATTTTGTCTTTTGGTAAAAAAAGTTAAGGAAATACCATCTGAAATGAATCTGCAGTGCATGTATAATCTTGGATTTACACTGTCTGATACAGTGAGAATTTTTTAGATGAAAGGAATTTGGAAAAAGCACTATTTGGCTTCTTAGAATAGGCTGGAAATTTGCACTTCATTTATTTTGCAGATTAAATCTTACTCTTAATTCATATTGACTGACCATAATTAACCCTTTGCCAGACAATCCCAAATTTTTATGACCCTAAAAAGGAGGGCTTTTGAAAACATTGTGAGAAAAGGCTGGAAACCACCATTTTCTCCTTTTCCCACAGTGTTTCGAATTCTTCCTATCATGGCCAAAGTTTGTCATTTGAGCCACCTATAGTTTGTCGGCTGCAAATGCTATCAATTTGGACCAGTTTAAATTATTGTCCTTTGGTCAAAAGTTAACAAGGAGTTATACAATTTCATTTTTTTGGAGTAGATCTGCTTTTGGGGCAACATGACAACATGTAAATCATATGGCCTGCAACACGCGAAAAGGGACATTCGAACATTTGCGTAAAGTGTCGTCTCGAATCAGCTTATGCAGGCTGCGCAGGCTAATCCGAAACTACTATTTCCGTTTTTTATGTAATTTTCTGTTTTGCGCAAGTCTATTTTAGCACAAAATCGAATGTAGTCGTAAAGTGCCGTATCGGATTAGCCTGCTCGGACTGCGAAGGCTGATCCGACACAACACTTTACGCAAATGTCCGAATGCCCCTTTTCGCATGTTGCAAGCCATGTCATATCCCTTCCCGTGTTGTGATTCCGTAATTCTTCACCTATAACTATATAGGTAATTTACAAACAAACCAAAAACTATCAAATCACAAATAGGGCAAAAGATATTATAGAGAGAAAACTCTTATTTTTCAACAGCATGATAAACTTTTTGGGAAAACGACATGTTGCTTGTTGAAAACTAATTGCTCCTTTTTCCATAATGTTTTCTAGAGGTGTCCATCGCAAAGATTTTTTTTGTACAATTATGGCTTAAACTTATGTGATGTGCTAGGTGGATTTTGTTGGAGGTGGTGAGAGAAGAAAGAGATCAAGTTATGTAAGAAACCTTTTCTGTTGAGGTGGGGGAGAAGGGCTCTTTGATCTTTGTTTTACTTTTCTCTGTGGTGACCTTGATCTTGACCTTCTCTGTGATCTTTCTGTCTTTGACCTTGACAAAGCAGACTGTTGTTGCGGGTTCTGTTTAAATGAAATTCTAATAAGTCAAAAATACTTAATACATATGTCATATTCTTGTATGTTGAGTGTTGATTCAAAGACATTCAATTCAAAGAACAACTTGGCCCCACTCTGAAAATTTTCCTCCTTTTTCTACAATGTTTTTCTACCCTATCAATACATATTCTTTTATCTGAGTCACACTGAATTTCATCAACTGCAAATGCAGTGTCATCTGGTGAAGGTTTAACCCTTTGCCGCATAGTGCCGACTTTTAACGACTCTGGGAAAGAAGCCTTTTGAAAACATTGTTGGAAAAGGAGAAAATGCTGGTAACCAGCATTTTCTCCTTTTCCCACAATGTTTTCTACCTTATCAAAGAAAAATTGCACCATTTAAGCAACACTGAAATTGTCATCTGCCAAATGCTTTCTATTTGGACAAGGTTAAAATTTTGTCGTCTGGTAAAGGTTTACACTTTTCTCAAACAACAAATACTGTATATGTGGATATATACGTGTGTCAAAAAATTTGAGAAGTACCGATTGCGGACATTTTGCTTAAAGAAATGTTTGCAAATTCAAGACACTCCTTATTTGTTGGTAAACTAGTGGTAAAATATGCAAACAGAAAAGTCTGCGAACTTTTGAAATTTGGGAAATCACAAAAATTTCCACATCACAAAAATTCCCACTTATACCGTATCAGACTCTTCCAAATTCAAGAAATTTGCGTATGACAAATTCAAACCTAGCGCAAATAAGCTTAATTTCTCTGCTTATATAGAAAAGATTGTGGAAAAAGGAGCATTTTTCTCTTATTCCAACAATGTTCTTAATAACTTTCTCCTACGTTGAAATTTGGGATTGTTTGGTACAGGGATAAAGAGTGTTGTACTTAAATGGGTAAAGGTCCATATTTCAGAACCAGTCTCTGTCTGTGTGTTTTTTTGGTTAGTAGGCTCCCCTGGGCTTGAACTACATAATATTGTATAATATATGATCATCGTACTGAGCATGTCAGAATATATGTGTATATTGATGGTATAAACAAACCAAAGATTTGTATCAGAAATTTTTGGACTTGACTTGACACAGTTTTAAAGTATTTTTTTTTTATTTCTATACTGTCTGATTTGCAACATTTTTATTTCCTTTTTTCCATAATGTATTTGAAAGCTTCAGGGTTTCCTCAGGATTTCCACAGAGTTGTAAAACCACAGGTACACTTCCATAACCCATAACCAAATACTCCTGTGTTTTCACAATCCTGAGGGAAAAGACTGCTGAAAACATTGTGATTGTTGATATAGGAGAAAATGCGTCTAACAAACATTTCCTCCTTTTCCCACAAAATTTTCTTCCCTATCAAAGCAAAATCCTTTTATTTAAGCCACATTTTAGTATGCTGTCTGCAATGCTTTCACTTCAGACAACAAAACTTTTGGCTTGTCAGAATTTTGTTGTCTGATAGAAAGTTAATCAACTTACCATTATGACTAGACCATAACCTTTTGGTTTGGTTTTCTCTTCTTCAGAATGTCTGTGGTTTTCCTCATCAGAAGATGAACTGTTACTATTTTCAGAATCTGAGGAGAAATCCTTTCCTTTACTGTTACTATATTTAGTATCTGGAGGAGAGTCATCCTTCTTTTGGTTTCTAATTTTAAAATCTGGTGAATACTTCTGTCTCTTTTTGGTACTGTAGTTAGAATCAGAGGAAGAATCATGCCTGTTCTTCCTACTGTGTTCATCTCTTGGTGAAGATTTCCTCCTCTTTCTGTTACTATTTTTAGCATCAGGGGAGGAAGAATATCTTTTCAATCTAGATTTATTGTCAGATTTAGAATGATTACTTCTAGATTCACCATCTGAGTCACTATCATGTCTGAATTTTCCTTTCCCTGAGTTACCTCTTTCATCACCAGATGATGATGATGATGGTGATGATTCCCGCCTTTGCATCCTTTTTGAATTTGATTTTGAATGCTTTCTTATCCTTTGGTTTTCTTCTGAACTGCTATCAGCACTTGATCTAGATTCATTTCTTTTACTCCATTTTGGTTTCCCATATTTTTTAGCATGTCCACTTGATTTTCCGTAGGCACCGACATCTCTACCCTTCCTATCTTCTCTATTCCTTTCACTATATTTATCTCTATACCTATCATCCCTAACCCTATCCACATTTCTACTATATCTCTCTCTACTTTCATTTCTACTACATCTCTCTCTACTTTCATTTCTACCATATCTCTCTCCATTTTCATTCCTTTCATATCTATCACGTTCAGTTCTTTCATATCTATCATAACTTCTTTTAGATCCTCTATCTATCTTATCATCAAAATCATCCGGATCATTTCTCCTCCTTTTACTTCTTTCCTCACTTTGACGATCACTCTTTCCATACTCTGAATCATTTCTTTTGTCATATCTCTCATATTTACTTTGTTCATGACATCTTTTCCCATCTCTATCTCTAGACCTTCTTTGTTCAAATTCTTCCTCAGATCGAGAACTAGATCTTGCTCTTCCGTTCTTGCCCTTAAAACTTCTACTACTTCTATATTTGTCCTGATCAGAACTTTCCTCCCTCCTATGACCATTTTTACTGTTTCTACTCCTACCTTCAGTGACTCTCTCTGTATCAGAGCTTGCTTCCCTTCTGTTTTTATACTTGGAATATTTTTGTTTGTCTTCCCTTCTGTCCATCTTGTCTCTTTCATTTCTTTCCCTCCCTCTATCTGGGGACTTTCCTGACTGTTTGGAACTGCTGCCTGACTGTTTGGATTTCAGGATGTTCAGGTAAGCTGACATCAGATCATCTTCACTGTCTTCCGAATCAGAACTACTTCCACCACGCTTTTTCTTCTTGGATTTTTTCTTTTTCTTTGTATTCTGAGTTTCAAGCTGGTAATACAAAGTTCAAATGAAATTAAACCTTTAAACCTTTATCACACAGCAAAATTTTAGACTCGACCAATATACTGAAGGAATTAACGGACAACAATTCAACCGTTTTTCAAATGATAGTATTTGTCCTTGAGCAGGTAGAAAACATTGTGGGAAAAGGAGAAAATGCTGGTCATCTGCATTTTCTCCTTTTCTCACAATGTTTTCAAAAGGCTTCGTTATCAGGGTCATTAAATTTTGGGATTGTGTGGTATAAGGTTAACAGGTGACAAAATGTTAGCATTTGCAGCTGACAGAAGAAATGTGGCTAAAAAAATAGAATTTTCTGTAAACGAGTAAACAGTTGTGGGAAAAGGAGAAAATACTGATTATCAGCAATTTCTCCTTTTCACACAATGTTTACCTTCCTAAAAATGATTCTGATCATTTGTACTACAACTGATATTAAGCACGCTACAAATGCTCTCGAGTAAGACAGGTCTAGGATTTTGTTGTCTAGTAAAGAGTTAAATATGCAAATCATGAAAACGTCAAAGGTAAATGGAAAAAGAATATCAACATTTTCAACAAAATGGCAAGTTATTACAATATTCATCATCTATAGTGGTTGGTGCCTCCAGATTCACAAGTTCAAAATTACAAAGTGAGCAAATCTGATGGCAAAAAAAAATGACAACATAATAATATATAACCCAAAAGAAACAATCATAGGTTTAAGAAACTGCTGGTAAAAATTTAAAGTGATACAGTTGATTGAAACTTAAATTAACCCTCGGACCATCAAATAAACCCAACGCACATATCTAGTCTAAAAATAAGAACGAAATAATTGCAATTCAAGGTTACTCTTGTCCAAAATGTCTCAGTGAAGCAGATAGTGTAGATAAAAGATCAGGCTGCATGTTCTGTGCAGTCTAATCTTGATCTATGCTGTCTGCTAGGGCAACTGTAGTTGTGAAAAGCACAGAGATACAGAGATGAGAGTATTTTTGGGATTCAGAAACCAATATCTCTGAACTTCTTCACAACAAACTTATGCTCTCTGTACCCATTAGAATGTTCTAAATGCATAGATGGGAACTATCTGAGTCTCAACATCCCATCTTCTGAGGATCTAAGAACTCATTGACTAATTTGATGTCTTGAGACAACTCACAGCTTTTTGAAGTCTTTTCATTTTCACAGGATTTTCCAGAAGCTTCCTCCTAGCATCTTCTTCCTTTTGTCTGCCAATAAAAAAAAGTAAATTCAGTAACAAGCATTTTCTCCTTTCCTCACAATATTTCAAAAAACCATCATAATCAGGGTCTTCAAAGCATTGAATTCTTTAGTACAAGATAAAATCAATAGATGACATATGAATCAACTGGGCCTTATCATCATTGTTGATGATATTTCATGTAAAGTGACTTTAGTATCATTAAGTTTCAGTTAATTATAACCTAATTTACAATTTTTTTTTCATCTGTGTTTAACACTTGCACTGCTAAGCCCGACTTTGTGCCCTTTTGTGGACAGTGAAGATCATGATCAGACTGTGCAGAACATGCACAATGAAAATAAAAGGAAATTCTCACCTTATTGCAAATAAAGGATCCAGTCTCATCTTGGCTTGAGCATCCATGGCAATGTTATGTTGTATTCTTTCTTCAAAAATGGCTCCATACTGATCTGCATTAAAGAAACAGAATTACTGGTATAAATGAGCCATGCTCAGTGAAAAGGGGGTTTAATGCATCTGCAAAAAGTATCGACCCAGGTCAGCCTGCGCTGTCCGCGCAGTCGGACCTGGGTCAAAACTTTTTGCTTTTAGTGAATTTTCTGCATGTATCAGGATCATTCTATCTAATGATTCAGTCCAATGTTAAACAAAGGGCTAAGCAGTGCCTTGCCCATGGTCATTCAAGATGCAACAGATGCAAGCATGAATGGAACAAGAATTTCCTGAAGATAAATCCAAAGCAATTTTGCAGAAAAAGGATTTTGATAACATAACAGAAAAAAGGAGGAAATGCTGGTAACCAGCTTGGTCTTTTCCTAAAATACTTACTACCCTTTCACAGATAAATCCTATCATTGAATCTGCAAAATGCTTTCAAAATGGATGAGTGGTTTGGTAAAGAGTTAAATAAAATTTTAGACTTGTCTTAATTGAAAGCATATGCAGACAACAAATTAAGTGTAGCTCAATTGTTGATATTTTTCTTTGAAAGAGTAGAAAACATTGTGGGAAAAGAAGAAAATGCTGGTATTAACCAAAAGCTTTCTTTCTCACTCATCAAAACTCCAGATTTTGTGGTAAAGGGTTAGTGACTGATTCAAGGAGGTCCCTTAGATTCAAGATCAAACTGCACATTATATATGAGCCGTGCTCTGGCAAAAGGGGGCTTAATGCATCTCCGTTATACACGATACTAGCCCAAGTCATCACATAATTATGGATCCATAGGAGCCGTTTTTTTGAATAACCGACTTAATCATGAGGTAGATTGGTCCTTTGACAAACAGAAAATTGACCAATAGCGAAAAGTTTCGGCCCAGGTCAGCCTGCGCAGACTGCGCAGGCTGACCTGGGTTGATACTTTTCGCAGATGCATTAAGCCCCCTTTTCACAAAGCATGGCTCATATAGTTTGATCTTAATCTGCACCATCCAAAGACATAAACTGATTCTCCTCTACAAATAATGTAATAGTGAGAAGATAAATTTACAATACCGTCTTGGTTTTCCTCCTTTTCATTGCCAACTTTATCAATTCTCTTTCCCAGTAGAAAGTCTTCAGTATCTGGCTTGCTTTCTTTGTACATCCATTGTAATGGGGTGTCCCCTTTCCTGAAGAAAAAAAAAAAAGAGTACAAAAAGTGGGTGCCAATGCTCACCTGCAGTTGCTTTAAGAAATAGATTGATATTCAGTGAAAATTCTAAGTTGAATATTTCAGTGAAAATTCTTAGTAAAAAAAAAAAATGGCATACTGTAATTGTATAAAAAATATTTGAAGAGTGACCTGTCCCTATTGTTGTATGGGTTCCCCTTTTGATAGTTAACAACTAGTACGAGTTTGAAGTAAGTATCAATTTTTTTCAGCAATGACAGAGATCTCATAAAATGTCACAGATTTTGCATGACAGCAATGCAGACGACAACAGGGCTATGACGGAACCTTGACGCTTTCTTCGAAAACAGCCGAGCTAAGAACAAACAGAATCAACTCTATACCAGGCAATAAAATTTATAGACTTGTCTAAACTGAAAGCATTTTCAGAAAAAAAATTGCATGTCTTAAACAATTTGATTTTTTCTTCGAAGCAATAGAAAACATTGTGGAAAAGGGAAAAAATGCTACCATGCATTTCTTTTTTCCCTTGCTGTTTTTTAAATCCTTAACCCTAACATAATTTCAACATATCCTGTGGGTTAATTTGTATACATTACATAACCCAATGCTTTACATTATTGACCTCAGAATTAGAGCAATATACAGAATAGTTGATGAATACAGTCCCTTAAAGGCCTGGTAGTGGCCAAAAGTAAACAATGCAGGTGTTAAAATACAATTAGATTTAAATCATATCAATTAAGTGTGGAAACTGTTGTGAAGATAACAATCTGTTATTGTGTGGTCTTTAAAATCAGGTAGTAAGTAAACTTAAGATAGGGCAAATTGGCAACTTTTGCCCTTAAGATTGATTTTTCTGCCAGCTACTTACACTTGGACTGGTCATACAATAACAGACAGTCATCTTCACTAAAATTTCCATACTTTTAATTTGTATGATTTAAATTTAAATGCATTTTAACACCTGCATTGTTTAATATTGGCTGCTACTGGGCCTTTAACTTATTTTGTAGTTTGACTAATTCAGATCTAAAGGATGAATTTTAGTGGACATGTCCTGCAGTCAATTTCCTGAAATACAGTTTTCCGTTTAAAATGTTGCTGTAACGATATTTAGTCCTCATCAAAAGGCACTTTTTGTAGCTCATCCTTCAATCGTAAGATTTCACTGTATATGAGCTATGCTCTGTGAAAAGGGGGTTTAATAAATCTGCAAAAAGTTTAGACATAGGTAAGCCTGCACAGTCCACACAGGCTGACCTGTGTCAAAACTTTGTGCTTTTGGTAAATTTTGTACATGTCCGAGGACTATTCTTGTATATGATTCTACCACATAATTCAGTTGTTGTTGGACAAAACAGCTTTTATTCATCAAGCATTATGTGATGACTTGCCTGGTAAAGTAGATTGTATAGATACATTAAAACCCCTTTTCACAGAGCATGGCTTATAAATTTTTGGTTGAAGTAGTAAGGGAGAACTCACTCTTTCTCTAACAGCAATGTTTTTGCTTTTTTTCTCTCTTCATTGTCCATTTTACTCGCTTCTCACAGCAAAACCTAGAAACAGAAAAATATTCTCACCTTTTTATAATTTATCTCACCATAGTAACATACTTGTCTTTTACAAATCTTTTATTTTAAAAAACAAATTTACAGCAAAAGAGCTATGAAAATATTTTGATGTTTTCCTCAGAAAAACAGTTGTGCTAAAAAGTCATTTGAAAGTATGCAAGTTTGATTTCAAAAATACTATACCAGGGTTTGTCAAAACCCTAGATTGAGTAGTAAAGGTTTAAAATAATGACATGTGAGAAAATGTCAAAGTTTTAGCATGACAACACAGATGAAGGTAGCGAGTTACCTATGACTATATCTAAAAACAGTCAAGCTAAAACGTCCTGTGTCAGTACACATTTCTGTTTCCAAAAACACCAAAAAGTTTGGACTCTTAAAAACTAACAACATTAGCAGACTCCAGTCTAAGGGTAACTCAAATGAATGGAATGATCTTAAAATCAATGTTGATTTATGCATCAAACATAAAATATTCAAGAGTAAAGAAACACAATTCAACAATTTTGTTTTGTGCATAAAAAAATTAGTAAATCATATTGTACAATTATGATACACTAATTATTGGCTGAAATAACATACTGTATGTTCAATCACAGGTGCCTGACATGTCTGGTATCATACAACTCCCTATATAGGAGTTTGTATGATACCAGACATGTCAGGCACCTGTGCGTCGAATGTGTTATGGGCCGAGAGTGTTATGGGCTGAAACGACCTCGCTGACAATGGAAAGATTTGAAACCCTGCCAGATGACACGCAGCAGACAAAAGTTAACCCTCTTTACAAAATAAAATGCAGCATTTGCTTTTAAAAAAAGATTAGAAAAACTTAGGAAATTTTCCGATAAGAAATATTTATCACCATATTCACGACCGTTTTGTTTCACTGGATGTGTAAAACGTCACGGTACACATGAATCTATGACGTCATACTCATAAACACACGTATTGAGAAATACGGCGAGCAAGATATTCAATTAGCGAGATTTTTTTGCATTTAGAATTTTAAGGAAGAAATGTCAGAGGCAGCAGATGAGCAGAATCTTAAGGGTGGCCATGCCCCTGCTGGTATTGCCAGATGAAATTACATAAATTACTTGGATATTGTAGACATATGGTGCTAAACGAGCCTTTGGCCTCGTGGCTTAAAAGTTGTTGACATTTTGTACTGTATTTACTTTTTGTTTGGACGTTTGTCTCTACACAAACACACAAATATTAGACTCGTCCAAATTGATAGTAGAGGCAGACGGAAAATAAAATGTGGTTCAAATTATGAGATTTGTGTGTGATAGGTGGTTAGAAAACAGTTTGGGAAAAGGGGAAAATGCTGGAAACCAACAATTTCTCCTTTCCCAAAATGATTTCTGTCTTTTCAAACAAATTACATTAATTGAGCTACATTCAACTTTTCGTCTGCAAAGGCATTTAATTTGGACTGATGTAAAATTTTGTTGTCTATTAAAGGATGAAACGAAAATAATGGATAGAAATTACTTTAGCAGACCCCTGAAGTAAACAAACTGTTTACGTTCTTTATTATTATTATATTATCTTTATTATCATTCATAACTTGTTATGCTTTGAAAGACTTGCACATCCATCTGTTTGCCATTACAGCAGGATTGGGGCGAAGCAGACCCAATTAAAGCATGAGCAAGTTGTAGTGGTTTGAGGCTTGTTCACAGGGATTCCCCTGAATTCTCTGAGATTGCCAAGTTCCATGCTGTGGTGTTAGAGAACCCCAACTTTCAAGGAAACTCCCAGTGGACTAAGCTAGATCCACTACAAGTTTACGAGGGTCTGCTAAATTAACTGCATTCCAACAATAATATTTCAGTGTTTATCTATTTCAGTAAAAGTAGGTGGGATGAGAGTAGCCACACATAAGAAGGAGAAACATGTGGAAGAGGCTAAAGCACCGGAGGAAGAAGACGACAAGGAAGAATATGAAGTGTGAGAAAGATTTCATTGTTTCTTTCAGCCTGATAATCTAACATACCATTGTGTTAGATACCTGGGCTGCGTTTTGATACATTGCACAGACTTACGCAAATTATTTGAGATTGTATAGACACACATGTGATCCCTGCTCTATCCAAAGATATGGGCTGGGGTAAAGTTAGGCAAATATTTCTCAAAATATAGAGTTATGCAGTTTAGTGAAATATGTTTTCGAACTTGATGCTTGCTTTCCTAGACTTGGTACCCAAATTTTGTGATTACACAGTTTAGTGAAAGGCAGCCCTGGTGTCACAGAATAGATACACTGATTGCCTGGAGGTAAATGAAATTAAGCTGACATCTTTACAAGATGACAAAATTTAGGGTTCGTAGAAAGTACATGTATTTGCAGACAATATTATTAACTCCGAGATTTCCATACAACAAGATTTTAGACTTGTCCAGACCCAAAGCATTTGCACACTAATGTTAGATTTAATATCTTTATTTTCTTTTTCAGACCTGCCAAGACTGATAAGCATCATCAACAGTTACTGATTTCTGGTGTTGTTACTAAGGTAACTTTACATCCTTTTAAGCCCTTATTTTTCTTTATTTCCAAGTTCGGGCACTTAGGGTATTACTCAATCAGCAATGTTTGTTCAGTTCGATTTTTCTTGCTGTAATTATGAATGCTAACAGATCAGACTTCATCCCTTTTCAAATTATTTGAGGATTGGTCTTGGTTGAATTTGTCAGAATGTTTGTCTTGATAAAATCTCAGACAGGTTCAAAATTGGATCACATCAGGTCAAAAGGTAGGTCACAGGGCCAAATATTAGAAAAACCTTATGTGCTCTCTAGAGGCTATATTTTCAGCCTGATACTCATGAAACTTGGTCAGAATGTTTGTCTTATTATGGGACAATCATGCTCTCTCTTAACTCATTACCAAACAACAAAATTTTAGGCTTGTCTAGATCGAAAGCATTTGCAGACGACAAAATAAAAGTGACTGAAAATTTGAAATTTGTTTTGTGAAGGGTAGAAAACATTGTGGGAAAAGGAGAAAATGCTGGTTATCAGCATTTTCTCCTTTTCCCACCATGTTTTCAAAAGGCTTCTTTCTCAGGGTCGTCAAAAGTAGGGATTGTGTGGTAATGGGTTAAACAATTCTTTATCATACAACAAAATTTTTTACTTATCCAAGTCCAAAATATTTGTAGACAACATACTGACTTTGGTTCAATAAATTGGATTTGTCTTTGGAAGAGTGGGAGAATATATGCTGGTTACCAACATTTTCTCCTTTTCCCACAATGTTTTCAAAAGCCTTTTTATCAGGGTCAATAAAATTGGAATTTTTGTTTGGTAAAGAGTTAATCTTTGACAGAACATTGACCTATCTTGTAGCTTTTACGTTTTATTGTATATACCTGGTCTTTATTATAGGGTGACAAAGACTTCCCCGAGGCGGCTGTGAAGTCTTACCATGAAAAGCCTCACCCAACCCACGAAAACAGGTCACCCCACCAGCATTCACACAACAGAGTTATTCAGCAACCCAGAAAACAGTAGATGTATGAGATTGGTGCAAAAACAAGTATTGTACGGGACGATGGAAGGCATTACTGGATTTAGTGGATTATGGTTTATATGTATTTTCATGATGATGGATGTAGACAGAAGTAGATGACTTTAACTCTTTATTATTTAACCCTATACCACACAATCCTGACTTTTTACAATCGTAATGTAGAAGGGTTTGAAAACATAGTGGTAAATTTACGACCCTAATGGAGAAAGCATTTAAAAACATAGTGGTAAAGGACAAAATGCTGGTAACCAGCATTTTCTCCTTTTCACGCAAAGTCTTCTACCCTATTACAGACAAATTACATCATTTGAGCCACATTTAAATGCAAATGCTTTCAGTTTGGAAGTGTGTACATTTTTTTTTGTGTGGTAAAGAGATAGACAGAAATAGATGACTTAACTTTTACTAAACAACAAAATTTTAGAATAGAAAGCAATTGCAGGTAACATATCAAATGAGGCTCATATCAAGAGATTTGTCTTTGATAGGATAGAAATATTGTAGGAAAAAGAGAAAATGCGGGTTACCAGCATTTTTTCTCTTTTCCAACAATGTTATCTAAAATCTTTTTTATCAGGGTCGTTAAAATTCAGGATTATTTGGGAAAAGGTCAACACTTAGGTTAACCCCTTACCAAACATTTCAGAGTTTAAAAGACCCTGAGGTTGAAGCCTGTTGGAAATTTAGTGGAAAAAGCAGAAAATAGTGGGATGATCACAGTATTATCTCCTTTTTTTTTTTACAGTATTTTCTAAACTTTCACTATCACGTGGCATTTTTAGACCCATCTTTGATGTTGTGTGAAAATGCTGTCAGTGTGGACAGGTTTAAAGTTTTACAATGACGGGTTCAAGAAAAACTGATACACATAAGTATGGAGATATTGTCATTCTATAAATATTGTTTCTATTCTAATACATTGCGGGTATACATTTGATTTTTGTCATGAAAGCCAACAAAACGTGCACCAACAACATGTATGTTAGTGAAGAACTTAATAAGTTTTAGGTGTTGCAAATTTGAAATGATCATATCAACTCTTACATGTGTATGAGTGGTGCTCTGACAAAAGGGGGTTTTATGCATCTCCATGATACTATATACCAAGCAAGACATCACATAATTATGGATCCATAAAGTCCATTTTGTGTAACAACCGACTGAATCACGACTGGTCCTTTTACATGCAGGAATTTTGCAAAAAGTTTCGACTCATGTCAGCCTACGCAGTCTGTGCAGGCTGAGATGAGTCGAAACTTTTTGCAGATGAATTAAACCCCCTTTTCACGAAGCCTGACTCGTACATTTTTTGTTCTCATATTTTTTAGGATGAAAATGTTCGCATTGTAAGAGGAAGAGGATACTGAAAAAATCTGAAAAAATCATGGATGGAAAAATTAAGTTTTTGATCACTTCACAGTTTCTGCCTTTTCAGTACAAATTGACTCAATGTGATTTATTTTACTGGCTTTTTCTGTGACTTTCAGGTCAGAAATTACTTTTCAATGTTTTTTTAGTCATTTTTTTTTTTCTAATTTATGACAGTTTAGGCTAGCTTCAATGTTAAGACACAATATATACAAAAAAGACAAGGAAAAGTGATGTGGAAAGAAAATTCATGTCTTTTTCATGATATGAAGATCATTAAAGTTAAAGCAGTATCTGCTGTAGCACATGTTATTTACATAAGTCATCGTTGAAGGAGAAAATTGTAAAAGAATGTGAGCATGTGGATGAAAGGGAACTTTTTCCCTCCTGTTAACCCTTTGCCACACAGTCCCAAGTTTTAATGACCCTGTGGAAGTAACCTTTTTGTAAACAGTGTCAGGGAAGGAGAAATTGTTACAAGCATTTTCTCCTTTTCCCACAGTGTTTTCTAGCCATTCAGTGACAAATACTGTCATTTGAAATGCATTTTAAGCCTTTAGCTGCTAAGCGCGACTCACTGACCTTTTGCAGACAGTGTAGATCAAGATCAGACTGCACAGAACGTGCAGTCTGATCTTGGATCTACACTATCCGAGAAGGAGATATTATTCTCCAAAACATATTTTTGATATTGCAGTATTAGGGTTTTTACTATCGGCTTGAAAGTTTCATTTGACTTAGGTATTTAGCCAGATAAGGGTTAGTTGTAATCTATAAATTCCTTTAATATGGACAAGTCTAATTTTTTTCCATGTGGTAAAGGGTTAGAATAATTCTACGCAGCAGGAATATTAGACCTTTACGAACATTACGAAGAAATTATTCATAAAGAGTGTATTTTGGCCATGCTCTGGCTAAAGGGGAATCTAATGCATGACTGTTATGCATTATACAAAGCAAGTTATCACATGAAAAAGGATGTATAAAATCATTGTAATTTAACAACTGACTAATTCATGAGGTAGTATGTCCTTTGACATGCAGAAAATTTGCAGAAAATTTACAGAAAACAAAAAGTTTTGACCAATGTCAGCCTGTTCAGTCTGAACAGACTGACATTAGTCAAAACTTTTTGTGCGGACTGCACAGGCTGACATGGATTAAGCCTTTCCCAAACAATCTCTGGTTTCTACGACCCTGAGATAGAAGCCTTTTGAAAACATTGTGGGAAAAGGAGAAAATGCTGGTAACCAGCATTTTCTCCTTTTCCCACAATGTTTTCTACCCTGCTGGAAACAAATTTCAGTTTTTGAGTTACGTTTATTTTGTCATCTGCAAGTGCTTTCATTTTGGACCAGTCTAAAATTTTGTCGTTTGGTAAAGAGTTAACACTGTTTTGCAGATACATGAAGCCCCCTTTTCACAGAGCATGGTTCATTTGTTTTATGCATTTGAGTTAGTTTCGGGTTGAACGAGTTTTGTATACAACATACTGGTATATACAATAGTGCTAAATGTTTATGTGTTCTTTTGATTTTGATATGCAAAAACATAGATAGCTTCGTTGTTTTTTTTCCCCTTTGATTTTTTTTTCCCCATGTTTTTTTCTTGTATATGTTTTAGTTACATATTTCCACAACTAGTGATTTTTGTTTTCTTTCAAGAATAAAATTTTAGTTTTCCTTTTTGGTTTTATTCAGAAAACAAAAAATAGGAAATACATGTATTACAAACAGTTTTGAAGAAAATTTTATTGCTTTGGTCTGAGTATAAAGTATTTTAACCCTTATTCCGCTAAAAAAAATTAAATGAAACTTTCAAGCAAATTGTAAAACCCCAATTGATGATATTTCACATTCATTTTTTTGGAGAAAAATATATCCTTATCAGCAAAGGCAACTTAAGTTGTGAAAAGCCCTGTAGGTGTTAACCCTTTGTTTTAATCTTGAGGGATAAGTTCTATGGAAACACTGTGGGAAAAGAAGAAAATGCTGGTAAGCAGGGTTTTCTCCTTTTCCCACAATGTTTTCTAACTTTTGAAAGAAAAATTTCAGGGTTTGTGAAAATTTTGTCATCTGCAAATGCTTTCAATTTGGACAAGTCTAAAATTTGTTGTTTGGTATAGAGTTCAGATCCATCTTTGACATGATTACTGTTAGTTATGGATATTATTATACATGTATTATTTAGTTGAAATTACTTTTCTAATTCAAAAGTGCTATCTCGTTTGCTTTTCTTATATCGTTTTCTTGTTATTACCACAGGTCTTTGATGCTCTGTTGGTCTATCACAAAACAGAGACATTTTCATTGCTTGATCATCAGACACAGTTACTAAAATTAGCTTATTTGCACAGTGCCTCTGTATTGTGTTGTTATGTATAATATAGAGTTAATGCACCAGTGTGCTATTATTAGTTACGATGTCCAACGATCAACCAATGAAAATGTTGGTGTTTGGTGATAGCCTAATGGAACTTCAGTGGCTTAAGTTATAAACTTAGCTTTACCTCCTTTTTATGCAATGGTGACAGGATCATGTGAAATAAACATGAAAGTATTTTATGTTTTGTTTGATTTTGTTATACTTTAATGTCTAAGATCATGAAAGTATTTTATGTTTTGTTTGATTTTGTTATACTTTAATGTCTAAGATTTTTTTTCCTTTTCCCCACAGTGTATTCCAAAGGCTTCTTTCCATGGGTCATTGAAAGTCAGCAGTGTGCGCTGAAGGATAAATCTCTGGTCTGATAATCAGCATTTTCTCCTTTACCCACAATTTTTCTACCCTTTCTGATTTATTCACTGGTCTGATAACCAGCATTTTCTTCTGTACCCACAATGTTTACTGCCCTGTCTGAGTCGATTCCTATCCTTATAGCCACATTAAATCTTGTGGGAGACAGTGGTGTAGTGGTAAAACGTCTGCCTCTTACATCCAAGGCTCTGGTTTCGGATCCAGTGATGAGTCAGGGACAACCTTTGGAACCATCTACATCAGGATGCATGTACTAGTTAAAGATACATCCTTACAGCTAGAGGGAAAAAATGCTGTTAAAACTTGAAAGTGTGTAGAATGGCTTAGCTGTGTAAACATTGATAAATTACCAATATATATGTGTAAGGGATAGAAAAACTCACGGGATTTGTCCTCATTTAAAACTGGAAACAACAACAGCGATTGCTTTAAAGGCCTCCAAAACACAAAATGCATTTTCTATACGTCGTAAGCTGTGCGATCTTGCAGCCATCAGAGGCAACATTTGGCATGACAATACAAGAACTATTATAGTTTTATCAAATCAGGATAAAATTGGTTAAAAACAGGCTGAAAAAGATTATAGATGTATCTTTAAGGTTTCCAGGAACAAACCACCAAGAGTAATTAATAGTAGTTGTTTGAACTTGTTTCACAATCGATATAAAATAAACAGGATATTAATTTTGTTTTTTTGGTGAAAGATCGAAATTTATTTCATCGAGTGAATATTATGTAAAACAAATATTCTATTTATTTCATGCTTCTAACCCTTTTTTGGGGGGACTTACATCAAAATCCAGCACAGTTCTTTCGTAAATTCAACATGGCGTACCCCCTCTGCATAACAACACATTACAATATTACGTAAAGCATGAGAAATTTTGGGTAAGTTACGTCATATTTCCATCTGGTTGAGTGGAACACGCATTTTACCTAGGTAACCAGTGCACGGTAACTACTGTTTCCATCTTCAAATGAAGAGTTGGAAAATAAAATCAGTATTTTTCACTAGTCATAACCATGAAATATCGAAAAATATTCCACTGTTATTTCTCAATAAACTACCAGAAAGCATGAAATAAATACCGTTAGGTTAAAACTATTAACTCTTTACCAAACAAAAAAATTTTTAGACTGGTCCAAATTGAAAGCAATTGCAGATAACATAAAAAATGTGACTCAAAAAATTGAAATTTGTTTTCTGAAGGGTATAAATCATTGTGGTAATCAGCATCCTCTCCTTTTTTTTTCCCACAATGTTTTCTAAAGGCTATATCCATATGGTCATTAGAACTTGGGATTGTGTAGTAAAGAAATGCTTAACCAATTCTGTTGTTTGGCAAATATTTAACCCTCTACCACATGACAAAATTTTAGAATCATCCATATTGAAGGAATTTATAGATAACAGTTGGAAGGTTATTCAAATGATAGCATTTGTCTTTGAATAGAGAGAAAACATTGTTGGAAAAGGAGAAAATGCTGGTTACCAGCATTTTCTTCTTTTCCCACAATGTTTTCAAAAGATTTTTAGCTCCACTGGCCAAAGGCCAGCGGGCTTATGTCATGTCCCGGTGTCCGTCGTGCATCCGTCTGTCCGTGCGTTAACTTTTATTTCAAACATCTTCTCTGAAACTAGCCATCCAAATTTGAAACTTCACAGAAATTATCCTGCCATGGACTTCTTCAGATTTCTTGAAAGAATTTGATTCCTTCAAAAACTCTGGTTGCCACAGCAACAAAACTGAAAAATATTGAAAATTATTAAAAATCTTCTTCTCTGAAACCATAAGGCCCAGGGCTAATGAATTAAAGATTTGGCATGTAGCTTTATCTAATGGACCTTTAACAAGTTTCTTCATATTATAGGCCTGGGGTCAAAAATGGCTCCATGCCAGGGATCACAAATTTAACATGGGCTTGCTTATATAGTCACTTTAATTTAAATATTAATCAAGGGAAAGAACTCCTGTTATAAAGGATAAAGTTTGTTACTATTTACCTCCCTTGATTATCAAACTACAGTGATACATGATTGGTGCTAGGTATTTAAGTTTTTTGATAGAAAATATTCTGCTATCAGTGAGAGTGATTCATTTTGATGCTAATAGTTATGCTCACATGAGTGGAATATTAAATTCCAAATAAGGTTTCTATCATTCAGTTTTTTTTTTTTCCAAGAACTTTACTTTTTATGCCAATGAATAAACCTGTTTGTATTGCCTGACAATGTTCAATGTTTTGAAAGCCTTCTCTTTCAGGGTCATCAACACTTTGATTTGTGTGGTAAAGGGTTAAAAAGCCAGTGGAGCGATACAGGGCCAACATGGCCCTCTTGTTTTCTCAGTGTGCTTATAAGTCTGGATTGTTTGGTAAAGGGTTAAAACTTGAATTCATGTAGACTGTCTGAAAAGGTTTCATGAAGTAATGAGTTAACTCTTTACTACAAGACAAAATTTTAGATTAATTTAGAATGACAACAACTCCAGGCGATAAATGAAATTTGACTCAAATGGAGGGGTTTGAGAAAACATTTTTGGAAAAGGAGAAAATGCTGGTTGCTAGCATTTTCTCCTTTTCCAAAAATGTTTTCAAGAAGCCTCTTTCTCAGGGTGGTTAAATTGTTTGGTAAAGGGTTAAATCACAAAAGATTTCTCTTGAAGCCTAGCCCAGTAGCTGAGTTGGTTGTAATGTACAAGACTTGAAAAAAAAAAAGGGGGGGGGGGGGTGTCCTTGGTTTGAATCACCAACTCCATCAGTTTCTTTCTGTGGAATGATGATAGTAATAGAAAGCATGGAAAGGTGCACAGGCCACTGCTATAAAACTGAAATAATGTTGAAAACGGTGTTTAACACCATACAAATGCAAAAAAATGCTCTTGAAGTACAAGAAAGAAAACAACTGCAGACAAAAACACATTTAAATGAGTTTTAATATTAATTGACATACATTTATGAAGTAAGCCATATAAAAAATACAATGTATAAATGCAGCAAAAAAAGGTCAGGTTAAAAGATTATGTATCAATTAGCGATAAAATTTCAAACAACAGGCATTAAATCATGTGTATTTTATAACAGTTCTTGTTATATACTTTAGATTGAAATCTTAAAAAAATTTCTAAGTTAAAAAAAAAAATCATAGTAGCACCTTGTTAAAATTTGATATTGAAATTGATTTAAAAAAGAAAGGGGAGGGGTAAATTTTGTTCAATAACCCTTTACCAGAGGACCTCGAGCTTTAAAAATCCTGACAAAAAAAGAAAAAAAAAAGTTTTTGAAAACATTGTGGAAAAAGGAGAAAATGCTGTTGACCAGCATTTTCTCCTTTTTCCATGTTTTCTAGCCTATCAGAGAACTTAAGCTCATTTGCACCAAATTTGAAGTTTTACCTACTAATGTTATTAGCCCTTTACCACTTAACCCCAAGTTTTAACGACCTTGAGGAAGAAAGTTTTTGAAAGTATTGTGGAAAAATGAGAAAAATACTGGTTACCAACATTTTCCCCTTTTCCAAAAGTGTTTACTACTGTTTCAAAACAAATCCCATAGTTTGAGCCATATTCCATTTATCATTTGTGATTGCTTTTAATTTGTATGAGTCTAAAATTTTATCATCTGATAAAGATTAAATCTGCAAGGCTAAAAAATTTGTTTTTTGGGAAAGGGCTAAGTTCTCCATACAGATGTAAATTTTACTAAAGCTATGGATGGTGTCAGTTTCCAAAGAAATTCCATCAGAACTACATAAAATGTACTTACTACAGCATTGAAAAGATATGTACCATAATTGAGATTTTTTTATTTAGATCCAAAAGAGTAGAGTATATTGTGGGAAAGGGAGAAAATGCTGGTTACCAGCATTTTCTCCTTTTCCCACAAAGTTTTCAGAGGGTTCTTTCCATTGGGTTGTTAAACATGGGATTGACTGGTGAAGAGTTTTTTAGGTTGCTAAGCAAACAAAAAATAACATTTTCAGTCAGTTTCAATGATCCAAACATCAACAAATTTGGAAAAATATTTGAGCACAAGATCTAGCAAAATACCATACAGCACTGACTGAAGATAAGTTTATAGACTCTTTGCAGTCTGATCTTGATCAATATTTTTCACAGATACACCTAAAGTTGTCCTTTGCATACATCACAAAGTATCACACAGTGTTTATCCGAGAATTTGTATTCTGTGCAGCTCTGATCTTAGTACATAAAAATTTCCGCAAAAAAACCTGAAGTTTTTTTTATTAAAAAACAATCTCCGACTTCTGTGCAGTCTGATCTCTATAAACACTTCTGCAAATAAAGCTAACAGTTGTTTGTTTAAGAATTATTTACACATTCTGTGCAGTCTGATCTCAATAAACTTTTGAGAGGTACATGTATACCTAAAGTCTGTTTACCCAAGAATGATTTACACAGTCTGTGCAGTTTGATCTAGTGAAACATTTTCCATAAATTACCTAACATTGTCCTTCATTTCCTATGATCTAGTTCACAATAAATATCTTTTATCGAAAATTCCAAAAGTATTAGAGATGTAATATCTATGATTAACTTCAAATAAATAAGACATTCAAAAACCAGTCATTAACAATTAGGAGAAAAATATAGTTAACAGATACTAAACACCATACAAATACAAAACAAACATCATAAAAGCATAATGAATACAAAACATTGCACTTTAGTTGTTTTGAAGCATACTTCTCGAGATTCTTACAGAGAGCTATGAAGCAATACAACTATAACTTGTTACTTAAATCTAACTCTGACAGGTGCCACAATCTAGTCTTATCTAAATTAAAAGCATCTGTAGATGACAAAGAATTTGCAAATGTGATTTCTGTCTTTGAGTAATAGAAAACATTGTGGAAAAAACTAGAAAAAAGTCTATTACCATGACAAATCCCTTAATTTGAGCCAAATTTATTTTGTTGTCTGCAAATGATTTCAAATTGAAAGGTTTGAAATTTTGTTTTGTGGATAGAACATCTGTTGCAGTTCCTTTCAGAAAAAAAATATAAAAAAACCAAAGCAATTACTCCACTTCTACAAGGGTCTCAATTATATCATGATCTTTTAATATTACTAAGCAAGGATTATTTTATTTTATGACATAAATAGAAAAATTTATATCAAAATGTTAAATTTCATTATTTTTCACTACATTTTGTTCTTTGCTATTCATCAATTTATTGAAAAGGCAAATACATTTACAAACGCAATTGATTTTTTTTTTTCTTTAAATGCCTTGTGGTACAGTAGATCTGTTTGTATTATTGCTAAGTAATTCCATTAAAAACACAAATGGAACACAAAAAATTAAAATGTAGCTTTTGAAATCAATATTTTTCACTCTTTCTTCTTGAGTCTAATCAACATTCTAAATCATGAATACAAACATGGTGTTACATTAAATTAGATAGCAAAGAAGTATGTAATGTTATGAAATATATAGAAGAACAAATCTTTTCACATCCAATAGATTTAAATTTAGGGAAATGAAAAGGTGATAGATTCTGAAAAAAAAAAAAAAAAAAACACTTTAAAATGAAAAAAAAAACATTTACAAAAGAACTAGTCAAATCTTGTTATATATCATTAAAAAGCTTCCCTTTTCAGCAATGAATTCTTCTTTGTCATAGTTAGTAAAGAAATCACTGTTCTTTATACAGTATTAATATGAAATTAGTTCAATTTCGTTACAAGTTTATTTGACAAATTTCATCAAACTATGTAATTTTTTCTTAGGCTAACAAAACATTTAAGCCATGCTTTGTTAACCCTTTAGCCAACAATCCCTGGTGCTTTTGAAAACATAGTGGGAAAAGGAGAAAATGCTGGTAACCAGCATTTTCTCTTTTTCCCACAATGTTTTCTACCCTATTAAAGACCTTATGCCAATTTAAACTAATTCTGAATTTGTCGTCTGTGGATGCTCTCAGTTTGGAAGAGTCTAAAATTTGTTGTTTGGGAAAGGGTTAAAAGAGGATTTAATGCATCTGCAAAAAGTATCAACCTGTGGCAGCCTGTGCAATCCAACCAAGCTGACCTGGGTCAAACTTTTTGCTTTTGGTAAAATTTCTTCATGTCAAAGGACCATTCTACCTCAAGATCCAGTTGATTGTTCAACTAATTAGATTTTGTGGATCCACAATTATATGATAACTTGATTGGTATCAAACCCCCTTTTGCATGGATCATATACATCTCCTTACGCAGAAACTAAACACAAAGAAAATTCAAGCAGCCTATACAAAAAAAAACTGTGTTAATTTCTCAAGCATTCAAGACAGCAAAGTATAAGTACTTAATCTCTTTTGGAATCAACTCTATATTTCATTAAGACATTTTCTGGTATATCGAACGATGAATATATTTGAACAGCACTTTGGCCAATATCTCTAAGGCAACCAGAACCATTTGTCACACTATTTTCTAAACCCTGTTTATATCAAAATCATAATCATCAGCATCAAATATTTTTTCTAGCCATTTTCTGCAATGTTGTTACGTCTGATCATTTCATTATCAAAACAGTTAATTCATAAATGTTGTTAAATAGTCTAAGAACTAACAATCTTCTTAATTTTTGTCCTAACGACCTGCAACATGATCAACTTCCGGGTTCCAAACTTGTCACCGAGGGCTACGATGGTTCCTTTGTCGCGTGACATTGTGACTGAGAATATGTCAACACCGCAGTTGAAGACACACATTTCTGTTCCGTTCTTCATTCGCCACAGTCTGATAGTTCCGTCACTTGATCCGGAGATGATGATTTCATTATCTATAGATATGTCACAGCACCAGACCTGGAAAAAATAAGTAAGCATAAAGGTGTGAAAGTCCGCTTTTCTAGTAATAGTAATTAGCTGACGGGTTGAATGGTGGTTAATGTTGTTTTCAACATTATTCTGATTATATTGCGGCCGCCAGTGCACCTACACATACTTTCCTGGAGTTTCCTTTACCAGTATTACCAGCTGCTTTCCCACTTAACCTTTGTAGAAACAATGATCAGCCTTGATAGAGGAATGAATCCTGTTGCAATGACTATCTTCAATCCTGGGAAAGGAATTCACCAAGTTGGGGATCTGAACCAGCAACCCACTGTTCTCAAGTCCTGTATGCTTTAGACAGCCCTACTGGGCCTCAGCTGTAGTACCAGTAAAACTACTGATTATTGTGTCGGTAGTATTTTTTATCACCTACAGGTAACTTTTCTTCTCTAATAGTGGGACATTTTTTTAACAGTTTATCAAACAATAACATGTTTCAAAAATTTTTTTCACTGAAATAAGTCCTTACCAAAGGTCATAGGTCAAAGGTCAAAGATTTCTTCATTAGGGTATTAAATCTTAGGATTGTGTGGTAAAGGGTTAACTCTTTACCAGATGTCAAAATTTAAGACAAGTTCAATTTGAAAGCACTTACAAAAGACAAATTGGATATGGCTAATAATGGTATTTGGGCTAGAAATCAGAGTGGGAAAAGGAGAAAATGCAGGCTGCCTGCACATTGCATGACACATTGAACATGGCTAAAATGATGAATTTTTTCTTTGAAAGAGTTGAAAACATTGTTGGCAAAAGAGAAAATGCTGGTTACATGCATTTTCGCCTTTTCTCAAAATGTTTTTATACAATGTTTTCAAAAGTTTTTCATCAACCACAGAACCTCAAGTTTCAATGACCTTTAAAAAGAAAGCTAATGAAAATTTTGTGGGAAAGGAAGAAAATGCTGGTTACCAGCATTTTCTCCTTTTCCCACAATGTTTTCTATCCTTCTATAGACAAACCACATCATTTGAATAAAATTGTATCTGTCATCTGCAAATGCTTTCAGTTGAGATATATCGATAATTTTGTCGTTTAGTAAAGGGTAACAAATTGGGATTGTGTGGTATACGGTTATCAGCTCTTCATAGGGGTCAAGTTTATATTTTTGGGGCTAAAAGAGTGTGAGTCCTTACCTCATCAGAATGACCAGCCAAGGTGTGTATGGGCCTCTCAGTGTTCAAGTCCCAAACTTTCAGGGTACCATCTGCCGAAGCCGACACCAAGTAACGACCATCCTCCGACAAACAAACAGCTTTAATCTCTCTACTATGGGCATGGGCTCCTCCGCTGCCAAGTAACTGTCGACTTGGTTGACCTGTTCTTATACTCCAAATAACAAGATCTCCGTTACGCAAACCAGTAACAGCTTCATCCTTTGGCAAGATGACGGTGCAATCTTGATTTGCATCTAATTTCAACATAGATGGCTCGTTGATAATGAAACTTGTTAATGTCATGTCAAACACCATAAATTCCATGCAGTTGTCGAAAGAGTTTGTAAATCCTGCTACGACGTAGCGATCGTTTTTCGATAACTTTAGGAAATTGATATAGTCATTGTTTCCCACTGGAGCCTCATAACGCATTTCTTTGATCATCTGGTTTCCCATCAAGTCCCATGCAATGATGGATGTTGCGTCACCGAACTTGTCTGTACGGCCAAATAACACTTTGTCGTTGTCTGTCATTGGACATAATGCTGAACAATATTCACCTTCTCCATCTCCCATTGCCATAGGATTACCAGTTGAAAAGTCCCATATCTGAAAGAAAAAATTTATGTATGATGCAGTAATATATGGGTTGCCTCAATAGTTTTAGAAAAAAGTTTGCAGCAGACACATTTAAAAAATATTGTTGTGATTTACCAATACCAAAATGAATTGAAGTTTACCTCACAATCCTTTTTCATAACCGTGGGATAGAAGGCACTATTTTAACACTAGAAAGCGGGGTAAATTCTGGTAACCAGCATCTTATCTTTTCCTTACCCATAATATTTTCTGCTCTTTCAAAGACAACTAGCATCAACTGAGCTGCACTTACTCTCTTGCAGGCAAAATTGATGCTTTCAATATAGACAAGTCTAAAATTTTGTTGTCTGATTGAGACTTGCTGGATCAAAAGGAGAAATAAATCATTTCAAGCAATTTATTCTTTTGCAACAACATTTCAAAAGTGGGTGACTGCAAGTGAAAAATTTATTCTGGAATTTTTCAAAGTCTTTTACTGTAAATTTGTTTGCACTGCAAAATATACATAAAGTATAAGGACACTTCACACAGTTCCTGATTTGTACTCATAATTATTAAGACGTGTCTTATTTCCAGCGAAATATTCAATTTAGGCAAATATGGATTATAAATGAGTAACAGAGTAAATAGAATACAGGGCTATTGCCTTGGATTAGTAAAGTTTATTTCACTTGTCTCCTGAACTTTATCCGATTCGCCTTTGGCTCACCGGATAAAATTCCTACCCTTTGCTCAATAAACTTTCCAAATCAAGGACCAACCATCCATCTTCTATCCTCTATCCATGTAGCCCATTTGGTAAAGTTTAAAAAAAAAAAAACCCAAATCCCTCACCAAGTACAGTATAACATATATACCTGTAATGCATGATTGAAGACGCCTTTTCTAGAAGAAAATTCGTTAATCTCCTTGTCACAGTGAACGGCCCCAACTAGGAGTCTGTCTCCACATAGTAGATGCAACCTTGTGGATCCTGTTGTGTCACCTTTCATGATGTTTTGCAATTCTCCAGTCTAGAATGAAAAATTTTGAACCCAAAATTTAACCCTTTACACTTTACCGCACCATCCTGAGTTTTAATGATACTGAGAAAGAAGGCTTTTAAAAACATTGTGGGGAAAAGGAGAAAATGCTGGTAACCAGCATTTTCTCCTTTTCCCACAATGTTTTCTACCCCATCCAAGACAACCCTCCATAGTTTAAGAGCCATTTAAGTTGTGGTCTGCAAGCCTATAAGTTTGTCATGTGGTAAAGGTTAACCCTTTCCCAAACAACACACTTGATACAAACAAATAAATTTCGTTGAAATGATATCCCTTTCCGAAAAAGACCATTTTTGATAGAAACATAAAAAGAGGTATTGTGTTTTACATGTACATGTGGCCTTTTTGTTATTGATCTATAATGAAATTATACGTGAAGCCCCCCTTTTCCATGACATGGCATTTCTTCACATAAAAAAACAAATAATGATTGTCTGTGGCTTATGACACACAATATAAATATGAAATTTCATAAAATTTTGTCCAGTAGTTAAAGATATTAGTCAATAATGCTAGGTTCCCACTGCTGATCAGATTAACTCGATCAAGCCAGATCAGATCAATCGGGACTGGTCTGGCTTGCTCGAAAGGAGTGATCGGGGAGGTCTACCTTGGTTGGCATCGCTCGGGCTTCCTACCCAAAAGTTTATGACAAATCAAAAAAAATGTGAGTAGAGATTGAGTAACCATAGTTGTTATTTTTGTTTTGTCCTGTCTGATTCTATCTGCATGTGATGCATTTATTTTAGCCAGAGAACTTGTAGGTATAAAAAGAAATGTTACCTGCATATCCCAAACCTGTGGTGGGCCGCAACTGGAGCCTGTGACCACATATCTACCATCAGTCGTGATGACACAGCAGTCAACACGGACTTCATCTCCTGCAGCCCCAGGTGTCACTGCTCCACTGCTGAAACCACTTGTTGTCAACACATACTGGCCTTGTCGATTCACACTGACTGTTTTTACGTTTTGTACCTTGAAAAAAGTCAGTAAAAGCTGTATATTAACACTGTAGCTCATAATCCAGAGTTTTAACAATCGGATAAGACAGCTTCTGATAAAAGTCCCTTGTTTAGAAATTTGTTGTCTGCAGTGCTCTTAATTTGGACAAGTCTAAAATGTTGTTTGGTAAAAATTTAATTCTTTATCAAACAGCTAAATTATAGAAATGTCCATAGTGAAGCATTCAATGTTTCTATACCAAGGTTGTCTTTGCCAGGATATGTAACAAAGTAGTAGACAGTGAAGACCCAAGATCAGACTACTTTCTGCGCAGTCTGATCTTGATCTACAATGTCTGCAAAAGCAACTTCAGTGGGGTTCCAGCAGCTTTGTGGGTTATAGATACTTTCCCTCACTCGCTGTCTGTCTGCCTTCTGCCTGCCTGTCTGCCTGCCTGCCTGCCTGCCTGCCTGCCTGCCTGCCTGCCTCTGCCTCTCTCTCTCTCTCTCTCTCTCTCTCTCTCTCTCTCTCTCTCTCTCTCTCTGCGTGTCTCTGTCTGTCTGTCTGTCTATCTCTCTCTCTCTCTCTCTAACAAAAAAAAAGAAAGAAAAAAAAAAAATAGCCTAGATCTGAAAATATGGGACAAAATGTATCTGCAAAAAGTATCAAACAAGGTCAGCCTGGACAGTTCATGCAGGCTGACCTTGGTCAAAATGTTTTGCTATTGGTAAATTTTTCTGCATGTCATAGGAGCACTCCTATGCTGGTTACTAGCATTTTCTCCATTTCCTACAATGTTTTCAAAAAGCCTTTTTATGGGTCATCAAAACTCAGGATTGCATGGTAAAGGCTTTAGCTTTTATGTCAAAGTTATCCAATCCATTTACTTAGCAAGGAAGAGTTTACTATACAAAGCATGATCATAGATGGTTTGACATCAGTATACATGTATGTTGGAAGAAGTGTACATGCAACAAGATTTCAGTTTCTTTAGGTGTTGCACTATTATTCAAATCACCTACAGTACATGTATGAAAATGTATCTAATCAAAGTTTATGAGTTAATCGCATGCAATAGATCTAATAGATACACATAGCAACAGGCTGAAAACTATTTCCTCTTACAGCAGATTACCTGTAAAAACACTGTGACTAAAGGACAAATTGCCCATAATGAGCCATTTATCCTTTAGCCACAAGGTTTTCATTTGTAATCATCTCACAATACCTTGACTCTTTACCACACAATCCCGAGTTTTAACGACCCCTGAGGAAGAAGCCTTTTGAAAACATTTAGGGAAAAGCAGAAAATGCTGGTAACCAGCATTTTCTCCTTTTCCCTTAATGTTTTCGTACCCATCAAAGACAAATACTATCATTTGAGACACATTTGAATTGTGGTCTGCAAATGCTTTGAATTTTTGACAAGTCTACATTTTTATCGTGTGGTAAACAGTTAAATCATGCTGTGATATCACATCATATTTTTATACAGATTAGCCATGCTCTGATAAAAGGGGGCTTAATGCATCTCTGTGATGCATTATACCAACAAGTCATCACATTTTTATGAACCCAAAAGATCCATTTTTTCTACACAACCTACTAAATCTTGCAGTACACTGCTCCTTTGACATACAGAAAATTTACCAAAATCAGAAAGTTTCAACCAATATCAGCCTGCGCAGGCTGACATAGGTTGATACTTTTTGCACATGCATTAAACTCCCTTTTCACAAAGCATGTCCTGGATGTTTTTATCTGCTGCAAACTTGTTTAACCCTTTACCAAACAATCCCTGGTTTTTACGACCTAGAGGAAGAAGCCTTCTGAAAACATTGTGGGAAAAGAAGAAAATGCTGGTAACCAGCATTTTCTCCTTTTCCCACAATGTTTTCTACTCTTCTAAAGTCAAGTTTCAATTTTTGAGTCACATTTATTTTGTCGTCTGCAAATGCTTTCAATTTGGACAAGTCTAAAATTTTGTCGTTTGGTAAAGAGTTAAAGAGGTGAATGGATTATTCTCATGCAATAGATAGAAAGTAACAAGACATGATTCCATATTTCTATCATCAAGAAAGATTCTATCAGTAAATACATGTATATATATAAAAGTTCTCCAGAGTCAGCAATCCCATAATTCTTCAGAGAGAGGGGCATAAAATTATTTTTTCCATTCATTCAGAGAGGTGAGGCGCTTATCATGCTGAATACCTCATAATTTGTATCATCAGCAGAAGTGGTAGTAGTATGTATCCTTGTGGCACCCTTTATTGCAGACCATTCAGAAGTATCGACATTGATACCAGTAAGAAGAGCATGTATGCTCTGATTTAGCTCAGCATCGAGGTTTCTTCCGTTAAAAGACTCTGACAATTTTGTTCCATTTACTGATTCTGAGTCACCTGTGAAGCCTCCAATTGTAACTGCAGAGTTTCCGTTTGAGAGATTTGTGTTCAATTTATGGGTTGTTGTAATTGTTGTTTTTACTGCTCTTGTTGTTACATTAGATCCTTGTTGGACATTTACAGTCTGTTTCCTTGTAAATGTTGGTTTGTCCTCTTTGATCACCTCTTCCCCTCTGTCTGTCTGTCTGTTGTCAAAATCTGCACCTCCTTCAGGTCCTGTAACATCGTCAATCTTCACCACAAAGTTTTCAAAGTGTTTAAGTGTGTCATCAAAAGAAAGTGTTGTCTCTGCATTCACTGGGCTAGGTGATCTGGATGACCTTGAACTTGATTGGCTGGACGAACTGGATGACGATGAAGATGATTTCAGACTTGCGGACAATGAGTCTTTTGTTTTATCTTTCAATTCAGCAGTACACGTCACTGTATATGACTGTGACTTCAGCTGTCTTTCTTCATTCCTTTTTCTATCATCATCAGTTCTTGGTCTGATCTTGTTCACCTTTGCATAAACATCATTACTTGTTTGTGTTGATAGCATGACTTCATCATCAGATCTTTGCTGAAGTGACATAGATTTGTTGAAATCCTCCAGGCTTGCCATCAGTAAATCTAGATTTTTGGCTGAATCACCAATCCTGATGTTCTCGTCTTTGATAGTTTCTAGATTGGTTTCAATTGATTCAGATCGAACAGTTGATGTAATGGTTGCTGTTGACTCATATAGATTGTCATGTGACTGATCCACAGTTTGATGGTTTTTTGTTTGACTTGAGTACTTTGTAGATGAAGGCAAAGTACTGAATGAGCTTTCAGCAATGTTGTTTTCTGAAGAATACATGTCCATTCTTTCATATCCTGCTCTTCTGTTCTGTAACTCACTTGATGCTGAATCCACTTGTAGAGACGATTTTCTGTTTTTGGAAAAGATGTCTAATTTTGGCAAAGAAAACCCGGAAGATTTACCCTTCTTCTTTCCGCTTTTCCTCAAATTATTGGTGTCAACTCCTGCTTCCACTTCCGTTAGAGTTATGTAACCCGCACTTGCATCAGCTGACGAATGATAACTTGCTATACCTGAGTCTGCTTGTAAATGTACTTCGGCTATCATGTTCATAGAAGGCGATCGAGGTCCTTGGCTTCTCTGTAAAGTTACTGGTTGCTGCTCGATGACCAAATCTTCCGCTCGGTCCACAAATATTTGACCATCGCACATACTTGGTCCAAGTGCAGGGGTGTAAATCTCATGATGAACAGGCATTGTGTGAACATTCCGTGATAATATGAAGTTTAACACAGATGTATGGGATTGGTTGTTAGAATTATTCAACAATATCGTACTTGAGTTAGTATATGATCTACCACCAGTGTTAGTGCTACCCTGAAACTATGTGAAAATGAATTGTGAATAAAAGAATGACTTTGTTGCAAATAAAATAATGAGTTTATTTTTATATTTGAGCCTTGCTCTGGCAAAAAAGGACTTAATGCATTTCTGTGATGCAATATACCAAGCAAGTCATCACAAAATTATGGATTTATAAAATCCATTTTGTCTCACAACTAGCTGAATCCCCTGGCAGACTGGTCCTTGAACATGCAGATAATTGACTGATATCAAACAGTTTCAACCTATGTCAGCCTGCACAGACTGCACAGGCTGACATGGGTTGATACTTTTTGCAGATGCATTAAGTCCTCTTTCAAAAGAGCATGACTAATATATAATGTATTAACCCACAGAACACCAGATATATCAAATCAAAATTCTAACTCGTGAAAACACCAATATAATTGCCATTTAAATATTACTTTTGACTACCGGTAGATTGTTTCCGCATAACAATGTAGAACAAAATCCGCATACACTGTAAAACCGGAAACGTTTGCATCGTGAAACTCTTTGCGATTTTCACGTATTGATAAATATAGTGCAGAGATCTGCAAGCGTAAGTATAAGGTATATTAAGGTATATTTCCGTAGACATCACTTCATGTGAGAGCGATTGACTGGGACCCTTGTTGGAACCAATTAGTGCCTTTTTTCATTAAAATCAACCAGAATACCAGTCTAGTGGCGGTTAATACTGCCAATTAAACACCGTTCATCCAAGTAAAAATGTCACCTTGGACAACTTTAGCTAATGGTGTACATCAAGATCAGACTGAAGAAAACATGCAGTCTGATTGTGGATAAACACCATCCAATAGCTAATACTGAGCTTTGACAAAAATCATGTTCAAATGCAACAAAAAATATACATATTTATAAACCTTCAGAAAGGTCAGATGCATTTATTCGGCTGTGAGAGCTGAAGTGTTGATGAAGTTACACTATCAACATCATTTGTGTTTAGGTAACGTAAATGGTGTTTATTTCGCTGGGGTATCAAATAAACCATTGTGATTTCGATCAAATAAAAAATAAGCAATGTCTTACCTGGTAGTTATAATGTGTGTTGAGGGTGGACGAAGAGTAAGACTGTCCGGATTGAAGTGTCCCTGATATAGGCATATCATAGTCTGGAATGTCATGGCCACCACCACCGCTAGACGACGATACATAGTGTTGCCTAGGAAACAAACAAGTAGAACATTAAGCCAATCAAAGCATTTGCAGGCAACAAATTAAACACTGTTCAAATGGTGAAATTTGTCCTCAATAGTATACAAAACATTGTGGTAAAATGGTTAACCAGTATTTTCCTGTATTCCCTTTTTCTACAATGTTTGCAAAAGTCTATTCTTTGGGGTCATTAAAATTTGGGATGGTGTGGTAAGCAGTAAACTCTTTACCAGATGACAAGATTTTGGACTAGTCCAAATTGAACGCATTTGCAGATGACAAAATTAATGTGAATCAAAAATTGAAATTCGATTTTGGGAGGGTAGAAAACATTGTGGGAAAAGGAGAAAATGCTGGTTACCAGCATTTTCTCCTTTTATCACAATGTTTTCAAAAGTTTTCTTTCTCAGGGTCGTTAAAAGTCGGGATGGTGTGGTTAGCAGTTAAAGAAAAAGAATAAAATCTATTAACTCTTTTATAAGATGACAAATTTTTTGACTCATCTAAATTAAAAGCATAATTATGCAAACAATAAATTAAATTTGGCTCCGATTATGGGACTTGTCTGTGAAAGGGCAGAAATCATTCTGGTTACCACCATTTTTTTCTTTTTTCCACAATGTTTTCCAAATCTGTCTTTGTCACGAAAACTTGTGATATAGTAATTAAGAGTAAAATTGAATGTACAGTTGCCCTACCTGTCATATGCACTGCCACCACCCATATCTGAGGAGTAACTCTGCATCGTATTTGATTGGTAATTGGCTGAATATCCTGTGGAGGAAGAGCCTAAGTGGGCACGCCCACTTTTTGGAGAGCCAATCGCAGTTCCTTTGTTTGAGAAAGTTCCTGTACAACAAATAAACCAATAAAACTGTGGTAAGCTTTTGTCACAAATCTAAAACTAAGACATAACAGAACAGCTACCTACCTTTGCAAAGCAATATTTTATATCTTAAAGGCAAAGCAGCTGTGCATTTAGCTTTTCCGATATATATGACCCGGCCAACTGGTTGACAAAAAGGGGGGAGGTATTGGTGAAATCAAATGCATAATGGTATCAATTCCCTACCAAATAACAAACTTGCAGGCACATCCATTCTGAAAACTTTTTCTGGTGACAATATATCAAATGTAGTCAAAATGATAGCTTCTTTTTTTACTAGGTTAGAAGACATTCCGGAAAAAGAAGAAAATGCTGGTTACCAGCATTGTCTCCTTTTCCTATTGTGTTCTAAAAATGTCTTCCAATGGGTCATCAGAATACAGGATTATTTGGTAAACTGTTAACCCTTTACCACACAATCCAAACTTTTAACAACCCTGAGAAAGGAAAGATGGCTTTTGAAAACATTTTGGTAAATGGAGAAAATGCTGGTAACCAACATTTTCTCCTTTTTCCAAAATATTTTCTGCTCTGCAAAAGTCAAATTTAATTATTTGAGTCATATGTAATTTGTCATCTACAATTAAAGATTTCAATTTGGATATGTCTGAATTTTTGTTATTTGGTAAAGGGTTGAACAGAACAGAAACAATAAACTGTACAACAATTTGTGAAAAAAGGAGAATGCAAGACAAACTGATCAAACATATACTATTTAGAAGTGGCAACTGTCCAAACATAATGTGAACTGTGGTTAAACTTTGTTAATATGAAGGCAAAACAAATTATTTGATCGGCAGAAATACCATCATCTAGTTGGTATTGTTATGGTTTCTTTGAACTTTTTGCAGATGCATTAAACCCCCTTTTCAGAGCAAGCTCCTTGTTTTTTTTTGTTGTTGTTTTTTTTAAACAAAGCTGTTGATTTACCGGTACTAAATGATATGATCATGAAGATGGACTTTGGAAAGCAATGATTTATTGGCACTGTAATAGCATTAGCATATAATTTTTTCAGCATGATGGTGTATAATTGTTGTTTTACCATAATGATAGCATTTTTTATTTTGTACATGTACACAAGCATTTATGAGTAACCTAAAATCACTGTCTATTGCCTCTACTATACTTATTTTGTCACTATACATGTTAGAAAGCTTTGGGCAAAAAAAACTTTTGGCACACCATCCCATGTTTTAATGATCCTGAGGATCAAAAGCCATATTGGCTTTTGAAAACATAGAGGGTAAAAGAGAAAATGCTGTAATCCTTTTTTCTTCTACAGCACTGAATGATTTCAACCTGTATTATACATGATATGCATGGCAAAGTTTGTCACAAAATGAATGCCTGTGCCTTTTAACGACAAATACAATCATTTGAGCTATATGTAATTTGTTGTCTATGAATCCTCTGAAATCAAACAAGTCTAAACTTTTGTTTTGCATAAAAGGTGAAAAAAAATGGGCTGCAGTCATACTAACTCTGATGAAAAAGAAAAGAGGATTTTAAACAAATTGAGTCATGCTCCATAAAAAGGGGGTTAAATGTATCTGCAAAATGTAACGGCTCAGGCAAGCCTGCACAGACTGGCACAGGCTGACCTCAGTTGAAACTTTTTGCTACTGGTCAATTTTCTGCATATCAAGGGACCTGTCTATCTCAATTTGATTTACTGTTAGACAAAATGGATTTTAAGGATCCATAATTATGTGATGACTTGCTTGGTACATGTATAATGAATTGCGGCTTGGTATAATAAATCACTGAGCTGCATCAAGCCCTTTTTTGCCAGAGCATGGCTGAATTATTTGTGACGATAAAAAAAAAGCTACTAGGATATACTGTGAACAGCAGATGCTAGTAGATAATCAAATAAGAACAACAAGTAGATAGTCAAATAACAGCTAGCTTTCAACCCTTCACCAAAGGATTCAGAGTTTTAACAACTGTGAGAATACAAACTGTTGAAAACATTGTGGAAAAAGGAGAAAATGCTGGTAACAAGCATTTTCTCTGTTTCCCACAATGTTTTCTATTAATTAAAAGATCAGTTGCATCATTTGAGCAATGTTTAAATAGTCATCTGCAAATGCTTTTAAATTTGGACAAGTCATAAATTTTGTCGTTTGGTAAAGAGTTAAAAGTTTCACGGGAAAAAAGAAAACAAACTAAAAACAAACCAACCAGTAGCCCTTAACGTAGCAGAATCAAAATGATCAGCCCCTCCTGCAGATCCGCCAGAAATACCGGCACTTTGGCCAGACATGCCACCGCCGCCGCCCCCAACAGATGTTGACGTAGATTGGAAATATGACGTGTATGTAGTGCTACCGCCTCCTGCGCCGCCAGCGCCACCTCCTTTTTCGGAGAAAAACATTAACATTGTATCCGTTGTGTTCACTGAAGATTTGCTGTTTAGATTTGAAACCTTTCCAAGATTTGTTTTTTGCCTTATATCTATAGAAAATGGTTTTACTACTCCAATTCCAAAGACCTGGATCAAGAGATAATTGAAGAAACAGCTCATTTTGAGTGATTTATCCATTTGCCACAATGTTTTCAACTCCCCTCCACTACAGAGATAACTGCAAAAGGCCTGCATTGCTAATTTCTGAGGAATGAAATCTTTGTAAAGGTCTGTTTTGACAATGTCTGAAGACACAGTTTAAAGCTCTAATATAATTAACGAATTTGGATATCCAAAATAATTGAATATATAATGAATTTGAAAGCTTACCATATATTTGCACTCAAGCCAAACTTCACTAATAAAAAAACTGTCTATATTCAATTGCAATTGCCTTTATTTAAAAAGCAAATTAACCATAAATTGCAAGCACTAAAAGCAATAAATTTACTTTGCTGTTAGTTTTTTCTTGATATCTCAAAAGCATATATTGTGAAAGCTTGTCTTCTGTATCATGATTGCACTTTGAGGGCAATTCAATTTCACACTTTACAAAACAATCCCGAGATTTAACATCCCCACAGAACAGGCTTTTGAAAACATTGTGGAAAAAGGAGAAAATGCTGGTAACCAGCATTTTCTCCTTTTCCCACCATGTTTTATACCCTTCCAAGACAAATTTCAGCTTTTGAAACTTTTTACATTTTTGGTCTGCGAAAGCTTTCAATTAAAGGCAAGTCTAAAATTTTATCATTTAGTGAAAAAATTGTTCTTTTACCAGACATTTCCATGTTATTACAACCCTGAGGAAAATAGCTTTTGAAAACATCATTGGAAAAGTTTTTCACAATCCCAAAACCCTTTCAGACACAAATCCTTCAATTTTACTCTTTACCAAACAACAAATCAAAAGTTGATCAGATAATGAAATTTGACTTTAAAAGAGTAAAAACATTGTGGGAAAATGGAGAAGATACTGTTTATTAGCAGTTTCTCTTTTTCCCGAAAATCTTTTCAAAAGCCTTCTTCTGCATAGTTGTTTAAACATGGGACAGTTTAGTTAGTCTTAGATAGTCTACCTATAATTAACCTGCAAGTTTCAGAACAGTGTAAAAGAAAGGAACACAATTTTTTGAAATGATACACAAAACACAATGTAGAATGACTTTGCACCTTTTTCCATGATGGTTTTTTTTTTTTCATTTTAAAAAAAAACCTCTCAAGTCATATTTATATGGTAAACTACTAAACAACAAGGCCTACAGGAAACTTTGTGTATAAACTGTAAACGCTTGTATCAACTCTCTACATTACAATCACAAGTTTTAACAACCCTGAAGGAGAGGTATTTTGAAAACATTGTGGGAAAAGGAGAAAATGCTGGGAACCAGCATTTTCTCCTTTTCCCACAATGTTTTCCACCCTGTCAAAGAATTTAGGTTCATTTTCATCACATTAAATTTGTTAACATTAGACGCTTTCAATTTGGAAGAATCAAGAACTTGTCATTTGGTAAAGAGTTAAGAGGATGCAAAATGCAGTGGAAAGGTAATAAAACAAAACAAAAAAAAATCATAGTATGTCAGTCAAACAAATTTGTTAAAACATCTATTTAAAAAGCATGCTTTATCCCCCACTTTCCTTCAAAATACTTGAAGCATTAACAGAAATGTTGTACTTGTTCTGAGACATTAATGATTGATTCTGAGCGTTTTATGCCAAACTAAAAATGTGATGAAAATTTCTGACAAACAGTTTTATTCTCTTTTTTGAAATTGCAAACACAAAAGGTAAAGGAAAGTTATACTTGATGAGAAAGGTCTTATGAGCCCTTTACCACACAATCCCAAGTTTTAACAACCTTGAGAGAAAAGGCTTTAGAAAACACGGGAAAAGGAGAAAATGCTAGTAACCAGCATTTTCTCCTTTTCCCACAATGTTTTTACCTTATCAAGGACAGAAATCATCATTTGAGTTACTGGTAAATTTGATTTGTCCTCTGCAAATGCTTTCAATTTGGATGAGTCTAAAATTTTATTGCTTGATAAGTGGTTAAGGTGACAAATAAACAGCTAATACCGATTTCATTGAATTTTTAGTAACTTAACTAATTTTAACATTCACGGCTATCATATTTTTTATTCTTATTCTAAGGAAAGAATCACTCATTATTTTCAAAGTCAAAAGATATTTGCTAATTAAGGAAGTGTTTATGTTTCAAAAGTGGCTGTTGAAATACAGCCAAGTTAGAAAAACAAGAGCACTGCATGTGGGTGCCAACGCTCCCCTGCTGTTGCTTTTAGTAAAAATTCTAAGTCAAAAAAAAAGGGGGCATAACTGTGTCAAAAATATTTTGATGGTTACCATCCCCTGTTGTATGGGTTCCCCTTTTGATAGTTAACAACTAGTCAGAGGCTGAAGTAAATATCTTCTATGATAATAGAGATATTATAAAATGTCAAAACTTTTGCACAATGAAGACACAGACAAAGGCAACAGCGACAGGAATACGACAATACCATTATGATTTTTTTTTGAAACAACCGAGCCAATAAAGTTACCTGATGCCGATCCATTCACGACTGTCACTTTGCTGGCCAGTGCTCCACTTCCAGAACCAGCACTAGCACCTGACCCAGCTCCAGCACCTCCGCCTCCACCTCCTGCACTGGCTGCCTGCACAGCCCCGAGGTTTGACGTCGTCCGCGGAGAGGATATGCTCATACCACCGCCACCAGACCCTGCTCCAGCACTTCCTGCCCCAGGGCTCAGACATGTTGGTACCCCAGGTTTCAGTTTATATAGAGCCCACATCAGACTTGTCATGAAAGCCATTGTACCTTGAAGAAGAAAAAAATAATTCTTTTACCACACGATCCTGAGTTTTAACAACCCCCAGGAAAAAGGACTTCTGCAAACATTGTGGGATTAGGAGAAAATGCTGGTTACCAGCTGTATCTCCTTTTCCCACAAAGTATTCAAAAGCTTTTCTACTCAGGGTCGCAAAAACTCCTAATTGTGTGGTAACTCAGGGTCACTAAAACTCCTGACTCTGTGGTAACTCAGGGTCAACTCCTGATTGTGTGGAAACTCAGGGTCGCTAAAACTCCTGATTATGTGGTAACTAAGGGTTGCTAGAACTCCTGATTGTGTGGTAACTTGGGTTTACTAAAACTCCTGATTGTGTGGTAACTCGGGGCTGCTAAAACTCCTGATTATGTAGTAACTCAGTGTCCCTAAAACTCCTGATTGTGTGGTAACTCAGGGTCACTAAAACTCCTGATTATGTGGTAACTCAGGGTCGCTAAAACTCCCGATTGTGTGGTAACTTAGGGTTGCTAAAACTCCTTATTGTGTGGTAACTCAGCCGCTAAAACTCCTGACTGTGTGGTAACTCACGTTGCTAAAACTCCTGACTGCGTGGTAACTCAAGGTTGCTAAAACTCCTGATTGTGTGGTAACTCAGGGTCGCTAAAACTCCTGATAGTGTGGTAAAGGGTTAAACCATATCACAGCAACAGGATACTTAGTCATACTCCAGTACTAGGCTGTGGCTCTATAATGTCTTGCTCAAAGACACTTCTTCATGACCATTGCAGTCAGCATGGATCCAACATGGATCCACTGTTTGAAAAGGACAGAATCTCAATACATTATTTCTCCATATCCCACAATGTTTTCAAAAGTCTTCTTCCTGTGTTGGGTTGTTAAAACACCTGATTGTTTGGTAAAAGTTTAACACTATGACTATCACAACAAATAGACATTTTACTTCCAAATTCAACCCCACTTACCTAAAACAGTACCAACCACAGCTCCAGCTCGGGCACCTGTTGCCAACGGAGGTGGGGCTGGGCCTGCAAGGGCTGATGCCATGGGAACCGGCTCACCAGGTACGTTTATACCAACCCCACCTGTTAACACCGTGACCTCTCCCCCAGGTCCACCAATACCAATCACAGAATCAGGCCCTGTGCCTATCCCTCCTATTGTACTTCCACCCCCACCAATGTCTCCAGGAACATCTGCGTCTGGTGGGATGAAAATCGGGGGCGGGGTTGGAGTGGCTGGTCTAGATGAAAAATAAACAATTTGCCAATTTTCTATCTAGTTTTAATATACATTTCTCCAATGGCCACAATTAAACTGTTTGCTTTTATTTTTACTTAACTCCTTACCAAACGACAAAATTTCATACTGGTCAATATTTAGAGCATTTGCAGACAAAAATTTAAGTGTTGCGAAAATGATGATTTCTGTCTATGCAAGGGTAGAAAACATTGTGGGAACAGGAGAAAATGCTGGCTACCAGCATTTTCTCCTTTTCCCGCAATATTTTTAAAAGACTTCTTCCTCAGGGTCATTCAAAGTCGGGATTGTGTGGTAAAGAGTTAACTCCTTACCATATGACAACAAGAGCAGCA
Source organism: Hippopus hippopus (assembly GCA_946811185.2). NCBI lineage: Eukaryota > Metazoa > Mollusca > Bivalvia > Cardiida > Cardiidae > Hippopus > Hippopus hippopus. The sequence continues at coordinate 7,642,889 of OX328112.1, forward strand.
AATTGTCGCAAGATACGCCCGTCCCACTGCTAGTTGTCGAAGGGGGATAATAATCATAAAGGGCAGGTAGAGGAAAATAGTAGTGCAGCAGAAACCATGTAAGTGATTGAAATAGGCATGAATGTCTCCTCTAATGTTAAGGAAACATGCATATAAAGTTTCAGGTCATTCCAACATGAAAAGACGAAGTTATAATGTAGAGAAGCATGAAAAGCTGTAAAACAAGAGGGCCATGATGGCCCTGAAATCGCTCACCTGAGTCATTTGACCAAACATGACCCATTTTCAATCTCTTTTGAGATATTATGACAAACATTCTACCAAGATTTTTATGAGTTATTGACCCGAAATGACCCACTTGCAAACTGGTGCAAGACCAACATTCTGACCAAGTTTCATCAGTATTGCATTAGAAATGAGGCCTCTAGAAAGTAAACAAGGTTTTCGAAGATTTGACCTAGTGACCTAGTTTTTGATCCAACATGTCCCATTTTCGAACTCTTTCAAGATATTATCAAGACAAACATTCTGACCAACTTTTAAGAGTTTCGGACTAAAAATGTGGCCTCTACAGCATACACAAGGTTTTTCTAAGATTTGGCCTAGTGACCTAGTTTTTGATCAAATATTACCCATTATCAAACACTTTTTAGATATCACTCTGACCAAGTTTCATGAGTATTGGACTGAAAATGTGGCCTCTAGAGTGTACAAAAGGTTTTTCTAAGATTTGACCAAATGACCTAGTTTTTGATGCGACATTACCCATTATCAAACTCTTTTGAGATATCACCAAAACAAACATTCTGACCAAGTTTAAAGAGTATCAGACTGAAAATATGGCCTCTAGAGCGTACACAAGGTTTTTCCAATTATTGACCCAGTGACCTAGTTTTTGACCCCACATGACCCAAATTTAAACTCATTCAAGGTCTCATCAAGACAAACATTCTGACCGTGTTTCAGGAGTATCGGACTGAAAATGTGTCCTCCAGAGCGTACACAAGGTTTTTCTAAGATTTGACCTAGTGACCTAGTTTTTGACCCCACATGACCCATTATCAAACTCACCTGAGCTATTATCAAGACAAACATTCTGGCCAAGTTTCAAGAGTTCTTGACATAAAATGTGGTTTCTAGAGCGTACACAAGGTTTTTCTACGATTTGACCTATTGACCTAGTTTTTGACCCAACATGACCCATTTTCAAACTCGTCTGAGATATCATCAAGACAAACATTCTGATCAACTTTCAGAAGTTTTGGATTGTAAATGTGGCCTCTTGAGCGTACACAAGGTTTTTCTAAGATTTGACCTAATGACCTAGTTTTTGACCCTGCATAACCTATTTTTGAACTCATCCGAGATATCATCCAGACAAACATTCTGACCAACTTTCAAGAGTTTTAGACTGAAAATGTGGCCTCCAGAGCGTACACAAGGTTTTCCTAAGATTTGACCTACTGACCTAGTTTTGACCCGACATGACCCATTTTCGAACCCCTCCGAGATATCATCAAGACAAACATTCTGACCAACTTCCAAGAGTGTTGGACTGAAAATGTGGCCTCTAAAGCGTACACAAGGTTTTTCCAAGATTTGACCTAGTGACCTAGTTTTTGACCCGACATGACCCACTTTCAAACTTGTCCAAGGTATCATCAAGACAAACATTCTAACCAACTTTCAGGAGTGTTGGACAGAAAATGTGGCCTCTAGAGCGTACACAAGGTTTTTCTAAGATTTTACCTAGTGACCTAGTTTTTGACCTGACATGACCCATTTTTTGAACTCGTCCAAGATATCATCAAGGCAAACATTCTGACCAACTTTCAGGAGTATTGGACAGAAAATGTGGCCTCTAGAGCATACACAAGATTTTTCTAAGATTTGACCTAGTGACCTAGTTTTTGACCCGACATGACCCATTTTTGAACTCATCCGAGATTTTATTGACACAAACATTCTGACCAAGTTTCATGAGTATCGGACTGAAAATGTGGCCTCTAGAGCATACACAAGGTGAAAAGTTGACGACGCACGACGGACGCCGGACACAGCACGATCACAATAGCTCCCCATGAGCACTTCGTGCTCAGGTGAGCTAAAAAAAAATAATGAATAGGGAATAATTCCAAAAGGGCATTAAGTAAGGTTACGGCTCCAGTGCATTGCACTTTTCGTAACTGCAACAAACATGTTTAGCAAGTCTCAAGTCAATTTGACTTGAGGTGACAAAGTTCCGTTCCGGACAAGCAAGAAATACTGTAAAAATGAAGATCAAAGTGAAATTACTCAAAATCCGTGCTAGGTAGAGTTATTGTTCTTGCGCACTATACTGCATAATATTGCAACAAACATGCATACCAAGTTTAAGGCGTTCTGACTTGAGATGACTAAGTTATATTCCAGACAAGCGCTAAATGCTGTAAAAATGAGGATCAAAGGGAAATAACTCAAAGACAGCATGAGGTAGAGTGACAATTCTTGCACACTGCACTTCCAAATATTGCAACAAATAAGCATACCATATTTCAAGTCATTCCTACTTAAAATGACAAAATTATGCTTCGGACAAGCAAGAAATGCTATAAAAATGAAGATCAAAGGGGGAATAACTCAAAATTTCTGCTAGGAAGAGTTATGGTTCTTGTGCACTGCACTCTGTAATTTTTCAACAATCATGCATACTAAATTTGAAGATGTTCAGACTAGAGATAACAAAGTTCTGGACAAGCAAAAAATGCTGTAAAAATGACAATCAAAGGGAAATAACTCAAAGACAGCACGAGGTAGAGTTATGGTTCTTATGTCTTTGTTAGGGTAGAAAGTATTTTGGGAAAAGGAGAAAATACTGGTTACCAGCATTGTCTCCTATTCCCACAATGTTTTCAAAAGGGTTCTTCCTCAGAGTCGTTAAAACTTGGGACTGTATGGTAAAGGGTTTAATAAGTACAAGGATATCTTCAATGTTATCTACTGCCAATTTGGTTCAGTAGGTAAAATTTTAAGTTTTGTTGAAATTGAAAGCATTAATTTTACAGACAACAAATTAAATATGTAGCTGAAATAGTGGTAACTGTCTGTAAAAGTGTAGAAAACCTTGTGGGAAAAGGAGAAAATGCTGGTTGCCATTGTTTTCTACTCTTTCAAAAATGTTTTCAAACAGTTATTTCCTCAAAGTTGTTTAAACGGGGGATTAAGTGATAAAGGGTTAATCAGCATTTTTTCCCCTTTCCGACAATGCTTTTTACACTATCAAAGAGAAATTTCAGTTTTAATTAACATTTATTTTGTCAACTGCAAATGTTTTCAATTTCAACAAAGTTTATCAAATTTTGTCTTTTAGTAAAAGGTCAACCATTTACCACACAATCCAAACTTTTAACAATCCTGAGTAAAAAAGCTTTTTTAAAAACATTGTGGGAAAAGGAGATAATGCTGGTAACCAGCATTTTCTCCTTTTCCCACAATGTTTTCTACCCTTTCCAAAACACAATTCAATTTTCATTCTCACATTAATTTTATGGTGTGCAAATGCTTTGAATTCAGACAACTCTACAATTTTATCTCTTGGTAAAAAGTTAAGATCAAGACAGCAATAAAGAAAGATTTGGATGCCTACAACTTACCTAGTATTCACCAGTTTAAATGGCTTTGTGAGAACCACATCACCGATAATCTGTACAGATTGGCCACCAATCAACACACTGTCACTCAATGAATTCATCCATCTATAGCCATTGTAGTAAGCACCTGAAAAGAGAACAAGATTGTAAACTGTGTGGTAGATGGAGTAATAGAGTAATCCATGTCCAAGACTAATGCTTTATTAGAAATACAATACAAGACAAAACAATATGTTTCTTTAAGTATTTAGGCTCATGGCCCATATACAGTTGCATGTCATACAATTTATTTACAAAGAGTGACGCTAAGTATATAACAAACTTTTGAATTCAAAGTTAAAGTTAACAATTATGTCTAGAGATAGTACTGTGATAATTAAAGATCATATGCTTAAGTCTAAAACTTTTGAAAACAATGAAATATTCGTTGATTGAATAAATGGTGTTTTTGCAGCTTTCAATATTTTTTCAGTCATATCAAGGCAACAGCTCACATTATTCGTGTATGTCCTCGAATTCACCAACACTAGGCTGAGGCTCTGAAGTGTCTTACCCATGGACACTCCCACAAAACCAAGTGCCTCAAGTGAGGCTCAAACCTGGGGCCTCCAGGTCACGAGTCCTACACTTTATCATTGAGCCATGCAGAACCCCTCTTATTTGAAAGGAAACAAGGGAGGCAACTACTTTAACACAAGCAATTTCTTTGAAATGATATCCCCTGCCAAAAAATTTACTTGACAGCGTATTTTAAAATCACTCCCAGTCAGCCATTTTTCATCGAATCAAAAAAAAAAAGTGTCTCGGCGGAATGGGTTATTGTACACATGTATAAAGTTTCACGAAATTCCATCCAATGGTATTGGAGATATTCTCCCGGACAGACACACGGATGGAAGGATGTACAGACGGACAATGCTAAAACTATATCCCTCCGCCTTTGGCGGGGGATAAGAATTACTTTATACCTATGTATTCTACATCAATTGCACTTAAACCTTAAGCCTTATCTCGCTAAACATGTGGAGTGAAACTTTTAAGCTGATACTAAAAACCCAAATTTTGCTGTTTCAAAGGTGTTTTGGTGGGAAAATTGTCCTAACTGGACAGTGTAGATCAAAGATCAGACTGCATGTTCTATGCAGTCTGATCTTGATCTACACTGTCTGCAAAAGGTCAGCAAGTCGTGCTTAGCAGCCTAGGGATTAAATCAATCAGTCTCAAAAAGTGTTTCCTGGGAATGTACGAAACATGGTCAGCTCTTAACCCTTTACCACACAATCCAAAGTTTTAATGACCCTGAGAAAGAAAGCTTTTGAAAACATTGTGGGAGAAGGAGAAAATACTGGTAACCAGTATTTTTTTTCTTTTCCCACAATATTTTCTTTTCATTTACAGACAAATCCCATTACTTGTGCCATATTTACTATGTCCTTTGGAAATTGGGATCTGTCTATAATTTTGTCATCTGGTAAAGGGTTAAGGTTGACCCCGCTCATCACAGGATATGAACCTAGTACCTCTGCAGTATTTATTTTAAGATGTGTGATTGTGGGATTTACCAAGGTTATCTTCAGATCCTATATAAATTGACACATAATGCGTGACAGTCCTGCGTAAAAAATCATACACACATACCCGCACAATGAAAAAGTTTCGAAACAAAGAATTTACTCTTGCCTTGCAGAATATTCTGCTGTTTTGAATATAACTGCATCACTGCTGAAGGTGTTTTCACCAAATAAAATGCCCATTTAAGTGCCTGCTATAGATGGGGAGAGGCTAAAAATGGCACACTTCCAAAAAAACCCAGTCTAAAATGGCTGGATACTGTTCAAAAATTGTGTCCCCCATTTTTTCTGAAATCCCCCTATTTTTAGATGAAGCAGGGGATTCTTCCTCATTTTCAGTTCTAGAACAGACAGTGCCTCTGATGTAACTGGTTAAAACTCTTAATTAGACTACTTTTTTACTACCTACCTGCAAGAATTCCATTGTAGTTCATGGACTGGACCCCCTGTCCATCAACACGACCCCCGAGGACAACCATGTATACCTTGTCAAACAGGGTAGCAGCACCTGCAATATACATAATGAACAGTGCTCCGACAAAAGACGGTTTGACACATTGCCATGACGCAACATACCAAGCAACAGAGCTTCAGACAGAGGGAGTGACTTTGATTTCAAAATTGAAAATACTAATTATTCTCCACTTAATCCTACATTATGGGTACTCATTAGAATCGTCTTATCGAGATGATTCTAATGAGTACCCACAACATAGGGTTTGGAAGAGAAATAATGGATTCAGAATACTATCACTCCCTCATATCTAGAGCTCTGAAGCAAGTTCTCACAGAATTATGAATAAAAAAAAAAAATCCATTTTGTCTTACACTCAACTGAATAATGAAGTAGAATAGTCCTTGGACTTGCAGAAAATTGACCATTTGCAGATTTTTTATTCAGGTGAGCCTGTGTCAATTGACAAAAGGGGGTTTATGTACCTTTGTAATACATTACACCAGGCAATTTGTCACAAAATTATGGATCCATAAAATCCATTTTGTCCATTTTGTCTCACAACTGACTAAATCATAAGGTAGACTGCTACTTTAACATGCAGAAAATTAACCAACAGCAAAAAGTTTTGATCCAGGTCAGCCTGGCTGATTGGGCCTGGGTCACTACTTTTTGCAATCTGATCTTGATGTACACTGTCCACAAAACAACTTAAGTTGGTTCCAGTGCTTTATGTATTAAATCTTGACATGGCTAAAGTTTCTGAAGTCTAGATTAAAATAAACTATACCAGAATGCGTCATTGTCTGGGTAGGAAACTGGTCAACCTGCAGGGTACTGTTAGTTCCTGTACGAATGTATCTGACCACATGATATTGTCCATCATTAAATGTCCGACTGGCTTCTTTCAAAACTGTAATTCCACCTCCTGTATTCGATTCCGCAACAACATTTCCATTTTCCTATCGACAAAAAAAAACCAGTCATGAATGTGAATCATGCTCTGTGAAAAGGGGTTTAAATGCATTTGCAAAAAGAATCGACTCACGACAGCCTGAGCAGTCCACGCAGGCTGACATGGGTGGAAACTTTTTTGCTTTTTGTGAACTTTTTTGCATGTCCAAGGACCACATTGCTTTATTATTCAGTTGGTTGTAAGACAAAAATGGATTTTAGAGAACCTTAATTACGTGATAACATGCTTTGTATCTTGCACCATGATAGATGCATTAAATCCCCTTTTGCAAGAGGACGGCTCATATGTGTTGATGAATTTATAACAGGCCCCATGAAATTTTTTATATTTTGAAAGTAAACAACTGTCTCAAAAAGGGACTTTTTGCTTCAAGAACAGAATAAATTCAACAGACATTTTCAATCCAGCAATAAGACCCAAATAAGAGCTATTTTAAGATTGTCCAGAAGGTCTCAGCTAAGCAGAATGTGTAGATCAAAGATCAGACTACACTTGTTGTGTTTTTTGTGAATAAACATACTGACAAGTAAGAAAAATTTATCGGAAAGCAGTTCAATGGTATCTTGGTGGCCCCACGAAAATGAAATGCATTTTCTATCTGTAGTACGGTATATTTTGTAACCTTGCAACCATCAGGGGAAACATTTGGCATAAAGATACAAGAATAATTACTGTTTGATAAAATAAAGATGAAATGCGTTAAAAACTGGCTGAAAACAAGTATAGATGTATATATGAAACAATCACAGAACCATTCTATTTACATAATACACATACCAGTCTAATTTCGATGTACTCATTTCCAACATTACCCACAATTCTGTACAGAACTGCATTTTCCTGTCTGGTCATGAAGCCGAATGCTATACGATCCAGATCTGAGTTTGCGGTGAAAGGGAACTCATACAGAATGACCCCATCTTGACCATTCTTTCCAAAATAGTATCCTACTGGATCTAAAGTCAAATACAAAAAAGTTAAATAGAAAAAAAAAATATCAATATCATACATGTATACTTCACCCTTTCCATCACTTGAGCCTCATTTGTCACCTGCATATGCTTTCAAACTGACAAGTCTAAAATTTCTATTTCATGCTTTTCGGTAGTTTATTGAGAAATAAGGGTGAAATATATTTCATGGTTACGACCAGTAAAAAATACCGATTTTATTTTCTAACTCTTCAATTGAAGGCAAAAACAGTAGTTCCGGCGCACTAGTTTCCTAGGCAAACAGCCCATGCCATTCAACCAGAGGGAACTATGACATAATTTACCCTACATTTTTTGTGCTTTATGTAATAATGCTATGCGTTGTTATGTGGAGGGGGGTCCGCCACAGGGAATTCCCGAAAATAACTCTACTAGATTTTGATGTAAAAGTCCCCCTAAAACAGGGGATAGAGGCATAAAATAAATAGAATATTTGTTGTTTTTTTTTTTCAGTGAAAGATTGAAATTTATTTCATCGAGTGAACATCATTGGTAATATTTTCACGAGTAGCTGTGCCACTCATGAAAATATTACCGATAATGTTCACACCAAGAAATCAATTTCGATTTTTCACTGAAAAAAAAAAAACCAAATATTCTCTATGTATTGTTTAACCCTTCCATCACTTAAAGGCCCAGTAAAGGCCAAAATATCAAAGCAGGTGTCATTATACATTTAAATTTAAATCATACCATTTAAAAGTATTGAAAGTATTGTTCAGATGACAGTCTCTTATCATGTGGTTGGGCCATATGTTAGCCACTGGCAGAAAAAAATAATTTTAAAATCTGGCAAAAAGTAAACAAAAGACAGCTACCTGGCAGGTTTTAACCTAGTTTTGAAATTAATTTCTCTGTCAGCGACTACCCCTTTAGAGACAAATCCAATCAGCTGAGCCACACTGATTTTGTCGTCTGCAAATGCTTTCAATTTGGACCAGTCTACAATTTTGTTGTGTAGTAGAGACTTAAGCCTTACAGAATTAAAATTCTGTCATCTGCTTAACCCTTTACCACACGACAAACTTTAAGACCTATCCAAATTGAAAGCATTTGCAGACGACAATTTCATAGTGGCTCAAATGACGCAACTTTTCTTTGATAGGATAGAGAACTTTGTGGGAAAAGGAGAAAATGCTGGTTACCAGCATTTTCTCCTTTTCCCACAATGTTTTCAAAAGGCCTCTTCTTCAGGGGCGTTAAAAGGCGTCATTGTGTGGTATAGGGTTAAGCTTTCAAATAGACAAGTGTAAAATCTGTATTCCAGTTAACTCTCTACCATACCACAAAATGTAGTTTTGTCCAAATTGAAAGCATTTGCAGACGACAATTTGAACATGGCTCAAGTAATTGAATTCGTTTTTGATAGGATAGAAAACATTGTGGGAAAAGGAGAAAATGCTGGTTACCAGCATTTTCTTCTTTTCCCACAATGTTTTCGAAAGGCTTCTTCAGGATCGTTAAAACCTGGGATTGTGTGGTAAAGGGTAAGGAAAGTTAAGCATAAATCACACACGAAACAGTACCATGTGACTGTCTTTACTGTATACATACATTGTTCACACAGATCGCCAGCAAAGCCTGTCATGTTGCAGTCACACCAAAACGAGTCAATGCCTGGCATGCACATTCCTGTACCGCAGGCGTCAGGCTTACAGGTCATCATCAAATCTAAAAATATAAAAAGATTAATTAACAAAACTACACTTTATAATATGAAACAGAAAGAAATTTGGACACAAAGTACTTAAATACAGGAAGAAAATAAATTTTAGGGAAAGCTTCTTTTCTTAAAGAAAAACAAGAGCACCAAGTGTGGGTGCCACCACTCGGTTTTTAGAAAAAGATTGATTTTCACTAAAAATTCCAAGTCATAAAAGGGGAATAACTGATGGTGGCTCAAATGACAAAGATTCATTCTTGATAGGGTAGAAAATAATGTGGGAAAAGGAAAAATTCCTGCTTAACAACGCTTTCTTCTTTTTCCTCAATGTTTTCTAGTCTTCTATGCTAAGTTGTTAAAACTTGGGATTTTGTGGTAAAGCGTTACGGCCACTTGTCTCAAGATACCATTATTGTTTGTTTTGATTGGTTGGCTGTGCTGTGTGGCAGCTTTGACTGGTCAAAAATTGCAAATGGGACAAAAGAGCCTGAGCCTTTCAACTAGAAATGAATGTATACACACCAGTGCATCCATTGAAGATTTGCTGTTTGTTTGTGGCATAGTTAATCAGTTCAGGAACAGCCCCATTAAGGTCCATGGAGGCAAAACAGCCCCTAAATCCCTGCCGAGATTCAATTAGATTTCTAATTCCTTGACGATTGAACATTTCTGCGGGCAACCCTCCAATGTACAGTTTGCTGTAATATAGAGATAAAATACAACAAATTGGATTGATTTTAACTCTTTATCAGACAACGAAATTTTAGACCGGTTCAAATCTAAAGCATTTACAGATGACAAATTGAATATGGCCCAAGTGAAAAAAAAATGTCCTTGATAAAGTAGAAAACATTGTGGGAAAAGGAGAAAATGCTGGTTACCAGCATTTTCTCCTTTTCCCACAATATTTTCAAAAGCTTAGTCAGAGTCAATAAAAGTCGTCATTGTGCGGTACAGGGTTAAACAAAACCTTGACATTTCCAAACAATAGTTTGCAGTGTTTCTAGAGTTAAAACTAATTCTTGACTCTTTACCAGATGACGAACATTCTAGAGTCTCCATTTTACCCAGGGGTGTAAAATTTTTTCTTTGTCTACTTGTCCTGTAGGACGAGTGGGTAGAAAATGCACCAAAACGAGCCAATGACCATTTCTACTGCATATACTACGGTGTCGATATAAACAAAGTAGACGGTGTTTAATATACTTATTTTTTTCCAGTGGCTTGACTGGTAAACCTGTCACGATCTAACAATATAGGGATTGTAGCATAGATCGTACAGGTATACTTGTCTAACCGACGCCGTGAACAGAAAACCCATCAAGCACTTTACAGATGCATGCATAATAAACATAAACATCTTGTATCGTGATCGAAGAGACGCTCTGGAATTTCAGTTTTACTTTCGTTTTGTGTTCGCCGTGAAATAACCTGTAATTTGAATTTTACTTGACAAATTTAGAATTCAATAGTATTAAAAAATGTACTCGTCTGACAGGACGAGCTTGGCATTTTTTCTACTTGCCCGAAGCCAAATGTAACTCGTCAATATGAGCGGACGAGTGGAATTTTACCCCCCTGTTACCCGCATTTAACACTTTACCAAAAGACCATATTTTGTCAAAACTGAAAGCCTTTGCAGACAACACATCAAATGCTAATTAAAACATAAAATTGTTTTTCAAAGGGTAGGAAGCTTTGCGGGAAAAGAAGAAAATGCTGGTTACCAGCATTTTTTTATTTTCCCTTAATGTTTTCAAAAACCTACTTTCTCAGGGTTGTTAAAACTCGGGATTGTTTGGTAAAGGGTTAAAAAGAACAAATAAAAAATTTATCAAATGACAATATTGGTCTGTGAAAGGGTAGAAAACACTGTAGGAAAAGGAGATAATGCTGGTTACCAACATTGTCTCCTTTTCCCTAAAAGTTTCCAATTCCAAAGCCCTTACAGGGTTAAGTTCTTATCTATTTAACTCTTTACCAAAAGACAAAATTTTGGACTGGACCAAATTGAAAGCATTTGCAAAGGACAAATTAAATGTTGCTACAATGTTGATCTCTGTCTTTGATAGGGTAGAAAACATTGTGGGAAAAGGAGAAAATGCTGGTTACCAGCATTTTCTCCTTTTCCCACAATGTTTTCAAAAGTGTTTTCCGTCAGGGTCATAAAAATCTGGGATTGTGGGGTAAAGGGTTGACCAGATTTGCAGTGTTGCAGAGGACAACTTTGACAACAAATCGTTTTTACCTTTACATATTTCTTCTTTTCCCACAATGTTTTCTATCTTCCATAGACAATGGCATCATTTCAACAAAATTCAATATGTCATCTGCAAATACTTTTAATACTTCTACTTTGGAAAAGACAAATTTTGTTATCAGGTAAAGTGTTAAACTATGCATTTGTTGCAACCTTTGGTTGTAAGATGTTTCACTGAAAACAGTTTTAGTCATTAGCCAATTCAGTATCTTTGTATTTACTTGTGCATGTGCTATTCTGTTTCTTTGAGATTAATCCCATTAACCTTTCACCAACCCTTCCCAAGTTTTAACAACCCTGGGAAAGAAGGACTTTTGAAAACATTGTGGGCAGAGGAGAAAAATGCTGGTAACCAGCACTTTTCTCCTCTTTCCACAATGTTTTCTTCTCTTTTACAGCCAAATCATATAACTCCAGCCACATTATAACTTGTTTTCTGCCAATGGTTTCAAGCTGGATAAGTCTAATATATTGTTGTTTAGTAAACAGTGAACCTGGAAATCTCCTACATAAAAAGAAAAACTGAACATACCCAAACAGGTTCAATTTTTTGTCGCCCTCGATGTTAGAAACAACAGTACTATCGCCATCAACTTGGATTGTAAGCTGCCCTTGTTCGTTTAATAGCACTTGCACCGTATGCCACATGTTATCATTCAGCAGTTTCGGACTTGGACCCATTGTAAACATATTCTTCATTCCTAGATTATATGCCACACGCAACTTTCCATTACTCAATTCTACCGCAATGACATCATCCCCAGGCCCTGCATTGTACAGCATAAGTCCGTTTGGTTCCCGTGTCTTGAATTTAAACATAAGTTTCATGGATAAGCCAGGTTTCAAGGAGGGCAGTTGGAAATGTGCATCAGCAGTGGAAACTGTCACTGGTTTGTATGTGATCAGCGGAACGTTTTCCCAGTTAACGTTTGTGATCCAAATAACATTGGTATTCTGTTGCTTCTTCAAATCACCAAGAATTTCTCGATTGTCGTAAATAAAATTCTGCATATAACCAATGTAGCCATTGGAACTAAGGGATCCTGTTTGACCCAAAGATCCAAATTTAAGTTTAGCTATGTTTAAAACGTAGTTTTCGCCTCCAATCATACCAGCGAGACGTGGACTGTCATCCACCCACACCTCAACATCATCAGCCCGACGACGGATGTATAGCGTATGCCACCTGTAATCATTTACCATCTTGGATGTTTCAAATTTCTGAAATGAAGGACAAAATTTGTCAGAGAAACTTAAATCTTATTTCATCTTGGTTTAATTCTGTTTTGTTTGAACATGTATTTATTTTACACTGATTATATAGAACTTATATTTACCATTTACCAAACAACAAAGTTTCCGACTTGCCCAAACTGAATTTCTTTACAGATGACAAAACAACTGTGACTCAAAAATATTAATACACCTTAGAAAGGGTAGATAACATTGTGGGAAAAGGAGAAACTGCTGGTTACCAGCATTTTCTCCTTCTCCCACAATGTTTCCTTCCCTACCATAAAACGTTCACTCATTTTAAGTCTGAATTTGTCGTCCACAGATGTTTTGAATTTGGAAGAGTCTTAAATTTGTCATTTAGAAATAAGTTACCCTTTACCACACAGCCCCGAGTTTTAACCCCGACCGGGTGGCTCAGTGGTGAGCGTGTCGGACTCATGACCTGGTGGTTGTGAGTTCGATATCCGGTTGAGGCGAACTTTCTTTCCGGCGTATTTTCGCCTCTCACCTCTGCTGAAGCATGTGAGAAAAGTAGTCGGTGGCTTTGGAAAGAAAGTTGTGTTAGTACTGGTGTGAGAAAGCCAGGAAACACATGTGCGTCACCGACCGCCATGATATGACCTTAGCTGTTAAAGTGGCGTTAAACCCCAATACAACCAATACAACCAAACCCGAGTTTTAATGACCCTGAAAGAAGAAGGCTTTTGAAAACATTGTGGGAAAAGGAGAAAATGCTGGTAATCAGTATTTTCTCCTTTTCCCACAATGTTTTCTACTCTATCAAAGACAGAAGTTACCATTTGAGCTACATTTAATTTGTCGTCTGCAACAGCTTTGTGTTTGGTAAAGTCCAAAATTTATTTATTTGGAAAAAGGTAAAACATCCACCAAACCTTTGGTTGTCCATTTACGTTGAAAGTCACGACGACTTTTCCATTCACAATCTCAGCTCTAACAAAATCCCTTTGGTTTCTGGATTCAGTGGAAAACAGTAGAGTGTTGCTTAATGGAGTCAAAAATCGGAAAGAAATATCGTTGGTATGTGTGTTGTCAGGAACCAAGAGGTTGTAGGTTGTGGACCGGGTACCATCCCAGCTAGCAATGACGGCATCTGTAAAATCATTGATCAATACATTTAAACTTTACCAAACAATCCCGATTTTTAATGAACGCGACACAAAAAGCTATGGCTCTTGTTGCCTTTGCATTTTACGAGACAAGAAAAGTTTAGACTTCATTGAAAATAAAAGCATTTGAAGACAACAAATTAAATGTAGCAAAAATAATGAAAATTTTCTAAGAAAGGATAAACACATTTTGAGAAATGGGGCAACTGCTGGTTACCCGCCATTGTCTCCTTGCCTCAAAATATTTCGGAAAAAGCCTCTTTCCTTAGGGTCATTTTAAAATTGGAATGTTTGGTGAGGGGTTAAAAGTCTTAATAATTGAGACATGCTCTGTGAAAAGGGGGCTTAATGCATCTGCGAAAAGTATCAACCCAGGTCAGCCTGCGATCGGTCAATTTTGCTGTATGTCAAAGGACCAGTCTACCTCATGATTAATTCTGTTGTTTGAAAAAGCAACTATTATGGATCTACAATTATGGAATGCCTTGCCTGGCATCGTTTATTACGGAGATGCATTAAGCCCCCTTTGCCAGAGCATGGCTCAATTGTTTTGTTTGGAAAAACTTATAAAAGTCTGTTTGACAGGCGCTCTAGAAATAGGGTATTCAATGCATCTCAGAGATGCATTATACAAATCAAGTCATTACATAATTATGGATTGAGATTGATAAAACCCATTTTATGAGGGTTGTTTGATATGTAATGTGTATTGTACGATATCTCAAAAGCATTCGACTCAAATAATGAAATGAACATTACATCCCTTCAAAGTATTCTCCGCGGTTTGAAATACATAATTTCAATCTCTGAATCCATTTCTGAAATGCGTCACGGTACGCTCATTTAGGTAGACCTCTGAGGCACTGACTGATGGCTGAGCCAAGGGCTTGTCGGGACTTGTAACGACGACCAGATAAGAACTTTTTAAGTTTTGGAAAAAGGAAAAAGTCGCATGGGGCTAGATCTGGAGAGTATGGTGGGTGTGGCAAGACGGTAACCTTTTCCGACTTCAAAAATTGCTTCACAAGCTCAGATGTATGTAATGGAGCATTATCACGAAGTAGACGAACATGCCTAAATCCTGACACAGGGCGTCGTTTAAGATAATATTTCTTGAGCTTTTTTAGTATAACATCTCGGTAATACCGACCTGTAACACTTTTGCCCTTCGGCACTGGAATTTGTACGGCTATACCATCACATGAGAAGAATATGCAATAAAGAACCTTCTTTGTGCTTGTGCTTCTTTTGGCAACTACAGGCCTTCTACCGTGTTTAGTTAGCCATATTTTGTTTCCAATTTTTCTTACTGATTCAAAATAGTGAACCCATGTTTTGTCACCAGTAACAATGTTTGCAAATTGTCTTTGATTGAATTAGGGAAACATTTTGAGCAATTGCTTAGCGGTTTGTACTAGTACCCGTTTTTGGTTATCTGTCAATATATGCGGTATCCATCTGGAGAAATCTTTCGTACTTTCAAAATACGCTTCAAAATGAAATGCACCCGCGATAGCGATATGCCAACAGCGTTGGCAATATCACGAATCGTGTATCTGCCATCACTTTCAATTATTTCCCTGACTTTTGAGACATTTGCCTTGCCTGTTAAAGTCACAGGTCGGCCAGATTTTGCTGCATCTTTGACGGACTCTGTGCCAGTCAGAAATTTCTTTCTCCAACTACGAAGTGTCTCATAAGATACCTTATCAGACCCATAAACTTCCCCCAATTCAGTAAAAATCTGCATTACCGAATGACCGAGTTTTGTGCGAACTTTTATATAAGCTCTAATTTCTTCAATATTCTTAATCCGTTTCCCAACCATTTTTACAACAGTAGTCAACGACTAGCTCTATTGAAATGTCTATAAGTTTAAAACTATGTGGAGCTGAAGGCTCGTGTTTATACCATTGGAAAGGTATTGAATAGAGCTATTCAAGCGTATCATCATCCACGAAATCGTGCAAAGTGTTATCGCTCTGTGGTACAATACATATTACATATCGAACAGCCCTCGTATCTAATAACTCATTGACCAATGAGGTAGAATGGTCCTTAGACATACAGATAATATACAAATAGCAAAAACTTTCAACACATGTCAGCCTGCGCAGTCAGTGCAAGCTTACATTGGTCCATACTATTTGCAGATGCCTTAAACCCCCTTTTCACACACCAGCCATCTATACCAACGGGGATGCAGTGTCTTCTAAGCATATCAAGGCTTTCATTTCTCATTTACTTTTCTCATTTACTTTTCTCCTTATAGGTTAGTTAACAAGTTGTCTCTGTTAAAAGCGCCCTGTAGGTTCCAACAATATCAGCTGTTTCGCAAGACTTGTTAATTTTCTTACAAAATATGCACATGAGTAATCAAAAAGAGATAAATCTATCAGACTGGCAGTAGTAAGTATTTTAATGTTGCTCTTGTCCAGTAGCCGTGCTCCCATAGCTCAGACGGTAGCATACAGGACTTGAAAACATGGGGCCACTGGTTCGATCCCGGGCTCTGCCAATTTCTCTCTGATGATCGATGATAGTCATTGTGACAGGATTCATTCCTCTCTCACCACCAACCATTGTTTAGATGATGGTTATCTGGGAAAGCAGCCAGTGGCTTGGAAGGATATTGTGTTTAGTACTTGTAAAAGAAACTCCAGGAAAGCATGGATAGGTGCACTGGCTGTCGTGATATAACAAATAATGTTGAAAGCGGCAATGATAATGGCAATGCAGATGTCGACAGAGCTGTGACAGTACCTCAAAGTTTTCTTTGAAAACAACAAGAGCTAAAAATGACGTCTGCTCATGTCATATTCTTCGAAGATTCCACCTGTCTGCTATGACGCATCACCCATCCCATATACATAGGAAAAGTAGGGCTTATACCGAAGCTATTACCCAAGCCTGTAGGGGCTGTTTTAATAAATGGCTGTAGCATAGGTTACAAGCTAGCTAACCATAGCTGAATGAATCGCACCAGGTAACGTTTTATTGAGCAAACATTTATTTTATTTTGAAATTCAAAGTATTGGTTGTCGTTTTGAAAAGTAGTCCCATTCTGTACCCAGAATGCCCAAATTAGATTGATGTATATTTGTAGAATGCCATCTAGCGGAAGATAATGCAAAAAAATGAGTTCTTAAGCATCTTACCTGAATCACAGTTCTGGCCTGTATATGGTGTACTGGAACAATCACACACATACCCTCCCATACGATTTTGACAAAAACCGCTGGTGCAGGGCTGGCTGAGACAACTCCCCAGTCCCATCTGGCATCCAATTCTGGCACCTTCTATACTGAGGTCCCTAAATCTGCTGTGTAGGTCAACAGCTGAAATGAACAAATGAAGGAATAAGTATGAGACAGACAAACTAAAAATAGGAAGAAAAAGAGGTTGGTAGGGAGTGAGGGGAGAAGGATGGAAGGACCCATTCAACTGA
This sequence comes from Hippopus hippopus, assembly GCA_946811185.2. Classification (NCBI taxonomy): domain Eukaryota; kingdom Metazoa; phylum Mollusca; class Bivalvia; order Cardiida; family Cardiidae; genus Hippopus; species Hippopus hippopus. The sequence continues at coordinate 7,660,245 of OX328112.1, forward strand.
TGCTACTTGTTCCTTGTTTGTTAAAGGCCCATTGGCAGCCAAAAGTAAACAATGAGGGCATTGAAATGCATTTAGATTTATATCATACCATTTTTAAGTATGGAAATTATTAAGGAGATGACAATCTTTTAGTGTACTAGCAGTCAAAATATTAGTCACCGGCATAAAAATGAATTTTAAAACTAGGCTTAAAGTTGCCAAGTCGCTCTATCTTTTGGTTACTTTTTACCTGGTTTAAAAATTCATTTGTCTGCCAGTGACTAACACTTAGACAGACATACAATAACCATCATTTTCTCCTTTTTCCACAATGTTTTCAAAAGCCCTCTTTCAGAGGTCGTTAAAACTCAGGACTGTGTGGTAAAGGATTTACAGCCTAAGGGTTAAGATTCAGTATATAATTATTTGAAAAAATATTCAAGCAAAGGTAAACCGTTCTCATCACAAACAATTTCTTCTTTTGTCAAAACCCATTTCTGTCATAAGATCACCTATCCTATACACTAGGAATAAAAACTTGGAAACTTACGTATGTCATTCACACGGAAAGACTCCATGCAACCTTTGTAACCCTGTCTTGAATAAATCTCCCATGGTATTCTGGGAAATTCATCATAACCTCCGATATACAAGCGGTAAAAATAGAGGGTCTCAATCTGTCGCTTTGATAGGTTCACTGTAATTCTCTGGTTATCGAGGGTAACAAAGATGCCATTGTCGATGGATACGCTGACATTGTGCCATTCCCCATCATCCACACGGTTGTCAAGCGGAAACTGCTTTCTTCCTGAGAATCCGTCAAAATTATAGACAAAGTACAGAATGCCATCAAATATTTCCAGTGCAAAATAGTTGTTTGAGGTGGCGCTCACTCTTGCAATGGCAAGTAGACCTCTGGGCTCTAAAGTACGGAAGCGGAAGTCAATACTACCCCCTCGACGAAAGTCCAGAACGTCTTTCAGGTAAAAGACAGCATTACCAGAGACGAATGTAATTGGAGATCGGACAACCTGTAACAAATGGAATGCTTACATTGTGTGATTCTGAAAAATCAATGCCAAGAGAAACAAGAACTATGCATCAAGTGCCAATACTCACATGCAGTTGCTGTTTTAGCACCAATTCTACTTGAGAAAGGGGCATAACTGTGTCAGAAATATTTCAGAGTGATCTGCATTCATCAATCTGATTCCTCTTTTCATAGTAAGCCACTAGCCCAAGTTTAAATCTTTACCATACAAGCCCGGCGTTTAATGACCCCGAGAAAGAAGGCTTTTGAAAACACTGTAGGAAAAGGAGAAAATGCTGATTTCTACTCTTCCAAAAACAGAAAATTAATGTTTGAGTCACATTCATTTTGTCATCAGCAAATGTTTTCAATTTGGACAAGTCTAAATATTTGTCAAGAGTTAAAGTACATGTAAATATCTTCAGTGATCAGGGATGCACGAGAAAATGTCAGTTTTTTTTTAATGATACAGATGCAGATACATACTGGGCAGTGACAATATTTCTAGTTTTCTTAGAAAGGAGTCTAGGTAAAAATTGGGACGTCTGTAATGGGAGAGTAAAGGAAAAAGTGGAAAAATTCCTCCGCGTGTAAGAAAACATGTATTTGAAAAGATCCTATACTCTAACAGCCAATTAACCCTTTACCACACAATCCTGACTTTTAACTGATGAAAAAGCCTTTTGAAAACATTGTGTGAAAAGGAGAAAATGCTGGTAACCAGCATTTTCTCCTTTTCCCACAATGTTTTCTACCCATTCCAAGATAAATTTCAACACTAGGGTCACTTTAAATTTGTCATCCTGCAAATGCTTCCAATTTGGATAGGTCTAAAATATTGATAAAGCTTTAAGAAAGGAAGAATACATCATTTTGCTGTCTGGTAAAGGACACATGGTCATTGAACTTGTGTCAAAACAAAATTAACTCTTTACCAGACAACAAAATTTTAGACTAGTCCAAATTGAAAGAAGTTGAAGACAACAAATCAAATATACTGCAACTTACAGAATTTGGCTTTGAAAGGGCAGAAAACCTTGTAGGAGAAGGAGAAAATGCTGGTTACCAACATTTTCTCCTTTTCCTACAATGTTTTCAAAAGGCTTCTTCCTCAGGGTCGTTAAAAGTCGGTATTGTGTGGTAAAGGGTTAATGAGTTGCACTGTATGAAAAGGGTGTTTTATGCATCTCCATGATTCATGATACCAAACAAGTCATCACATAATCATTGATCTGTAAAATCTACACTAAACAAAACTTCTAAACGGCCACTTTTAAGCCAGAATTCCCCGTAGGCCTTTTTTGGCATCCGCTGTTCAGAAAAGAGGCATTTCGTTTAGTTCGATGTTTTTGAGAATAACTGACCAGCGTAAACGCATACTCCAGCCTAAGTTTGAAAAGAATTTTTTGACTTGTTCTATTGAAATGAAGTTATTAAACTTTCATTCACTTAACATTAAAATTTGAAAAATCATTTTTTTGAAAACTTCACGCTCCTTCTCTCGGGATATATTTTTGTACAGAAAATAATTTTCATGTTTTTTCTTCTTGCTGACAAAATTTCAGTAATGTGTGCTTCTCATTTTAACCTGCTTTGTCTGATAGGCACAACGCATGCGCAAACCATGTGTTTTCCTTTTTTTGAAAAAGAGATGCCTTTTATCTGCAAAATCGAAAATCTGTTCATTACAATACCATGTCTATCATCCAGACATGTGTTATAAGTTATTTTTATTTACCTCTCTGTTACTTGGTCAAATTTACAGGAGAAACAAAAGTGGCCGGTTAGAAGTTTTGCTGAGTGTATTTTGTCTAACAATAGACTGAATCATGAGCTATAAAGATCCTTGGAAATGCAGAAAATCTGCAAATAGCAAAAAGTTTCAGTCCTTGTCAGCCTGAGCGGACTGCACACGAAGAAAGGGGTCAATACTTTTTACATATGCATGAAACCCCCTGGTTGTGAGGTACAGCGTTGGCCTCATAACCATAAGAACCCCAGTTCGATACCCTGGAGCAAGTATCTGTTTTGGGACTTTTCATTGGCCAACACAATTGGCGCGAGTACTGGTGTAGTTCCTTGGAAGCAAAACAGAGAGAGATTAGTATGGCGCGAGTACTGGTGTAGTTCCTTGGAAGCAAAACAGAGAGAGATTAGTATAAGTTGTAAGAACTTGTTTCTCAATCGATAAAAAATAAATATGTTTAAAAAAAAAATTCACTGCCCCTGCTACTTACTGGTGGAGGGGCTGTGGTGGGCCTCCAGGTGTAACCCCCTCTGATAAACGTTTCATAGTCCCAGACTTGCAGGTACCCCGACTGAAGGGCTGTGTCTACAATCTGCAGAAACCGCACGATCATTTCCTTGTTTGGTCCAGTCTTTTTCTGCACAACAACCTGTGAAAATATTTCATAAATGAAAGTAAGAGAGAGATAGAGTGTAAATTCTTTAATGGTGCATAAACAGCTAAGTTCATTTAGTGCAACTGACATAAGGATAACTTGACCCTTTACCACACAATTCCCACTTGTAATGGCTGGGAAAGAGGCCTTTTGAAAACGTTGTGGGAAAGGAAGAAAATGCTGGTTTCCAGCATTTTCTTCCTTTCCCACAACGTTTTCCACCCTTCCCAAAACAATTTTCAATTTTTGAGTCACTTCTACTTTGTTGTCTGCAAATGCTTTCAATTTTGACATCTAAACTTTTGTTGTTTGATACAGAGTTAAAATGTAAAGCAGTAGCCAAACCTGTTTTCAGAGAACACTCAAAGGAAGAAAGAGAAATGGTCTCTTAAAACAGTTGGTCTTTTAACCAATTACCACACAATCCCAAGTTTAAATGACCCTGGGTAATAAGACTTTTGAAAACACTGAGGGAAAAGGAAAAAATGCTGGTAACCAGCACTTTCTCCTTTTCCAACATTGTTTTCTACCCTTTCAGAAACAAATTCCATCATTTGAGCCGCATTTAACACTTTACCAAATACACCGAAAGCATAAATTTTGTAGACAACAAAATAAATGCAACTAAAAAAAAAAAAAGAACTACATGTATATGTTTTGAAATATGTTCTGAGAAAGGTAGAAACATTGTAAGAAAAGGAGTTTCTCAGGGTCTTTAAAAAGCTGGATTGTGTGGGTAAAGGTTAACTAAAAACAATGGGTTGCTCAGTAAAGGTGTTCTATTTGGAAGCTGAATCAATAAAATGGATGGTTTGAAACAGTGAGATGGATAGTAGTTGTTGTTTGTTGTCAAATCCCATCTACAACATTACTTCAGACATATTGCTGCAGCCAGTGCACCTGTCCATGCAGTCCCTGAGTTGTTAAAACTCATGCTTTGCAACAATCTTTTTCCAAAGCACTGACTGCATTCACAAATAAATATTCAGCAGTGGAAGAAGAAAGATGCAATGACTTTAATTAATCCTCAAAAGAGTTTGTTCCAGCTTGATTTCGAACTAACAACCCACATATTAACCGATAAAGCCCATTTCACAACTATAGTTGCCATTGAGGCTAGTGTAGATCAATATCACACTGCATGAAACATGCAGTCTGATCTTTGATTTACACTGTCTGCTTTGCTGAACTCCTACAGACAAAAGGCAGCCAAGAAATTGAAATTATCTTGGTGTTATTCTAGAGAGAAAATGTCTATTGGGTTTATCTGGCACATTAAAGCATGTACCTTACCAAATGTGCTTCTGGCAATGATTGAGACAAACAGTTACAGGCACTCCTGTCATGTTAGTTTTCTTTCCAACAGGTAGTACAAACAAGAAAATTCTCTAGAAATCTACTCTGTCATTTTCTTCATGAGCAAGTAAATTATGAATTTTTCATTTTCGGTCAAAGCAAGTCAAAATGGTATTCTGCTGACCCAAACACAGGAACTTGCGTTCTGATGAGTTTCAACCTCAATAACTCTCTACCACACAATCCCGGGTTTTAATGACCCAGAAAGATAAGCTTCTGAAAACAATAAGGGAAAAGGAGAAAATGCTGGTAACCAGCATTTTCTCCTTTTCCCACCCTGTTTTCTACCCTATCAAAGACAGAAATCATCATTTGAGCTACATTCGTCATTGACAAATGCTTCCAATTTGGCTGGGTTTAAACTTTGTCCTTTGATAAAGGGTTAACCCTTTACCAAACAACAAAATTTTAGACTGGTCCAAATTGAAAGCATTTGCAGACGACAAAATGAAAGTAACTGAAAATCTGAAATTTATTTTGGAATGGGTAGAAAACATTGTGGGAAAAGGAGAAAATGCTGGTTACCAGCATTTTCTCCTTTTCCCACATTGTTTTCAAAAGGCTTCTTTCTCAGAGTCGTTAAAAGTAGGGATTGTGTGGTAAAGGGTTAAGCTAATATGTCTCATAATTGACTTTATAGAAAACAAAGTGTGTCAAAATTCAAAAGCCTTTGTACCCCAAGTAAAAATTCTAAACATACATCTGTAATGGCTCCGTCAAAGTTCTTCCCGACCAAATTGTTTGTCTCTCGTAGAACATTTCTGGTTCCTCCCAGATCAACATTCCCGGGCTCAACAAACTGAAGATCTGAACGGACTTGCTCCTCACTGATCAGCTGGTTGTCTATGTAAAACTTCAACTGAAAGACAGATACAGATAACTATCAATAATATACATGTTGTGAAAAAAGGAGCGTCTGCATGATAAATTGCTTGGCAGGGATAAAATATCACAGTGCCAAAAATAAAAGAGTAACAGCCAGGCATTGTTGTTGTTGCAGTAGTAGTAGTAGTAGTAGTAAAACAAAGAGTGCTTACCAAAGTGGTGGTGACTGTAATACTCATAGCACTTGTAGCACTGTCATAGTGGTTTGTTTGTATTGGAGTTTAACACCATTTTAACAGTTTAGGTCATATAACAGCTGCCAGTACACCTTTGCAAGTGTTTTATGGCTTTCTCACACCAGTACTGACACAAATTTCTTTCCAAGCCACTGGCTACTTTCTCACATGCATCAGACATGAGTGGCAAAAATTTGCAACCAGGTATCTAACCCGCAACCACAAGGTCACGAGACAGATACGCTAGCCACTTAGCTACCCGGCCGGGCTTTGATGGTGATGGTAGCAGAAGTAGTAGAAACAGCACTAGAGGTAGGAGGATTGACTAATTGATTGATTGGTGTTTAACACTGTTTTCAACATTATATCAGTTATATTGCAGAAACCAGTGCACCTACCAATGCTTTCTTGGAGTTTCTCTTACTAGTACCTTGCAAAATATTCTTTCCAAGCCACTGACTGCTTTCCCATGTAACTATCACAGAAACAATGACCAGCAGTGAGAGAAGAATGAATCCTGTTGCAATGACTTTAATCAATCCTCAGAAAGAAATTGACTAAGCTGGGTATTAGAATGAGCGACCTTCTATTCTCAAGTCCTGTATGCTACTTATTGCCCTACCAGGGTACGTAGTCCCCAACCATTCTTAACTCTTTACCACACAATCTCGAGTTTTAACAACCCTGAGAAAGAAAGCTTTGGAAAACATTGTGGGAAAAGGAGAAAATGCTGGTAACCAGCATTTTCTCCTTTATCCACAATGTTTTCTAACCTTCTGGAAACAAATACAATCATTTGAGCCACATTTATCATCTGCAAGTGCTTTCAATTTGGACCAGTCTAAAATTTTGTTGTGAGGTAAAGAGTTAAGAAGATTCTTGGTCTTATTCTCCAAGATTTGCTAAATTTTAAAGTAACACAACTTCTGATTAGCTAAACCAAATGGTTTAGCCAATCAGAAGTTGTGTTATTTTCAAATATGGAAAATTCCGGAGAATAAGACTAAGAACATTCTCAGGAATTGCTGGTGAGCACGAACCCAGGTCTCCACAGTGGTTGGAGGAAGAGCAGTACAAAGACAAGGAGAAAAAGGAGGAGATGGCAACCATGACAATGACAATGATGATGATATCATCATCACCAACAAAATCTATAATTACCATGGTTCCATTTTTATCAGCTCTGAAGGTATGCCATTTATAATCATTCATAGGTCCAGTGGTGGCTTGTACTGTAAACTGTTGTGGGGATCGCCCATCATCATGCACAAACAGTATATTTCCATTCTGAAAGAAACAAAATAAAGCCCATTAGGCCTATCAAAAAAGTATCTGTGTTTAGGGTTTCCTGACCCTACCTAGAAAATGCTGGTGACCCTGAACTTTTTACGATACAAATGAATGAAAAAAAGAAAACTGTCTGGAGTGATTTCGGTACATGATCCATGTAAAAAGTTTCTGGGAAAAAAAAACCTACCTACAGCATCTCAGACCGAAACCCTAAATATAGATATGTTTTTGTTAGGCCTTACCAGAGATGAAACTCTTAGACTCAGTCTCAGGGATGTTGAGAGCCCTCTATTCATGTACATTTATAGTGATACCAGAGGAGTGAGTGTGTTTGTGGTCGTGATGTAAAGCGTTGGCTTTGCAACCGCAAGGTCCCAAGTTTGAATCTTGGGAGAGGGTGTCAACTTTGGAAATGTTCATTGACCCACACATTCTGTGTGCATTCAGGGTACATATTCACCAACCATTATTAAAAACATACTCCATCTAATTCTCCAGAATTTTCTAAATTTAAAAGCAACACAACTTCTGATTGGCTAAACCATTTGGTTTAGCCAGTCAGAAGTTGTGTTACTTTCAAATTAAGAAAAGATTGGAAAATAAGACCAAAGACGTTCTTAACTCTTTACCAAACGACAAAATTTATACTAGTTGAAATTGAAAGCATTAGCAGACGACAAAATAAAAGTGACTGAAAAATTTAAAATTGTTTGAGAAAGGGATAGAAAACATTGTGGGCAAAGGAGAAAATGCTGGTTACCAGCATTTTCTCCTTTTCCCACAATGTTTTCAAAAGGCTTCTTTCTCAGGATCGTCAAAAGTCTGGATTGTGTGGTAAAAGAGTTAAGAATGGTTGGTGAATAAGACACCTGGTGTTGTTTCCAGGAGGCAGAATGGAGAGAGATCAGTATAGGTAGCAAGAACTTATTTCTCAATTGAACACACAGTGTATGATAAATATGAAGAGTGTTCTGGCAAAGGGGGGCTTAATGCATCTCTGTTACATTTATATACCAAGTCATCACATGGATATATAGAATCGATTTTAACAAGCAATCAACTGAATTATGTCTAGATTGGTCTTCTGATATACAGAAAATTGACTAATAACAGAAATTATGAACCCATGTCAACCTGCACAGTCCTTGCATCCTGACCTGAGTCAATACTTTTTGCAGATTATTTTTTAATCTACTTTAAGTAAAGCAGTGGAACTTTATGCTGATTGTAGATCTATCTACCTTGGTTATAAAGTAAGGGCTTGATATAGATCTACATAAACCCTCTAACAAACAGTCCCGAGTTTTAAAGAACTTGAAAAGGATGGCTTATGAAACCATTTTGGGAAAAGGAGAAAATGCTGGTGTCCAGCATTTTCTCTTTTTCCCACAATGTTTTCTATCTTTTCACAGACAAGTCTCATTATTTTGAGCCACATTTAATTTGTCGTCTGCAAATGCTTCGACCTTGACCAGGTCTAATTATTTGTCGTTTGGTAAAGAGTTAAACACACGGTTTATGTTATTAAAAATATAAAACGACAAACCTTTAAGCTGATATGTATTTTCGAGCCATCATCACTTTTAAACATCCACATCAGACCGTCCATCTCTTCCGTGATAAACATCAAGGTCAAGGACTCTTCGTTGGCCGGTACCATCATCTCCCTTGGCAACACAGAAAATTTGTAGCCAACCCGAGAGTCGCCGAAGAAACGAATAATTTTGGAAGTTCCCGAGAATTGCCCATCGTTTAAGCTGGCGTTGCCCGAGGGTACTCGCGTCACAAAAACTATAAATAGAAAGAAAAACGATGTAAGCGACCTTACACAAGTTACGAACGATCAAAATTTAAAATGGAGGCACCCTCATGAAGTTACATCTGGATCTCTTTCCTTTCTAAAAAGAGATACGGTTTATCAGTTCTTTAAAACAGATTAAGAAATAATAAATACCCCTGATTGTTTGAAGAAGAAATGCAAAAGAAAAATTGGATTTAGATCTAGAGTAACTAGATCTAGTTTGATGCGCACCATGTTGATTCCACTGTCGAACCTAGTACAGATAGTCTAACTGTCCCCAAAGGCGATGTTACTTTTTGACTGGTCACCTCTGGGTACAGAGACGATCAAGACAAAATCAGTTGAAAGCTCCGCACAGATTTTGTGCGCAATTTTGAACTCATAATTTTGCAAATAGAGTACAAAACTTGGATTTAAAAATAGATCTACCTGTTGCTTGCGTATTTAATAACCCGTCGTTTGAAATACAAATATTTTCAATTTAAACGCTGAACATATGAGAAAACCGTGCATTTCATCTGTTACTCGAGTTGTTTACGTTCCCGAAAACACAAAAAAATGGCCGCCACGCAAGATAAATTTCGTCAGTAATTTTTCCGCGATTTACATGTTATAAACGACTTTTACAAGCTCTTTATGTAATGAAGGGTTTAATAATTTGTCTTTGGTCATGTTTGTTACTAAAAGTTAACTGCATTTCGCTGCAATACAGATTAAACCGACGAAACAGAGTCTGTCTTTGCTACCGGAAAATTTACGATGGACTTGAGACGGTACGGTGTACAATAAATGTCCAAATATGAAAAAAAATCACCTTAGAGTCTCATTATTGAGACTACTGTCGAACCATGCCACAATTAATTGACTATAACTCAAGCTGTAGTTCGAACGAAAGAGTTCAAAATTTGCACGATCGATTATCACCTTCGCAAGCCAAGGGTGAGGATCGCCTCGTTGCTCTACAGATATAGCAAACGTAGTGATAGTCACCTTTGGCTAGCAAAGATGGTCTGTGACAGCTATTTTGGAAACTAAACCTTACAGAATTATGTAGGCCCAGACTCGATGTATTTAACACTGGTAAATATTACTGCAAAGACTTCGTGATCCTGAGAGGCGCATTATACCCCTTTCCCAAGAGCATGGCTCGTGTACAAGTAGTTGGAAGCGAAGGAATGAGCCCTTTGCCTACCGCATTCGAACTTTTGACTATTTTGAAACAGTCACTGATTTCATTTATTTTTTACCAAATGACGAAATTTTAGACCGGTCCAACTTCAAAGCATTTTCCGACGACAAATAAAAGGTGATTAAAATGTTTTGATTTGTCTTTGAGAGGAGAGAAAACTAGACCTATGTAGGAAAAGAGAAAATGCTGGAAACCAGCATTTTCCGTTTTTCCACAATATTTTCAAATGCTTAAATACTAAGAGGGTCGTTAAAATTCGAGGGGGGGGGGGTTCAGCAAAAGATTAAGTCCTTTTGACATTTGATGCCGATTCTATGACAAAAACCATTGATAGAGAAGCGGCGAGTGTAGATCAAGATCAGACTGCACGAATGTGCAGGGTGATCTTGATCTACACTCCACGCAAAACACATCTATTTTCGCGTACGGCAGGAAAAGGGTACATAACCAAGGAACCAGGCCTATCCTTGGTTTAGGTACCGATTCGTAATCGCGCATAAAACAAATTCTTGGCGTGATCATATCGCCTTAAGCAATCTGCCAAAATATGTTTATTTTCATGTACAATCTGCCGTAACCTGTTTACCTGGATAAAGCACCGCTCTCCAAATAAATCGTACATGGTAACTTCATTGTGCAGTGGTAAAACGCTGGACTATCAATCCTGAGGTCCAAGGTTCGATACCCGGCCTGGCCAGGACCTTCCTGAAACACTTCGTGTTTCCCACTCACCTAGACGTGAAATGGTTTGAAACCCAGAGGTGGCCTTGCGTGTATCGGTGCTTTACACCGAACACGTTAAAGAACCAAGGAGATCTATTCGAAGAAGAGTTAGGGGCTTGTCACCCGGATCTCCTTGTATCCGATTCTTTTTCTGTAATGGTCCATACCATATATGACTAGAGCACGGAGGAACCTTAATCCTACAGTCATCATCATCATCATTGTGTGATACGTCACACATTGCTGAAGTGGTAGAGCCTTAGACTTGTATAGGTCAAGTCTTGGGTCACTACAGGGTGTGGGTTCGAGCCCCACGGCTGGCAATATTAAATTACTAATAGTCTTTCGGATGAGACATTAAACCTATGTCCCGTGTGAAGGTGCTATACACCGAGCACGTAAAAGAACCAGGCGTAACATAGGATAGGTTTCGCCCTATATCTGCACTACCCCCGTAGACAAAACTAACAGCCTTAGTTGGCGTCGCCCATATGGGCAACCGGTGGCGACGATAAAGAAACGGAATATCAATCAATCCTCTTTTTTTTTCGGCGTTTTACGAAAGCGCAGATTGGCATATCAAATCGGATTAGAAAGCTTTTGAAAACATTGTGGGGGAAAAGGAGAAATGCTAGTAACTAGCATTTTCTCCTTTTCCAACAATGTTTTCTACCGTTTCAAGGACAATTCCCATCATAACAAGCCACATTAAAGTCGTTGTCTGCTAATGCTTTGAATGCAAGACTAAAATTTCGTCGCATTCTGTTACGAAATCCCTTATCTTTGCAAAAATTTTGTAGATCTGGACAAAACTTCTCCGAGATGATCAATTTACATTACTTTTTTGACGCCTGTGCTACATGGAATGTCTGTTTTCATTCCAAGTCACGTGATACACTGATAATATCAACAAGACCAGCCTCTGTTTTAATCAACACGCATACCTTTGTATGACTAAATAAGAGAGAGAGAGAGAGAAAGAAAGTTTTGATAAAATTGTTTTGTTCTGTTCTTTTCTATTATACATCAGACATAAAAATGTTCATTTGCCCACACACTGGGTGCGAGTATTGGTGTGGTTTCCAGAAAGCAGATTCTCAATAGGTGTTAAATAAATATGAGCCACCCTCTGTAGAAAGGGGGCCTAATGTTTCTGCATAAAGTATCGACCCAGGTCAGTATGCAAGATCGAAGCTTTTTGCTATTGGTCAAATCTTTGCAATGCCTAAGGACCATTCTAATTAAGTCTGTTTTTATGTGATGACGTGCTTGGTATAATACATCACGGAGATGCGTTAAACCCCCTCTTGCCAGAGCATGGCTCATACATTTAAAATACACATGTCTAGGTGAGACAGTTCTAATGAGTATTCACAACTAATTAGACCTATCAATCGATCCGACTTTTAACAACCTCGAGGGAAAAAAAATGAAAACTTTCTGGGAAAAAAGGTTAAATTTTCCTCTATTCCGGACACGTTTTCAACCCTTTCAAAGAAAACTCCCATCATTTTGAGCCATTTTGAATTTGTCGTCTGCTAATGCTTTCGATTTGGACAGATCTAAAATTTTGTAGTCTGGTAAGGAGTAAAAAAAAAAAGAAATCCCCACCCACATACTTTGCACACCATACAGGATTTCTTTTTTTGTCAATAAATCAGTTTTTTGGCTCTACCCAATCGGGTCACAAATCCATATAAAGCAAGATTCATTTTATGAATACAAATTTCACGCTGATTTCTGTAATTTATAGCCACTCCTCCTGACTCTTTACCAGACGACAAAGTTGAAAACATATGAGTCATGCTCTGGCAAAGGGGGGTTTAATGCATCTCAGTGATACATTACAGTAGTACCAAGCAGGCTATCACATAATTGGTGAAAATAGGGTTCCATGCATCTGCATAAAGTATCGACTAGGTAAGCCTGCACTGTCCGCGTATGCTCACATGGGTCGACACTTATCGATTTTCGTAAATTTTCTGGATGTCCATGGACCATTTTACCCCATGATTCAACAGGCTATTAGACAAAACTGATTTTATGGGTCCCTAATCATGCGACGACTTACTTGGTATAATGCATTACGGGGGATGCATTATTAAGCCCCCCCTTTTGACAGAGAAACATTTTCCTATACAAATGTATATACATATGAGCAAAGCTCTGGCAAAAGGAGGCTTAATGCATCCCCGTGATACATCATACCTAGCAGGTCATCATATAATTATGGATCCATAAAAATCTATTTTGTATAAAGACCGACTGAATCTTCAGGTACACTGGTCCTCTGACATGCAGAAAATTGACCAAAAGCGAAAAGTTTCGGTCCAGGTCAGCCTGCGGGGACTGCGTAGGCTGACCTGGGTCGATACTTTTCGCAGATTCATTTACCCCCTTTTCACAGAGCATGGCTCAATATACTGATGTTCAACTTTTAAATAGATGCGGGTATGAAGGTAGGAACTAACGAGCCACGAAAAATAAAAATATCTGATTTCAAAAGGCAGACGATAACCTGCTGGGGGCAGGTACAGAAATATTTCAAATAGGATAGTCATTTGCCTAGCCATGTATTTCTGCAAGAGTTCATTTGAGGAAATCAACACCTGCGGCAAGGAGAAAGAAGAATGACAAGAAGAAGATGATGATGATGGGGGGCGGGTATTTCGAACAAGAGCAAAATAGGTTTAGGTAAAATGCAGTAATTCTCCTTTCAGGGAAATGTTGGCGTTCATACGTTCTGTCTTCGTTTGATGTTATAACTCGAATACAGAACTAAGCATAACAGAATAAAAAGAACAAAAACATCTCTCTCCTTGTCTCTTATCTAATGTCTCTTTTCTTTCCCTCTCTCTCTCTCTCTCTCTCTCTCTTAGCTCATCTCTCTCCCTTTCTCCTAGCTCATCCTTCTCTTTTATCTCTCTCTATCTCTCTATTAGGTATACTCTCTCTGTCTCTCCTTCTGTCTGTCTGTCTGTCTCTCTCTCTAGCTCATCTTTCTCTCCCTACTTGCCCATGTTGCCCATCTGCTGATTGATTGAATTTGCGTTTATTTATCGTCGCCACCGGTTGCCCATATGGGCGACGCCCCCTGAAGGCTGTTAGTATTGTTACGGGGTATTGTGGAGATACAGGACGAAACCCATCTTAAGTTACGCCTGGTTCTTTCACGTGCTCGGTGTATAGCACCGTCACACGGGACCTCGGTTTAACGTCTCACCCGAAAGACTATTAGCAATTTTAGATGGCCAGCCGTGGGGATCGAACCCACACCCTCAAGTGACTCGAAACATCACGTTCACAGTTCCTACGCCCTACCTATTGAGCTATACAGCTGGTCAATCATTACACATTCTGAACACAATCTTATATGGTCTGCAACACACGAAAAGGGGCATTCGGACATTTGCGTAAAGTGTCGTCTCGGATCAGCCTGCGCAGTCCGCGCAGGCTAATCCGAGACGGCACTTTACGATTACATTACATTTTGTGCTACAGTAGACTTGTGCGAAACAGAAAATTACATAAAAACGGAAAGTGTCGTTTCGGATTAGCCTGCGCAGTCCACGCAGGCTGATCCGAGACGATACTTTACGCAAATGTCCGAATTCCCCTTTTCGCGTGTTGGAGGCCATATAAGCCCGTTAATGATAGATACGCTCTACGTCATTACCGGCACGGGTTTATCTCTGCCAAAAAGCTCTCGACTGATAAGCCTCCCTGAGTTTACAGATAATTACAAAAACAGAGAGAAATACTTGTTAGGTTTTTATATAAACATGCCTAAAGGAAAGTTTCAGTTTATTATCAATCTTATTGCCTTACATGCATTTTCCTACATTTTCAAAAGCATACAAATGCGCCATTCACGGCTAGACAAAGAAACTGCTACAATAAAAAGTCATTTCCAGTCATTGGTAAAAATTCCAAAATATTTGAATCGTTCTATGTGAAAAGGGGGTTTAATGCATCTACAAAAAAGTATCGACCAAGGTCAGCCTGCGCAGTCAGCACAGGCTGACCCGGGTTGAACGTTTTTGGATATTAGCCAGTTTCTCTGCATGTCAAAGGGCCAGTGTACCTCATGATTCAGTCGGTTGTTAGAGAAAGAGAATTTTATGGATCCATAATTATGTGATGCTATATAATGCATCACGGAGATGCATTAACCCTTTTTCATACGACAAAATTTTTGACTCAGTCAAATGAAAGCATGTGCAGATGACAAGGTAAATGCAACTCAAATGATGATTTCTGTTTTTGATAGGGTAGAAAACATCGTGGGAAAAGGAGAAAATGCTGGTTACCAGCATTTTCTCCTTTTACCACAATGTTTTCAAAAGCCTTCTTTCAACAGGGTCGTTAAAACTCGGGATTGTGTGGTAAAGCATTAAACCCCCTTTTGCCAGAAAGTCACTCATTTCGACTTTGATCTTTCAGCGACATAGACAAATACATCGGCTTTTGCAGGTGGCATAGATCAACATCAGCCTGACTTCACAGAACGTGCAATCTGATCTTGAATCTATACCGACCTCTTGTTTAGTCAAGCCTATTATGGTTTAAATCTTTTTGAATTATCCAAGCCTTTCAGATTGAAAGCTTTCTGAGTTTCGGTGAATTGTATTTTAAGTCGTCGGAAAAAGGTCGAGTTTTTAAGAGCCATGCTCTGTGAAAAGGCGGTTTAATGTATCTGCAAAGACTATCGACCCATGTCAGCCTGAACAGTCCGTGCAGGTTGACCTGGGCCCAAATTTTTTGCTGTTGGTCAATTTTCTGTAAGTTAAAGGACCATACTACCTCAGGATCCAGTTGGTTGTTAGACAAGATGGGTTTTACGTATTGATAATTATGTGATAACTTGCTTGGTAGGCCTATAATGATCCACAGAGATGCATTAAAGCCGTTTTTGCCAAGGCACGGCTCATTTATTAGTCTGAGTCAACTGTATTAGTTAAGTGGTATTACTTAAATTATTCTGTCTGAGAGTGTAACGGTTTAACTCTTTACCAAACGATAAAATTTTGGAATGTACCAAATTGAAAGCATTTGCAGACGACAAATTAAATGTAAGCTGAAATTATGGCATCTGTATGTGAAAGTGTAGAAAACCTTGTGGGAAAAGGAGAAAATGCTGGTTACCAGCATTTTCTCCTTTTCCCACCAGGTTTTCTAAAGGTTATTTTTTCTCGGGGTCATTAAAATTCGGGATTGCGTAGTAATTGTTTGATCCCATTAATTCAATTTACAACATTTTTTTTTTTACATTAACTAGCCCACCCACACCTGTTGACCGTTACAGTGACTGGACACTATTATTCTACAACACTGAACACTACTGGTCAAGACCTCAAGTGGTCAATTCAAAACCAATAAATGACCCCATAACCTTTCTAATCCTGTAACCAAACGACACAATATTGGACTTGTCCAAATTCAAAGCACTCGCAGACGACAAATCAAATGTGGCTAACATGATGGAATTTGTGGAATTTTTTGTTCCTGGATGATTAGAAAACATTGCGGGGAAAAGGGGAAAAAATGCTGGGTATCGGCATCTTCTCCTTCATCAATACGGTCTCTTTTTCGTGATCGTAGACACTCGGAATTATGTTACGTAGTAAAAAATCTACAGTCATAGAATGCTGCAAAAGTGTCGATGTAAGTGCAACATATAATTGTTTAAATGAATAAGTATTCTAGTATGAACTGCAAGTTAACATATGATATATTCATAACACATGCTTGATTTTATATTTCACTTTTTCTAAAAATTTGAAACAACTGTAAAAATTAAATTGGTAATTTTTTCAAGAAATCAGGCTAGAGATGCCAAAGAGGCTTAGGATTAAGTTTGCAGAAAGTTTGTTAAGAAGGAATTCGTGGACAAAGGGCTTGTAACATGTTTGACTTGTAGTCAAGTTCAGCCTGCACGCATACACCCTTTTTTCCCAGTCATTATTCAGTTCAAACTATAATACTAATTCATTTAAACAAGGTATCACGAAGTAAACATTACAGTCATAGAATGCTGTAAAACTGTGGTCTTCAGTGCAAGGGCTGTGTGGGTTTTCAGGGTTATTTACGGTAATGTATTAAATTCGTCATTGAACCGTCTTAACTCTTTGCTAAAACGGCGAAATTTAAGACGTGACCAAACTGAAAGCATTTGAAGACAAAGAAATAAATGTAAAATGACAAACTGAATCATATTCTTGGAACGGTAGAAAACATTGCGGGAAAAGGAAAAAATGCTGGTTACCAGCATTTTCTCCTTTTCCCACAATGTTTTCAAAAGACTTCTTCCCCAAGGTCGTTAAAACTAGGGATTGTGTGATAAAGGATTAAATGCATTATCCGATCAAAGATTACTGTTCCATGTGTGCAACATAAATATATAGAACAGAACAGAACAGATGGACCATGCTCTGGCAAAAGGGGATTTAATGCACTCCCGTAATGCACTGTACCCGAATTCATCACATAATCATGGATTTATGATATCCATTTTGTCTAACAACCAACTGAATCATGAGGTAAACTGGTCCTTTAGCATACATAATATTCGCCTTTACTATAACAAAAACTTTTGACCCATGTCAGTCTGCGCGAATTGCTCAGGCACATCTGGTTTGATACTTCTTGCGTATTTTATTCGACAACAAAAAAATACATGTATTTTATAAAACAAATGAAAAATGTACTGGGTCAAATTCACATGGTGATAACATAAAAGTGTTTGTTAAGTTCTCTTTCTCTCTCGTCAAAAACTGAAAACAGCTCATTTCATTTGAGAATTACATGTCAATGCTTATGCACAATGCTTACTGCATACGTATATTACGACCCTGAAAGAGATGGTTTTTCAAAATATTGTGGATGAAAAAGAAGATAGATGCAGGTAGCCAGCAAATTCTTAATCCTGAAATGTTTTCCACCCTTTCAAAGAAAAATCCCATTCTATAAAACTTCAACATGCAATCCCGAGATTTAACTACCATGAGATAAAGGCCTCTATAAAAATTGTGAGAAAAGGCGAAAATACTCGAAACCAGATTTTCTTCTTTTCCCACAATGTTTTTCCAGTCTCACTTTTTAAACCACATTAAATTTGGTGTCTGCAAATACTTTGAATTTGCACAAGTCTAAATTTTTTTTCATGTGGTTAAGAGTTAACCCTTTACCACACAATCCCAACTTTTAACGACACTGGAAACAAAAACTTTTAAAAACATTGTTGGCGAATGAGAAACTACCAGTAAGAATTCAATTAGCTCAAATGATGATTTCTGTCTTTGATATGGTATAAAAAAAAGAAGAATTGTGGATAAAGGAGAAAATGCTGGTTACCAGCATTTTCTCCTTTTCCCACAATGACTTCAGAAGCGTTCTCTGTCTAGGTCGTCAAAACTCAGAATAGTTTTTACTTTTTAAAGGTTCAATAAAGATTGTGGGAGCAAGGAGTGGGGAGGACTCGCTCGAAAACAAGATTGAATAGTACATCGAATATTTAATTGCGATCATTTTATTGGGGTTTTACCGCCGAAAAAGTAAAAAGCTCTTTACACACATAAAATTTCAACCTTCCTACCTCGCGTTAAATATCTTTTAACTCTTTACCAGATGACAAAATATTTAAGAAAGCATTTACAGATGACAAGTAAAAAAAGGCTCGGCTATTGAGATTTGGGTGTGAAAGGTTAGAAAACATTGTGGGAAAAGGAGAAATTGCTGTTAACCAGCACCTTTTCCCATAATGTTTTCATAAGCCTCCCTCTCTATAAATTCTCGGAGTTGTGTAGTGAAGGGTTTTAAGAGAAAATCTCTACCGAGCTTTTCACCTCGTGCTTACGACAGATTTTTGTGCCTAACAGCAGTCAACTGTTAAAGACATTGTCCTAAAAGGACAAAATTACTCCTAACTAGCATTTTTTCCTTTTCCCGAAATGTTTCCAAGTACATTGATCTATAAACACTATATTCGTGTCAAGCATCTGAGTTATGCTCTGTGAAAAGGGGGTTTAAAGCACCAGTTAAAAAGTATCGAGCCATGTCAGCCTGCGCAGTCCGCACAGGCTGACAAGGATCGAAAATGTTTTGCTATGTATAAATTTTCCGCATGTCCAAGGACCATTCTACCGCGTGATTCAGGCAGGCGTTTGCTAGACTAGTCGATATTATGGATCCACATTTAAGTCTAAGTGATGACTTGCTTGGTATAATGCATCACGGAGACGCCGAGCCACGGTAATTCAGTGGGTCGCTGGTTCGATCCCTTGCTCGGCCTATTTCTTTCCGAGGATTGATGATAGTCATTGCGACAGGATTCATTCCTCTCTCACTGCTGACCGTTGTTTCAACGATGGTTATGTGGCAAAGCAGATAAAGTCTTGGAAAGAATATTGTGCGGAGTACTGGTAAAAGAAACTCGTGAAAAGCATGGATAGGTGCACTCGCCGCCATGATACAACTGAAACGTTGAAAACGCCGTTAAACACCATACAATCAATCAACCAAGTATCACGAAGACGCATTAAACCACCTTTACCGGAGCGTGGCTGATCTGTATTCAAGAAGGATGTTTTTTAAAATCATCCGCTGCTAGTCTGTCTCTAGAAGTAATGTGCAAAGCTGATGTTACGAACACTGTAGATCCAGATCAGACATTTTCTCCTCGTCCAACAATATTTTCTAAGGTCTTCTTTGACAAGTTCGTTAAACACATGGTTGTTTGGTAAAGGATTAAAATGAAAAAATAGTTTTTCGTCCTTATCCTTTTGCAAGGCGACATAATGTTGGATTTTTCCAAATTCAAAGCATTTGCAGATCGCAAATTAAAATGTTCATATGACAGAATTGTGAGTGAAAGGACAGAAAACACTGTGGGAAAAGGACAAAATGCTGTTTACCAGCAATTTCTCCTTTTCCCAGAATGTTTTCAAAAGCCTTTTCTTAAAGGATCGTTGAATTTCTGAAGTGTGGGGTACAGGGTTAAAATTGAGCATTGAACAACTTGTATTAAATTTGAAAAAGCAAAAAAAAACCACAATGTCGGTAGCGAGCTGACTATATAATTTTTCCATACACAAAACACACATAACAATCATGGCGTTTTTTATCGCCAGAAAACCAATTTATGTAAATTAATATACGTATTTGCATAATTTACTGTTTCTCGCGTTTGACAGCTATAGACTGTGAGTCCTTGGACGGTTTTACATAAATACACTCAGGCTGCTACGCGCGACTCAAGGACCCTTTGCGGACAGTGTAGATCAAGATCAAACTGCACAGAACGTCCAGTCTGATCTTGGATCTATACCGTCTGATAAGGCGTTATCCCCCCCCCCCCTTAAAAAAACTTTGAAATAGCAAACTTATGGGTTTTACTATCGAGTTGAAAGTTTCATTTCACTTATTTAACAGGTTAGGGGTTCAACGCCCCGAAATTATTTCGGTAGTTTTATGTCCCCGAGACAAGTTTTTAAAAGAAAAGGCTGAAATACGTATGTTTTTTTTTAAATCATGTTAAATAAATACAAGTCACAATACTAACGATACCGAGTAGTTTCTCCTTTTTGCCACAATGTTTTCAAAACAAGTGAGAACAAAGTTCCAAGGCCAACAAGAAATATTTTCATGAAAGGGCCCTCAGAATAGACATATCCAAATTTTTAACCAATCGCAAATATCTATTCATTTAAATATATGAATAGCTCAATACCAAGAAACAGGTCAAAAGCAACAGCATTCATCTACGCCGAAAAAAAAAAAACCAACTACTTACAACTCTTATTTACAAGTGAGAAATTCATTTGGATTTTTAACAAATCGCAAATTTCTATCTATTCATTCAAATTTATCAATACAAAGAAGTAGGTCAAAAGTCAGTGCATTCAGCTACGCCGAAAAAACTATTATTCAAGAGTCAGAATTTCATATGGATGACAAGGATATCATTCGTAAACACTCGTCAAAAATCAGTCGATTCCGTACGTACATCAACTAGATCAACTGATCACCCGAGGTTCGTGCCGAATGCGTTCGTACCTTGATACATTCGACCCACTGACCGGTGGTGTTAATTACAGCCCAGAAAATAATAAATCAGAGTTAATTAAAGAGGCGAGTCTTTGTTTATTAATGGCATAAATACACCCATAGTTCATTCACACAGACCGGTCAGTTTACATCGATTTATACTTTGGAGTCGGCTAACCTATCTTTACCCTGTACCATATTCTTTACAAACCTTTTGACTGTACCAGCATTTTTTTTTTCAAAAGCCTCGTTCCTCAGCGTTGCACAAAAAATAAAGTCACAAAGTTTCAAGAAGTGGCCTGGTAATTGTGTTGAGTGTTTCTCAGTATACGGGACAACACAAGTAAAAGTAATGGTCGTTTTTCCCACAATATTGCAAAATTGCTCAAATTGAAGGACGCATAATTTAGTTGTAAGACCCTACTTCTCATAGCTGCTACGAGTTTGAAATCGAAAACGTCATGGAACAACTTCCACCGGAAATGGCATATAGATAAGTTCTGAATATATGAACAGCTGTAAGTCGTATCTATACGCAACGCAGACGGTTTTTTTACAAGCACGCGTTTTGAAACAAGATCCATCAGTTTAACTCTGTACCAAACAGTCCCGAGTTTTATTGACCGTGGTGACGAAGGCTTTTGAAATCATTGTAGGAAAAGAAGAAAATGCTGGTAACCAGCATTTTCTCTTTTTTCCACAATGTTTTCCAATCTATCAAAGACAAATTTCACAATTTGGACATGATTTAATATGTCGTCTGGCGTCTGCATATGTTTTCAATTTGGATATTTACAAAACTGTCGTATGGTAAAGAAATGACTCTGTACCAAACGATCACGTGTTCTGTAGACTCCGCGAAAAAAATCTTTTAATTTTACTTATTGCGTTAACCAATGTCTTCTCCTCTTCCCACAATGTTTTCTACCCTTTCAAAGACAGCTCCCACCGTTTGAGCCAATTTGGTATGTCATCTGCACATGCCTTGAATCTGACAGATTATTATATTTTATCGTTTGCCCATGAACGAATTTGCATCAAACTGCAATGATATAACATTATAACACCCTTGTACGTAAAACAGGAGGTCAACGTTTTCATTTAACTCTTTACCAAACCACAAAATTTCAGACATGTTCAAACCCAAAACATCTGCAAACGACAAATTAATTTTAAGTGGCTCAAATTGTTGGAAGTTGTTTTTGATAGGGTAGAAAACATTGCGGGAAAAGGAGAAAATGCTTATTACCAGCATTTTCTTCTTTGTCCACATTTTTTTTCCAACAGACTGAATCCTCGCTTAGTGTACCTCAAGTACTTTGCTCCGGCAGCTAAAGCAAACATTCTGAATAGTGCAGTCAGACTTACATCGTAAGAAAAAGTCATTATTTATCGATGTACACCGCATTATTAACTAACTCTCTCTCTCTCTCTCTCTCTCTCTCTCTCTCTCAGTTCTTCTTCTTCTTCAGCTTCTTCTTTTTTCTTCTCTCTCTCTCTCTGAAATGGGACAAGTAGGAAAAACTTCGCAAACTGAACATGAAATGAAGTACTTTATCAGTGGAAACATCTGTAGTAACTAAACCTTCCGAAAAAAGCTAATATTATCAACGTACATCGCATCATCAACTATCTCTCTCTGTCTCTCAGCTCATCCCTTGCTCTTGCTAACACCAATGGAATGTGACGGCACATACGTATTTAATTATACCTGTTACAACACAGGGCTGCGGATAAACACAATATTACGACAATTCAAAGGCACAAAGGGCTAATCATTGTACTAACCTGTTACCGCAGGGCTCCAGGTAAGAGAACATATAGTGGGATTTTAAAGGCAGTCGTTTTCAATTTACTGTCCCACTAACCCTTTAACAAACAAACCCGTTTTATAACAATCCTGAGAAAAAAGCTTCTGAAAACATTGTGTGAAAAGGAGAAAATGCTGGTACCCAGAATTTTCTCCTTTTTCCTACAATGTTTTCTACTCTTTCACAGCCAAAACTCATCATTCCAGTCCTATTGAAATAACTTCAAATTATGTATGCAAATTCTATCAAGTTTGTTGTTTTGTAATGAGTTAAACAAAAATATAAGTTTGTCCTACTGCTTCTCATGTCATGTTTGTGCGTATCTGTTAGGTATTTAACGCCTTCGATTTTATGCATACGACCAGTTCACCTAGGTCTACCAATGCATTCCTTGAATTTCTTTTCCAGTGCTTCACACAAATGAACTCTCTCTCCAAGCCATAGAAACAAAGTCGAAACTTTGAGAAGAGGATCCATGATCAGACTGCACCTTTTGTGCAGTCTGAACTTGAACGACCCTGTCCACGAATACGCGTCCAAAGTT
Source organism: Hippopus hippopus (assembly GCA_946811185.2). Lineage (NCBI taxonomy): Eukaryota > Metazoa > Mollusca > Bivalvia > Cardiida > Cardiidae > Hippopus > Hippopus hippopus. Next base: position 7,683,475 of record OX328112.1, read on the forward strand.
GTTCCTAGCATTCGAAATAATCAATGTAATATTTTCTGCAGTCTGATCGTTACCTTTATCTTTACCGCGTAAGTTATTTATGTTTCTGTTGGTTTAGTGAAAGTATAACAGCTCTGACATCATTCGGCAAACCTCGGTTGATCCATTACGGAATCGGCCGAGTTGTGACGAGTGTTCTGACATGTGAGATAGACATTTTGCCTTGATGTATTTATTACTAATATATGCAAATGAATGCGTTCACCGTTTACCCCTCAATCCCGAGTTTTATCGACCCTGAGGGAGACAGCTTCTGATAATATTGTTGGAAAAGGAGAAAATGCTGGTTTTCAGCATTTTCTTCTTTTCCTACAATGTTTTCTAGCTATCAGACTACTTAAGCTGATTTCTACCGACTTCAAATTTGTTGTCTGCAGATGTTTTGAATTCGAAAGAGAGCAAAAATCTACCGTAACGGAAAGGTTTAACTATTTTCCGAAGGGGTAAATTTTCGACTTATCCAAATCAAAAACATTTGCAGACGATAATAAGATATGTGGCTCATGAAGTAGAAAGTATAGAAAACATTGTGATAAAAGGAGAAAATGCTGGTTACCAGCGTTTTCTCCTTTTCCCACAATGTTTTTAAAAGCCTTTTTCTCAGAAGGCCGTTAAAACTCGAGATTGTGTGGTAAATAGCTAATTTAGCTGACATAAAATAAAATGTCGACATACAATATTTAATGTAGCCTAGCATAGTCTGCATTATAAACTTTTGATACACGTGTTTGCATATTCATAATGCAGCGAAACCTTTATCATATATTCATATATGTATTTTTTCGCATAAATATTTATCGCTAAATTTGAGATTGGCAGTTCTTTGATGGTTTGGTGTTAAATGCCATTTTCAACATGATTTCATTAAGGTCTGTATATCGCGGTGGCCAATGAACCATCTCATGCTCTTTTTGGGAGTTCTTTAACCAGTACTTCGCATAATGTTCTTCCTAAGCCACTGGCTGCTTTTCAAAATAAACATCGTCGATTCTGAACTATCAGCAGTGAGAGGACAATAAACCACGTCCAAATGACTCATCGATCCTAGGACAGAAACTGGCTGAGCTGGGGATTCGCACCAGCGACCCCCATCCTTTGGTTTCAAGCCCTGCACGTGACCGACTGAGCTACTGGGCTGTGTAAATCTCTGTTCGATCTCAGTCGGTGAGACTAGTCTGCGTTCCCTTAGGCAAGGGACTGTAGAGTACTGGCCTTGTCCTAGCGAAACCCAGATGATGCATAAACAATTCTTTGAGCTGCTGGCATTGTCTGACAAACACTGTCGAAAGCCGTGAATAAGTTTCTTAACAAAATCGTTAGTTACTCATGGAAAAGGATTCTATGTTATCTAAATCAACCGCGCGCTCTCTCGCTCTCCCTTTCTGTCTGTCTCGGTCTCTCTCCCTCTGTCTCTCTGTCTGTCTCTGTCTCTCTCCCTCTGTCTGTCTGTCTGTTTTTCTCCCTCCCTCTCCGTTTTTCCACCCTCCCTCCCTCCCTCTCTGCCTGTCTGTATGTCTGTCTGTCTCCTGCCCTCCCCCCTCGCTCTCACTCTCTCTCTCTCTCTTCTGTTTGACAAGCTATCATCGTAACACGAATGCATTTCATACACGTAGAAAGTTTAACACTTCTTATTAACCACATAAGAATGTCGAAAGTTTATCAAACGCATCCAAACGTGTACATTTCGTACAGGTAAAAGAAATTATATAAAATGCATAAACGTCCAATTTTTGTTCAATATGAACTTTTCACAGCTGCAAGCAATCTGACGCTTGTAAGTTCTTAACACTCTATTTGACGATGAAAATGTAGTCTCGTCAAAATTGAAAGCATTTGCAGACGACAATTCAAATGTGGCTCAAATGATGGAATTTGTCTTTAACAGGGTAGAAAACATTGTGATTATCAGCATTTTCTCCTTTCCCCACAATGTTTTCAAAAGGCTTCTTTATCAGAGTTGTTAAAATATTGGATTTATTGGTAAAGGGTTAAAACACCTTAAACAACTGTAGTTATCTTTGCGGCTAGTGTAGACTAAGATCAGACTGCACAAACCATTTGGTTTAAACAAACAGAAATCGCGTTACTTTTAAATTTGTGACCTGTCACGCAAAAAGGGACCTTCTGGGAACTGCGAAAAGTGTCAACCCTGGTCAGACTGCGCAAATTGCGAAGGTTGACCAGGGTTCTTACTTTTCGCTTTTATGATATTTTCTGTATGAAAAGTGGTCATTCTACCTTGTTATACAATCATTTTTGAACTATCAACTTAAACTGACCTGCACTATCGTTGATCTGTTTTCATCTAATTGATGTACGGAATTCCCAGATGGTCCCTTTTTGCGTGAGATATAGCAAGTAGCTTATAACGCCTCTCATAAACTTGTTGCAAATGAGTCATGCTCTGTGAAAAGGGGCATAATGTATCTACAAAAAGTATCGACTCATGTCAGCCTACAAAGTCCGTGCAGGCTGCTATAAGTCGAAACCTTTTGCTTTTTGTAAATTTTCTGCATACCCAAGTACCATCCTACCTCCAGATTCAGTCAATTGCTAGACTCAGTGGATTTCATGGGTCCATTCTATGATAGCTTGCTTAGTAAAATGCATCAAGCAGATACATTAAAACCCCTTTTGACAGAGCGTGGCTCATAATGGTGTATGCATGTTCACCTGGTTCAGACAGTATGTGTATAAATTCGATCATAAAACAAGTAAATTTTAGAGGACTGAATGTCTTGGATTCGATTCCTGCTGATCGGTTACAAATGTCCTTTGGCAAAGTATTGCAGAGCCCTTGCACCCTAATAGCTATTATGAAATCCTGGAAAACACATATGAGTGAGCTATCTTATACAACTGAAATACTTCCGATAACAGCACCGCTAGGAATTTCAATTTATACAGGGTGGTGCCCGTGGCTTCGTAACCAAAAGGTCCCGAGTTCGATTCCCGGAAGCAGGCGTCAACTTTGGGACCCTTCATTGGCCCACACACTCAGTGCGAGTACTGGTGCAGTTCCCAGGAAGTAGAATCGAGAGAGATTAATGTAAGTTGCTAGAACTTGTTTCTCAATCGATGTAAAAACAAATATTTAAACTTAAGTCTATACAGACATTTATTTGCTTGCTCTTCCCTTAACAGGGATTTTATTGAATATATAATTTATAAAACTATACCAGGCACCCATCAGTGCGTGAAAATCTATTTAACCACTACATCTTTGTACCTGAGCAGACGATCTTGAAAAGACTGTAACAACGTTTTATCTTTTTGAATAATACTTCGGTGTATTTTAATGAAATAAAATGGGGGATCCATACCAACGACGTATTAAAATGGCCATTTATTCTGTTTATTTACCCTTTACCAGACGACAAATTTCTAGACTTGACCATTTTGAGAGCATTTGCAGACGACAAATCAAATGTTGCCCAATCAGTAGGATCTGTCCTTTTATGAATAGAAAACGGTTGGTGTGGGGGGGGGGATGCTGGTTATTCCTTTTACCACACCATCCCGAGTTATCCCGAGTTATAACGACCCTAGGGAAGAAGGCTTTTGAAAACATTGTGGGAAGGGGAGAAAATGCTGCGGTTACTCTCCCTCACCATCCCCAGTTTTAACGACCCTATGCAAGAAGGCTATTGAAAACATTGCGGGTAAAAGGAGAAAATGCTGGTAACCAGCATTCTTCTTTTCCCATAATTTTTTCTACTCTTTTACAAACAAATTCCATCATTTGAGCAATATTTAATTTGTCGTCTGCAAATGCTTTCAATTTGATCCAGTTCAAAACTTTTCGTGTGATAAAGAGTTAAACCTTAATTTATTAGTATATTTACTTATATCTACTTATACAAAGTTTACAAAGATGTTTTCAAAGTCGAATATTTTCAAAGTCATTTATAGCAATTTTGCGCCAGGATGTATTTATAAAAAGTTAGATCTACATCTACATCTATATATAAAGTTTCAACTTACCAAATAAAATTAAAACCAGTGTAAACTCCCTCATATTTGCATCATAATCTCACACGAAAAGAAAGAGGAACAATCCAGAAAAAGGAAACGAATCACAGTCGCTCACACTTTTTTGGGGGGAAAAAAATAAACGTTAAAACAGAAGTGGCGGTGTAGATTATTTATATTGATAGATCTCTGAACGGTAGAAAAAAAAAGTTTACTCAAGTTTGAAAAAAAAAATGTATCCGTAATACCCGAGTAAGTTTTGATAAACTGAAAGTAAACAACGTTAAATTGTGTAGATTCTTTATAAATAATTTATGATAAAACACCTAAAGTACATCCAGAAACAACGCTCTCTCTACACTACTGGTTTCTTTCACAATGTGTAAACTTTCTCAAAGACTTTCAGGTTTACACAACCAGCCGAACCACCGATGGAATCTCTTTGGTGAGTCATAAGAAACACACACGCATAATAATCCCACACGGAAAACCTCCTACACACACCGAAATGTTTTCTTCACCTTTAATCAAGCCCCGTCAGACAGGTTGGGAGAAAATACCAGTGATATTACCTATGTACTTAAATCGCTCTACTGCAGCTTTGTTACGGCTCAATTGGTCAACTTTTATAGACTTGTTATTTGGATGGGAATATTATAAGCGAATGTGTACAAAGGTGAAACTCTTAAACAGATACGCCACTGCATGGGAGAGGGAGGTAGGGGTGTTAACTTTTTGAAAGCAAACTTCCTGAATGCGCCCCTTATTAGTCCCAGAAATGGAATGTAATGAGAAAATTTTGATAAAATTATGCTTTATTCTGTTTTATTCTAAAATATCATGTGTCGGGCAATGGTTAAACTTTATGCTGTCAAATAAATATATTCAGCAGGTTTATCTGTGCATCAAGATGTGCTGTTAATATTATTGATAATGAATGGGTAAAGCCAACCTTCAACACTAATCTAGTTGGCTATGAAAGACGATCAAGCTCAGACTAGCTTGATTTCCAGAGACTGATAACAGGCCAGTCGTCTAAACTACCTTTTCTTATTCTTACTCTCAAGCCGAATTTTTCTAATGCCAAAGTGACGCAGTGTCTGATTGGCTAAACCTAAGCCCACCAGAATTTGTAGGTTACTTCCTTTACTTCAAGAACTTTAGACATGAAACGCAATCTGGAATATTTGGTGAGCAAGGGTCCAGGGCAAGCAGCTTAACCGATAGAAATACCAGCTTCAACAAAATACCAATGTAATTAGCTGTTTCTGGCAAGTTTTATTTGTTTGGTCAAATACAAGTGGGTCTTATTCCACTTTCAAATTCCTCAAGGGTTAACTAACGTCAAGTGCTGACCAAGTAGAGTATTGCAATACCAAAAGCATTACCACTGGTATTTAGTACCAAAATAACAGCTGGAAACTAAGTATTGCAAGTTCAAATTTATTTTGAATTTCAGTATATGTTTAATACTTAGCTATAAACGCAATTTATTTGAACTTTTCAAATATGTATATGATGGGCATTTTCCCCCCCTTTGAAAAGAGGCAGTGTGCAGAACATTCATGCACAATAAACAGTGCTGATCTTTGATCCCCAGCTGGGATATGTACATCTATCTATAAATAAACTTGAGCCACAATAAACCTCATCATAGGGTATTCATTATGACTTTTTGCATGCCAGCTGACTTAATTGCTTAAAATGTTGAAGATGAGGGATAAACTACCTCAAAGAAACTGACCAATCTAGTAAATTTTGTGCGCAAATAGCTGATTTTATACCTTATAGCTCTGCTTCATGGCGGGCTACTTAGTCCAGACTGATGGCTGGTCAACACACTTTCCAAAGGTCGCGGTAAGGAGGATAAATAGAGAGCATATTCCTAAATAATTTAAAGAGTACGCTTTGGTCAGTTTACACCCTGGGAGAACCAAGATCTGTAGGTCACTGTTTTTTGTGCATGGATGTTCTGCACACTGCCTCTTTGCAAAAAAAAAAAAATGCCCATCATATACATATTTGAAAAGTTCAAATAAATTGCGTTAATAGTTAAGTATTAAACATATAGGCTACTGAAATTCAATATAAATTTTGCTACATAAATAACCTTAAATCCTACTTAAGTTTCTGCCGAATCGCTTTTAATTTCAATGACGAAAAATCGGTGAAGAGTTAGAAGTACCCAGCTTTTGTGTATCTTATCATTTAAAAATTTACTTCAGACCCCAACTCTAGACCATTCTGGTGGATACCCTCCGCAGGAAGTTCTTTCTTGTAAAGGTAGTAAATATGTACGGTAGTAAAACCATAGAAAATTGTTTTTGACGCTTCCCGGATAAAACAAAAGTTAGTTTCAGTTCATATCAACTGACTCCAACACAATCAGTACTTTAACGTAAACCGCCTGTTTTTTTTTTACTTGATCGCATAGCAAGAAGTTGCGAAAGAGCAAGTCCATATATGTGGAAAAAAGATAAGTGAAATTTTTCATTGCACAGTAGCAGGAAACACCGTCTTGTGACGTCACTGCCGATTACAATTTGCATTTTGTCAGCATTTTTAACAATTTCAGGTTAATGCGATGGAAACCCGAGCTTACCAACGACTCTGGTTTCTTTATTGCTGGACCAAGAAAAAAATGTCATATAGGAAATGCAGCGGAGACATTGTGTGGGCGCACTTGTCTCTGTATAATGTCTTTTTCATCGTTTGGACAAAATTTTATTACAAGCACTAGGTAGGTAGGTAGGTGTAAATTAAGGCCACTGGCCCAATATACACATACACTGTATAATGATAATCATAAATAAATCTAAGAATTGTGAGATAAATAAAGAAAAAACCTATCACCATCATCATCATCATCATCATGGACAAGATCAGCTCGTAAAGCTCGATCATCATCATCACCATCATCATCATCATCGTCATTTCTGAATAAACAATAGCTAATTAAATAGAAAACAATGATTTTAAAAACCCTCGTTAACCCTTTACCACACAATTCTGAGTTTCAACGACCATAAGAAAGAAGACTTGAAAACATTGAGGGAAAAGAAGCAAATGCTGGCAACCACTACTTTCTCCTTTTTCCACAATGTTTTCTTCTCTTTCAAAGACAATTTCCACTAGTTCAATCACGTTTTATTTGTCTCGTGCAAACGCTTACATAATAGACCAGTCCAATTTTTTTTCCGTTTGGTACAGAGTTAATACACCAATCTATTTTACAGTTTACCAACCTGCCTTTTGTATTAGATGCATGTGGAGGGAGTATTAAGCGAACAGCCAGGCAGCGCGTGATGTATGTAACATGCAGGTAAAAGGGGAGGAAGGATGGAATAGCAGAGTCAGAATGATTCAGCGAAGCACCAAAAATAGTAAGGTGGGGGGATTCAAAACCGCAGAGAGTTGCCAGGTAAAATGTATTCATACGCTCTCCTTTGTTTCCGAGAGTGCATTTTTGACATGTTGTTTAAAGAGATCTAGTTTCTTTGTCTAAACCTTTTCCTCAAGACAAATTCTGGACTCATCCAAATTCAAAACATCTGCAAACGACAAATTTAATATTGGTACAGATACACCTAAGTTCTCTGACAGGATACAAGAACAATGTTACCAGCATTTTCTCCTTTTCCCACAAAATTTTCAGAAGTTTTCTCCAAACTCGGGATTGTTTTGTAAAGGGTTAAGATTTTCGTTCATTCAACGCGAAAACCTTCCGCTTGATTTTTCTTGAGCACATTTAGTTAATTACCCGCTGGAAGAGTTTTATTATCTCTTTGTGGATAGATGCGAATGAATGAAAAAATGAATGAATGAATGAATGAATGAATGAACGAATGAATGAATTTAACGGTGTTTTACGCCGCTTTCAACAATATTTCAGTCATAATAGGGCGACAGCTCACATATTCAGGTATGATCTTGGTCTCACCAGTACTAGGCTAGGGGTATCACGAAGGACACTCTCACGAAGGACTTAGTACTTCCAGTGAGGCTCGAGCCCGGGGCCTCAAGGTTAAGAATCCAACACTTTACTTATGAAATGACGTAAACAAAATAATCAATTGGTAGTAACATATGAGACATCCTCTGTGAAAAGGGAACTTATTGAATCTCCATGATGCATTAAACTGAGCAAGTCATCGCATAATTCTTGATCCATAAAATCTATTTTGTCCAACAACCAACTGCATCATGAGATATGCTGGTCCTTTGATTACGCAGACAATTTATGATTAACAAAAAGTTTCGACCCAGGTCAGCCTGCGCGGAATGCGCAAGCTGACATGGGTCGATACTTTTTGCAGATGCATTAAGCCCCCTTTTTCACACAGCATTACTCATATAATTCATGAAAGAAAGATAAAAATATAATATGGTCTGCAACATGTGAAAAGGGGCATTCGGATATTTGCGTAAAGTGTCATTCCGGATCAGCCTGCGCAGTCCGCACAGGCTAATCCGAAACGACACTTTCCGTTCTTATGTAATTTTCTGTTTTGTGCAAGTCTACTGTAGGTCAAAATCGAATGTAGTCGTAAAATGTCGTCTCGGTTCAGTCTGCGCGGAATGCGCAGGCTGATCCGCGACGACACTTTACGCAAATGTCCGAATGCCCCTTTTCGCGTGTTGCAGGCCATATAATGTTGTAGAACTGTAATTACATTTTTTAATTTACTATAGCTCAACCCATTTACTGCCTTTCCAGCTTGTTTTTGTCAAACTTCATATGAATTTTTTACGGTGTAAATTACGACACTGAGATACTAAGTTTTCAAGCTTGTACAGCTGGAATACAGATGTGGCATCATGGTCTAGACATGGCTTTAATGCGAGAAAGCTAAAATCTGTACTAAACAAAAACGGTTGTGAAATAGCCTTCTTGGGCTTCGCCCATAGGGGCAACCGGTGGAGACAGAAAATTAACAACCAATTAGATAAAACGAACAGAATATAGGAGAAGCAACTCCGGATAACCAACATAACTAGTAGCCTGTTATCAATGAAAACGGGTACAAGTTTAGGTAACCAACCGGATATGAACTTAGACGGGGTGTAAAACCCCCGACTAAGTAGGAAATGGACAGATATTAATCGGATGTCGAATAAAAACGTTCTGAAATGAAAAAGATGTTATCTTGCCTTTTATCAACATTTACTTTAACAACCCTTTTCAGAAGTGATAATATGAAATGGACATGTTACTATTTGCACACTTAACAAGGCGGTTAAATTTGTTCATTTTGAGAGATTTTGCAGGCGACAAATCATACATGTATATGGGTCACTATTGTTAGGGTTTGTCTTTAAAAGAGTGGAAAATGTTGTGGAAAAAGGAACGCTTTTCCCACAGCATTTTCAAAACCTAATCCACCAGGGTCGTTAAAAAAAACAAACTTGGTATTATTTGGTAAAGGATTAAGTCGGTGTAAAAAAAGGACGTAAACAAAGTATTGAAAATTCAAAAGCTTTTTTAGGCTAGAATGTATCTAAGTCAAGACAAAACAAACCTAATTTAGGTATTGAAATATTAAAAAAAAAATTCTCTTTTTTTTTCCCACGTGTTTCTGTTAACTTTGTGGAAAACACTGTTTAGGTAAGTGTAGATTTCTTTTTGTTTAACGCAAAGCTGGACGTGCTACAGTTTCAAAAGTTGAGACACTAGGATTTTAACAAACTTCTCCTTTTATAACCTAATACCTAAGACAAAGTGTATAACTGTAATTGATCAAAAGTATTTTTAGCATCATACCGTTATTTCAATTCAGATATTCAGATTTTATTAACCAACCAGATTCGTTCAATTTGTTCACTGCATTATTAAAAATTCTATCGGTGGGAAGGGAAAAACTTTTCGGCTTCCAAAGTTTCGACCTCTATTACTCCCTTAATCTAACTGTTCCCTTTAACTTAAAGATAAACTATCGCACAACCCCATACATGTAAGGACTTTTTCCATACGAGTTTCGAAATATACAAACAAGAAAAAGCTTTAAAAAAAGATAAACGGCGTAAGAGATACTGGAATATGGATATTGAAACTCTTTTATGGCTCAATATGAAGTAGAAATAATGAAAAGTAACATCACAAACAATTGCCTCCTATGTCTCACTGTTTTTCATTTTGTTGAAAAGTAGTACTCAATGGGTTATTGGGTAACGCGTATTAAATTTCCAAATAGCACAAGAACAGAAACATTCTCTAAAACATTAGTTTAGTATGTATCAAGGCCCCGCGATATCCATTTAAATAGTAAGAATTAATAGCAGTAGCAATGCTTGTTAATAGGGGTTTCATAAATGTTACAGCAAATATGCCAGCAGGGGCCCGCAGAATAAATATGTGCACATTTTTGACCAATCGCAAATTACCACCTATTCATTCTTTATCAGTACCAAGAAGTAGGCAAAAAGCCAGCGCACTCAGCCACGCCGAAAAAATACTGACCTTTGACTCTAGGTGGTGGTAAAACAGACACCTTGTCTTGTATATTAGGTATAGAGCTTTGATTGATTGTACTGGAGTTTATCGCCGTTTTAACAGCTTAGGTCATATCACGGCGGTCAGTGCACCTACGCATGTTTTTCCTGATTTTCTCACACCAGTACTGACACAATTTTCTTTCCAAATCACTGACTTCTTTTCTCACATACAACAGAGATGAGAGACGAAAAACTAGCCGGAAAGAAAATTTGCCTCAACCGGGTATTGAACTTATAACCACCAGGTCACGAGTCAGATACGCCAACCACTGAGCTACCCGGGCGGACTAGGTTTAAGAGGATGAAGCTTGTCAAAAACCAAGCGTCTGTGATCAAAAATTGTACATGTATGTTGTACAGTAAACACAAATACTGCTATCAAAATACTCCAAAGACGCGAAATATGTCAGATAACAAAAAGTCTACCGATCAGAATTCACCCTTCAAAGAAAAAATACAAAACTCATTAACGACTGTATAAAACACAATGAGAAATATCACAAGAGATGAGCCATATTCTGTGAAAAGGGGGTGTTATGCATCTCCGTGATGCATTATACCAATCGAGTCATCACGTGATTATGGATCCATAAAATCCATTTTGTCTAACGATCGATTAGATCTGGAGGTAGATTGGTCCTTTGACATGCAGAAAAATTTACAAATAGCAAACAGTTTCGACCCATGTCAGCCTGCGCGGACTGCGCAGGCTGACATGGTCGATACTTTTTGCAGATGCATTAAGCCCCCTTTTCACAAATCATGGCTCATATACGTAATGTGTAAATACACTGTAGATTTATCGGTGTACATGCCGTCGGTACAGATAATAGATCTTGATCGATCAGATATCGATCTGACAGAATATATTGATCTTTTTACCAATGATTTGCTGATCGATTATCGATAGACCTCGAGTGTGTTTACTAACTACTACAATGCATGCATGCTTTAACCCTGTACCAAACAGTGTCGTGTTTAAACGACTTTGAGGCAGGAAGGTTTTTGAAAAGATCGTGAGAAAAAGAATAAAATGCTGGTAACCAACAATTTTTCATGCCGTTCCGGCGATGTTTTCTTTCCTTTCAACGACAATTTGCATCAGTTGAACCAAATTTTTATTTTTTTGTCTTCAAATGATTTTGATTTCTATACGCCAAACATTTCACTGTCTTGTAAAGAATTTAAAGAAGACACAGCCCAATTTTTTTTTCCGATTTTTTCGAAGGATTGATTAAGGTCATTGTGACAGAATAAATTTCTCTCTTCCATTGATGATGGGAAAGCAGCTGCTTGCTTGGAAAGAGCAGTGCGTGTAGAGCTGTTATATTGACTCCATTAAAAAAAAAACATGGATAGGTATACTAACTGACGTAATTTAGCTGGAAGACTGCCGAAAACGACACGAAATACCAAATTAAATAAACAAAAAACCCTTTTCAATGCAGCTAAGACTGCAGTTTTTTGTAATTTGATATACAATGCTATACTTTGTCCGATCGAAAAAATTAAAGCGATTGCGTGATTAAATCGTTTCTGAATTGTTGTAAGCTAACCCTTAAGGACTTAGTCGGCTTTTGTGGACAGGGTAGATCAAGATCACATTACGCAGATCTTGCAGTGTGATCTTTGATCTAAAATGTCCGATACGGTGAGATTTTTTTAGCTTGATTGATTTTATGGTGTTAAACGCCGTTTTTAACATTATTTCAGTGATTTCGCGGCGGCCAGTGCAACTATCCATGCTTTCCTAGAGTTTCTTTTTACCAGTATTCCGCACAATATTCCACTGGCTGCTTTCCCACATAACCATCGTCCAAACAATGATCAGCAGTGAGAGAGGAATGAATCCTGTCGCAGTGACTATCATCAATCCTCGAAAAGAAATTGGCCGAGCCGGGGATCGAACCAGCGACCCCCTGTTCTACATTGTTTTTAGGTGAAATGGAATAAAAGTTTTTACCATTGGCTTAAAATTCCGATTTGTTACGAAGTTTACGGCTTAAATCTTCAATATCTAAGCACGACAAAGGCCCCAAGTTCCATTTCAGACAGTTTAGATCAAGATCAGACTGCACATACTGTGAAGTTTGATCTCGGTCTTCATTGTCCGTATTTTGTGAAAATTCTCGGTTGCTACAAACATCTTTAACAAGGGCGTCAATACTTTTCTGACTTTTCTGTTCGACCCTGAAAATGTCCCCATTTCGGCACCATAAAGGGTAAAAATTTTAATGGCCGTTAAAATAACACACTTACAAATTGCACTTTAATTGGGTAAATCGACTTGACCTTTACACTGATAAGCGCGACTCACTGACCTTTTACGGACAGTGTAGATCAAGATCAGACCATCGTTTGAAGACATCGTGACGAGTAATTGCTCTTTTTCCTACACTGTCAAATTCCATCATTTAAGCCACATTTAAATTGTTGTCTGCGTTCAATTTGGACATGTTTAAACTTTTGTTATTTAGTAAAACAATTGTTCCTTTCCAAGAATGTTTCCGACATTTCTGAACGAAAATGTTTTCATTTCCAGTCTTTCAGGCACAAGCATAGTCATTACTTTTTCGTTTGTCTAAAACTGGCCTTTGCTGTAATGAGCTTTAATTCTTAGGCTGCTAAGCGCGACTCACTGACCTTTTGCGGGAAGTGTAAATCAAGATCAGACTGCACAGAACGTGCAGTCTGATCTTGGAAATACACTTTCCGATAACGAGATATCTTACCCCCCCACAAAATAAAAACTTTGAAATAACAATGCGCGTTTTGGGGTTTTTACTATCTGCTTGAAATTTTCATTTCACATACTTAGCAGGATAGGAGTTAAAGTACTTTCCATTTTTTCTTCAAAATATACTAACAACAATCACTATTTCAAACAAGAAATATTTTTTAAAAAAATAGACATCGTTAATTTGCCCGCAAATGGGCCTGCAAGGGTCCTCAGAATAAACATGTCCACTTTTTTAACCAATCACAAATTTCTATTTATTCATTCGAATATATCAATACAAAGAAGTAGGTCAAAAGCCAGCGAATTCAGCTACGCCGCAAAAAGACACCCACAATCATTCATACAAAACCGATTTTGCAGGATGTACATGACAAAACATCAACAAACGAAATACTGTCTAGCTTTAAACTTGAGAAAGTAAAAATTACAGTATCGCATTTCTCATGTCAAAACAAAATGGCGTCAAATTACAGGGCGGCCATCAAAAAGTTATCCGTTCGTTTATATCATCTATATCTATCCCTTTCCATTGTCATTCAGCTTGGCATATCTAAGTTTGCATGGGGTTAACCAAGCCTTTCAGGCAGTAATCTGGTAATATCATGCCGACCAGTGCACCTATCTGTGGTTTCTTTAGAGTTGTAATGGAAAAAAGGACCGCTTGGTCAAATCTTAAACCAATTCATACGCCAGAAAACCTTTCTTGAATCACACAGAAGACAGTGTGTTAGAATGAGAATTTCTTTGCAAAAGGCACTTATTTCAAATGGCTGTCCGCCGCTTACAAGTAAGGTATTTGCACTACTTGAAATGGAACCACTGTACCAAAACAAGGAGGGTCTGTAATCAGTAATGATACAAAACGGCAATGTAATGTTTATGACCAAAGTGTTTTCTACCGCCTTCCACAAACAGAATCTTAGAAAGTCAAATCAAATAAGAATCCTTTTTTCGTATCTCGACTGACAAAATGAGCGCTGGCAAAATTCGCTGTAACGTGCAGCATTCCATTTTAGGCGTTGTACGAAAACGTCAAAGCATTGCTGCATATTAATAACCGGTGTCAAGGTTTTTATCTCCCCGGGACATGGGTGATTAACGGCGACTTTGAGTGTATTTCTTACCGCCTTGGGATGAAAAATGATACGTATACTCTTTACCAGACGACAAAGTTTTAGGCTTGTCCAAATTAATAGTATTTGCAGACGACAAATTGAATGTGACTAAAAGAGACTGAAATTTGTCTTTGGAAGGATTGAAAACATTGTGGGAAAAAGAGAAAATGCTGTTAATTAGCATTTTCTCCTTTTTCCCACAATGTTTTCAAAACCCGTCAACTTCAGGACCGTTACAATACGAGATTGTGTGGTGAGGAGTTATTTAACCCTTTACCACGACAATCTTGAGTTATAACGACCCTAAGAAGAAAAGCTTTTGAAAAAAAAGTGTGAGAATGCTGGTAGCCAGCTATTTCTCCTCTTCCAAAAATAATTTCTACCATTCTCTTTCTCAGGGTCGTTAAAACTCAGCACTGTGTGGGAAAAGGTTAAAAACACAGGATCTTTTGCTCACTAGCCACATGTTCTCCTCTTGCTACAATGTTTACTTCGAGCGATGCTCACCTGACGCAATTTCTTCAATTGCCACACTGTTTTTCTGCCTCCTTCAAACACGTCAAAAAAGTCGTCAAACGTAGATGGGTGTACTAATGGGAAACTGACAGGTACAATAGATTATAAGTCATTATACAGAGTGAAACTAGTTTACAGCATACGAATTTAAAGATACATTTTTACGCATTTACAACCAGTGTTTAACCCATTTCATATCTATTTTATGAAACTATAACCATTCTTGTATCTTCATGCTAAATGTTACCCTTGACAGTTATAAGATCGCACAGATTAGGGCCAATAGAAAACAAATTGTAGTCTTTGGGACCATCAAAAGGAGCACGTTTGTCGTTTCCGGCTTGAAATCAAGACCAGTCCCTTGAATTTCTTTATCCCGAACACCATATTTTCAATTATCCACCTGCGTTTACACAGCTGGCCATATCTGAACCATTCTACACAATTTAAATGTTAACAGCGGTTTAAATGTTAACAGCGGTTCTTTTTTTTCCCTCTCTGGCTACAAAGGTGTATCTTTAACTCTTCACAAAGCGACAAAACTTTAAATTTGAAAGCGATTGCAGACGACAAAAATAAATGTAACTAAAAAATTGAAGATAGTTTTTAGAAGGCCAGAAAATTATGGCTGGAAAAGGAGAATATGCTGGTAAACAGCATTTCCTTCTTTTATCGCACAATGTTGTCAAAAGACTTTTTCCCAGGGTCATTTAAAGTCGGGATTGCGTGGTAAAGGTTTGTCAGTCATAGCAGCCAGTGAAACTAGTTTACAGCATACCGCATTAACCCTTAGGCTGCAGGCAGTGACACAATGACCTTTTGCGGACAGTGTAGATCAAGATCAGACTGCACAGAACGTGCAGTCTGATCTTTGATCTACACAATCCGATAAGGAGATATTTTTTCTCGAAAAAGTAAGTTTGAAAATGCAACATTCGGGTCGCTTGAAAAGATTCATTTATCTTAGTTAACAGATTAAGGATTATATAAACTTTTATGTAAATCTTTGCCAAACCACAACAATTTAAATCAATCTCTCTCTCTCTCTCTCTCTCTCTCTCTCTCTCTTGTATGGCCTGCCACACGCGAAAAGGGGCATTCGGACATTTGGGTAAAGTGTCGTCTCGGATCAGCCTGCGCACTCCACGCAGGCTAATCCGAGACGGCACTTTACGACTATATTAGATTTTGTGCTACAGTAGACTTGCGTAAAACAGAAAATTACATAAAAACGGAAAGTGTCGTTTCGGGTTAGCCTGCACGGACTGCACAGGCTGATCCGAGGCGACACTTTACGCAATTATCCGAATGCCCCTTTTCGTTTTCGCATGCTGCAGGCCAAACAAGAAAGGTAAGGTCGAAATACAATATTTACTGCAGCTTAGCACAGTTTTCTCTCTCTCCCTTCTCTCCCTCTCCCTTCTCTCCCTCTCCCTTCTCTCCTCTCCTCTCCCTTCTCTCCTCTCCTCTCCCTTCTCTCCTCTCCTCTCCTCTCTCTCTCTCTCTCTCTTGGGCGGGGGGCCATTGGTCAAAAAGGAAAGGAGCACACATTTCATGATGGTCAACTTTCTGCCAACTGTAAGGCTTGCATATATGTTAGATATGCAGGTTTTATTCACAATTTACAAAACTTCTGTATGGGTTTCTCCATTTTAAAAATGAGACAGAGGTTAATCGATACCTCAGCAGTTTTTAAGTATAATAAATATTTCACTAAACTACAGGTTCTCTGTATTCGTTGTAGCAAATTGATTGAATTAAACGACCATGTAGAAAAAGTTGCAAATGCATGCCTGTCTCTGAAACCAAACAAACACTTAAATTCCGTTTTAAAAATGAAACGTAAAAGTATTTTATCCCCACATCTAATTATAGAATCAAAACTCTAAGCCCTGGAAACCCATATTGGTATGTTAACAGACGTAGCCCGGGGGTACTAACTGTTTAAACTATCAAAACAAAAGAATGACCATTGTGCTTACCTGATATCGAAAATAAAAAACTATTTTAAGCAGCGTATTTCTTCAAATCAGTCATCTGTTTATCCATTTTTTTTTAAATCCGATTCGTTAACTTATTGAAATTGTTTTTTGAAGGGTGGAAACATTGTGGGAAAAGGAGAAAATGCTAGTTACCAGCGTTTTCTCCTTTTCCAACAATGTTTTCAAAAGCCTTCGCCGTCAGATTCGTTAAAACTCGAGATGGTCTGGTAAAGGGTTAAGCCCTTAAAAGCTGTCTGTCTGTCTGTCTCTGTCTCTCTCTCTCCCTCTCTCTGCCTGTCTATCTGTCTGTCTGTCTGTCTGTCTCTGTCTCTCTCTCTCTCTCTCTCTCTGCCTGTCTGTCTGTCTGTGTCTGTCTCTCTGTCTGTCTGTATCTCTCTCTCTCTCTCTGGCTGCCTGCCTGCCTGCTTGTCTTTCAACCACTGTCTGTCTTTCTTTCTTTCTTTGTTTCTCTTTCTCTGTATGCTTGTCTCACTCTCTCTTAGCCCATCATCCCATCCCCCTATACATTAACCCTTATCCTGCAAAATAAATGAAACGAAACTTTTAAACCGATAGTAAAAACCCAAACTTTGCTATTTAGAAGTTTTTTTTTTGTACTAACCTAGCTTTCTAAAAGATACTAGTATTGTCTGCATTATTGATGTTGCAGTTTGTAGGAAAATAGTAGATTTAACTTTATACCAACGGCAAAGTTTTAAACCTTATTATGCTTTATAAATGAAATGAAAATTTTAAGCCGATAGTAAACACCTAAATTTTGCTATTTCAAGGGTACTTTTTTTTGGGGGGGGGGGGGGAGGGGAGGAAGGGGGGAGGTGGGAAAATATGTCCTTATCGGACAGTGTAGATCAAAGATCAGACTGCACGTTCTGTGCAGTCTGATCTTTGATCTACACTGTCCGCAAAAGGTCTGTGAGTCGCGCTTAGCAGCTTTAAGGTTAAAAGGACACAGTGTAAAACACCGGACCACTTGCAGACCGGAAATAAGTCGGAAATGAAGTGGGCCGCTCTCCAAATACTTTACGTACCAAAACTTGAGTCTGGCGGTACATAGTCGCACTTTTCATTCTTTAGCTAACCCTTACCTCTTTTCCAAACAACAAAACAAAATCTTAAACTCGTCCAAATTCAAAGCACGTTGCAGACTACAAATTAAATGATGGAATTTGTCAAAGAATGGGTGGCAATCCGTGTGGGAAAAGGAGTAAATGCTGGTATCCATGGTAATGATTTGTGGTGGGAAAGGGTTGAAAACATCGTGGATAAAAAAGGAGAAAAATGCTGCTTACCAGCATTTAGTCGCGCTAACTAGCTGAAATGATACTAGATTACACTCATTCCCTTTTAAAGTGGCTTTTAACTCATAGGCTGCTAAGCACGACTCAAGGACCTTTTGCGGACAATGTAGATGAAGATCAGACTGCATCGAACGTGCAGTCTGATTTTTGATCTACACTGTCCGATACGGTAAATTCTTTCCAGAGAAATCAGCTTTGAAACTGCAACATCTGGGTTTATATTATTGAGCGGAATTTTCGATTCATTTATCTAGCACTTTAACCTTTTACTACATAATTCCGAGTTTTAAAGACTCTTAGCAAGAACCCTTTAGAAAACATCACTGGAAAAGGAAATAAAATCTGGTAACCAGCATTCTCTTATTTTCCCACAATATTCTCTTCTCTATCAATGACGAATTCCATCATTTGAGATACATTTAAAGTGTCATCTGGAAATGATTTCAATATGGCTTGCAACACGCGAAAAGGGACATTCGGACATTTGCGTAAAGTGTCGTCTCGTATCAGCCTGCGCAGTCTGCGAAGTCTGATCCGAGACGAAACTTTCCGATCGTGTGTGATTTTCTGTTTCACGCAAGTCTACTGTTGGACAAAGTCTAATGTAGTCGTAAAGTGCCGTCTCGGATTAGCCTGCGCAGACTGCGCAGGCTGATCCGATTCGACACTTTACGCAAATGTCCGAATGCCCTTTTTCGCGTGTTGCGGGCCATATGGAAATGTCTACAGTTTCGTCGTTTGGTAAAGAGATATGGGTTAAAACATTTTCCTTACATAGGAATGTGCGCATTTCTCACTACATGTATATGACACAATTTTGCACTGGCTTCAACTGAAAGGATTTACAGACGACAAACTAATCCATAACCTGTTAGATAAAAGAAACGAAACTTTAAAGCCGATAGTAAAAACCTAAATTTTCCAATTTCAAAGGTATTTTTGGAGGAAAGACATCTCCTTATTAGACAGTGTATATCAAAGATCAGACTGCACGTTCTGTCTTGTCTGATCTTGATCTACGCTGTGCGCGAAAGGTCACGCACTAAGCAACCAAGGGGTTAAATGTGGCTAAAATAAACTTTCCCGTTTTCTTACTTTCCTGTTTAACTCTTCAACAGACAATCCCGAACTTTAACGATCCTCAACGAGAAGGCTCTTAAAACCACTGGGAAAAGGAGAAAAATGCTGGTAACTTATCCTTTTTCCTTTTCCCACGATGTTTTCTTCATTGTCAAAGACGAAAATTGGCGTTTAAGCTACATTCAACTTTGTCTCCTGCAAATGCTTTCATTTCGGTCGAGTCCAAAATTTTATCATTTTGTAAAGGCTTAAAACGGCTTTATACTTTATAGTAAATTATTACATTGTCCAAATGTGCCCAGGCTGACGATGAATTTTTAGATTTGTTTCAATTGACAGCATTAGCAGAAAGCATATTCAACGTCACTCATATGTTGAGATTTTTTACGAAAAGGGTAAAAAAAAAATCGTGGAAAACGGAGAAAATGCCCCGGTAGCTCAGTACAGGACTTGAGAACAGGGGGTCGTGGGCTCGATCCCTGGCTCGGCCAATTTCTTTCCGAGGATTGATGATAGTCATTGCAACAGGATTCATTCCTCTTCCACCGCTGACCATTGTTTCGATGATGGTTGTGTTGAAAATTAACCAGTGGCTTGGAAAGAAAATTGTGCGGAGTACTGGTAAAAGAAACTCCAGAAAAGCATGGATTGGTGCACTGGTAGCCGCGATATAACTGAAATAATGTTGCAAACGACGTTAACACCATACAATCAATCAATCAATCAATCAATCAATCAATCAATCCTTTTTCTGGATTTTTTGGTAAAGGGTTAACCCTTTACCACACAATGACGCCTTTTAACGCCCCTGAAGAAGAGGCCTTTTCAAAAAATTGTGGGAAAAGGAGAAAATGCTGGTAACCAGCATTTTCTCCTTTTCCCACAAAGTTTTCTACCTTATCAAAGAAAAGTTGCGTCATTTGAGCCACTATGAAATTGTCTTCTGCAAATGCTTTTAATTTGGATAGGTCTTAAATTTTGTTTGCCGTGTGGTAAAGGGTTAGAATAGTGGTCTCTTCTTTTATAATTCATATGAAAGGCGCTCTGGCAATCGAGGGTTTACTGCATCTCCGTGATGCATCTTACCAAGGAAGTCATGATAATTATTATATATGAGCCGTGCTTTGGCAAAAGGGGGCTTAATGCATCTCCATGGTGCTTAATACCAAGGAAGCCATCATATAATCATGAATCCACAATAGTCACTTTTTTAATTATCGGACTTAATCATGGGGTAGACTTGTCCTTGGACATACAGAAAATCGACCAATAGCGAAAAGTATCGGCCCAGGTCAGCCTGCGCGGACTGCGCAGGCTGACCTAGGTCGATACTTTTCGCAGATGCATTAAGCCCCCTTTTCACAGAGCATGGCTCAAATTATATATGGTTCCATAAAATTCACTTTGTCCTACAACAGACTGAATCATAAGGAAGACTGGTCCTGTGTCAAAGTGACATGCAGAAAATTGATCGAGAGAAAAGAAATTCGATCCAGGTCAGCCTGCATGGACTGTGTAAGCTGACCTCGACGATACTTTTTGCGCATGCACAAAACCCCCTTTTGCTAGAATATGGCTTACTATATTTTCGGAGGGGTGGGAGCGAGAAAAAAAAGTGTTTTAGGGAGTTGGATGACAAATGTCCATGCCTTTTGTGATCCCGCTATCGTCATCTTTTTACCAGAGCATGGGTCATTTATATTTTTGGAGGGGCGAGAAAAAGAGGGGCTCTAGGGCGATGGGAGACAAATGTTCATACCTTTCGTAATTCCGCTGTCGACATTCGATGTAGTGATGCACCAACCCCCCTTTTTATCAGAGCATGACTCAAATATTTTAGAAGGGGTAGAAATGAGGAAAAAAGGTTGTTGGGGGCTTGAGGGAGCTGGATGACAAATGTTCATACCTTTTGTAATCCCGCTATCGTCATTCGATAGCAAGACCAATCATACGAACAAAGTCCGTAACAAAGAAACAAATGAATAAATGCATGGCTGGAATAGAGGGACCGGGCAGGATTCGAACCCTAGAATGCCCGGACGAAAGGCCAATATCATAACCACTGAGCTAAAGAGACATCTCCCGTACGCAGTTGTTTGGTATTGTATTTAAATCGGGACGAAGCCATGCATGAAGGAGTGGTATCCCTTAACACGCCCCCTCTTAACAACCAATCAAACCCTTTTGCCTATGCCTAAAATCCCCGTTTTGCCAGAACATGGCTTACTATATTTTGAGAGAAGCAAAAACGAGGGAAAAAGATGGGGGAGGGGGGCTTTAAAGAGCTGGGAGACAAATGTCCGTACCTTTTGTAATCCCGCTATCGTCATTCGACACGGACCTGTCAGTTGACCGTGGGATGGGTGGGGGCAAGGTCGGCCGGATCGGCCTTCTTGTAGTCCCTACTGTCGTCTGCTCCACTATTTGTTCGTCTGCTATCAGCACGTCTCGTCTAACATTCCAAATCTCAAAGTTTTCCAGTGCCGTTGCAGCATACCTATAATAAGTGAGCGAGATGAATTTGAGTCATGCTCTGTTAAAAGGTGGTTAGTGCATCTGCAAAAAGTATCGACCCAGGTCAGCCTACGCAGTCCGCGAAGGCTGACCTGTGCCGAAACTTTTCGCTACAGGTCAATTTTCTGCATGTCAAAGGACTAGTCTACCTCATGAGTTCAGTCAATTGTTACACAAAATTGATTTTTATGGATCCATACCTATGTGATGTCTTGCTTGGTATAATGCATTACGTAGATGCAATAAGCACCCTTTTGCCAGAGCATGGCTTACCTATTTGAGTCATGCTCTGTGAAAAGTAGGTTTAATACATTTACAAAACAATCGATTCAGGTCAGCCTGCGTAGTCCGCGCAGGCTTATAATTTTTTTTTTTATGGTTAAACTTTTTTGCTATTTGTAAATTTTCTACATGTCCTTCAGCAAAGGATATTGTGTAGATCAAGGATCAGACTGCACATTATGTGCAGACTGATATTGATCTACAACTGCCGTAAAACAACTATAGTTTTGAAAGGCCCTTTAAGTTTTAGATTATATCAATGTCGTCAGTTGAAAAATCAAAAGTCACCTTAAAGTCCATAATCTGACAGAAAAAATACTTTCATTACAAAAAAAAAAAAGCGAAAGTACGTATGCTCTGACTATCTCTCCACTCACAATTTTCTTTCAACTTTATTTCTATTTAGTATCATTCATATCTAACATATTATACTGAATGTAAACAGTTGTAATACATATTGAAAACAATGTTTGTATATTATGTAGGAAGTAGAAATAAAGTTGTAAAAAAAAATTTACATGTCAAAGGACCATTGTACCTCATGATTCAGGCGGTTGTTAGACTAAGTAGGTGGTGACTTGCTTGCTATCATGCATCACAGAGATGCATTAAACCCCCTTTTGCGATAGTGCAGATCATTTGTTTGGTGTTTGATGCCGTTTTCAACACACGCTGTAAGTTCAGTTATATCACTGCGGCAAGAGCACATATTCATTCTTTCGCTGAGTTTCTTCTACCATTAACTCGCACACCATTCTAAGTTGCTGGCAGACTGAAGAATTTTAAACCAGGTAAAAAGTAATCATAAGATAGAGCGACCTTTTTCCCTAGGTTTTAAATTATTTTTTCTGCCAGCGATTAATACTGGGACCGTTTAATAACAGATTGTCATCTTCACAATAATTTACGTTCTCTTAAATGCACTGGTAGGAAACTTCATAATCATTATTAAAGCGAGATACGCTCGTACCTCAAAAAAGACATGATTTTCTCCTTTCCTCACAATGTTTTCTACCTTATAAAGATAAATCCTATTGTTTGAGCCATGTTAAATTTGGTGTCTGTCAATTCTTTCAATTTAGGCAAGTCTGAAGATTTGCGGTCGGGTAAAGACTTATGCCGAGGTTTGTAGCTGACTTAATTATGTACAGGGCTTGCAAAAGGGCAGGGGGGTAAGATCGCGGATTTAACCCTTTACCAAACAATCCCTGGTTTTTACAACCCAGAGGAAGAAGCCGTCTAAAAACATTCTGGGAAAAGGAGAAAATGCTGGTAACCAGCATTTCTCCCTTTCCCACAATGTTTTCTCCTATTTTAAAGTCAAGTTTCAATTTTTTAATCACATTTATTTTGTCGTCTGCAAATGCTTTCAATTTGGACAAGTCTAAAATTTTGTCGTTTGGTAAAAAGTTAAATATAATCTCTCTCTTCTCTCTCCCTCTCTCTTCTCCTCTTCTCTTCTCTCTCCTCTCCCTCTCTCTGTCTTCTCCCTCTCTCTTCTCTCTCTCCCTTCTCTCCTCTCCTCTCCTCTTCTCTCTCTCTCGGGGCGGGGGGGAGGGAGTGCTAAGCGAAGGAGCATCCATTCTGCGGAGCTCAATTTTTTGCCTTGTTTAAGACTTAACTGTGTACTTGGAATATGCAGGTTTTATTTACAATTTATAAAACTGACCGACGGCTTTGCTGATGTGGACATTTAGACAGGGCTCATCGACACCTCAGTAGATTTTTACAAATGATAAATCTATCTCTTTATAACAGGCTTGTGCGATTCTTTGGAGCCAAATGATATAAGACAAAGAATCAATTAGAATAAGTAACGTACTCTCGTCCGTCTCTAAAACTAAGCAGTTGTTGAAATTCTGTTTTAACCCTTTACCACACAATGACGACTTTTGACACCCCTGAGCATGCTTTTCATTCATTCGTTCGTTCGTATGTCCGTCCGTCAATCCATTCATCCATCCATCCATTCATCCATCAATCCATTATTCGTTCATTCATTCATTCATTCATTCATTCATTCATTCAATTTTCCTTTCCGTTTTTCTTTCTTTCAATCAATTACCGCTTAACGACCGTGTTAGAAAAAACAAATAGAAAACATTGTTGGAAATGTGATCCATGGGATCTTAAAAACAAGGGATCTATTTGAAAGAGTCTTAATACCAAACAAATAAACAAACGAAAAATTAAAAAAAAAAATTCAAACAAATACAGCACCAGAAACTGAATCGACCAACAGCTACTGGACATTGGAATGCAAATTCCTACCTGTAACCCTTTCGACATTTGAAATGAGCCATGTTCCATGAAAAGGGGACTTAAAACATCTGCAAAAAGTATGGACCTACGTCAGCCGGCGTCGTCCACGCAGGCTGACATGAGTCGAAACCTTTTGCTATTTGTAAATTTTCTGCATGTCAAAACACCGGTCTACCTCACGATTCACGATCCTGCTAGATCACTTGAACACTTTACCACACAATCCCGAGTTTTAACAACCCTGACAAGTAGGCCTTTTGAAAACATTGTGGGAAAAGGAGAAAATGCTGGTAACCAGCATTTTCTCCTTTTTCCACAATGTTTACTAGACTATGTGATACAGATCCAATCATTTGTGCCATATAAATGATGTCTTCTGCAAGTGCTTTCACATTGGACCCGACTAAAATGTTGTCGTTTGTGAAATAGTTAATTAAACTTTCAAGCCGATGGTAAAAAAAAAACGAATATTGCTATTTCAAACTTATTTTTTGGACACATAATATCTCCTTATCGGACAGTGTAGATTAAAGATCAGACTGCACGTTCTGTGGAGTCTGATCTTGGATCTACACTGTCCTCAAAAGGTCAGTGAGTCGCGCTTAGCAGCCTTAGAGTTGAAGGTGTTTCCTGCCTGGCTCAGTGGTAAAGTTTAGGGCTCTGAAACTGGAGGTTCCGGGTTCTAGCCTCAATGTAAGTACTGGGTTTTTCGTGGGAGTGTCCTTGGGCAAGACACTTCAGAGCTTTAGCCTACTGGTTCAGTACAATACAATACAATTGATTTCTCTAGGCTACATTAATATACAACATACATGAATATGTGGGCTGTTGCTTCGATCTGACTTGAATAATGTTGAAAGTAGCATAAAACACCATTTAACTCTTTAGTAGACAACAAAATTTTACACTGGTCCATATTGAAAGCTTTTGGAGACGGCATATTAAACGTGACTCAAAAACTGAACATGTCTTTGCAAGGGAGGAAAACATTGCGGGAAAAAGAGAAAACGCTTGTTACAAGCATTTTCTCCTTTTCACACATTTTTTTTTAAAAGGTCCTTTTCTTAAAGATCGTTTAAATTCGGGATTGTGGGATAAAAGGTTAAGAAGAGCTTTTCATGGACGGCATAGATCCGGACCAAACAGCACAGAAAGTGCAGTATGAACTTTGATAGGAGTCATGCTCCGGCAAAAGGGAGCTTAATGTATTTCCGTGATGAATGATACCAAGCAAGCCATCACATAATTATTCATCCATAACAGCCACTGTTTTAACAACCGACCTAATCATGAAGTAGACTGGTCCTCGGATATCTAGAAAATTGACCAAGAGCGAAAAGTTTCGGCCCAGGTCAGCCTGCGCGGACTGCGCAGGCTGACCTGGGTCGATACTTTTCGCAGATACATTAAGCCCCCTTTTCACAGAGCATGGCTGATATATATCGTCCGTATGTTTATTCGAGCATACACGATAAAAATCTTTTGTTCAGTTGTATTTTTTTCCAGAGCTGAAAAAATTAAATGTAGTAAAATTTGAAAACAAGAAATATTAAAGTGATTTTTTCCCTCTTTTACTTTTTTTTTTGTAATGATCCTATGAATAATAGCCCTTTTTCACACGGTCCCGAGTTTTAACGAGTTTTCACGACCCTGACGAAGAGCCCTCTTGAAAATATGGTGGAAAAAGGAGAAAATGCCGATACTCAACATTTTCATCTTTTCCTTCCACGTTTACAACCCCTTAAAAAACAATTTTTAATTTTTATACAACAGTCTTTTTTTTTTTGTAACACTTTGTCGTTTGGTAAAGAGATATATAGACGTGTTGACTCGTTACCAAACGGAAACACTTTGGACCGGACAAAATTCAAAGCATGTGCAGACGACAAAATAAATGCAGCTAAAAGGTTGATTTCTGTCTTTGATAGGGTAGAAAACATTGTTGAAAAAGGAGAAAATGCTACTTATGTCGTTTTAAATATAATTTCAGTTAAATCGACGCGACCAAATGCATCTATACTGTACACATAGTTTCTATTCACCAATATTTTTATTCTTTCAAAGCCACAAGACACTGTCTGACATTGGAGCCTGGGTTCAGACAGACAGACAGACAGACAGACAGACAGACAGACGACAGGCAGACAGACAGACAGAACTTTTAAGAGGTTAACTAATGAATGAAAACAAATTGATAAGATAGCAGAACGAATAAAAGAATGGATAAATAAATTATTGATTTGAAAAAATAGCTGCTTTAAGAAGGTTTTTTTTCAGTCGATATCAGGTAAGCACAATGGTCATTCTTTGTTTTGATAGTTTAAACAGTTAATACCCCCGGGCTACGTCTGTTAACATGCCATTATGGGTTTCCAGGGCTTAGAGTTTTGATTCTATAATTAGATGTGGGGATAAAATACTTTTACGTTTCATTTTTAAAACAAAATTTAAGTGTTTGTTTGGTTTGACCAATGGGCCCCCCCCAGAGAGAGAGAGAGAGAGAGAGAGGGGGGTATTTGCTACTTCAAATTAGTGCTTTGTAAATGTTTTCAAAATGGGCATGTCTTTAATTTAGTCTTCATTCGGAGTGCGTTACGATTCTTTAAACCTACTCAGGCCTCTGAAAACGTAATGGGGAAAGTGAGACATTGCTTTTTTTGGGGGGGAGGGGAGGCAATTTCCTCTATTTTCCAAAATGTCAAGAACAAATTTTTAACTCATGCTCTGACAAAAAGGGGTTAAATAATTATTGATCTACGTGTTCCATCATACAGGTCATCAAATAATTATGGATCCACAAAAATCTACTTTGCTTACCATCTAACTGAATGTTCAGGTACAGTGGTCTTTTCATATGCAGAAAACTTAAAAATAGCAAAAAAAGTCAACTCATGTCAGCCTTCGCAGACAACATGGGTCGATACTTTTTGCAGATGCATTAAGTGTCCTTTTCACAGAGCATGGCTCATTTCAAATGTCGAAAGGGTTACGGGTTGACGCTTGCATTCCGATGCCCACTAGTTGTTGGTCAATTCAGTCTCTGGTGCTGTATACTGTTTATATGTTGTTATTAACTCACACTTTTAGGACTGCAATACTCTAATTTGCGAATTTAATGGCAGGATCAGCCTGAAATTAGGTCTTTGACGCATTATTTTGGCTACGCTCAACCCGCAGCACGAATGATTCAGACAATACTGTACACATTCTACAACCTTCCTTAGTGTAGAAAACACGTTGAAATACTAGAGCTTTTTTTCCCGAATTTCAAAGACATAAGAACACATAAGTACAATGAATGATAAGCTTACCTGTTTCTTGAGTTCTTTTGAGCCGATATTTTCGGAGCCGGAAGACCAACACAACATTTTCTTATCAGAGCCATTGGCTCCGATTTTAAAGTTTCTTAACCGTGAAATAGTCTGATTAAATTCAAGTGTATTTTTTGAACATCCGCATTTTTTTTTTTGCGTAGCTGAATGTTCTGGCTTTTGATCTACATGTTGGTATTGACAAGGAATAAGTAAATAGAAATTTATAAAGATATTTCTTGTTACTTTTGGACTCTACTGGGCCTTTTACAAAATTCTGAAAGGGTCTTACGTGGCTCAGTGTTACTGAATGTAGGTGTAGGATACGTGACCTGGAGGCTCCGAGTTCGAGCCTCACTGGCTCCACTGGGCCTTTCACAGAAGTGTCCTCGGGTAAGACACTTCAGAGTCCCAGCCTAGTACTGGTGAAACCCAGGAAATACATGAATATGTGAGCTGTCGCCGTGATATGACTGAAATAATGTTGAAAGCAGCGTAAAATACCATTCAAACAAACAAAATTCTGAAGATATACCTTTCGTCCACCATTTTGGTCAGAGCTCGCCCAAAGTAAGTTTTCCTATCATAGTCAAACACCGGCATCTGATCCGTACCGTACGTTTTCTGTGCCCCGCTCTCTTCCTCGTTCACGTGTAATGTTAAACCTAAAACAGTACAAGAGATCCCTAAATGTCCTAGTCCGCTCACCTGGTGCCTTAGTCGTACCAGTGTCAACCTTTATCCTGTTGATTAAGTGAAATAAAATTTTTAGGTCGATAGTAACAAACCCAAATGTTGCTATTTCAAAGGTAATCCTTCGAAGGAATTATGTTCTTATCGAACAGTGTGGATCAAAGATCAGACTGCACGTTCTGTGCAGTCTGATCTTGATCTACACTGTTCGCAAAAGATCCTTGAGTCGCGCTTAGCAGCTTAAGGGTTAACCCTTCATCACACAATCCCGAATTTTAACGATCCTGAGGAGGACAGCTTTAAAAACATTGTGGGAAAAGGAGAAAATGCTGGTAATCAGCATTTCCTCCCCTCCTTTTTCCCACAACGTTTTCTACCCTTCCAAAAAACAAAATTCAATTCCTTTGTCCCATTTGTTTTGTCGTCTGCAAATGATTTTAATTTTGTCACTTTGTACAGGGTTAAGTCTTAACCAAACGACAAAATTTCGGACTGAACCAACTTGAAAGCATCTGCAGGCAACAAATAACAGGTTTCTGAAGTGATGATTTCTGTCCTCCTTTTCCCACAATGTTTTCAAAAGCTGTCTTTCTCGTGGTCGTTAAAACTCGGCATTGCGTGGTAAAGGGGTAAAACTTGTAGCATTTTGATGATAAAAAAGTATCGTAATATATCGGATTACCGTTAATAGTCAACTCTTAAAGGCATAAATTTGTCTCCTTTAGAATAAGCCAATGATTAAGATCAAGGACGTAAAGTATTCGACATTTTGTTGATTATTAAGGCATAAAAGTTATTATTATCTAACATTTGAGTCTCTTATGGCCCTTTACCAAACGACAAAATCTTAGACTTATCCGGTTTAAAAATGCTTTTTGTAAAGAAAACAAATAAATGAGCCATACTCTGTGATAAGGGGGCTTAATGGACTGCAAAAAAAAAAAAAAAAATATCGAATCATGTCAGCCTGCGCAGTTTGCGCAGGCTTACATGGGTTGAAACTTTCTGCTATTGGTACGTTTTTTGCATGCTCCAGGACCATTCTCTCTCATGATAAATGGTTGTTAAACAAAATGGATTTTATGGATCAATAATAAAGCATTAAGCTCCCTTTTGCCAGAGCATGGCTTCAATGTTGCTAAAATGATAGAGTTTATCTTCGATAAAATTAAAAATATATGAGCCGCGCTCTGTGAAAAGGGGGCTTAATGCATCTGCGAAAAGTTTCGACCCAGGTCAGCCTGCGCAGTCCGCGCAGGCTGACCTAGGCGGAAACTTTTCGCTATTGGTCGATTTTCTGCATGTCAAAGGATCAGTCTACCTCATGATTGAGTCGGTTGTTAAAAAAAGTGGCTATTATGGATCCATAAGTATGTGATGGCTTTCTTGGTATGATGGATTACGGAGATGCATTAAGCCCCCTTTTGCCAGAGCACGGCTCATATATATATATTTGGAAAAGAAAAGAACCTCCTGGTTAACACGATTTTCTCCTTCTCCGTAAATGTTTGCAAAAGCTTTCTTCGTCTGGTCGTTTAGACCCGGGAACATGTGGTACAAGGTTAATATAAAGCATTGGAGTCCATTATGTTCCTTTAAATTATTTAGCGATCTGACGGTTATTGCGTCATTTACAAGCAAACCAATCACGTGATACTTACCCACTTCCGGGTGCCATGACACATCCACAACCTGCCACTCTCCGGCCTTGAACCCTGGCGCGGCGACAGTCCAGGTTTTGGACGAGGTTCTAACAGTTGTATACAGTTTACCGTCCCTAGGGAAAAGATAATAAATCTAAAAATAGGTCAATTTGAGTGTTACATTACGCATGCGTCAGAAATAACCTTCAACCATCCCTGCTTACATGTAATTATTTTCGAAATATCATTTTAGAACTCATACGAAATCGGTTATAGGCTATCAGTATATAAATATTTCAAAAACATGGGTGGCACGCGGATGAAATGTCACACATGACAGAAAAGACCCGCATCTTCACAGTATCAAGTACAGTTCCAAATGTGGCATGACGAATCTCGCGCACGGGATGCATACATAAACTATTCCGATATGGTATTCATCCGCCTTGTATAAAAAGCGAAGTTACTGCCCTCTAAACCAGTATTTGTTTCATTTTTTAAAATCGTTTTCGAAGTAAATGTCAATTGCAATGCGATTTGTATTTGAAAGTCGTAGGTATATAATGAAAGAAATATTATGTCGCAGTAAATTTCCTTGTGCTTGTAATTGCTTTTTGCTGCGTAGGAAACTGTTGACATCTAGGTCGACCTTCGATCTCGTGCAGTTTCAGAATTTTTCTCGATGCTGCTCGAATCAAGTAAAAGCTCCAAGAACATAATATTCCGTATTTACCTACCTGTAAAATATCGTGATGGGATAGCTATCCAAGAAATACATGTTCTTTTGAAGTTTCGTAGGTTTTGTGGAAAACCGCATGGTGAACCCATATGGACAGTTGTCAAGGTTACCAGTACAAGTCAAATTCTCCCCAAGATCAATGTATTGCTTCTTTCCGTCAAGTCTGAAAATAAAGACATCGTGAGAGGTTTAGAAAAACCAGAGTTTTTAGATAAAAAATTGATTATCTATGAGTGTGCGGGTAAGATAAATCCTTAGAAAACTTTGTCCCGCAATATTTTCTACCATTTTTAAATACACGTCGCATCATTTGAGCAACATTTGAGTTCTTGTATATATACAAACCTTCTCAATTTGGAAGAATTGATAGCTTTGCTGACTCGTAAAAAGTTACAAGAAAATTTATACTACGATACTACAGATACCACAAATTCAAAATGATTAGATTTTATGCTAGTAGTTTTTCTTATCTATTTATTTCTTATGTATTCACCACGATTTAAGACTGAAATTCACATCATATCCTTAAACAGATAATCAATAAAGATTGTTGAAACGCAAAGAAATCTATTACAGCATCAGTCCTATTTGATATTAACGGAAAAGTTCAATATTTAAACGCAAAGTTTTCATATATAGCATCATTGCAACAAGTCATCTAGAAGAATTTCAAATTACTGAAAATCAAAGCAAATTAAAACTCTTACAAAATAGCGTTTCTATGTTCACCCGCCACCACAGTCACTCCGCCATACATAGTTATCGTTCTTGACGGAAGTTTAAGTACGCCATCTTTGTTCATTTGATAGAATGGTAATGTTTCATGCACTGGCCCTGAAAAAGACATGGAGGACATCGCAAAAGATATTTTAAATCTAAATTCAGCATAAACAGAAGCACGTGACACAAGTGTAAATCAACAATAATGATAATTGTGCATGGGGGCATTATTAGGGTAGTGCTTACAAGTTTTAAGACTCTGTTCATATATTCTGAACTACAAACCAGGTGGTAATGATGTTTATGCCAACAGGGAGCTCTGTGGTGAGTCACCATTGCATGTTTAGACGCTTGAAGTGATTAAACGGCTTGTTTCATAGAGGTATATCAAACATATTCATCAAATGTGTTTTTTATCATCGCAAACTCTGGATAAAATCGAACATGCAGATTTCATTTTATCAAACCGGTATAAGTGTAAAAGTACATAGCCTAGATTTCATGAGAAATTATTATTCAATAGTGTAAAATTGTGTAATGTATAAAAAAGACATTTAAAAACAAGACTTGACAAATGCATAAAACAATAAAGTTTCGACCCAAACTTTTTACAAAACTATCCCGTATTTTCACGACCCTACACAAGTAGACTTTTGAAAACGTGTGAATAAAGGAACAATGCTTTGCAACAATGTTTTAATACTGTTAAAAAAAAATATGATTTTATTTCCTTTCACTTTTTAGAAGTAGCCCTTACAGCAACGGCCTAGATACATGCTAAACTGTATTTTAGTTTTATTCTAAATCTAGAAAGTAACGCAATTTCTGATTGGCTAAACCGTTAGGTTTAGCCAATCAGAACTTGCGTTACTTTCAAATTTATACAATCAGATCCAGACTGCCATTAAGAATGATTGGTGATTATGTGCCCAGGCAGAATCGGGTCTGTATTTACCAACCATTCTTAAGAATGTCCATAGTCTCATTCTTTAAGATTTGATAAATTTGAAAGTAATACGACTTCTGATTGGCTAAACCGAACGGTTTAGTCAATCAGAAGTTGTGTTACTTTCAAATTTAGAAAATTCAGGTGAATGAGACTGAGACCGTTCTAAAGAGTGGTTGGTGAATGAGGAGCCAAATTGTTTATATAAATTGGCAAAAGGATAATACACGGTAAAGAAAAAGTACCTTTTAGCAATCCTCGAGAGCGAAGTTTCTCAAGATTCGCATACCAGATTTGTATTTCGTCTAATTCCACGTTGGGAGCCGCTTCGTCTCTCTGTTCGGATGATTTTCCGAAGTAAACGCTGTCGTCTTGAGATTGGTCCCCTTGCATGACGTCAACAGGTGCGACGTCACTATCAACGAGCGTGTCATTAATCAATAGTTGTAAACCATCTGACGGTTCCCATGACAACATGACCGAGTTCCAATCGTTAACTCTGAAATACTGCGAAGACACATTCCATGCCTTCCCGCCGGACATGAATTTCGACTTTAACTGCCTGTCTTCGTAGTAAAGGTAATACGTTGGACTTGTTAGAAAGTAAGTTTTCCCCTTCAGGTCCTTCGGCTTCAGCAGCATCGCCAAGGTGATACCATGGTTACAAAGGTCAAGGTTACCCAGACAGTTATCCGCGTGCTGTCCAAAATCTACATACTGACCTCTGCCGGAAAGGGAAACAGCATTTCCTACTCTACCGGGAACCAGCCGAGCGCCTCGTTCTAGAGTGATACGATAACGAGGATGGAAAACCACGTTTCCGGTCGCTGTTTCCATGGAAAATGACTCGTACTCGACTGTATCTGTTATTGAAGGCAATTGGATATGACGAGATACCAAATAATATATGTTTCTAAGCAACATAAAAGTTTTCGGAGCCCTGAATACGTTTTGTCTGTCTGTCTGTCTGTCTGTCTGTCTGTCTGTCCAAATGTGAGTCAGTCTGTCCGCCCGTCCGCCTGTCTCTCTTTGAAGGAGAGACGTATAATTGTGTGTGAAGGCTAAGTTTTACCATTACCTCAAAGTAAGATTATTGTGTATTGTTTATTCTAAATTGTTTGATGACTTTTTTACAGATTACGTTTGATATTCACCGATAATTCTAAATAGTATCGGTGTGTTGTGGCGCATGTTGTTATTTATTATTACATGAACCATGCTCGATGAAAAGGGGGTTTAGTGCATCTGCAAAAAGCAGGCTGACCTGTGTCGAAACATTTTGCTTTCGGTCAGTATTCTGCATGTCAAAGGACCAGTTTACCTCATGATTCAGACAATTGACAGACAAAAAAGATTTGTTTTTAATGGATCCATAATTATATAATGACTTATTTAGCATGATGAATCACGGACTTGCACTCACCCCCTTTTGCCAGAGCTTGGCTCAATCCTTTTTTTTTTCGGCATCGAAAAGAGCTTTGGGATATCTCTCTGCACAAATCATATCAATAGTTCGGTTTATCTTATTTATTTATTTATTTATGTATTTATTGTTTGTTTGTTTGTGTATTTGTTTATTTGATTGTTCGCTAGCTCGTTCATTCGTTCGTTCGTTCGTTCGTTTGTTTGTTCGTTTGTTTGTTAATTTGTTTGTTTGTTCCTTCGTTCTTTTGTCTTTATGCGACAAAATTTCTTTTTGAAAACATGTATAGATTGCAGAACAATAGCGGGTACTTATGTTTTGTCGACATATATTTATTCTGATCAACGTTTGCTGCGGTAGTAGTAGTGATAGTAGTAAAAGTAGTGGTGTAGTAGTAGTAGCTGTTGCTGTTGTTGCATATTACCAGGAAAGATCTTTTAAGAAATGGCAGACGGCGCAAGAGGCACTGCGGTATGAATA
The DNA here is from genome assembly GCA_946811185.2 of Hippopus hippopus. Taxonomy (NCBI): domain Eukaryota; kingdom Metazoa; phylum Mollusca; class Bivalvia; order Cardiida; family Cardiidae; genus Hippopus; species Hippopus hippopus. The sequence continues at coordinate 7,717,743 of OX328112.1, forward strand.
TTTACACTCTTTCGTGGTTCAATATGAATAGAAATTATGAATAGTAACCATGCCAGAAATTGCCTCTTTTACCTGTTTGTTTTGCATATTGTTGAAAGTGAAATTTATAATTAGATATATTTTCAAACGTTAGATTTAACCAAAGTCATCGCTGGAAAAGATAGTAGTTGCAGCTAAAAAAAAAAGGTCAAGTCTTAAAAACATCTAGACTGTACCGTACTGCGTTATAGGTTATCATAATATTATTAAGTTACCAATTAGTACAAGAAAAGAAATATCCCCTATCATAATCCTTTTCTATGGTGTGAATAAGCGCCCTGTGGAACAGATAAGTGATAGCAACACATTTACATTGACCTCGTAAATGGGTCCACAAATTAGCCTGCGGGGACCCGCAGAATAAACATGTCCAATATTATTGTCCAATCGCAAATTACTATTTATTCATTCGAGGCTTATACCAAGAAGTGGGCCAAAAGCCAGCTCATACAGCTAGGCCTAAGAAAGACTTTAACAGATTAACGAGAACGAGCATTCATCCGTGGAAACTGCAAAATGAATGACAAAATATGCAATTTGTTGATATAAAAACTTAATCCTTTACTCCACAATCCCCTGTTTTAACTAACCCGGTGGGAAAAAAAATTTTTTTTTTTTTTCTTTTAACAATTTGGAAGAAGGAGAAAATGCTAGTAATCAGCATTTTCTCCTTTTCCGAAAATGTTTTGTAACCTTTTAATGACGAATTCAGTCAATTAAATTTATCGTCTGCAAATGTTTTCAAATTTCACAAGTATAAAATCTAACTGGTAGTAAAGAGTTACGAAAACATAGCTTGAGAAAACTGATAAATTGTAATTGAAAATGAAAAGTATTCTCCGTATTTTCTATCTTCAAAAAAAAACAACTTTATTTAGAAAAGGTCATTCCGAAAATTTATAAAAAAAAAAAAAATGGTATACAAAAATTTAATCATTGAAAAATTACTATGCTTTCTTCATCCACTTAATATGATTTAAAATTATAATACCTCATTAGAAATCTTTAAAAAATTATATTTTTTATGTAATCAAACATATTCTATTCTTTTATCAAAATAAACAAAAATCTTGTTAGTTAGTGCGGCATTCCAACGACAACAATGACAACGATGATAAACTATCAATGACAAATTAATTTTTGCATAACAAATGAGTGCAGTTTTATTTGACATAAACGTGTATATTGTTTTCATGCCTGTAACCAATGGAATTCATGCTCGTTCTCTACTTAAACAATAAATAAAACAACGGGTTAGTGTAATAACTAAAAATTAAATATTACACGAAGTAAAGTTAAAAGGGACTAATTTTATTATAAGGATGATTCTCATAAAAACTGTTGGTTCGAGCTGTGTGTTTATTTTGACAAAATTGGGAGGGAATTGATGTCGACTTTTTTCAATATAGTATAAATAATTGTTCTTTTAAGTTTATGAATTATGAAAAGTGAAAGAAAAATCTTTTTAATCTTACATCATTTTTCCCTTAATTATACCCCCCCTTTTTAACTATATCATTCGGGATAAAAAGGTATTTTTTTTTACTTGAGAAATGGAGGATAATATTAAAAGATAAGATGAAAAATGAAAGAACTCCTTTTTTTCTTCATTTACATTTTCCCTTCTATTTTTTCGTCTATATCAATTGGGCATTGAGAAATATAGAGTAAGAAGATTTCTTTGTTTTATTAATAGCAGAATTCTAGCACCCTTTAATGCTGGTGTATGTTCAATAGACAAGCATGCATCTTTGACTGAGGTTATCTCCCAAAAATGAACAGTTTAGATCCCGTGTTTTAACGGCCCTGTGAAGAAAGGCTTATGAAAAAATGCGGGAAAAGTAAATATGGTGGAGACCAGCATTTTCTCTTTTTCCTACAAAGTTTTCTTGCCCTTCGAAGAAAAATCCATATATTTTTTTTATACTAACATGCAGTTTACTGTTTACAAACCCTTTCAAAATGGAAAAGTTTAGATATAAAATTTACTTTGGTAAAGATTTCAATGCTTCAGCGTGACAATCTTGCTAAAAAGTGATTTTAAAACATATCTGTTTTCTTTTTCCTTATTAGATGTTGTATACATGTATTTACAATCCATGCACAGTCCTACGTCTACTTTGTATAATTTATTTCTCAATCTGTGAACATCTATGTCTTTGGTGAACATCTTTTTAATTTATCAAAAAAAAAAGTTCTGGCAAAATTTGATATCTTCACTGCACAGATAATGTCATTACAACTTACTATATTTACTGTGGACAGATAATGTCATTACAACTTACTATATTTACTGTGGCATCTCAACATATACCTTGATATCATCACCGTAGAAGTTATATCACCACGGGCGGATATTCTAACAGTAGGTCACTAAAATAAATTTGATATTGTCACTGTATTGGTGATATCATCACTAATGGATATTCTAACTGTAGCTCATTGTAACATTTTCGCTATTAAAACGTGTAATATAAAACATTAGCTTTCATTTTGCTTGTTAGTAATTGTATACACTATGTGTTTCCACCACATGCAGCGTCATTATGCATATGGATTGATGTATGCTATTTTTGTCTTCTCTCTCTGTCTCCTGTCTAATTTCTGTCTGTCTTTCTATCAACTCAAGTGCATTTGAGCCATGCTCTGTGAAAAGGCTGTTACATACATCTGCAACAAGTATCGATCAGGTCAGGTTGCGTAATCTGCGCAGGCTGACCAGGGTCGAAACTTTTGCTATTGGTATTTTTTTCTGTATATCAAATATCCCTCTACCTGATGATTCCTTCAGATCTTAGATAAACTGGATCCACATGATACGACGTATTGCTATGGTATAATGCCTTGCAAAGATGCGTTGAACCCCTTTTTCTCAGAGCTTTGCCGAGTTGTACACTTATTTTCATAAATACATGTATCTATGTATACATTAAATACATAGGTCTTGTTTTAATCTGCTTAGAAAACAAAACGAAAAAAATAGGTAAATAAAGAAGATCAAGCTAAACTGGAAAGAAATACATGGTAAGATTTCAATTTCGTGGAACTTTCCCTTTCACCTATCAACCCCGGATTTTAACGACCCTGACGAAGAAACCTTTTAAAAACATTACATGAAAACCAATAAAGATTTCTATCATTTTATTGACAAATATCATTATTTGAGCCCCATTTTATTTGTCTTTTGCAAATGCTTTCAATATAGAAAAATCTAAAATTTTGTCGTCTGACACAGAGTTAAAACAATTTCACCCAGAAATTGTCACATAAATTCAATGGGCCTTTCAGATCAGTAAAAAGAAACAGGCTTGTTCAGTAAGAAGGCAGCTTTGGTCTCAGTATCTCATGAAATAAAGGATGGTGTTGATCATAGATCAAACTGCACGTTCCGTGTAATCTGATACCTTATTCACCATCCATTCTCAAGAGTTTTCTTTCTAAGCATTTTTCTAGATTTAAAAATAACACAACTTCTGATTGGATAAAACAAATATTTTAGCCAATCACAAATTTTGTTGCTTTCTAAATCTGGAATAAGACTAATACGGAAACTAAGAATGATTAGTGAAGACAAGCTCAGGTCTTGCTCTATCTAGATAACATACCTGAGATATCTATTGTATTTAAGTGTTAAGCATGATGCAACACAACAATCGAGTTAAAACAATGCATGGTTAATTTTAAAAGAGTCGTCATACATTGAGGAAAAAACTGTATAAAATCGTTATTTCGTGGGGGTGAAATTTCGTGGGGTATTACCGACGATAAGTTGTCATGCAAATAATGATAATCTGCGAAAAAACAAGATGAATTTGTTATTTCGTGGTGATGGAATTTCGTGGAATATTACCGACGATAAGTTGTCACACAAAATCGTTATTTCGTGGGGGTGAAATTTCGTGGAATATTACCGGCCATTAGTTGTCATGCAAATAATGATAATTTGCGAAAAAACAAGATGAATTTGTTATTTCGTGGTGGTGGAATTTCGTGGAATATTACCGACGATAAGTTGTCACACAAAAAGAAAGATAACCTTTACATCAATCACTTTGTGTTTAATTATACAAAATTCAAACAAAATGAAAGCAACCTTGATCGTTAGCAGCGCCATTGATGCAAAACTATTTCTCCGCCTGTCTGTTACTTGTACCGATTCTAAACATGATATTAAATGTTCGATATATTCATATGAGCTATGCTTTGGTAAAAGCGGGTTTACTGCATCTCCGTGATGCATTATATCATGCAAGTCTTCGCATAACTATGGACCTATAAATTCATTTTTTCTAACAACTGACTGTATCATGAGGTAGACTGGTCCTTTGACAAACAGAAAATAGACTGCTGGTGAACTTTCTCATGCTATTTACTTTATGTCGCTAACTGGGAAAATTTGCAGCCAGTTTGCTAACGCGTGCAAGATGAGTTAGATGATTTCACCCACGAAATAACATTAATTTTGCAATGCAGTCATGCACATTCTTACCTCCAATAATATAATCAAAGGCCAGCAACTCCTCTCGTCTACCATACCATATTTCTACGTCATCAACCGCCATTTTAGCATAACTGAATCTTTGCCCTGAGGTATCCCCGAAGTTTGGTCCACCAATATAAAAATTCCCAGGATAATTTTCAGATACAGGTATAGTCCTAAAGTCTTTTTTCTCCGTCTTTTTACCGTCGAACAGAAGTTCCAGCCCAAAATCTGGATGCCATGATAATTCGACAAAATGCCAAACCTTCTCTGAGATACGCGGCACGGTGAGTCGCCATGATTTATTTCCACTGTCGACAGTTACATAGATATATCCGGCTATATGGTATATACGAATTCCGTTCCGTCCCGTTGACATTATATACATGTTGTAATCATACTCGTCAATTTTTACCCACATCGAGATGTATTTTCCAAAATGACATAACTGAATATTACCCAAACAGGTTTCCTTTGAGGCCCCAAGGTCAATAAACTGTGTTCCTCCCGACAGTTGAACTGCTTTGTTTATTTTACCGGGAACCAAACTCGGCCTACCATAGAGACGGACGGGTAATGACGCATGCGCAAGGCTCTTCCCGTCGCCAGTAATGGAGTCCATTTTGATTCTGTAGTGTACTGGCTTTCCTGAAAGAAAATCACAACAAAATGGGCCATTCTCTGTCTGTGAAAACGGGGTTCAATGCATATGTGACCCGTCACGCGAAAAGGGACAATCTGGAAATTCAGTACATCAATTAGATGAAAACAGATCAAAGATAGTGCAGGTCAATTTAAGTTGATAGTTCAAAAATGATTGTATAGTAAGGTAGAATGAACACTTTTCATACAGAAAATATCATAAAAGCGAAAAGTGTCGACCCTGGTCAGCCTGCGCAATCCACGCAGGCTGACTAGGGTCGACATTTTTCGCAGTTCCCAGATGGTCCCTTTTTGCGTGACGGGTCACAATTATGCAAAAAGTATCGACTCATGACTCATATACAGATGACAATTATTTTACCCTGAAAACTAACAAACATTGATATCTAACAGAAAAAGAAGTTTCATGTAATAAAACAAAACTTTACCAGTCTGTGGTTGTTCTGATTCTAAAATACTCTAATATATTTGAGACATGCCCTGTAAAAAGAGGGTTTAATGCATCTGCAAAAGGTATAGACCCGGACTGCGCAGGCTGACGTTTGTCTAATCTTTTAGCTTTCGGTAAATTTCAGCGTGGTCCAAAGACCATTCTATCACATACTTAAGTTGGTTATTAGACTAAATGGATTTTATTGGTCCATAATTATGATGACTTGCTCGGTATAATGCATCACTGAGATGCATTAAACCTCTTTCTCCCAAAGCATGGCTCATTTAGTTTCTTTTAATCAATGCATCGTGCAATTCACCAAAAAAGCGCAGACAAACACAAGCCTATAACTTGCCTTTGACCAATCTTTTATTTCAATATGATTGCTAAATTAGTAGCACATAGGCATGATTACTATTTCAAAGAGACCAAATAAAGCAAGAACATTACCTCTTTGAATGTAATTATTCGCCAACAAATAGTCACGTGTTCCATACCAGAATTCCATTTCATCATAGGTGGCGGCACCATACAGACTTCCGGCCTTGCCGCTGTTCTCTTTACCAAACACGAATTTATCGTACAACAACTTAGTCATATCTTGTTCTTCAATATTCTCTGCAATGAAGCAAAAAACAAACCTTTCGGCTATTAATTTTCAAAAAATTAACGTAATTCTTTTGGTTTCGAAACACGGCATAGCCAAGGTTGGCCATCGTTTAAAAAAGATTACTTCATACTACATGATAGTATTCTTTACGAGTGATCTGCTTCCAAATGCAAAAAAGTAGTTTACAGGAGGTATCGCGTAATGATATCGAAGGTAAAATTGAATTGGCACGTCGAAAAACTATCCTCGTCATAATATTCTCATTAAGTAGACATAGAGTATTTCAATGATCGACCTCTCTCGACATATTCCATGTGAGATCATAATAACAACTTCTTATCACGACACGATCCATACAAGATTGTTATAAACCCCTGCACATTTTGTGCGAGATCTTCAAAACATGTAACCGCATCATTCGCATGGAATATGCCGAGATAGATGAGGGGGTAAATTCAACTCACAAGCACACATTAGCCCATATTAATATTCCCAAAGTCCTACCTTTCTTCAGTTTTGATTATTTTGTTAGATATAATATATTCAGAGCTCCAGATAAGAGGGAAGTGATGGTATTCTAAATCCATTATTTCTCTTCCAAACCCTATGTTGTGGGTACTCATTAGAATCGTCTCGATAAGACGATTCTGATGAGTACCCATAACATTGGGTTTAGAGGAGAAAAAAATGATATTTTAAATTTTGAAATCAAAATCACTCCCTCTGTCTGTAGCTCTGATATTCCTTTACCTCTTGGGTATTTATCCTCAGCAACCAGGCGACCATTAACATACAACTGCAAACCGGAATTAGGACCCCATGATGTTTCCAAAAAGTACCATTGCCTCGTTTCTAGTTCTGACGTAAGCACTTCCCATTTTAATGGCGTCGTCATGGCTGACACTCTGAACTTCCGGTCCACGTAAGAAAACGTTATTCCATTAAGGCCGCTCGACAAATAGTACATGCCCTCTTTGAAGTCAGTCGGTCTAGATTTCGGGAAAAAAAACACACGAAAAAACACTCTTATTTTTCAGACAGTCGTCAATTTCGCTCCAAATTGGCAATCTAAAGTTGTCCTGGTTTTCTTGTAGAACAAAATCTGACCTCTCTTATTAAAGAACCTCGTGGAAAATGTAAAGTGTCAAAATCAGTTTCTCCGACATTGCTATCGAAGTTTGTGGGCTACTCAAAAAGCACTTTGACAACAACATCTAATTCTGAAATCCGGACAAAAATATGTATAGAACTCGTCCAAAAGTTACGAGAACATCATTATTCGCTTTAAACGCGTTCTTGATTATCCGTGCACTTCTGATACATTTTAACTGGTACTACCGATAGCAACCCTTCAAGCCAAAAGCTGCTTTCCTACTGATAGCAACATCACAAAGTCAATAGCTGCATTCCTACATCAATAGATTTGCACACTTTATATCTTTTCAATCGATGCTGATAGCAACACTTCAAAACTTAAAGCTACTTATAAACATCAATAAATTTGAAACAATATTGATCACAAGCAACAACTGATCTCTGTAGCGATGACATTCATTAACCACAGACAAATTTGAGTCCAGCTTCACTTTGAACTCTCTACCGATTGAATGCATGCACTGACTGCACCCGACTAACTCAACTATCGGGCCTTCGACAAAAAGTACGTGAACTTTATTAGTTGTACGGTCAGGTGGCAGGGGACTTGGAAACTTGTTCACGGCTGTGGTGAATGATGTCGTCCCGAGCCGAAGGCGAGGTGGCGACATGATTCACCACAGCCGTGAACAAGTTTCCAAGTCTCCTGCCACCTGACCGTACAACGAATTTATTATACTGCAAGGTTTTACCTTTCCAACGTGTATTAAGCGAAATTTACCTGTTTTTTTTTGTTTCAAAAATTGAGTACGCTGACGAAGTAGATTTTCCCTTCTGAGTGCCCCAATTCAATGAAAACTGACGTCACTGTGAACTGACGTCACTGAAACCTTGGTAAAACGTGCAGTTTGGTGCATAATCTTGATGTTAATCTTGATCGACGCCGCCATTTGGGATGTTGTGTTGAAAGTGTAGTCATGTATATAAGGGGCTCCCGAAAGGGAAACTGCTTTTACGTTGGTTTTGCCAGTGTACATGATATATATGTTCGGGGCATATTATCCATTCAGATCACGAGAAATTTCTTTGCAGTATAATAAGTTTATAAGCCGTGCTCAGGCAAAACTTGGTTTAATGCATCTCGGTAATGTATTACACCAAACAAGTCATCACATAATTATGGATCAGTAAAATCTATTTTGTCTAACAACGGACTGAATCCTGTGGTAAAATCGTCCTTAAACATGCAGAAAATTAACAAATAGCGAAAAGTTTCGACACAGGTCAGCCTGCGCAGTCTGCGCAGGCTGAACTGCATCGATGCTTTTTTGCAGACGCATTAAGGCAGTAGACCCCTAATGGAAAACAGCTATTTCCACTATAATATTATCCTACAAAATCTGCTATGATTAAAAATTAGTACTATTGTACTACTTTAACCGAGCCACTTTTTCCTTTTTTTCCTTCTTAGAATTATAATTTATAAATCTAAAACCACTATATTCTTATTACAAAGGAAGATAATAATCACCTCCCTTTTCTGGTAACTAACAAAAGTATCAACAAATAATTTCAAGATGGACATCAAATGAACTTCTGGTCGGTAAAAAATGTGCAAAAGTATTATATCAGTATAAATCCTTATTTATCAACTGACAAGAAATTTTATTCCATGTTGCACTAGAAGCCTTAGAGGTCTACTACCTTAAACCCCTTTTACAGAGCATGACTCAGAGGAATTCCTATACAACAGTACACAAGAAACTTACCTAAACCAAAGGGAAAGCAACACACCATGAGTACAAAAGTCCAAGTTACCAAGGCAACCGTCGCCATGATCAAATTGTGCAACTTGGATGTTTCCCGACAACATGAGCGCCTGTTTAATTTTCCCGGGAACCATTGCTGGTCGCCCGAATGTTTGAATTTTTGTAGTTGACTCAAGGATCTCGCTATCAACCATTGTATCAAAACTGTAGTACCTTTTGGCCGGCTTACCTAGGAGAAAAAACAACAACAACACATTTTCCCCCTTTAACTCTTAACTACACAACCCCGAGTTTTAATGACTCGAAGAAAACGGCTTTCGAAAACATGGTGGAAAAATGACGAGCTGTTGGTTATCAGCATTTTCTTTTCTTAAACTTTTTTCAAAATCATTCTTCTTTTGGGTCGTCAAAACAAGGGATTGACTGGTAAAGGTTAATCATTTTACACAAAGTTATCACAAGTTATGACAAGCATGCTCATTTATGATGAAATAAATCAAGATAACTCATAACTGAAAGGTCCGAGAACATAAGGGTTTGTATCCATGCATAATTCTAAAGAATATTTTCGGTCCTATTCTCCGGAATTTTCTAAATTTGAAAGTCTGATTGACCAAACCAAATGGTTTAGCCAATCAGAAGTTGTGTTACTTTCAAATAAAGAAAATCTCAGATATAAAGACTAAGACTGTTCTTAAGAATGTTTGGTGAATACGGACCAAGGGTCTATATTCAAGTTCTTAGCATTCTGCGTTTAACTTCTATTTTAGAAAGAAGTGGAGTTACATTTTCCAGAAATTTTGAAAATTCTTATATTTGTCGTCAGGCAAATGAGAAAAACAAAAAAGTAACATAGATCATCATCATCATCAACATCATAATCATCATCATCATCGTCATTGTCATCATCATTGTCATCAACATCGACAACTCTATAAAAGTGTATTCTAAACTCTCTCAAAAATCCATCATCATCATCATCATCATTGTCGTCGACGTTGACTACCTCTATTACTATGTATTCTTACCTCTCTGTATAAAATCGATAGCCAATAATTTTTTCCTGTCGGCATTGAATATTTCTACATCATCAATTGCGAACGCATATCTTCCGGTATAGCGGTTACTGTTGTCACGTGCTATGTAGAAATCATCATGGCGGGTAGACTGTGTTACGACTTTATGAGTGCTGGCAGACTGTGTCATCTTTAAATCTTGGTTAATATAGAGAGAAAGTCCATTTTTTCTATTCCAGGATACTTCAATAAAATACCATCTACCATTCTGCATACCGGAAGTGAAGGTCTTCCATTGACGGTCTTTCATTTGTACTGTTGTATGTAGGCGATTCGCATAGGAAAAAATCGTGAACCCGCCTACACCAGACGCCATGTAATAATTATAGGTAGCATTTGCCATCTGGTAAAACTTAATCCAAAAAGAAACCATAAATCCGTACATACATCGGCTCGTATTTCCGATACATGTCTCGTGAAATGATCCGAGGTCTATATACTGTCCTTGTCCCGGAATAAATACGGCTCTTCCGATCTTTCCCGGGATTTGCCGAAGTAACCCGCGTGTTCTCGGCTCCAAGTTCGGAACCACAAGCTTGCCAAGCTCAAGTTGGTCCATGCTTAGGTGATATCTGTAAATTGGTCCTGAAAAAGAAGACACCGATTTTCTATGACAGTTTATGTTAAGTGAAAAAAACCTTCCTCTGCCTCAATAACCTTTGTCTGTCGACGGAAATGTATTTAGAATGATTAAGTTTTAATTATGTGCTGTACAAATTTATTTGTCAGTGGAGTTTTAATGTTCAAGTTGAACAGCAGCCTATTTCCGGCGAAGAAATCCATGTACCAGGCTTATGTTTATATCACGCTACATGATACAGCCGAGTGGCTTGATAAACAGATATCCGGGGTTTACGGAACGCTAGGTCAAATGAAGCAACTTACCCATTTCCCTCAACTGCTTTTCCGACATCTCAAACGACCAAAACCGGAAGTCATCTATTGTCATAATGCCAAGGTCACTAATACCTTTTCCATCATTTGATTGGCCAATAATGAAATCATCATACTTGTTCCCGGATTTTGTAGTGGCTGCCCTAATAGTAAATAAAATAGTCATCATCATCATCGTTAATAATAATCACCATGATCATCATTGTATATGTGTATGTGTATGTCTTACCCTTTAGCACGTGTACAGTTTATAGACAGTTGAAGATGATGGTAGAAATTGGCTAGCAAATAGGTTTTAAGAGTGAACCATTTCATTAAAGATTAATTCATCTGACGGTTGACAGCATTTTTTTCCTAAGATTGTTAGCATTATTTCATGACATTTTGTCCATAAATCGCATATCTAAGTGTTTTGCATGCGGTTTTGGGTCTTAGGAAAGTAGTTTGGGGTGTAATGATCTTGGTTTTGGGATGTTTTCCGAAGGGTATGGGTTGTTTTTGGATGATCCTCTCACTTATTCATCCGCAATGTAAACTTTATCAATTTAGGCCATCTCAAAGCGGCGAAACGAGGCCAATTTTAAATCTAGACTTAATTCTTAGACACTGAACTCCGAAATTCATTGTTTGTGTAATTGGCTCGAACAGTTTTTTAAACTGCATGTTATTTTCAAATATCAAATGACGCAGACGCGTCTGTTCATTGATCTTTGAGGACCTACTTTTCTTGAAACAGATGAGTGATTCGTCGTCACAGGATTTCAGTTTGACGGTTGACACAAGAAGGTGAGACGGTAAGACTTGGAAGGTCACCACCTCCTAGTTAAAAATGTCGGTATATACGAACATTTAGTTATAAAAAATAGAAATAAAATACCTGAATGAGGGGACATCTTCTGATGAAATTTTGTTTCCGTTGATATACAATGTCAACCCGTTTCCCGTCACCCACGTGACGAGCACATGGTACCAGTGGCGTGGCAAAATATTATTGGCTGAGACATGCCATTCTTGTCCGGTTTTCTTTCTGAATACCCACTGGAGTTTCCCAACTTGATACGTCATCGCTACGCCATGTGACTCTGTTGTCTGTCCGCCATTGGAGAGATAGACGGCGCTGCCTGGTTCCGGTTTGTCAAATTTTACCCAGAATCCAATCGTATAGCCTGAAAGATATATAGACATAGCGTTTGAAATGTTGATACTAAATTTTGAGCTAAATGATGATTTTCTTTTTAAAGAAGACATGCATGAGGACAAAAAAAGGAAAAATAAGGAACTTTATCCGTTTTTAAAGCTTTCTTTTGCAAGCTTATTATGCTTAAAGATTTGTAAAACATCAGAATTGAGGAACAAGTGTACAATAAGTAGTGAGCATCTATTTTTGCTACCTTTTGGACAAAGGTCAAGGTCACCAAAACATTCCTGGCGATGACCCGGTCCGCTGACCTTGATCTTGCTGGTTTGGCAGTCGATCCTTAGGGCGTTACCCACAACACCCTTCACTCTCTCTGGGTTCCCAATGACCTTGGCGTCAAGACCCGAGGGGTTATCCAGCGTGTATCCAGTAATCGTGTCCATGGGCAAGTAGTAACGGGTGTCTGTCTCTGAAATGAGAATAAAATCAAAGCACTGACAGGACCGTTTCTAAAATAACTTGCTGACCTTTCTTTATCACCGTTAAGCCTGTATTAGGCGACAAAAACGTTTCACTTGTTCAAATTGGAAGCGCTCGCAGGCAACAAATCACTGAAATGACGGGAGTTGTCTATGAAAGTGTGGAAAATGTGCGAATGGATTATTATTATTATTACTATTATTATTATTGAATTGCTTGCTTGATTGATCGATGGATCAATTAATTGATCTGTCAGTAGATCTATTGTAGACTTGAATGACGAATGAAACAAAGGATTGATGAATCGAATGATGTATAGATGGCTGAATAAAAAGAAGGGGCAGGTAAAAGATGCCTAAAAAGTTGTTGGTAAACGAATAAACCGATGGTTCGATTACAGAGACGTGAAATGGATCGGCCCATGGTCGGTTCGTCCATCTTGTTTGCTTTTTAAGGTCCACAGAGTTTATTAACCCTTAAATTGCTTAACCCTTATCCTGTGATATAAGTGAGATGAAATTTTCAACCAGATAGTAAAAATCGAAATTCAGCTATTTCAAAGTTTTTGTTTTTTTTTTTTTTTTTTTTTTTTTTTTGGGGGGGGGGGGGGGAATATGTACTTGTCGGACAGTGTAGATCCCAGATCAGACTGCAAGTTCTGTGCAGTCTGATCTTGATCTATACTGTCCGCAAAAGGTCACTGAGTCCCGCTTAGCAGCCTGAGGTTCAATAAATTACATGTAAATGACCTTTGCTCTGGCAAAAAGGGGATAAATGCATCTCCGTGATGCACCATACCAAGCTAGTCATAATATAATTATGGATCCATAAAATCCGTGTTTTTTAGCAACCATCTGAATTAAGAGGTGGAATGGTCCTTCAACATGCAGGAAATTTACCAAGAGTAGAAAGTTTCAAATCATGTTAGCCTGGGCGGACTGTCCAGGCTAACCAGGGTCGATACTTTGTGCAGATGCATTAATCCTCCTGTTCACAGAGTATTGCTCATATTTTTACAGTAAATGCACTGAACCAAAATTTTGCAATTGCAAGGGTCTTTCTGGTGGAACAATATCTTCATATCGGACAGAGTAGATTCAAGATCAGACTGCATGTTCTGTGCTATCTGACATTGATCTATACTGTCCACAAAAGCGCTTGTTTGCTAAGGCGTTTAGATCTTGAAATTATGAGGCGGTTGAAAACTCTGCGATTCTCTCAGTTATTAAAGGGAAATAACTCTTAAAATTATCTACAATCTAATGGCAGTTACTTCCCCTACAAACGAGGCAAAAACAGTAGACTCATTTCACCTAAAATGTTTTGACCAACCAGTCAAAATATCGCGGGAAGAATAAATCAAGTAGACATTGACGGATTTATGATGCTATCAAGCAAACGTTATATAACATGTTTATGATTTCCACGTAGACAAGGTCTTAAAAAGTTCTAAACAATCGCTTGGACTTGATTCCACTCTGGGCGGAGTCAACTTTCAGGTTATTTATCGTCAATCAACAGTTTTCGCGGGTTCAACCCTCATTTGACCCTTTACCACACAATCCCAAGTTTTAACGACCCTGATGGAGCAGGCTTTTGGAAACATTATGGGAGAAGGAAAAAATGCTGGTTACCAGCATTTTCTCCTGTTCACTCAATGTTTTCTACTCTATCAAAGAAAGAATCGGCCGTTTGGCCCATTTCTTATTTGTTATCTGCAATTGCTTTGAATTTGGACCAGTCTAAAATTTTGTCGTTGGGTAAAGACTGACTTCTTTACCAAACGACAAAATTTAAGACTGCTAAATTCAAAGCATTTGCAGACGACAAATAAAACGTGGCTCAAATGGTCGAATTTATATTTAAAAGGATAGAAAGCATTGTGGAAAAAGGAGAAAATGCTGGTCACCAGCATTTTCTCCTTTTTCCACAATATTTTCAAAAGCCTTCTCCATCTAGGTCATTGAAACTCGGGATTGTTCGGTAAAAGGTTAAATCTTTACCAGACGACAAAATTTCAGATTTGGCCTAATCGAACGCATTTGTAGACGTAAAATAAACTCTGCAACTACTCGTTATGATATTTGCTTTTTAACATGTAGAAAGCTATGTGGTTACCAGCATTTTCTCATTTTTCTTCAATGTTTTCAAAAAAAGCTTTCTTCCCAAGTCCCGTAAAGGCACAGGGTCATTTGCTAAAGGGGTCAACAGATTTATTGTTTCAAAAAGACTTTGCTACGGACCTTCAGTCTGTTGTTACTCGATAAAAAGAAATCTTGGAACCAAATCAGACGGGTTTCGTTACATTTTCTGGCGTGCTTGTTTCTTTGATTTATACTTTTCACCACACGGCAAAATTTAAGACTGGTCCAATTTGAAGGTGTTTGCAGACAACAAATTAAATGTGGTCTAGTAATGGATTTTTTTTTTTTGGAAATGGTAGAACTAGAAAACGTTGTGGGAAATAAAAAAAAAAATGCTGGTTACCAGCATTTTCTCCTTTTCCCGTAATCTTTTCAAAAGCCTATCTCTCCAGGGTCGTTAAAACCCTGGATTGTGTGGTACAGGGTTAAACACCGATTCATTTCTATCATTGAGACCAGTGCACCTGTCAGTGTTTTACTGAGTAAACTGACTGTGTAAATTATTGAAAGTCGGACCCATACCAGTACAGCAAGTACTATCAAAATATTTTTGACAGAGTTATGTTCCTATTTTGACTTGGGTACTATTTAAGGTTGTGTACCCGAAGAGTGGTGTGTCTTGGTCAGTTTATGTCGAAGAGGTAGCACTCGTAAGTAAAAAAAAGTAAGTGACTTTTGTTCCATCAGCATAAAGGTTCACCTGTCTATCATTACCATGGCTTCCATTAACGATTGTCGCTTTGAACTGATTGAGAATCCACCTTATTCGCCTGATCTCGTTCTATCAGACTTTCATCTCTTTTCAAAATTAAACAAGAAATATCTTTTTTTAAAAAGAGATAAACGGCGTAAAATTTGCCAGCAAATGGGCAGTGACCCTTACAGTAAACATGTCTACATTTTTTACCAATCACAATTTTTTATTTATTCAGTTGTTATCAGTACAAAAAGTTGGTCAAAAGCCAGCACATTCAGCTACGCCGAAAAAGACCACGTCCGGTTCCCTTTTTCCGGTCAGACGATGAAGTCATACATGCAGTGAAGAACTTTTTGCACGGTCAAGAAAAGGACTTTTTTTAAAAGTAGCACTGAGGCCCTTCAACATCACTGGCAACAGTGTATAGATACTGAAGGGGATTATGTTGAAAAGCAATGCAGTATGTCCGCCAAGAGTCAAATCTTTATACATAGGGCTCACAACTTATCAATGAACCCTCGTACACGTGAGAGTACCTCTGGGTTTCCTCAAAGCTTACCTTTGGCTGGGATGAAAATCCCAGCCCGAACTGAAAATTAAACCTTGGACGTTCCAACTGATATTCAAGTATGATACCGCTAGGCAACTAGTCTATCCCCACCAGAAGCTTTATAGTAAAACAGAATATATTTCAATTACCATAAAACTATTCCCCAGGTCAAATATCCGGTTATCTGTCAAACTTTACTGAAATTGACAACAGTGAGCATCCCTGCACGTGCTTGTTCCCTCTTTTAATTAGTCTGTTAATTAAAAACAGGCCTCCACGCTCGCCTTTGAAGAACTTCTTCCGGGGATTTTTAGATGGGGAAAAAATGTTTTCAATTTTTCTTTTGATAATGATTATGTCAATTTCTACTCATTCTTCCAATCATAATTTTGCTCAAACTGCTCATATTTATTACCTGTGGAATTTGGTTGCAAAGTAGGTCTTGTGCCAAAATGTAATCTATTATTAGGATTTTTTTTTCAGGGAAATTGGAGCACCTTCTTTCTAAAACGAGTAATTAGACAACGATTATCACTTTCTCTAGTTTAAATATTACTTCGATTATCACCTCTCTCTCTCTCTCTCTCTCTCTCTCTCTCTCTCTCTCTCTCTCTCTCTCTCTCTCTCTCTCTCTCTCTCTCTCCTCTCTCTCTCTCTCTCTCTCTCATCATATTTACATACTGTTATTTTCATTCCTAGAATAATAATTCATATCCATTCATCTCTTCAACCAACCGACCACAAGCCCAGCAAACCCAAGAAACCAGT
The DNA here is from genome assembly GCA_946811185.2 of Hippopus hippopus. NCBI lineage: Eukaryota > Metazoa > Mollusca > Bivalvia > Cardiida > Cardiidae > Hippopus > Hippopus hippopus. The sequence continues at coordinate 7,734,579 of OX328112.1, forward strand.
CGTGTATCAGTGAATCTATCCATCCAACCAAGCATTCACCCATTTACCAACAAACCGTTTGTCGTTTAGTTAAACCAGCCGCTTTTCTTCAACCAACAGTCTAACCCAAGCGACAAGAAATTCGTAAATATAATAAAGCTTCAAAACGTTCTTTCGGTAAACACACATTTTGACAAACCCCATACTTCAGAAGCACAAAAGAAGTTTTTGCCTTAAAACCCGATATTTACGAAACAAAGGTGAAATGTTAACGTGGCTCCAGCGTACTCCTATTTCTGAGGTCTTCTCCGAAAACAAAAAGGACAACGATTGGCCAGCTGGACCATGTGTTCTGATCTTGATATACACTCTCTGATATTCAAACAGTTGTTTCAAAGGTCCACCATTAACATAAAAGTTAATACGGGGTCCTCCGAACCTTGAAGATTCGAATAATCCCTCTCCAGTGTTGTTGATGTTGTATTGAAGCCTAATAGAACTATGTACTCTTACCATTAAGCCCTTTACGACACAATCACGAGTTTTAACAACCCAGGAAAAGAAGGTTTTAGAAAACATTGTGGGAAAAGGGGAAAATGCTGATAACCAGCATTTTCTCTTTTTCCCACAATGTTTTCAACCCTTCCCAAAACAAATTTCGATTTTTGAGAGGGTCGTACGTGGCTCAGTGGTAAAATGTAGGACTTGGAAACTGGAGGACCCGGGTTTGAGCTTCAAGAGGAAGCACTGGGTTTTTCCTGGGAGTCTCCTTGGGCAAGACACTTCAGAGCCCTAGCCTAGCACTGATGAAACCCAGGACATACATGATAATAAGAGCTGTCGCCGTGATATAACTTTAATAATATAATGTTGGAAACAACGTAAAACACCATTCAATCAATCAATCATAGAAGTTGATTCCGATTATTAAATAGTATCCTTAAATGCTTTAACCTTTTTCCAAATAAACCCGACTTTTTACGACCTTTAAGAAAAGAAAAAGAGTTTTGAAAACACTGTGGCAAATGGAGAAAATGACAGCATTTCCTTTTGCTATCAAAAGCCTTCTTCTTTAGGGTCGCTTAAACTGTGGATTGTGTGGTGAAGGGTTAATGACTTGATTTTTTGTGAAAACACTGTGTAAGAAGGAGAAAGTGCTCGTCATTAACATGTTCTCCTTCCGTGACCATGTTTCCATGAATGATCGGTAGAAAACCAAAAAGGGTTCTGTTAAGGTGATGAAGATCTATTCATGTAAGATAAAGATTTTTTTTTTTTAATCTTTCCCAGAAGAAAAAAATTTACATTTGCCTAGTTTGAAATCATTTGGAGACGACAGGTGAAATGTGTCTCGAAAGATATGAATTGTCTTTGAAGGGGTAGAAACATTTCTCTGTGGAATAGTAGACACTGCTGGTTACCTGCACTGTCCATATTTACCACATAGTTTTCAAAATCCTTTTTCTCAGAAGCGTCAAAACTAGAATTTATTCTTATAAAAAAACTTTCTTTTTTATTCATTTTATTAAATTGATTAAGATAAATAAAAAAAAAAGAAGCCTTTAACAAAAAATCCAAATATTGCAATTTCAAGATATTCTCATCGGAAATTCTAACGCTCTCGGACAGTGTGGATCTAAGATCAGACTGCACGTTTTGTGCAGTCTGATCTTGATCTACACTGTCCGCAAAAGTGCATCAAGTCACACTTTAACAGCCTAAGGGTTAGAACTCAGTCTTCAAAGAGAAAAGTACCCTATGCCTTAAGTGGGTGGGATAATAACATTTGTTACTCCGAGGAGAAGTAAAACCGTGTTTTTAATGTTATTCTCAGGTGTGTAATAACGTATTGTATACGGAAACGTATTCGGACCATTGTAACTAAAGCAGAATTTACTCGGTTGGCATGAAAATTTACCCATTTTTAGTGTGTTTGCAATATCTTTAATACTGTTTTTAACATTACTTCAGTTATAGCACGGCGGCAAGTGCACCTGTCCATGCTTTCGTGGCATTTATTATCATTACTTCGCACAATATTCTTTCCAAGCCACCAGGTGCTTTCCCATATATCCATCGCCAAAATAATGATCAGCTGTGAAAGAAGAATGGTTCCTGTTACAATGACCAGCATCAATCTTCAGGAAAAAAAATGGACAAGCTGGGGATTCCAACCAGAAACCCCCTGGTCTCAAGTGCTGTACGCAATCTACTGCGCTACTGGGCATAGCTGTCATGAAGATAGAAATCTACATGTAGCTTTTTTTTAACCTATAAAAACTTCAGAAAAAAATATATATACTTTAAAGACAAGACAAATGTTGAACCTTCTACTCAATTTACATGATGGCTAATGACAAGTTTTGCGTCAAACATAATTCTGACTGAAAACCTTGTTAGAATTGCAGATTTATATATGAGCAGTGCTCTTTTTATCACGAAAGGTGATGCATTATTCTAAACAAATTGATACATAATCATGGATCCATAAAATCCATAAAACCTATTTTGTCCAACAACCGCCTAAATCATGAGGTAGAATTGTTCTTGGACCTGCAGAAAAGGTACAAACAACACAAAGTATCGATCATGTCACTGTGGGAAATGGAAAATATTGCCAAAAACCAGCAGTTTCTCTTATTCTAACAGTATGTCCTACCGTGTATTCTACCCTTCTAAAATTCAGTTTTTGAGTCAAAATTTCGAAAGAAAGTGCTTTGAATCCGTACAAGTGTAAAATTTTATCATCCTGTAAACTTTATTTACGCAAAAAACCAATCATGGCCAAAACTGCTTTCCATAGACAATACGACCAACATTCTGGAACATCTTGACTTTCAATTACTCTCCTCAATGAAAACTAAAATAGAGAAAACGTTCACGCTTCTTCTGACAGACAATCGCATGCCTGTCATAGACTGGTGTGTTTCGTGGTAACTATTCTAATGAGAGAGAGACAGACAGAGACAGAGAGAGAGACAGAGACACAGAGAGGCAGGCAGGCAGGCAGACAGACAGACGCAGAGAGAGAGAGAGAGAGGCAGGCAGGCAGGCAGGCAGGCAGACAGACAGACAGACAGACAGAGAGAGAGAGGGAGGAGGAGATGGAGGGAAGAGAGTGACGGACTGGGAGAGGGTGGGATGGACAGACAGAAGTTTGAAATAACTTTTTCGGGGATGGAGGGGGGAGGGATGAAAATCTGTTAGGATTAAGTCTTTCGATAAGAATTTGTAATTTTACTGTAGAAACGAAAAAGAAATTGTCTTGGTCTGATTAGTAAAATATGCATAACTTTAATTTCAAGCCATTATAAAGACGAAATTAAACAACGGTGAAACGAGTAAAACAGGACCGGATAAGAGTTTAAATCTTTTGTATTCGTGTGTCAAACTTTTTACCCATGTTGACATTTTACGAGGACGTTTTCAAAGTCGTCTGCTGCAAGTCTGTTTCAGGAAGAAACGGGTTTACTCTTTACCAAACGACAAAATTTCAGACGTCCAATTTGAAAGCAATCGCAGACAAAAATACAAATGTGAATCAAAGATTCGAATTTGTTTTGGGAAGGGTAGAAAACATGGTGGAAAAAGCAGAAAATGCTGGTTACCAGCATTTTCTCCTTTTTCCACAATGTTTTCAAAAGCTTTTCTTCCTCAGGGTCGGTAAAAGTCGAAATTATATATGAAAGGGATTAAGCAAAGCTGTCAAGAATCTACAGGTATTCTTTAAGGTGCAATCAAGTATCCGGATTTTATTGAAATTTTACAGTTTCAAAATCGACACGAAATGCCTGTTTTTTGTTCGTTAAAATTGCTGTTGACTGGGTAGCCATGGTAACGGGATAATAACAGAAAAAATGCACGACAAAACATGCAAACGTGCGTTCGTCTTGAAATAGAATTTTAAAGATAAGAAAAGTATGCGATGATCGAAAGTTTTATCCTGAGAGATTACAGGAAATATATTCCCCCTATCGCATTTATCCGGAAACTTGCAGAATAACAGTTTCAGTACCGTACAGAACAAATGACCTATGCCCTGGAAAAAGGGGGTTTAATGCATATCCGTGATGACATCATAACAAGCAAACCATCACATAATTATGGATCAATAAAATCTATTTTGTCAACGAACTGACTGAATTCTGAGGTATAGAGGATAATCAACTGGTCGTGTTGACGTGTTTTTCAACCGCATCACACCCCATTCTAGTGACAGACTTTTAATATCACACACATACAGTTGATTATTTTATTTATTGTATTCCTAATTCACCCTTTGTTTTCTAATAATCATCAAGAATGGTACAATGTGAACAATATAGGAAAAAAGTAGTTCCGGCAAACATTCTATAACTATGTCGTCACTAATGATGATACCATAATTATCATCACTAGTGGTGTTTTTCACTGAAATCCCAGTGATTCACTGGTAGGAATATGATAAACAATAGTCCTTTGACAAGCAGAGAATTTACAAACAGTGAAACCTTTCGACTCATGTCAGCCTGCGCACTGTGCAGGCTGTCCAAAATCGCTACTTTCTGCAGATGCATTAAACCCTCTTTCACAGGGCATAGATCAAATGATTTGAGCCATGCTCTGTGAAAAGGGGGCTTAATGCATCTGCGAAAAGTATCGATCCAGGTCAGCCTGCGCAGTCCGCGCAGGCTGACCTGGACCGAAACTTTTCGCTATGGGTCAATTTTCTGTATGTCCAAGGACCAGTCTAACTCATAATTTAGTGGGTTGTTAAAAAAATCGCTATTGTGGGTCCATAAGTATGCGATAGCTTGCTTGGTTCCATGGATCACGGAGATGCATTGAGCCCCCTTTTCACAGAGCATGGCTCATTTATTAGTAAAACAGGTACAAAATGTGCAGTCATAATCAAAAGTTTATAACAAATCATTTATCAATGTAGCGCTCTCTCTCACTCTCTCTCTCTCTCTCTCTCTCTCTCTCTCTATCTCTCTCTCTCTCTCTCTCTCTCTCTCTGTGATCACCAACAACTAACACAGGCCATTCACCACAACTCATTAAATAGAGAAAACGGCTTTAGTCTGTCTAGTTCTTGCAGTGTCCGGACCAGGCAATGTTCCCCGCGTTCAGTCAATTTAAGGCACAGGCTCCACTCGTGACGGTGCCCTGTCTCATGTCAAAATCAATGCGATTTCATACTAAACCGGCGACACCCATGGATGGACCCAGGGCCACACATCTGCTCTTTGTTTCTTACTCTTTAACATTTTACCAAACCATCACAAGTTTTAACGACCCTAACCATGTATCATGCTTATTAGCATATTCTTTTTCCAACAACGCTTTCAAAAGCTTTCTTCCTCCAGAATATTCATACCGGGTACACGGGATTAGTTTTAATAAGGATAAAACCTGCTGCATCTGGCTTGTAGTGCAGTCATGCAAACACGGTGGCAACCACGAAGGTAGGCGATAGCCTCCCGAGAAGACACTCGTCGTAACTCGGCCGATTCCGTAACTACACCGACTTGGTCAACGGATACCCGACGTTTGCCAAATGGTAGAGAAGCATTACCAAATAACTCAAAGTGACGTAGTTCTGTATAATTGTGCAAGACAAATAGTTCTCACTTAGAATATCGTAAATTATCCCCTGTAAACGGGGTTCCACATAAAAATGCTGGGAAAGTGTTATCACGTTTTTTCGGTAATTCAACAGAAAGGAAGATATATTGATAATATTCTTTGTTGTGATTCGTAGATAAGAAAAAAAAAAGAACTGAAAGTAGACGAGGGAAAAACTTTTTTTAACCCTTAGGCTTTTAAGCGCGACTCACTGACCTTTAGCGGACAGTGTAGATCAAGATCAGACTGCACAGAACGTGCAGTCTGATCTTGGATCTACACTGTCCGATAAGGATTTATTTCCCCCCCCCCCCAAAAAAAAAAAATTTGAAATAGCAACATTTGGGTTTTTACTATCCACTTGAAAGTTTCACGTGAAGTATTTAGCAGTACAAAGGTTAAGACTTCCCTCCATCAGTCCATCTGTCTGTTCTTCATTTGTACGTTATTTTTCCCTTTCTTTTCTGTCTTTCTTCTAGCAAACCTTTATTTCCTTTATGAACTTTTTTAGTTATACATCTTTATCTTGAATTTCCATTCACATTCCAGTCTTTCATTTAGTCATTTAATAATTCATTTCGTCAACCGTCTATTCATTACACGAAAAGTTTGTTTTGAGGGAATGATACAAATAACAAGACCAGGAAATACATCTCTGAACATGTTACCTATGTTGACAGTTTCATTTTTAAAAAGTGTAATAAATAAATAAATAAATAAATGAATAAATAAATAATAATAATAACAACAAAAATAATAATAATGATGATGATGATGATAATAATAATAATAATAATAATAATGATAGTAGTAGTAGTAGTAGTAGTAGTAGTAATAATAATAATGATAATAATAATAATAGTAATAATATCTAGCAGTAAATGTCGTTGTAGTACCGGTAGTAATAATAGTAGTATAACAGTGATGTGCACTCCTATATCAGTTGCACTGCATACAAAACCGAGAAACTCCATTGGCCTTATTTTTTTTGCATGGTTTTATGAGGTAGGTAATTACTGCAAACCTTGTCGAGTCTGACTGGTTGATTGATTAAACGGTGTTTTGCGCCGCTTTCAAAATATTTCAGTCTCATCACAGCAACAGCTCACGTATTTATGTATGTCCTGGAAATGTCATTTCTACATCTGTCCTCTACAACGGCACAAAAACTTCTCAAACATAATCGATGTTGATATTGAGTCATATTTTTACATCGATGGTTTTTCTTTTTTCGGCGTAGCAGAATACGTGGCCTTTGACCTTCTTCTTGGTATTGATATATTCGAATGAATAAACAGTAATATGTGATTGGTCGAAATTGCGGCCATGTTTATTTGGCGGGCCCCTACAGACCTATCTGGAAGCATATTTATGATACCATTATTCATTTTTTGTTGAAATACTAAAGCACAAAAAAGTTTCAATAGTCATATTCCGGTACCTCTTACGCCGTCTATCTCTTTTTTGAAAGAAATTCCTTGTTTCAAATCGCTCGCTGCAAATGTCTATTGATGTAATGTGCTAATTTCATCACAACTTAAAAAAAAGTTCAAAGACATTACCACAGATATTCTGTACCGGTCGAACTTTCATTTGTAATACAAATATTACGTTTTTGTGCTGTAGCTCAGAAAACGGATAACAAAATGAGCGTGAAACTACCAGAAAACCAAACAAAAAAACTTTTATTGTTGTTTTCATCATGTAAAGTTATTTGTTTGGTTTGTTGGTTGCTTTTGATATGTAACTTAGAATACCGTAACCCTTCCAGCGGCATAGGTAAAACAGGAGCATTTGCGGACGGCATAGATCAAAATCAGACTGCTCAGAACCTAGTGTAACCCTTCCAGCGGAATAGTTGAAAATAGGAGCTTTTGCGCACGGTATAGATTAAGATCAGACTGCACAGCATCTAGTGTAACCCTTCCAGCGGCATAGGTGAAAATAGGAGTTGTTGCGAACAGTATAGATTAAGATCACACTGCACAGAACCTAGTCTAACCCTTCCAGCTCCATGGGTGAAAACAGGAGCTTTTGGGGACGGTATAGATCAGGATCAGATTGCATAGAACGTGCAGTCTGATCTTGGATCTATATCGTCCGCTTGTTTAGTTAAGATCTTTCTTATGAGATTCAGTAGTTTATATTGCAGCCGTCGAAAGAGGTCGAGTTTATATTTTTGGCACGAAAAAAGTAAATGTAAGAATATCATGTAGGAAGTAATGAGGTCTACGGCCCCTAACTCTCATATTAAAAGACGGAAGTTGCCGAGATTGGCCGAATAGCCTATACGAAAACGTCGATGTTACACGATATTAATCGATGAGTTAGTGAGTCTACCGCCCCTAATTCTCATATTAAAAGACGGAAGCTGCCGAAATTGGCCTAATAGCCTTTACGAAAACGTCGATGTTTACCGATGAGTTTGGTGCTGTAGACCTTAATTGCTTTGCCAACAATGCAAATGTTAAATCAGGGTCCGTATTTATAAATCATTCCCAAGAACGCTCTTTGTCTTATTCACCACAATTTTGTACATTTGAAAGTAACACAACTACTGATTGGCTAAACCATTTACTTTCAAATGGAGAACATCTTGAAGAGTAAGACTCAGAATATTCTAATAATGGTTAGTGAAAAACCCCAATCTTCGAACAGTTTCTTAGCAATGACCTTGATCTTTGAACTTTCGACCTGAAGGATGTAACCAGGAAGGCATTTAAGATGAAGCCTGGACTGAGGCTTGGGTCGAGAGCCGAAGGCAAGAAACGGATAGATTACAAAAAAACGTAGGTAAAGTTCCTCTTAAGTGGGGGTAGGGTTATGGGTGTCCATCTTGAACATTTTAACTTGTTACAGTACTCATAATGGCAACCCCTGGGCTTCTGCCAAATATATGTCCAGTGGCCTAAATAAAAACTTTAAAAAACAGAGCACCACTATCGATGCCATTCCACCAGAAGCATAACTACCCTTTATCAAATCACCTTTAAAAAGGCTGGTCCTGGTTGTAGATCACGTTATTCTATTTTGTCAGGGGCACAAATAATTCTCCAAGGAACAACAAACTTGCATTAATTTTCCACAGAAATCACTTAATCGATACCAGAAACAAATTTTAGACCTGTCTGTCCATGTTCTTTGATAAAGCAGTGCTGCAGAAGCGCTTGCTGTCAATTTTTTTCAAGCGTGACCAGTCTAGTTTTGAAGCACTTCGGGTTGGTGCAACATCATCTGCAAAGCATTCCAGATCTCTTCTTCGAAGGAAACATGATTAATAAAGATCATCCTATGAGCTGGATGCACGTGTTAGAAAGTCACATGCAGAGCGCTTCCAATCACGTATATTGGCAACATTTTGTTCTATGTTTGTTTTATTACAACATCTCATAAATCCTCTGCAAATTCTCATTTAGTGACGTCTATTTCAAAGCATAGTTCCAAATCAAATAAGCCATGGAATGTGAAAAGGGGGCTAAATGCATGTGCAAAAAGTTTTGCCCCAGGTCAGCCTGCGCAATCCGCGCAGGCTGACCTGGGGCAAAACTTTTTGCTATTGGTCAATTTTCTGCATGCCAAAGGACCATTCTACATCATGATTCAGTCGGTTGTTAGACAAAATGACTTTTATGGATCCATCATTATTATGATGACTTTCTTACGGAGATGCATTGAACCTCCTTTTGCCAGAACATGGCTCAATTATATCTTGTGATAACTTTTACAAATGCCAGACAGATTATGACAGATAGCATTGGCAGAGCTAGCCCTCTATTCGTATGGATTCATGAGAAGGGGGGAAAGAGAAAGGATCTCGAGGTGACATGCTCCGAGCACAGGCTTTTGAAACTCTATTGGTCTATCACGGAACACTAAGGTTTTCCTTGGTCGATCATCGAATTCGATTTCGTTGCACACCTTGTCTTACTATATACGATACAGAGGGAATCGCCCATGTGATATTTATAGTAACGGTGTCCGATAATGAAAATTTCGTTATCCCTTGATAGACCAATGGACCTATGCTCCGAGAAAACTGTTAAATCATTTGAAGAACGCCGAACGTTTACATGCCGTAAATGCAGAGTCGACGATGCCACGTCATCCGTAATCGGTATGAGACAAAGTCTTAAGCACAGTCGACGACGCCACGTTGTTCGTAGGTCGTCGATGCAAAATCTTAATCGGCGTCGACGATCCCACACTGTTCGTAGGTCGTCAATGCGTGTCTTAAGCTGTCGACGATGCGAAATCGTTTATAGGTCGTGCATCCAAAGTTTTAAGAAGAGTTGACGATGCTAAGTCGTTGTCAAAGCGAATCTTAATCATATTCAACAAAGTCACGTTGTCCGTAGGTCGTCAGTGCACATCTTAAGCATAGTCGACGACGCCACATTGTTCGTATAAGGCCGTTAATGTAAGTGCTAAGCAGAGTCGACGACGTACGTTGTTCGTAGGTTGGCGTGGTAATGTTAATGTTCGAGTACCTATGTCTGGAATATATTGTACTAGATTCCAAAAGTATGGCCAATTTGATATGAAAAATAATGGATGCAAACGTGAATAAGAAAGAAAGGGAGCCGAGAATCAGAGTACGGAGAGTATCGTTATGTCCCAGCACACTCTCCGGACTCCAGCTGGTATGGAATTTAGCGATTTAGACGCTGTGATTAAAATGCAATTTGTGCAAGTCATAAAGCGACTAATTTATGCAATAAAAAGCCTATTTATATAATATACTGAAATTACTCAAGCTAGACAATAAAATGATTATTAGAAAATTAGAGTCACTTACACCTGAGTCATGCTCTGAGAAAAGGGGGCTTGATACGCCTGCAAAAAGTAACAACCAAGGGTGTTAAAGAGGCCCTTATACTCATTTTCAGCATATTTTAACTCATTTTGTCTTTATTTTATCAAACTATAGTCATTCTTATACCTTCATGCCAAATATTGCGCCTCACGGTTGCAAGGTTGCTTAGATTACGGTCGATAGAAAATGCATTTCGCTGAGTTGCGGCCTTCCATGTAAACAGACTCGTCGTCTCCGGTTTTTGAATCGAAGAATTTCGATATGTCCGTTATACACTCGGGTTGATTCGTATGATGATCATGCATTCTGTCACGTGACTATATTTGACCTTCGCCCTGTGTCTAATGAGGTAAACGAAGGAAAATGGAGGCTTCTCTGTTGCAGCCTCGATTTTCAGACGGAGGTCGCGGCCTATATATGCAAATTACACCGTATCCGACTCTAGGCGGAAACCAACGATAAATTTCCGTGACGCACCGCCATTGTTTACAGCTCCGATCGTCAGCCAGTTTTCTTATGTCCAATGTTCGGTTTCTAATACAAATCTCTGTGTTTCTTTTTTTCAAGTACACCATATATGTCAGTAATCTATCCATGTTTACACAAAGGACTGATTTCTGTATCATTCTAAATTGTTTGAAATTTAACAGCGTTTTTGCTCACCGTCTGTGGACGGGCATCTTTAAAATTAATCTAAATTTCAATCCTACCCATTTAAAAGTATGGAAATTATTGTTAAGATGACAATCTATTATTGTACAGTCCGTCAAAATGTTGGTCGCTGGCAGGAAAATGAATTTCGAAACTAAGTAAAAAGTAAACAAAAGATAGAGGGACTTGGCAACCTTTCACTTAGTTTTAAATTCATTTTTGGCAGCGGGTTTACCCCGCTGTCATAGTTCCCACATCACGTGTACATGTATATACTGATTTTTGAATCCTACTATCTTTATCTAGGTCAGATTTTTGCTTCCGGCAGGTTTTGCCTGGATACGCGTGTAAACAAAACCAGTTTCGTACACTAACAAAATAGTTCTGCCAATGATATTCAAACAAAGCAGTTCAATTTGAAACTGTATGTTCTCTGACAAAAAAAAATAAAACATCATGTTTCAGTTGTCTTTTTAATTTAAGGTAACAACAGATTTTCAGCTTAAATAAAACAAAAACCGTGCCGGGTTTAACACCTCTCCACCATCTGGCACATTTATACAATAACATACCTCATTACTGGAGAACTCGGACCCTGGTGAACTCGTACCCTAATCTCAAGGGTAAGAGTTCTCTGGAGAACTTTCCGTTTTAATTTATATTAGTTTACAAGGAAAAAAATCATAGAACACACCAATTAGTAGCATGTATTGGGAGTCAGAAAAGAAATCCGCTGTCTTCAGTGCGTTAGCGCTTTGATTAATGTAAGCGACTAACACTTGGACAAACTATACAATAACAGATTGTCATTTTCACATTCTTTTTTCCATACGTTAAGTCGGATTTAAATATGAACGCATTTGAACATCCACAACGTTAACGTTTAGCCGCTACTTGGTCTCTAATATTGTCTTGTGGCAAAGAGTAAACCTACAACATAATTTTTATTCGCATTCCTGTTTTTTTGGAAAAACTCACAAGAGACGTTAGATAGGTACTAAAATTATTAATAGAATATTGCAAACGAATATTAACAAATCTGGTGGCATATAAAGGGAAGTCTGCCTGGTGTCGTATAGGTTCGTTTGCATTATACTGACTGAAAAATTACAAGACATAAGAATTACAAAAAATGCAAAGAAATAAAACGATTCTTTCATTGACATTGATAAATGTATTTCTTTGATTTTTTTTCCCTTTATTATTAGTACTGTTAGTCAATGCAGTCTGGCTGTATGATTAATTCTGGACGGATTGAGAAAGAGTGCATTCTTACAAGTACTACGGTTCCTTAAAGTTAATGACCAACGACCGAAATCAGACTGCATAGCACGTGGAGTCTGATCTTAGATACTCACTGCTACTTTGTAACATGTTATATCTTTAACAACCTGAAAATGCTTCGTTTCAGCAGATACTGAATCAACTCCATCAAACATGGAGTCATTGTGTTCAAAGGTAGCAAGCTTTGTAAACACAAAAAAAATTAAGTCATGCTCTGGCAAAAGGGGATTTAATACATCTTCGTGACGCGTTATAGCAAACAATTTATCTTATAATTATGTATTCATAAATCTAATTTGTTTAACTACTGGCCGAATGCTAAGATAGAATGGTCCTAGGACATGCAGAAAATTTATGATAATCAAAAAGTTTCGACGAAGGTCAGCCTGCGAGGAATTCGCAGGCTGACCTGAAATCGATACTTTTTGCTAATACATTAAATCTTCTTTCCACAGAACATGGCTAAAAGAAAAATAGTTGTTTACCTAGATAAAACTGGCGACCTGTTATCATTATGCCTTTCATGTTTTATGCTCTTAATTACTTGTCTTTTTTTGTGCAAGCCTGTGAATAATGCGCCTAGAGATAGTTGTATTTGGCTGCATTTTTGCACTGATATAATAGGAACGGAACATTGTATGTGTACGCAACAACTTTGCCCAATATCATTCTCTATTGCTTTCTATCATTGTTTCGGAAGAAGAAATTGTGTTGACGAAATCTTTATTGTGGGGACTATTTTTACACAAGTGCCATAAAAGGAGGCACAAAAGAACGTTTCAATAATTTTTAAGATAGGAACATAATGTCAAAGGCGATTGTTACAGGAAAATGCTAACCAGCATTTTATCCTTTTCTCACAATTTTTTCTACCTTTTCGAAAAAAAGAAATAACAATAAAAATGAGCCATGCTCTGTGAAAAGGGGGCTTAATTTGCCTGCAAAAGTATCGACCCAGGTCAGCCTGCGCAGTCCGCGCAGGCTGACCTGGGTCGAACCTTTTTTTTTTGTCAATTTTCTGCTTTTTAAAGGATTAGTTTACCTCATGATTCAGTCGGTTTTGTGACCAAATGGATTTTATGGATCCATAATTATGTGATAACTTGCTTGGTATCATGTATCGCGGAGATGCTTTCAGGCCAATTTTTTTTGCCAGAGCATAGCTCATTTATTTGCGCCAAATTTATCTTGCCGTCTACAGACGCTTTCAACTTCGCCATCTACAAAAGCTTTAAATATAGACAAGTAACGTTTTGCTGTCTGGAAAAGAGTTGACGATAACTGGCCGAGGCTTTGAAGCGTCTTCCTCAATAACACTCCCTGGAAAAACTCAATACCTTGGGTGAGAATCGAACCCAGGACCTCTGGTTTACTGAACCTGCTCCTTTAACCCTATGAAAAAAACAACTATGACGAACACGGGGGCAAATGATTTTTGAAAATATTGTGTGGAAAAGGAGAAAATACTGGTTGCCAGTCCTTTCTTCTTTTCTCACAGACAAATCATATCACTTTAGCCACTAGTTAATTTGTCGTCTGCCTTTGCTTTTATTTTTGGCCAATTTTCAAATTTTACCAACTTGTAAAAAGTTAACTAGAACTGCGCTTGGCCTCTGTAGTTTCTTATCCAAGGACTCATTACAAGCAAAGGACTAGTAAAAGAAACTCTAAGAGAGCATGGATAGGTAGATGGACTGCGGCAGTATATCTGAAACAGTGTTGAAAATAACGTTAATGACCATACCAACGAACAAATCTTACTAACATCGGCTCCCACCGCTGACCATTGTTTCGACGATGATTATGTGGGAAAGCAGCCAGTGGCTTGGAAAGAAAATTGTGCGGAGTACTGGTAGAAGAGACTCCAGGAAAGCATGGATAGGTGCACTGGCCGCCGCGATATAACTGAAATAATGTTGAAAACGGCGTTAAACACCACACAATCAATTAATCAATTACTAACATCGGTTTATTGGACTATCCACTTTATCCTTTGCCAAACAATACCGAGTTTAAACGACGCTATAGCAAAAGGCATTTGAAAAACATTTTGGGAAAATGAGAAAATGCTGGTATCCAGCATTTTCTCCTATTCCCACACTGTTTTCTTTCCTTTCACTAACGAATCTGATTATTTGAGTTACATCTATTTTGTCGTCTGCAAATGCTTTCAATTTGGTCAAGTCTAAAATTTTGTTGTCTGGTAACGAGTTTAACCTTTACCAAACGACAAATTTTTTAGACTGGTCCAAATTGAAACCATTTGCAGACGACAAATTAAATGAGTCTCAAATGATGGAATTCGTCTTGGATACGGTAGAAAACAATGTGGGAAAAGGAGAAAATGCTGGTTACCAGCATTTTCTCCTTTTCCCACATTGTTTTCAGAAGGCTTCTTTCTCAGGGTCGTTAAAACTCGGAATTATGTATATTAATAGTTTCACCAAATGACCTCAGTACAGACAGTCAAGATGTTTTCGACACCATCGTATGGCCATGTTGATACCACAAGTACTTTTAATTTCCACTTAACATAATCAGCAATGCAAACACTTGTAGAGACATACAGATGTTCAAGTGTCTCTTTAGACCGACATTCTTTATCAGTTACTGACATAAATAAGCCATGCTCTGGCAAAACGGGGTTTAAATGTATCTCCATGATGTATGATACCAAGCAAGTCATCAAATAATTATGGATCCATAAAATCTAGTTTGTTTAACAACCGACAGTATCATGAGGTAGAATAAGCTTTTCCTTTTGCATGCAGGAAATTGACTGATAACAAAACGCTTCGATCCTGCGCAGACTGCACAGGCTGACCTGGGTCGACACTTTTGTAATTGCATTACATCCCCTTTTTCACAGAGCATGACTCAAATATTTCGACATAACAATAACTCTCTTTCATTTGCTTTACTATTTACCAAACGAAAAATTTTAGACCTGTCCAAACTAAAAGCATTTGCAGACGACATTTTAAATGTGTCTCAAATGATGGAGATTGTCCTTGAAAGGGTAGAAAGCATTGTGGGGATTTACAAGCAAAATTGGTTAAAACACAAGATCGTATGATTACTTGTTGTCACCAGTCCGATAGAGTTATCTCTCTTGAGCACTCTTGCGCATATATGGTACGAAAATAATCAACTCTCGCGAGACAGCGCGATATTATTGGGACCTACGAGTTGCCTGTAACGTAGCCAAATCATGAACTTACCCATAAGGGGAACATCAAACGAGAAACAAAAGCCTTAACCCTTAGGCTGCTGAGCGCGACTCCAGGACCTTTTGCGGACAGTGTAGATCAAGATCAGACTGCACAGAACTTGCAGTATGATCTTGGATCTACACTGTCCTATAAGAAGATATCTTTCTCCAAAAAATACCTTTAAAATAGCAAAATTTGGGTTTTCCCGTCGGCTAAAAATTTTTAATTTCATTTTTATTCAGCAGGTTAAGGGTTAATATACTTGTAAGACACTGCATCGCAATGAAATGTACAAATGGCTATATGTGATTGTACTTCGTATATAATGCCATTGATTTTTTGTTTGTGCGTGGTCCCGTTTGTAGGTCAAAACGCGTCTTTAACTGGTAGAGTTCCACTTATGGAAACAAAAAGTATAGCTTATTTGGTCTAGAACTTTATCACGTGATCCATTGAATCAAATTTGCACAGAGGCCCGCAAAATAAAGAAGTTTTTTTTTTAACCATTCGAAAATCACTATTTAGTCATTTGCGTCTAATACCAGGAAGTAGGTCAAAAGCAAGCAAATACAGCTACGCCAAAAAGGAAACAGTTCTTTTATAGAAATACATTTTATTTTTTAATACATATAACAAAACATGTACTGAAAGAAAAGGATCATTCTCTGTGAAAAAGTAGCCTTATGCATCTGCGAAAAGTAATAAACTCATGTCAGCCTGCGCGGTCCATGCATGATGTCTTGCGTCGAAACTTTTTCGCTATTGGTAAAATTAGTGCATGTTAAAAGACCATTCTACCTCACAGCTCGGTCGGTTTTTAGACAAAATAGATCCATTTAATTAGACAACTTGCTTGATATGATGCATTACGAAGATGAATTAAAAACCACTTTTTCCAACGCGCCGCTAAAATCTTTTCTTGGCAGTTGGCACCCAATATATCATTGCGCGTGCCCGAAAATGCACTGAACAGACAGAAACATGCAGTTTTCGCCAGCTGATGAAATATGACAGACTGTAAACATCTCCGCAGCATGAACCTTGCTGGTTGCATACAAGTGTAAAACCATTTGTCAACCCTTTACAGACCCGTGTTTTAACGACCCTGACGAAGAAGGCGTTTGAAAACACTGTGTGAAAAGGAGAAAATGCTGGTAACCAACATTTCTTTTTTTCCTTTTCCCAACAATGTTTTCTACCCTTTCAGCGACAAATCCCATCGTTTGAGCTTTATTTAACACTTAACTTTCTAAATACGTAAAATGAAACTTTCAAGCCGATATTATAAACCAAAATGGTAATATTTCAATGATATATCTCCTTATCGGACAGTGTAGATCCAAGATCAGACTGCACGTTCTGTGCAGTCTGATCTTGATCTACACTGTCCGCAAAAGGTCTTTGAGCCTAAGGGTAACTAAATCTGTTGTCTTCGAATCTGGACGAAACTAAAATTTTCTCTGTTGTAAAGAGTCAGACCATTAATGAATCAGCAGTTTAAAGGCAGGGAATGAACCTAGCAAAGGTAAGAAAACTTTCACACAGAGACTGAAGCAGTGGACACTGGAAAAGCAGTTGAAGACATGATGCATTATGAATGTGGAGTGTTTAAGGAAAAGGGAGTTAAATGCATCTCCGTGATGCATTTCAGCATGCAATTCCTCATATAATTACGGATCCATAATGTCCAATTCTTCTAACATACAACTGAACTGAATGGTCCTTGGACATGCAAAATGTTTACCAAAAGCAAAAAATTTCGACACAGGTAAGTCCACACAGGCTGACCTGGATCGATACTTTTAGCAGATGCATTGAACCCCTTTTCACAGAGCATTTAACTTTTAAAAAAAAAGCACCGACGCGAAAGACAACGAATCAAAGGCACAACAACTACAACCGGTTATATACGAGACGTTGTCTGCGCATGTCATATTCTTCGAAGATTCGACCTGTCTCCTATGACGCATCACCGATCCCATATACTAGGGAAAAGTAGGGCTTATACCGAAGCTATTACCCAAGCCTGTAGGGGTTGTTTTAATAAATGGCCGGTGCATAGGTTACATGCTAGCTGATCATAGCTGAATGAATCGCACCAGGTAGCGTTTTATTGAGTAAAAGTTTATTTGATTTTGAAATTCAAAGTAACGGTTGTCGTTTTGAAAAATAGTTCGGTTCTGTACCCAGAATGCCCAGATTAGATAGATGAGTATTTGTAGAATGCCATCTAGCGGAAGATATTGATATACGAGAGTCTCACGTGAGGTAATGAGGTCATTATGACTGCCAGTGGTTCTCCCAGCTCCACTCTCAAAATTCGACAAAATAAAATATGGCTTCCAGGTGTGTTTTCTAAACATTTGGCTTCGGTAATTACGATTAACGAGAATACAAATATTGACATTTTTGTTGTTATTTTTAGGATTTTCTAATTTATGAGTTCCTGTCCGTCATTGTGCTGCTAGAAAGATGCAAAGGTACGTGTTCACCAACCATTCTTAATACTTCTCTTAGTCTAAATCTGAAGATTTTTCCAAATATCAAAGTAACGCAATTTCTGATTGGCTAAACCGAATGGTTTAGCCAATTAGACATTGCATTACTTTCTAAATTTATAATAAGAATAAGAATGCAATTTAGAATGGTTGGTAAAAACAGGTCCTGCCTGTAGTGCCAAAGATCGTAGATTCAATCCTACGCTTGAACCAAAATAATGTCTGATCACAAATGATAGATCTAATACAAGTTTTCAAGCTCAGCCTTCAAGTTAATCAAAATGATATCGCTTTTGGAGTAACAGTACTACAAAAACAGCTAGTTTTGGGGTTATAATAAAAAAGCATAACAAGTTTCCAACCCAAGTCTTCATGGTATGGTCACTAGAATGACATTGCTTCTGGTTCAACAGTACCAAAATAATGGCTGTTCAGGGAGGGGGTTCAATCAACAATTCTGATAATCGTTTAAAATCAAAGACTAACCATTTTATTGACTGAGACGTTCTGTTTGTCTCAGCCGATCGCATGGCTAGTGTTGAAATGATACATTAGGCCAATATTTATAATGTTTGAGAACATACACCGAGTAAAAATGAATATACCATTGTCGACGTTAAAAACAAGCGCACCCCTCCCCCATCTCCCAAGTTTATATTCTTGTAAAAGTATACACTTGTATCTTGTACTTTGAAGTCATCCAATCAACACTTTTCAATTCCTTAACTCTAAAATTCCAACCAAGAAAGATAATCATTTCTTTATACAATAAATCACAAAAACAAGATTTGTCCAAACTTAGGCCTACGCCATGCGGTTTCTGAAAGATACCCAACCTTGACCTTTGCCTCTGACAAAGGGTCAAAACCCCTGCTTTCCCACCGAGTCATAAACAAGGCGTGACCCCCATAAAATCAAAGACCACGAAATAATTCCTGAAAAAATCATAAAATTCCTGACCTCTCAAAATAAAATACTTCTAAGGTCAGAATTCGACTTAACCTCCCACGTGATCATTAACATGTGATCGTTATCTCCATGCCAACAGATATCCCGGATGTAAATAAAAAATTGTGTTGCACCTGACCGTAGATTGTTATCGGACGCATACAGTTGTTCAGTCTCATGGTCGATTTAATATTTGATATAAAAATCGGCCTGGTGCTCTTTTAGTCCTTACCACATAATCTCGAATGTTAACGACCCTGAGAAAAAAAAGCCTTTGAAAACATTGTTGGAAAAGGAGAAAACGCTGGTAACCAGCATTTTCTCCTTTTCCCGCAATGTTTTCTACTCTTCCATGGACAATTTTTATTAATTCTGCTATATTTAATTTGTCGTCTGCAACTGCTTTGAACTTGATGAAGTCTAAAATTCTGTTGTTTTGGTACAGAGATAAGTCTTCATAATTTGGAGCAGAGTTAAGTATTTATTTACAATCAGGTCAAACTGTCAACTTTCTCTCCCCCCCCCCTCTCTCTCTCTCTCCCTCTCTCTCTCTCTCTCTCTGAAAACCTTTGAACAGTGTAAATTAGAAAAAATGCTTACCTGTCCAACTTTTCTGCGCAAAAAATTTGAAGTATTTCACAGTTTCTTAACCTTTATTCGGCTAAATAAGCAACATAAAAATTTCAAGCCGATAGTAAAACCCCCAAATTTTGCTATTTCAAAGGTATTTTTTGTGGAAAGATATCTCCATATCGGACAGTATAGATCCAAGATCAGACTGCAAGTTCTGTGCAGTCTGATCTTGATCTACACTGTTCGCAAAAGGTGCTCTTTTAGTCCTCATAATCAGGTCAAAATATCAACTGTTTACCCCATTTATCTCTCTACCTCTCTCTCTCTCAAAACATTCGAGCAGTGTAAATTACACACTTGTCCAACTTTTCTGCACACAAATAAAGATTTCAGTTTTTTTTTAACGGACAAAGAATCTACATAGATGAAAGTGAACAACGCTGATTACGGCGGCCAGTGCACCAACATATATTTCCTGGTTGTCTCACGCCATTGCATACAAAACATTTTTTCCATGCCACTGACTACTTTTCTCCCATGCATCAGAGGTGAGAGGCGAAAACTTGCCGGAAAGAAAGTTTGCCTCAACTGCGAATCGAACTCTCAACCACCAGGTCACAAGTCAGATATACTTACCACTGAGCTACCCAGCTGGGCTTATTTTTTGATGTAGGAAATAATTTTCTACATGCGTGTCTGTGTGCGACAGTTATCTAAGTATATGCTTTCTGCAAAATTGTTCAGATTAAAGATAAGTTACATTTGAAGTGATTACTCGAATCTATGAGGATACTTCAACAAGATGTCAGCAAGTGTCAGCGAGGAATCCTCCGGAACATTAATTTTGACTGGTACATTTAACCGTTAAAGCGCCGAATATAAACCTAACAGACATTCTCAGCTCAAAAAAAAAACAAGACCCAAATATATAGTTGCAGTTTCAAGGCTGCTTTCTGACATAATGCCTCGGTAACACGGACAGTGTGGATCAAAGATCTGACATCACGTTCAATTCATACTGATTTTGATCCATACTGGCTTCAAAGGCAACACTTATTGTGAAAAGTACTTGAATCCTTTACCACACAAACCCGAGTGTTAACGACCCCAAGGAAGGAAGCTATTTAAAACGTTGTGGAAAAAGGCACACCCCACCCCCATCTCAAAAATAAGTACACACAACAACCGAATAATAATGATAAGGAGCGAAAAATGGTCGACTGAGATTTTCTTTCTCAAAGCATTCCGCTTTCTCAAATTCCGTCTGAAATCACATTTTGGCAAGTTTTAAGCACGGTTTTGGCTACATGAATTGATTTGTTTTCAACTCTCGTCTAACGAGAGCCTGTTATCGGATTCGGTGGTTCTACCCACAGTCTCATAAAAAAATCTAGGATAAATGAAATGGAGAGAGTTTGTAGAGAAGAAAATCGTAATTGTTGCAGTGTCAGGGTTTCCTACAAATGCGTAACAAAGTCTTCAATCACTGGCTCGATAGCTGGCTGGCTGGCTGGCTGATTGATTGATTGATTGATTGATTGATTGATTTCCTGACCGGCTGGCTCGCTGGCTGATTGACTGATTGATTGGTCAGTTGACTGATTGGGTTCTTTTTTTTAGTGAATTATTTTTAAATTGATTTGTTGATTAAATGATTTATTTGACCACGTTTATGGTCGCGTCAGTGTATCATTACGTGGGTTCAAGCGTTTAGCTGTTCGTTTAAAATAGCTTTGAAGCCATCGCTGAACATTCTTTAAAAGCTACATAGCGCCCTTTCGCCACATTTTTAGATAACACAATATAATCATTCATTCATCGAGATGAGAGAGAAAATCTTAGATTTGTTACTTTGATCAAACAGCATCTCCGCAAAACATTAGCTCTTAACTGCTAAGTCTGTGCTTTTAACCTAGCCTAGGTCAAGACGGTTATAATCTTTCGTGATCAAGCGAATAGGCTATCCTGCATCGTCTGGGTGAAACCACGACTAAACGCTTTACTAGTTAACCCTTTCCCAAACGACAAGTTTTAGACTCTTCCAAACTGAGAGCATCCACAGACGACAAATTCAAAATTGGTACAAATGAGCTTTAGGTCTCTGATAGGGGAGAAAACATTGTGGGAAAAGGAGAAAATGCTGGTGACCAGCATTTTCTCCTTTTCCCTCAATGTTTTCAAAAGCCTTCTTTCCCAGGGTCGTGAAAACCAGGGATTGTTTGGTAAAGGGTTAAAACATTGAAACTTGCACTTTCCCATTTTCAAAAAACGTTTTCCACAAAGACAATCTCATCTCTTTGGACCACTTTTGATTTATCGTCCCCGAAAGCAGTTAAAATGGGCGAATCTAAAGTTTTGTTGCTTAGTACACGGTTACGAATTAACCAAACATTAATATTCTATACCTGTCCACGTTGGAAGCCGGCGACAAATAAATCTGGCAATGCATTTCTTTATGCTAGAGTAGAAAAAAAATGGAACAGGAGAAAATGATGGTCACTAGCATTTTTTCATTTTTTTTTTCAAAGGGCTTCTTCCTCAGATTCGCCGAGCTCTAGTAGCTCAGTCGGTAGCATACAGGACTTGAGAACAGAGGTTCGATCCCCGGCTCCGCCAATTTTTTCCGAGGATTGATGATAGTCATTGCGACAGGATTCATTCCTCTCTCACCGCTGACCATTGTTTCGACGGTAACAATGTGGGAAAGCACCCAGTGGCTTGAAAAGCGGAGTACTAGTAAAAGAAACTCCATGAAAGCATGGTTGGGATGGCCGCCGCGATATAACTGAAATAATATTGAAAACGATGTTAAACACCATACAATTAAGCAATCCTCATATTCATAAAGGTACAGTGTCGTTTTGAAAAAAGATAAAGACCTAAGTCTGCGCATTACATGGTGTTCAGGGTTATTCCGCTATGACGACTCGCCCAATATATTTACCATGAATTGCGAACGTTGGCTCCCTGCTTTTCTTCATAACGTTGCCGGGATCAAAATTATTTTCATAACGAATGTTTCCCAGCGCGTGCTGATTGACAGCGCGTGTTAAATAGATGATACAAAGCATTCAAAACGCGGGTAGAATTTCAAGCTTCCGCAAAAAGCAGACGAGTAAGAAATGCTACATTTAATCTAGAGATAGATTGTTTGATATGAAAAAATATATATGACTTCTAAAAAAAGGTCATGCGATTTTGACCTCAGGGGTAAGAAGAAGATTATGGCTAGTTTGCGTTGGAAAGCTGCTTACCTTTGATACTCACGCTTCATGCATTTTAGTATCTATCAAAGATAAATCCTTAGAGCTAGGGAGAAAAATAAAACCTGTTAAAACTTGAAAGTATGTATAATATCTCAGCTGTTTAACACCGGAAACGACAACAGCGATTGCTTTGAAGGCCTCCAAAACATAAAATGCTTTTTCTATCTGTCGTAATCTGTGCAATCTTGCAGCATCAGGGGCAACATTTGGCAAAAATATATACAAGAATGATGATAGCTTCATAAAATAAGGATGATACGGTTTAAAACTGGCTGAAAACTGCCTGAAAACGAGAAAAGGTGTATCTTTAATAGATTTTTCTGTGAAGCTCTATGAGCTGGACTTATTGGTATAAATCTCAAATAAATGAATAATAACTGGCGATTGCTCCATCATACTGACAAATTTTTCATGCAGGCCAGTGTAAGCCTTTTTTGCTTACAAAAGAGGAGACCGCACAATTATCAAAAAAAGATCAGCGTACAAAAAAGATGTAAATGTACAAAAGGGAGCTAAGCTTACAAAAGAGATATCAGCGTTCAAAAGAAATATAAGCGTTAAAAAGAGAGCTTAGAATACAAGAGATATCAGTGTTCAAAAGGGAGATAAATGTGAAAAAGAGAGCTAAGCTTACAACAGAGATATCAGCGTAGAAAAGAGAGCTAAGCTTAAGACAGATTAAAGCGTACAAAAGAGAGCTAAGCTTGCAAAAGATACTTCAGCGCACAAAAAGAGCTGAACATAAAAAAGCAGAGCTCAGCGTACGGAAAAAAGGGCTCAGCGTATAAAAGATGCGTCAGTATACAAAACAGAGTTCAGCGGACATAAAAAGGGATTCACGTTCGAAATAGATTTCAGCGTACACAGGAGACCTCAGCTTACAAAAGACAGTTCTGCTTACAAAAAGCGAGGCCAGATTACAAAAGAGAGCCCAGCGTACAAATGAGCCCAGCTTACAAAAGGGATGTTTTCAGCGTACACATGGGACCTCAGCTTACAAAAGACAGTTCTGCTTACAAAAAGAGAGGCCAGCTTACAAAAGAGAGACCAGCGTTCAAAAGAGAGCTCAGCTTACAAAAGAGAGGTCTGTGCACAAAAAAGGCTCAGCGTTCAAAGAGAGCTCAGCTAACAAAAGAGAGGTCAGCGTTCAAAAAAGGGGCCACCGCACAAAAGAAAGACCAGCGTACAAAAGAGATCTCAGCTTACATAAGAGAGGTCCATTATCTCCCGCTAGATGGCATTCTACAAATACGCATCTATCTAATTTGGGCACTCTGGGTACGGAACCGGACTGCTTTTTAAAACGACAACCGTTACTTTGAATTTCAAAATGAAATAAACGTTTACTCAATAAAACGCTACCTGGTGTAATTCATTCAGCTATGATCAGCTAGCATGTAACCTATGCACCGGCCATTTATAAAAACATCCCCTACAGGCTTTGGTAATAGCTTCGGTATAAGCCCTACTTTTCCCCAAAACGGGGGTGGGTGATGCGTCATAGGAGACAGGTCGAATCTTCGAAGAATATGACATGCGCAGACAACGAAGAAAGGTCAGCGTACAAAAGGGAGGCCAGCGTACATAAGCGGGGCCAGCGCACAAAAGAGAGGACAGCGTACAAAAGAGATCTCAGCTTACAAAAGAGAGCTCAGCGTACAAAGGAGAGGTCTGTGCACAAAAGAAGCTCAGCTTTCAAAGAGACGGGCTCTCTAAAGGGACTTTAACTCTTTCCATACCATAGACGACACCAGAAACGTGCAGTCTGATTTGTGATCTACACTGTCCACTGCCTTATTCTAGATAATGAATGAACCGTGTCTTTATCTTGTAGCGAAACTGCAATTGTATAGCTACTGAGTAAATGCTATTTAGTTACGCAGAAGTGAAAGAGTTAAGAGTGGTTAAGGAGAATTTTTTAGATGTCTGTTTCAATCTGTCCCTCTGACACAAAAATTTGAAGTTTTCGACAGATCAATGAACCATTTACTGTATAAATATGCCATTTAACCCACCCTATTCAGCTTTCAGTGTTTTTAAAATTCTAGGTGATTGATTGATTGAATGGAGTTTAACACCGCTTCCAACATTATTTCAATCATGTTACAGAGCATGACTCATTCGTATTGAGTTGACTGAAACAGAAATAGTTTGTCTTTCCTTCTTAAGCCTTAATCAGACGAAAAAACTTTCGACTCGTTCTTAAACTACTGCGCTTACTTCACCGCACTACGTTTAGGAGAGCATTCAGCCACTTCCTGTGCGTTGTTAGGTTATTTGGCTTTCGTAATGAGGGCCATTCCTGTAATTAAAATTATCTCCCTTGCTAGATAAAAACTAAAGGTAACCAAATAACATATTGGTCCTTTTATCTGTATTCCTTTGTTTTTATCCTTGATTCCTTTGCGGATGTTGTGATAAATATAACTTGATTTATGATTACATGCAAGGTCACCATGTAATTTTAAAGCAAATTTTGTTCTCAATCATTAGAGAAATGTGTAAATATTGATTTGTAAAACAATCTTACCAGAATTAGCTGGGATATTATCTCAAGAACATATCTGTGTAGTGCAAGAAAATCAAGGATAAAATCCAAGGAAACACCTTATCAGGACCAATGTAGTACTGGAGAGGAATCAAGGGAAATAACTGAAGAATGGTCCTCAATTTACGTCTTACAAGACAAGGCAACTTATCAGAATGCTCCTTACGTTGTTTCCTTGTATCATTACGCTAAAACATCACGGCACTAATTTCAATGGAGCTTTTAGCAATTCTTATGTGTTGTTAGGTCGTTCAACTTCCGTAGTCGTAGCTTACAAAACACGGCACCTGTATTCACCTTTAGCGCTGTAAACAAAAAAAAACTATGTGTATGAGTCAGTGCTTCTAAGAATGAGAAAAAAAGCAAAAGAATTTTTTCTTGAGTTGCGTATAATTATAATGTTTCCCCATTCTTCTGTCAGAAATTCTAATGCTGTGGTTGTTGTTTTTTGCTTACCTGATGGGGTTGAACAATCAGGAGAGGGTAGAAAAAACTAAATCTATTGGCCTTGTTTTGCTCGTTTCAATTTTCTGTGCGACTTAAATTAGACGAAACTTTCAAGCCGATAGCAAAAACCCGAAAAAATGTTATATCAACTTGTCCCTTTTTTTTGGAGGAAATATATCTCATTATTGGACATTGCAGATCCAAGATCAGACTGCACGTTCTGTGTAGTCTGACCTTGATCTACACTATTCGCCAAAGTTCAGTCCGTCCAAGTGTTAGTCTTTGGCAGAAACATGAATTTCAAAATTAAGTAAAAAAGTTGCCAGGTCGCTATGTCTTTCGTTTACTTTTCACCCGGTTCTAAATTTTATTTTTCTGCCAGTGACTCTACTTTCGTTGCAAGTGTGAAAGAAGCACAATGTCTGATCTTGCGATTTAAAAGTCTCAAATAAATAGAATAAGGAGAAATGTGTTGCTCTATTTCGTTGCGCATGCCAAATGACGCATCTTTTCTCATCTTGGGTTCAACATAAGAAAAGGGGTGAATAATTCAAGGCAACAGCGATTTCTAAATACGCAGATAATGAGGGGAATAGGCCAACAATAAATAGATGGTACCCGTCACATATGCAGAGATCCACTAATAAGTCATACGCTTTTTATGATCAAGCGATAAGGTGTGCTGACAACCAGCGAAAGTTTTACGAGACTCTGCGAGTTCTGGCTAGAATTAATGAGATTAATTTATACTGCGTTCTGATTGGATGAAAGAGAAAGCTTTGTGCGGGGCGGGTGATAAAGTGCGATATCTTTTTCTTGATAAATAAACGAAGAAATGCATAGATTTCGACATATCCTGGAATTTAATAGCTCACGTGGATATATTCGCGAACATTAAAAGTGGTAATTAGCTTGCCACATTCCACCAAAATGAGCTTGGCA
The DNA here is from genome assembly GCA_946811185.2 of Hippopus hippopus. Classification (NCBI taxonomy): domain Eukaryota; kingdom Metazoa; phylum Mollusca; class Bivalvia; order Cardiida; family Cardiidae; genus Hippopus; species Hippopus hippopus. Next base: position 7,761,347 of record OX328112.1, read on the forward strand.
AAATGGTATATCGAACATTTTGAAGCGGAAGTAAAAAAAAAAAACAGTTAAAGCATTTTGGAAAAACGAAATGACAAGGGGTTCCTTTCTCTAAACTGTGTACGCACGAAACTTGCGTACGCAGTTTAGATATGCAATCATCAAGTCTGAAAACAAGTTTCACTGAACTGTTCATCTTTACGATTTGAGTAAATATTTCCATAACTTAACGCCGGCTCATACCTTTGGGTACAGCATGTGTTTATATTCAATCCCAAAAATTTTTCGTAAATCTATACAATTTAGTGAAAGGTGCCCCAGGGAAGTAGTAGCTAAATAAAGTATACGCAAAAGTAATGCCGAGGGTATTATCCCAGACGCAAAGTACCGAAGGAGGGGGTGGAGAATTTCCTCAGGAGGGACTGGAGGGCCTTCCCCTGAAAATGTTTGAATTGTAGAAATTATTTGGTGGCCTCTGGTGACGTTTTTAGTCAAAACCGACTTTCTTTTTTCGCAAAGTGTACGTAACTGCTTGTTGTGCGTACAAGCACCTACGCCCGTGATGGCGATACAATAACATACAAGAAAGATTACGTTAGGAATTTTCTCATAAATTTTGTCGCTCAGAAAAATATGACAACAAAGCTAAATCTTTGAAGAAAAAAATCCCTGACAATGCTTGTACAACAGGTGTATTCAGCAAAACAGTGAATTATTCTGTGAAAGAGATAGATTGAACACATAAAAAATAAAGTTTAAAAAAAAAAACACTAGTTCTAACACACGATTTTATTTCAGAAAAAAGAAAAGTATATAAGAAAAAAAACGTAATGTATTTTTACAGACTCTACAAACAAACCTCATTTGTAGGTTTTCATAATGCGTTAACCCTTTACCAAACAATTGCGCGCTTAAACGACCGAAAGAAGTGGGCTGCTTTGGAAAACATTGTGGGAAAAAGGAGAAAATGCTTGTTACCAGCATTTTCTCCTTTTCCCTCAATATTTTCTAACCTTTCATTGACAAGTTCCATTACCTGAGCTATGTTATATTTGTTGTTCTTTATAAGCTTTGAATTTGGTTGAGTCAAAAATTTTGTCGTTTTGGAAATGGTAAGAGCTAATTACCTGTAAGGGTTGAGTTAATGTCGACAGCTGTATTATAATATGTGTGTGGTGTAAAACTAGAAATCTATAGGCATTCCTGGGTATTACATGGTTTTTATTCAAGGATCATCTGGGGTAGGAGGGAGGGAGGGGAAGGAATGGAATCATAGAGAGAGACACACACACAGACAGACAGACTGACAGACAGACAGACAGAGCTTTTAAGATGTTAACTAATTAATAAAGACATAATGATAAGATAAATAGATGATTGATTTTGAAGAAATAAGTTGCTTAAAGATGTTTTTTTTTTTATATTCGATATCAGGTAAGCACAATGGTCATTCTTTTGTTTTGATAGTTTAAACAGTTAGTACCCCCGGGCTACGTCTGTTAACATACCAATATGGGTTTCCAGGGCTTAGAGTTTTGATTCTATAATTAGATGTGGGGATAAAATACTTTTACGTTTCATTTTTAAAACGGAATTTAAGTGTTTGTTTGGTTTCAGAGACAGGCAAGCGTATGCAACTTTTTCTACATGGTCGTTTAATTCAATCAATTTGCTACAACGACTACAGAGAACCTGTAGTTTAGTGAAATATTTATTATACTTAAAAACTGCTGAGGTATCGATTAACCTCTGTCTCATTTTCAAATAGACAAACCCATACAGAAGTTTTGTAAATTGTGAATAAAACCTGCATATCTAACATATATGCAAGCCTCACAGTTGGCAGAAAGTTGACCATCATGAAATGTGTGCTCCTTTCCTTTTTGACCAAAGGCCCCAACCCCTGACCCCCCCCCCCTCCCCAGAGAGAGAGAGAGAAGAGAGAGAGAGAGAGAGATTACCAGCATTATCTCCTTTTCCCACAGTGTTTTCAAAAGGCCCTTCCTCATGGACGTGAAAACATGGGATCGTTTGGTAAAAGGTTAAGGGCTAAAGTGAAAAAGGAACACTCGAAATAACGAAAACCTTCAAACTGCGCATTCCGTAAACTCTCAGGACATTTTCCAGAAGATACGCACTTAAAACTCCCAAGATTTTTTTTGTGTGAAAAACTTTCTTTGAATTTCGTTTCAAATCTTGAGTTCCCTCGGAAATGCTTGAAATCATTCCAAGTTAAAATTCATACGCAACTTGCTTCAAAATGTACTTTTGCAAGAGCTGGCAAGGTACTTGAAGAAATGCAAAAACTTTCGATGCAGTGATATTATAAAACCATTGATCAAAACCATACTGCGGCAAATTAAATATGAGCTGCGGTCTCGCAAAAGGGGGTTTAATCTCCGTCATGCATTAAACGAAGCATGATTTATCACATAACTTCCCTTGTTTTCAATGTAATACAGCCATTACGAATTTTCTTGTCTCACACACGTGTGAGATAAGAAAATAGTGCTGTATTTGGTCAACACTCTGTAATTATACGCGTCATTTCTAAAACATTGTTGACCTAGGTTCCTGAAGGAATTGATGGTCAAATTCTTAATCATGATAAAGTTGATAATTGTAATCACTTTTAGATTCAAAACAAAATCAATATATGCAAGTTTCTTCGGAACTATTTTTCGTTCGTAAAGTACCTGTTAAAGAAGCGCATAGGCTTCATGTAAATTCACTGCACATTATACATGTATATGCCTCTGGTTTAACACATTATGGACTATAATTCTTGTTATACAGTTATGTGATAAAAAGAATCTGACACTCGTTGGCTTTTGAGGTAAAACTTTATTAAACTCGTCCACAAAAAAAAATGTTATTAAGCTCGCCAAAGGCTCGCTTAATAACATTTTTTGTAGACTCGTTTAAAAAAATTTTATCTCAAAAACCAACTCTTGTCAGATCCTATATATCTCATCATTATGGATCCATAAAATCCATTTTGTCTCACAATCGAGTGAATAATGTGGTAGACTGGTCCTTCAACATGCGGAAAATTTACAAAGCAAAAGGTATCGACCCATTTCAGCCTGTGCGGACTGCGCAGGCTGACGTGGGTCGATACATTTTTCCACAGCATTTTAACCCCTATTCACGGGGTCGGTGCATGGCTCATAATTATATATTCTTCTATAGAAATCAATCGATCATTCCATCAATCATCTATCCATCCACCCATTTATTCACCGATCCATCCATCCATTCATCCATCCATCCATCAAAACCCATAATTTCGCTATTTCAAAGATTTTTTGGAGGAAAATATCCCCTTATCGGACAGTGTAGACCCAAGATCAGACTGCACGTTCTGTGCAGTCTGATCTTGATCTACACTGTCCGCAAACGGTCAGCAGCCTTTTGAATCGCACTTAGCATCCCGAGTATTAAGGGTCTAATGCGTACATGCAGCTGCAAAAATAACTAACTGAGAGAACAAGCCGGAATTTTATCAAACTTTTTATCAAATTCATCACCTTCTCGCTGAAAAGAAAACCGTAAACTTGTCGAGAGAGGAAAAAAAAAACGAAAAAGCTGTTCTGGAATTGTCTTCTCCCTTAATTCTTTACCAAACGACAAAAACATTTAGACTGGTCCAAATTGAAAGCATTTGCAGACGACATATTAAATTTAGCTATAATGATGCTAATTGCCTGTGAAAGTGTAGAAAACTATATGGAAAAAGGAGAAAATGTTTGTTTACCAGCATTTGCTCCTTTTCCCACAATGTTTTCAGAAGCTTTTTTAATAAGTTCGTTAAAACTCCGCAGTGTGTGGTTAAGAGTTGAATAAAAAACCCAATGAATATTTTCCTTCTATAATTAGACACAGATAATTGCAATTTCTTGGCTGCCTTTTCTCTGTACTGTTTCAGCAAAGCGGACAATGTAGATCAAAGATCAGACTGCACGTTTTGTGCAGTCTGATCTTGATCTACACTGACCGCAAAGGCAACTATCATAGTGAAAGGTGCTTACAGGGTTTTAGAATAATACTCAAAGAAAATCCACAGTTCCAGATATGATACCGCGATTGCGTAATCTAATCGTTCGTTTGCTAAACCCTTAGGTGTGCTATGCTGTGAATCAATGCGCTCTTTCAGACAGTGTAGATCACGATCAGACTGCACAGAACGTGCAGTCTGATCTTAGATCTATACTGTCCGTTACGTGGGTATTTTTTCCAGCGAAAATGATTTTAAAATGACAATATTTTTGGTGTTTTTTTTTTTTTTAATTGGCTGAAACCCTTTATTTAATTCATTTTGCATTTTAATGCTGAAGTACACTTACATCAGCTGGCAATTTTGCTCACACAAGTCTACGTTCGAACAAATTATGGCAAAAATGAATAATGAGAAAATGGCTCGTTTGAAGAAAATTCTTGATTGGTCACGATGTTTTTTAGTCGATTCATGTTGGTTGTCAAAGTCGCATAGTCGCCAGTAGCAAACTTGCTTAAAGAGAGAGCAGAGACAACAGCCTACCTCTTTATTAAACGCCAATATTTTAGACTGGTCCAAATTTAAAGCATTTGCAGACGACAAAATAAATGTGGCTCAAATGCTGGGTCTTGTCTCTGAAAGTACAAAACATTGTAAGAAAATGATAAAATCCTATTGACCAGCATTTTATCCTTTTCTACGATGTTTTAAAAATTCCCAAAAGAACTTGAGTTTGGAAGAGAATAAATGCGCGCGAAATCCAGACGCTTTGACGCCGATTTTTTAGCATTATTCTGATAAGCCCAGAGTGGTGCACTTATCACGGTGAAATGTCTAACATACGATTGAAAATTAACCCTTTACCACACAATCCCGAGTTTTAACGACCCTTACGAAAGGATCATAGATGAGCTATTTTGTACACTGTAATTTAACATTTTATGTAAGCGGCCCACTAATCTGAGTTCCATTCTAATATTTTTTCTCCCTTTTATATGAGCTATGTTCTGGTAAAAGGAGCCCCGAATTTCAACAACCCCCAAAAAGAGTGTTTTGAAAACATTGTGGTAAAAGGAGAAAATGCTGGTTACCAGCATTTTCTCCTTTTTCGATAATGTTTTCAGATGCCTTTTGCTTTAGGGTCATTACATTTTGGGATTGTATTGTAAAGGGTTAAGGGTGGCCCGCATTACCTAATGTGTTCAATGACTTCTAATTTAATCATTATATAATTATCATTTAATCATTAGTTCCTAAAACCGCCGTCTAAAGACCGTAACATGAGAATATAAACTGCACATAAAATGCAAAAAACCCAGAATGTTCATTGTACACGAAAATATTGACGGTTTTATAGCTCTGTTCCAGACGACATTTTTATTTACACTATTATAAATTGAAAGCAATCGCAGACGACAAATTTAAACGCTGCCAAATTGATATAAATTGTTTTTGATCGAATAGAAAACATTGAAAGAAAAGGGGACAGTTTAAACTCGCTTAATTACATCGATTTTGAAACAAGTTCAACATTTCAGAGTTGTACAAATCTAAAGAATTTGTTGACGACAAAATAAATGTGGTTAGAATTGTAGGATTTGCCTTTTGGCAGGGGATACAATATTGTGGGAACGGGAGAAAATGCTGGTAACCAATGCCGGCATTCTATCCCTATTCCACTGTCTCCCTAAAAGGAAAAACGCTGGTTTAAAGCGTTTTCTTCTTTGCACACAATGTTTTCTAAAAGCATCAAAACCTTGGTTCGTTTGATAAAAGCCGAGCCGCGGTCGCGAAGTCGGTAGTGAGCTGAACTTGAAAACAGGGGGTCGCTAGTTAAAACCCCTAGCTCTGCCAATCATCTTTCAGATGATGATAGTGGACTGATGATAGTCATTGCGATAGGATTCATTCCTCTGTCACCGCTGATCATTGTTTCATCGACGGTAATGTGGGAAAACAGCCAGTAGCTTTGAAAGAATATTGTGCGAAGTACTGGTAACAGAAATTCCAGGAAAGCATGGATAGGTGCACTGGCCGCTGCGATAAACTGGGATAATGTTGAAAACGGCGTCAGTCAGGCGGTCGGTCGCTCGATCAGTCGGTCGGTCGATCAGTCGGTCAGTCGATCAGTCAGTCAGTCGATCAGTCAGTTAATCAGATCCCAGTCGATCAGTCAGTCAGTCGATCGATCAATCAATCAATGTTTGGTAAAGGGTTAAACTTTGTTTGAAGGCTCAGCCTACTGATACGAGACAGACATATGCCACAGTAAAATATGCAGTCTTGGCAATTCAATATCTATTTATTAACCCTGATCCTGCTAAAAAAAATCAACTGAACTTACTGAACCGATGGTTAAGACTCATTTTTTTCTATTTCAAAGGTCAATTTTGGGTGGAAAGATGTCTCCTTATCGGACAGTGTAGATCCAAGATCAGACTGTACGTTCTGTGCTGTCTGATCTTGATCTACACTGTCTGCAAAATGTCTTTGAGTCGCGCTTAGCAGGCTAAAGGTTTTACCCTTGGAGTGCCAGATAAACCCATCAGACATTTCTAGTCTAGCAAAACGACCCACATAACGGTAATTCCGCGGTTGCTTTTTTTCTTCAAGCCTTTCAGATAAGCGCAAACTGTAGATCAGAGATCAGACTGCAGGTTTTGTGCAGTCTAATCTTGATCTACACTGACTGCAAAGGCGATAACAGTTGCGAAAGGTGCTTTCAGGGTGAAGATTAAGACCGCGATATGAAATGAACCTAACAGTGATAAATCATCGGATCTTATAAGTGCGAACGATGCTCTGGAAAAGGGGATATGGGATGGTGTTTGACCCCGTTTTCAACGATATTTGGCGGCTACCATTGCATATGAACCATGCTCTGTGAAAAGGGGGTTTAATGCATCTGCGAAAAGTATCGACCCAGGTCAGCCTGCGCAGTCCGCGCAGGCTGCCATGGGCCGAAACTTTTCGCTACTGGTCAATTTTCTGTATGCCCAAGGACCAGCCTATCTGATGATTAAGTTGGTTGTTTTAAAAAAAGTGGATATTATGGATCCATAAGTATGTGATGACTTGCTTGGTATCATGGATCACGGAGATGCATTAAGCCCCCTTTCGTCAGAGCATGGCTCATATATCTGTGCTTTCCTAGCCTTTCTTCTACCATTTCTTCACAAATAGTCTTCCAATGTAACTGGCTCCTATCCCACATAGCCATCGACGAAACACTGATCGATGGTGTGAGAGGACAAATGCTGCGTTTGAGGATGGATGCAGAATAAAAAGAAAACGTGCGCGGACTGCATGGCACATGTACGAGTATACTATTACTTACGTCGTATGGGGGTCACATTACTGTAGTCTTATGGGGGTCACATTACTGAACTCTTATGGGGGTCACATTACTGACGTCTTATGGGGGTCACATTACTGACGTCTTATGGAGGTCACACTACTGAAGTCTTATGAGGGTCACACTACTGAAGTCTTATGGGTGTCACATTACTGAAGTCTTATGGGTGTCACATTACTGAACTCTTATGAAGGTCACATTACTTACGTCTTATGGGGGTCACATTACTGACATCTTATGGGGGTCACATTACTGACGTCTTATGGGGGTCACCTTACTAATGTCTTATGAAAGTCACTTAATTAGTGACAGGAGCGGAGCTTGAGGGGTTGACAGAGGACAATAAAAACTTGCGCGGACCGCATAGTTATTACTGACGTATTATGGGGGTCATATTACTGATGTCTTATGCAGGTCACATAATTAGTAACAAGGGCGGAGTTTGAGAGGTTGACAGAGGATAACAAAACCTTGCCCGGATCGCATGGCACGAGTACATTATTACAGGCGTCTTATGGACGTCACATGAATAGTGACAAGGCCGGAGTCTGAGGGGATGATGCTGGATGACAAAAACTTGACGAGATCGCACGGCATGCGTATATTATTACTGACGTCTTATGAAAGTCACATGATTAGTGATATGGGCGGATTTTGAGGGGTTGATACAGGATAACAAAAACTTGCCATGACCGCATGGAATGTGTACGAGTATACTATTACTGACGTCTTATGGGGGTCACATAACTAATGTCTTATGAAAGTCACTTAAACAGTGACAGGAGCGGAGCTTGAGGGGTTGACAGAGGATAATAAAAACTTACGCGGACTGCACGGCTATTACTGACGTCTTATAGGGGTCACATTACTGATGTCTTATGCAGGTCACATATTTAGTGACAAGGGCGGAGTTTTAGGAGTTGATAGAAGATAACAAAAACTTGCGCGTACCCCACGGCATGCGATTATTATCACTGATGTCTTATGGAAGTCACAGGATTAGTCAAAAGGACGGAGTTTGAGGAGTTGATAGAGGATAACAAAAACTTGGCGGACAGCATGGCATGCGTATAATACTAACGTCTTATGGACGTCACATGATTAGTGACAAGAGCGGAGTCTGAAGGGCTGATGCTGGATAACAAAAACTTGCGCAGATCGCAGGGCATTCGTACATTATTACTGACGTCTTATGAAAGTCACATGATTAGTGACAAGGGCGGGGTTTGAGGGGTTGATACAGAATAACAAAAACTTGCGCGAACCGCATGGCATGCGTACATTATTACTGAAGTGTGATAGAGCTATTGGGGAGTAATTAATGCCTGTTTGGTTCATCAGCTGTAAATGTACATTCCAAAATCTACAGGTAGCCAGTTTTGCCTGTAGAACTTAATTATACTGGTATCATAACTGGGGTTTCCGAATAGCATACAGTCTGTCTGTTTGATGACTGTGTCTCATTATGTATGCCTATTGGGTTGGACCGTATTCAGAACTCTTAGATTTATGTTATTTTATTGATGAAAAATGATAATAAAAAAACTACAAATAATTTAAGTAAATATATATGTATGGCCAATGATAAACGTCAGAGTAACAAATAAATAGGATAGAAATCTTTAAAATAATTAAATTGTTTAGGTTTGAACCCATATTGTACTTTTCTCGTACTGTTTTTGTCCAAAGGTGCACGTAAAGGCTACATACTGAAACTATTAGTACATATGATAAACTTTGTAACTGTATTGTACAATTATTCATTTTGTAATAGCAACAACATTGTATTATGTTATGCTAATAAAGTATTGATTGATTGATTGATATGTATGCTTATTGGGTTGGACCGTATTCAGAACTCTTAGATTTGAATCATACTTTGTGAAAAGGGGGTTCAATGCATCTGAAAAATGTATCGACCTTGTCAGCCTGCTCAGCCTGCACAGGCTGACATGTGTCAAAACTTTTTGCTTTTGGTCAATTTTCTGAATGCCCAAGGACCATTATTCCTCAGGATTCCGTTTGATGTTAGACAAAATGGATTTTTATTGGTCCATAATTGTGTAATTACTTCATTATGATGCATTAAACCCCCTTTTGCCAGGGCACAGCTCATTTAGAATCGACTTTATCGTCAGTCCGAAGCATGTAATGATGTACAGAGATATAAATGTCCCTTTAGTTTCAATCTATTTTGTCCGGCGGTTCTTGGGATATTGTTTTTTTTTTGTTCTTTTTTCATCTGCAGGACATGTTTCTAGATGAACATAGTTTGAGTATTTTGGATAAGGTTTTCTTTTGTGCTTTATTGCTGTTTACTGCACTAGAATAGACTAAAAATTGGGAACAATAAAGGAAGAAATACAATATTAAGCAACATCAATGAGCCATGCTCCATGACAAGGTGGTTTAATGTATCTGCAAAAAGTATCGACCCATGTCAGCCTGCGCAGCCCGCGCAGGCTGACATGAGTCGAAACTTTTTGCTATTGAAAAAGTTTTCTGCTTACCAAAGGACAATTCTTACCCACGATTTTACCGGTATTTAGGCAGAATGGATCCATATCATGCAACAACTTGCTTGGTATTATGCATTACAAAGATGATTTAAACCCGTATTCTAAGAGCACTGCTCAAATATTCAAGACAAAACTTACCAGTTTGACATTTAAATCCCCTGCACTGACATCCGGGCCCTTCATCTCTGTCAATACACAAACAATTCTTTGGGCATGTGTTTTTTGTTGCACACAATTCATTCTGGTTGGCTGTTACTCCTGAACCTTCGATCATGTGACCACGAACCGGCAAACACGTGCAATTCCAATAAATCACATTCCGAATTTCTCCTTCAAACCGAAGCTCATAGTATGACGAAGGAAGTGACATCATATTCTTCCGATAATCCGGGATACCTCCGAAAAACACGGGACTGTTGTTATTTATATCCCCAAATTGGAAATCGGATCCGAATGCAACGCTGTTGCCAACAAATTCGTCGACGAGTAATCGAGATTCCATCCGATTTCTTTGAATTTCGACCCGATGCCACTTGTTATCGTTAAGTCTCGAGCCTAACGAGATTTCGACGACACCATCACGTCCGTCTACAATATTCATGCGCAGTCTCACTTTTGCCTCGTTTATCATCACTTCTATGTAGTCGTAATTTCCACTGTCGTCTGCATACATCAGCAAGGCCTTTGGCTGTTTCGTTTTAAACTCGAAACTAAAAGAACTATTTGGACAAGCGTTCCATTTCGGAAACTCTGCGTACGTCTGCTGAGTTTTCGTGAAAAGCAGTGCATGACCGGAAGTCAGAAATGACGCAAATATCACAGATAAGGTTAGAATGTAAGCACATGGAAAACTGGAAAAGCAGCTGGATCTAGGTTTGTTTAGCTTCATCTTAAATGTTTGTCAATGAAATGTTTGATAATCTATTCTACCTTGGAATGTAGTTTCGGTTTGAATGGGAGTTTGTATTCATACACCAGCGGCTACTGTGAAGTTCCTTCAGCCTATCAAAGTGGGATCTGTTGGTGTTCGGAATTCCTCGGCAGACCGGATAGGAACGCAGCGTGACGTCATTTAATTTTACATGATTTTTCGTCTGCTTCCAGAGATAACGTCAAAAACTGTAGATATCCTGTAGAACATAATAAACAACAATTATTTTTATGGCTTTTAACCTTAGAAAGAGTGGAGCTTGATTTATATAATCGACATATAATGAACAGGTTAAGTTTATATGTAATATAAAAAAAAAACACGGCAATTTTGCTGCGACCTTCTGAAGCGTCTTAACTCTTTACCAAACGACAAAATTTTAGACTCACCCAAAACTGAAAGTATTTGCAGACGACAAATTCAATGAGGCTCAATTACAGAAATATGTGGGGGTGGAAAACATTGTGGGATAAGGAGAAAATGCTGGTAACCAGCATTTTCTTCTTTTCCAACAATGTTTTCAAACACCTCCTCTGTTAGGGTCGTTAAAACTCGGAATTGTGTGGTTTAGAGTTAAAATCACTGTACTGTAATAAGAAATATAAGAGCGGCGCTCTGGCAAAGGGGGGTTTACTGCGTCTACATTATGTATTATACCAAGCAAGTCATTGTACAATCATTGAACCATAAAATCTATTTTCGCTGACCACCGACTGAATCATGAGGTAGACTGTTCCTTTAACATATAGAAAATTGACCAACAGCAGACGGTTTCGACTCAGATCAGCCTGTGTGGACTGCAGATCCATTAAACCGTTCTTTTCACAGAGCATGGCTCATATCCGGTTAAACCCTTTCTCTTCCAGTATACTCTTGCAGCGCCAAATATATGAGCCATGCTCTGGTAAAAGGGGGCTTAATTCATCTCCGTAATCCATCACACCAAGCAAGCTGTCACATACAGTACTTATGGCTCCATAACAGCCACCTTTTTTTAATAATCGACTAAATCATGAGGTAGACTGGTCCATAGACATACAGAAAATTGATCAATAGCGAAAAGTGTCGGTCCAGGTCAACCTGCGCGGACTGCGCAGGCTGACCTGGGTCGATACTTTTCGCAAATGCATTAAGCTCCCTTTTCACAGAGCACGGCTCATATAAATTGGACCTCTTTCTACGGTTGAAAATACAGTCCACTGAAACTCGGACTGAAGATATTCATCTTGCAGACTTTGACTAAACAAGCGGATGGTATAGGTCCAAGATCTGACGGAACTTTCTGTAAAGTCTAGTCTTAAAGGCCCAGTTGCGGCCATAAGTAAGCTGTTGGGGTGTTAAAATGCATTAATATTTAGATCATATCATTTAGAAATGTGAAAATTACAGTATAAGTGGAAATGTGTGCGACGTGGAATTTTTTGCGATTTCGCGAGTTTGAAAAATTCGAAATCGTAACTGAATGATTGGTTGAATGGTGTTTAAACATTATTTCAGTTATACCTCGGCAGCCCGTGCACCTATGCATGCTGTTAAGGACTTTCTTTTTCCAGTACTCCGCACAATATTCTTTCCAAGCCACTGGCTGGTTTCCAACATAACTATCATCGAAACAATGGTCATCGGTTAGAGAATCATTTTCAAGCTCTTCAGTGTATAGCACCGTCACACGGGACCTCGGTTTAACGTCTCATCCGGAAGACTATTGGTAAATTTTCTATACTTTGAAATGGTATGATATAAAATTTAATGTAAATGCATTCTAACATCCGAATCAAATACTTTTGGCAGCTATTGGGCCTTCAATGCCATCCTCAAAAACCGTTGTTTTCGCTAATTCCTATAATTTGGAATTGTCCATTTCGATTATTTAATGGGAAAAAGTTGACATTTTTTGTCGGAAATACTACATACATGTCACAATAACATACACAACAGTTCCGGAATTTATGCAGAGCCCTTCTGTTATCTTGTTAACATGTTATCTTCAGGCTGATTTTAAACTTTTACCTATAGTTGCGTTTTTAAATGTACTGAGTGTACATAGATAAATTACACTTTGATCTGATTTACATACGTAACTTTCGTTATTACTATGTGTCACGCTCAAGCACATTATGTTAACTGGAAACCCTTTACTAAGCAGACTGTTCTAAGACTTACCCAAAACTTGATTTTAAACAAAAATGAAGAAAATACAATGGGAAAAGGAGTACTGCCACAATCGAAATCGTAACTGAATGATTGGTTGAATGGTGTTTAAACATTATTTCAGTTATACCGCGGCAGCCCGTGCACCTATGCATGCTGTTAAGGACTTTCTTTTTCCAGTACTCCGCACAATATTCTTTCCAAGCCACTGGCTGGTTTCCAACATAACTATCATCGAAACAATGGTCATCGGTTAGAGAATCATTTTCAAGCTCTTCCCAACCGCAGCCTTAATAATTTAGACCCAACAAGTATCCCAACTTTTAACCCTTGACAACACAATCCCAACTTTTTACGACCTTGACAGAGAAAGCTTTTGAAAACATTGTTGGAAAGGGTCCGAAAATGCTGGTGACCAGCATTTTCTCCTTTACCCACAATGTTTTCTACCATTTCACTGACAAATTTCATAATTTGACCCGAATATAGTAATTTCGTCAAGTTTACTCTTTACCAAACGACAAAACTTGGCGCGTCCAATCCAGTTGATTTGTTCGCTTTGTTAGTTTGATTATTTGTTTTAATTGGAGTTAAACGCCGTTTTAACAGCTTAGATCACATCACGGTATTCAGTGCATCTACGCATGTGTTTCCTGGCTTTCTTACACCATTACTGACACAACTTTCTTTTCACGTCATTGACTACTTTTTCTCGCATGCATCAAAAGGTGAGAGGCGAAATATCGCCGGAGAGAGAAAGTTTACCTCAACATAGCATCGAACCCGCCCTTAGGCAGAACACTGAGCTTGGTCCGAATTGACCTGGGTCGATACTTTTTGTAGATGCATTAAGCCCCTTTTTCACAGAGCCTGGCTCAAACACATTTGATCTGTCATGAGGGGGCACCATAAAGACTAAGAAAATAAGTCAATTTAGTCTACCAAATGTGCACACAAAATTGCTCTCAGCTGTTCCAGGTCAGCTTCATTAGTTCTGGTCATTGAAAACACGTTTGGAGAAGATACCATAGTGTTTATAGTACTAGGTGGCCATTTATCCTTCACCACACAGTCCCGAGTTTTCACTACCCTGACGAGGAACGCTTTTGAAAACATTGTGTAAAAAGGAGAAAATGCTGGTAACCAGCATTTTCTCCTTTTCCCACAGTGTTTTCTACCTATTCCAAGACAAAGTTCAACATTTTTGTCACATTGTCGTCTGAAAATGCTTTCAATTTGGACAAGTCTAAAATTCTTTAGTCTGGTAAAGCGTTAAGGAATTATGGAAGCTTTTTCCTGCCATGCGAAATCACGGCGAGAAGTTCCCGAAGTTGATTGATTGATTGATTGATTGTCCTTGGGCAAGACACTTCAGAGCCCTAGCCTAGTACCGGTAAAACCCAGGAAATACATGAATATGTGAGCTGTTGCCGTGATATGACTTAAATAATGTTGAAAGCAGCTTAAAACACCATTCAATCAATCGATCGATCGATTGATTGATTCATTGATTGATTCATTGGTGTTTAACGCCGTTTTTAACATTGTTTCAGTAATATCGCGGCGGCCAGTACACCTATCCATGCTTTCCTACGGTGCCTTTTACCAGTATCCGCACAATATTCTTTCCAAACCACTGGCTGCTTTCCAAAATAACCTTGGTCGAAAAAAAGGTCAGCGGTGAGAAGGGAATGAATTCTGTAGCAATGACTATCATCAATCCTCGGAAAGAATTCAGCCGAGCCGGGGATCAAACCAGCGATCCCAAGTTCTCAAGTCCTCGACGCTACCGACTGCGCTACCGGGGCTCGGCCATTTCCCTAAGTAGTTCTCCTACAATTTTAAAATCGTAAACTCTCAACCAAACGTCAAAATATTTGACTGGTCCAAATTGACGGCATTTGCAGACGACAAAATAAATGTGACTCAAAAATTGAAATTCGTTTTTGGAAGGGTAGAAAACATGGTGGGATAAGGAGAAAATGCTGGTAACCAGCATTTTCTCCTTTCCCCACTATGTTTTCAAATCTTTCTCAGGGTCGTTGAAAGTAATGATTGTGTGGTAAAGGGTTAAAATACCTGTTATGACTCCATGTGCTTTTGCAGGTAGTGTAGATTAAGATCGCAAAATGTGCATTCTGATGTTGGATTCACAATGTCCAATGCACGAGAAAAGATGTTTGACGTTGCAAAATTCAGCTTTTTAATCTTGGTTGTAAATTTTCATTCAACCTATTCAGCTGTTTGATGTTTAACGTTCCACCTTCTTTCCCCTCAAACCCCCCCCCCCCCTCAAAAAAAAAGAAAAAAACTAGAATCAACAACAACAATAAATTCCCTTTCTAGACTACGAAAGATTCTAAGCGTAATCTGTTTTAAGAAGATCCTTCTGCAAGTATAAAAAGATATCCTGTTATGTACTTTACATGTAGAAAGATCTTCTCAAACGTAAGGATCCTTTGGGGCTTCCGTAGTTTTCACGAAAGGCGACATGAAAATTCGCGCAGTTTCACGCCGTGTTATAACGGTGAGATTGCTTTTAGGTGACGGAAACGGAATTTTTTTTTTTGACTAACCATAGCTTTATAGGGTGTCAAACAAGCGAAACTCAAAAGTATTATTTCAAACGTCTCTAAGATTCGTCTATGACCGCCAAAGCCGTCTTCTCTCGGTGTTTTCCGTACATGCTCGTCATTGCTGAAGATCATGTACGGAAAATACCGACAGAAATCTTGAGTTAAAAGAATTAGAGATGTTGCCGACAAGTAATTATATACCCCAAATACCGAACGAACGAACGAGCCAACGCACGAACGAACGAACGAAATACATTATTAACTTCACCAAACAGATCCGAGCCATGCTCTGTGAAAAAGGTGTTTAATGCATCGGCAAAAGTATCGACCACGTCAACCTGTGCAGTCCCTGCGAACGCTGACCTTGTTCAAATTTTTTTGTTATTGGTCAATCAAATTTCTGCGTTTCAAAGGACCAATCTACCTCGGAATTCAGCTCGTTGTCAGACAAAAAAAATGGATTTTATGGATTCATGATAATGTAATGACTTGGTTGGTATAATGCATCACGGACATGCATTTAAACACCCTTTTGCCAGACCATGGTTCATCTTTTTTATCAGACACTTTAGAAATCTAGATAAAGATCAGACAGTCAGGAACATCTAGTCTAATCTTTGGTCCATAGATTTACGAGCCGGTAGGACTTCCGTTAAGTAGATCTAGATTTATCTCCCCAAAGATGTGAGTCTAATGCATCTCTGTGATGCATTATATCAATCAAATCATCACATTATTGTTGATCCATGAAATACATTTCGTTTAACAACCGACTGAATCCTGAGGTAGAATGGTCCTTGGACTGCAAATAGTATCGACACAGGTCAGCCTGCGCGGACTGCGCAGGCTGACCTGAGTCGATACTATTTGCAGTCTATGCAATAAACCTTTCACCGAGCGTAGCTAATGCAATAAACTTGCATTTAATTGCACTAAAATGGTTACAGTTTAAACTACATGAGATCATAATGTAGTTAACACAACTATCGTGTCGTCTGCATCAACAAACAGGAGTGTACACCTGTGAGTAAATAAAACGCTTTTCAATAACATGTTGTATGAAATTGCATAACTGTAAAATAACTTTAAAAAAATATCGTGGTAACGCAACAATACGTTTAATAAATACCACAGCTTAAATAAATATCCCTCACTAAACTTTGTTTACACCTTCAAAGACAGTTCTCCGATGAAATCCAAGTAATCCGCGCGTCTCGAACTTATAAAACTAACGACAAGGTCAACGCTAAATGAGCCGCACAATTCCAAATTACCGGTATGTATGATTTTCCGTAATCACGGGCCAATAATAAACACCAACGTTCACCAGGTCGCTCATGATACATTCAAATTAAAAACACTTTGAGTGAGAAAGTAGATCTAGACTTTTTAGGCTGCTTCGTGAATAAATTAATAAGTATGAAAAAAAAAACAAATGTTATTTTTGCCCCCCCCCCCAAAAAAAATGGAACTTTATGCACTAGTAAGGAGCCATGCTCTGTGAAAAGAGGGTTTAATGCTGTAATAAAGGGTTAACCCTTTACCAAACAATCCCATGTTTTAACAACCCAGAGAATGAAAGCTTTTGAAAACATTGTGGGAAAAAAAGGAGAAAATGCTGGTAACCAGCATTTTCTCCTTTTCTCCCCACAATGTTTTCTACCCTTTCAAAGACAAATCCCATAAGATGAGCCACTTTTTTCTTTGTCGTCTGCAATTTCTTTGAAATAGGACGACTAATTGGTAAGCAGAATTTTTTCTTCTTTTTTTCCACAATGTTTTCTATCCTTTCAAAGACAAATCTCATCATTTGAGCCACATTTCGTTTGTCGTCTGTAATTGCTTTGAAATTGGACGAGTCCAAAAAATGTGTAGTTTGGTAAAAAGTTAAAGGTGAAAGAAAGCGTTCGTGCAACAAAACAGCTCTGTTACAATCTATCAAACGCTCGTTTGGCTTCGCACCTTCCTTCTCTCTCTTCCCCCCCCCCCTCCTCATAAAAAGAAATCTCGAAACTAGAAAAACAGACTGAAAAACTATGGCTAAAAATAAATTCTTCCACAGAGAAAAAATATGTAACGAGAAGGTTTTTTTTCTGTGTATACCCATCTTATGTTAACTCTTTACCAAACGACAAAGTTTTAGACTGGTCCAAATTGAAAGCACTGGCAGACGACAAATGAACTGTGGCTCAAATGATGAAAATTGTTAACGAAAGGGTGGAAAACATTGTGTGAAAAGGAGAAAATGCTGGTTACCAGCATTTTCTCCTTTTCACATAATGTTTTTAGAAGCCATATTCCTCAGGATCGTTAAAATACGGGGTTGTTTGATAAAGGGTAATTATCAATTAATTGATTGTATGGTGCTTATCTCCGTTTCAAAATTGTTTCAATGGCATTGCAGCGGCCAGTTCACCTACCCGTACTTTCCTGGGTTTCATTTACCAGTTATAGCCACAATACTCTTCCCAAGCAACTGTTTCCCTAAATAAACATCGTCGAAACAAGAAGTTTGCATGTTCTCTCAGTACATTTACATTATGTAACATAAGGTAACAACAAAACATGTAACTATTCATTAAATAATGATCAGCACTGAGAGAGGAATGAATCCTGTCGCAATGGCTATCATCAATCCTGGGAAAGAAATTGGCCGAGCTTCGGATTGGAACTAACGACCCCTTGCATTCTTAAACGTCCTGTGCCCTACCTACTGTGCTAACGGGACTCGGCAAAGGGTATTTAAGCACCTGAGTTCAGAGTTATCATGAGGTTTATTGAAATAAGCTAGGTGTTTTTTTTCGTCTTTTACTTCATATCCTGGTGGAGTTATTTTTCAGATGTTTGCTAAAAAAAAATCGACTTTCGACTGAAAACTGGAAAGGGGAATTATTTTGAAAGACAACGCTATTTAAGAGAGACGAAAGGAACAGATAAAGAAAAAAATTCATTCTCAAAGAAGAAAGAACGGAGAGAGGGAGAAAAAAGTACAAAAGGAAAGAGGAAGAAAAATGAATCAGAGAAAAAATCGAATAAGACATAAAGCAACAGACTTACACATGGACGGACGGCCAGCCAGCCAGCCAGACAGACATACAGAAGGTAGATAGATAGATAAATAGATAGATAGATAGATAGATAGATAGATAGATAGATGGTGAACTAGTGGGGGAGAGAGAGAGACAAAATGAGAGAGAGAGAGGGTCGGGAGAGAGAGAGGTAGCGCTAGGCAGCAAACAGGCAAAAACTTAAGAAAATGCACTTTTAAAACCTTTTAACATATAATCCTTAATCTCACACAATTTAAATCCAAAGTCACTTAGTCCGTATCACACCTATGTAGTCAACACACAAAATGCAAATGATGTGGGTTTTTTTTGAAAGTACAAACTATATAATACCTGAACGCAGTAAAACATGGAATGATCTTTTTTTACAACCACTGAAATGTGCAGGCACCGTTGTTTACAATCCACTGAAGACGTGTTCTATCATTTACCCAAATTATGAATGGCCCATGTATCATAGATCCTCAACTGATATAGTAGCATGAAAAGAAAGCCCTGAGCACTCCTTCAAAACTGACTAGGGTTTATGACTTCGTATATTAGCCCTTTCCACGCCGTAAGCGAAAACAGGGGCTTTTCTTAAAATGTATAGATCAAGATTGGAATGCACAAAATGTGGTGTCTGATCTTGGATTCATAGTGTCAGTTTGTTAAGCCTAGCCTATAAAATAAAATTTCTGTCCGAATTTAATCGGACTGTAATTTTCAGCCGCCGAAATAAGCCGAGTTTAAATAATTGGTACTGAAAGAGTTAACCTTTAACCCTGTACCACACAATCCCAAATTTTAACGACCCTTGGTGGAGAAGGCTTTTGAAAACATTGCCGGAAAGGGAGAAAATGCTGGTGACCAGCATTTTCTCCTTTTCCCACAATGTTTTCTACCCCATCAAAGACAGAGATCACTTTTGAGCTACATTTAATTTGTCGTCTACAGATGCTTTCAATTTGGTTTTCTTACTTAAGAGTCTTGGCCTTGTACTTGTAAAATCCAGAACACACGTAAATAAGTGAGCTGTTGCCGTGATATGACTGAAGCCGAGCCCCGGTAAGCTCAGTCGGTAGCGTTCAGGTCTTGAGAACTGGGAGTCGCTGGCTCAATCCCTGGCTCGGCCGATTTCTTTCCGAGGATTGACGATAGTCATTGCGACAGGATTCATTCCTCTCTCACCGCTGACCATTGTTTCGACAATGGTTATAATTATGGGAAAGCAGCCAGTGGCTTAGAAAGAATATTGTGCGGAGTACTGGTGAAAGGAATTCCAGGAAAAGCATGGATAGGTGCACTGGCCACCCCGATATAAATGAAATGATGTTGAAAACGGCGTTAAACACCACACAATCAATCAATCAATCGATCTATATGACTGAAATAATGTCGGAAAGTGGCGTAAAACACCTGTTTAACCATCAAGTCAATCACATACTGCTAAAAACATATCCCAAAATAAAACCAAGCAAAAACTTCATAAAATCATGAATTGCGGCAGCCAAAAAGGCGAATCAGTCTACCGTTTATCAATAGAGCACTGAATTAACTCTGTACCAAACGGCAAAATTTTGAAGTCGACCAAATTGAAAGCATTTGCAGACGACAAAATGAATAAAAATCAAGTGATGCTTTCTGTCTTCTATAGGGTAAAAAACATTGTGGGAAATGGAGAAAATGCTGGTTACCAGCATTTTCTCCTTTTCCCACAAGGTTTTCAAAAGCCTTCTTCTTCAGGATTTTTAAAACCCAGGATTGTGTGGTGAATGGTCAGTGAAATGGTCCTACGTAGTTAAGAAAATACAACTGACCTGTTCCTACGTCAGGATTAAGGAAGAATAATTATGTTACACAGAAAAAGTAGATCCAAGATCAGAATGCATGTTCTGTACAGCCTGATCTTGATCTACACTGTCCGCAAAAGGCAAATTAAGTCGATGCAGTACTTTAAGGGTCTATGGTTGTAATGTACAAGCATATGTATAAGTTTTCATGGATTTTTATGTTTTAATGAGGGAAGAAATGGGTATCGTGTTACAGGATTTGTCAAAATTTAAATGTCTGTATTTGTGTTTAATGTGCATTCTAGCCAGAGAGAGAGTAAGAGAGAGACACACAGAGAGAGAGAGAGAGAGAGAGAGAGAGAGAGTTAGAGACACAGAGAGATAGAGAGAGAGAGAGAAAGAGAGAGACACACACAGACAGAGACAGAGAGAGAAAGACAGAGACAGAGAGAGACTCAGAGACAGACAGACAGAAAACACGTCCACAGAACATAAAGACAAAATATCTTAAGAAACAGAAACTAAATGTTTTTGGAATATGAAAAAAACACTGTAGGAAAAGAAGCCATTGCTTGTGGCAAGCAATGACTACTTTCCCTACAAGGTTTTCAAAACTATCTATGTAAGTGAAAGAATGTTTTTCAGTATGTAGTAAGCAATTATTTGTGTCGTAAATAGCGGTTTACAATCTCGCCTCTGCATTTCCGAAATCCAAACATACCTTAATAAGTACAGAGTGTTTGAATCGTGACAAAATTGGGAATGGCATGTCAATAGTGCAACTGGACTTTAACACGTAGGCTGTTAAGCGTGACTCAAGGACCTTTTGCGGACAGTGTAGATCAAGATCAGACTGCACAGAACGTGCAGTCTGATCTTGGATGTACACTGTCCGATAAGGAGATATTTTTCCTACAAAAATATCTTCGAAACAGCAAAATTTGGGTTTTTACTATCGGTTTGAAAGTTACTTTTCACTTATTTAGCAGGTTAAGGGTTAGATGTCTTTGATTACTTCGTTGTTTACTTAACTCTTTGCCAAAGGACAAAATTTTTAGACTGGTCAAAATTCAAGGCATTTGCAGACGAAAAAATGAACGTTACTCTAATTACTGGATTCCTTTTTGAAAGAGTAAAAAACATTATTGGTATAGGAGAAAATGCTGGTTACCAGCATTTTCTCCTTTTCCAACAATGTTTTCAAAAAGCGGCCCTTTTCAAGGTCGTTATAACTTAATATTGCGTGGTAAAGGGTTAAGACGAAACTAGGTAAAAAGTTGCCAGGTTGCTCTATTCTTTGCTTAGTTTTTACCTGGTTTTAAAATTCGTCTCTTTTTTCTGCCAGTGACTAATACTTGGACCGACTATACAAAAACAGATTGTAATCTTCTCAATAATGTTCATGTTTGTACACGTTATGATTCAAATTTAAATGCATTCCAACGCTCGCGTTTTTTTTTACTTTTGGCCGCTACAGGACTTTCAAGTAGTCGTCTGCAGATACTTTGGATCTGGACGAGTCTAAAGTCTGCCGTGTTGCAAAGTGTTCACTGTTTACCAGACGACCAAATTTTGGACTCGTCCATTTTGAAAGCATTTTCAAACGAAAAAATTGAAGGTGGCTCAAAGTACGGGATTAGTCCTTGAAAGAATAAGAAAGAAAAAGCATCATGAAAAATGGAAATCAGCATTTTCTCCATTTTCCACAATGTTTTCTTGTAATGGTCGCAATTGTAATGGGTTGTTTTGTAAAGACTTAAATTATCTCCCAAAGTGCACATGTTATATTCGTCCCACAGATATTTTCAAAAGGATTATCTAATCTTTAAACCATTTACCTTACAATCCGGAGTTCTAACGACCCTAAAAAGGAAGCCTTTTAAAAACATTGTAAGAAAAGAAGAAAATGCTGGTAACCAGCATTTTCTCCTTTTCCCACAATGTTTTCTACTCTATCAAGAACAAATTCCATCATTTAAGCCACATTTCAATTGTCGTCTGCAAATGTATTCAATTTGGACAAGTCCACATTTTTGTCGTTTGATAGAGAGGTAAGTGTCGTCATTTACATGTACGCGTATTCATATTTCAAAACATGGGATTATCAAATAAAGACTATAAGTGTACACATTTCCTTGCTTTAGTGATTTTTAAGATATTTTAGCAACGCCCTGGCAAATGGTGGTTTAATGCATCTCCGTGATGCATCATACTAAGCGAGTCATTATAATTAAGTTCATGGTCGTGAGATACAGCATCGGCCTCGCTACTATAAGGTTCTCAGTTCGATTCCCTGGAGCGGGGTGTGAACTTTGGGACTGTTCGTTGGCCCACTTATTCCGCTCGAGAACTGACGCGGTTTCCAGGAAGAAGAAACTAGACAGATTTGTAACGTTATCATTTTCAAGAACTTGTTTCTCAATCGATGTAAGATAAATATGTGTGAATAGATATATTATTAGCTGGATCCATCAAATTCATTCTGTCTAATCACCGACTGAATCATTAGGTAGACTGGTCCTTTGAAATGCAGAAATTTGACCAGTAGCAAAAAGTTTCGACTAAGGTCAGCCTGCGCGGACTGCACAGGCTGACCTGGTCGATACTTTTTGCAAGTGCACTGAACTACCAAAAGCATGGCTAATTTGAAGTTTTGTCAAAAGAACCTATGCTTATTTTGTAATTTATTTCAATTATATTGTACGAGTGTATATGTACATATTTTTTTTTTCTAAAAATACTCTGACTTTTTCAACGTATATATATATAGCGCCGAGCCCTCGGTAGCTCAGTCGGTAGCGTTCATGACTTGAGAACAGATGGTCGCTGGTTCGATCCCTGGCTCGGCCATTTTCTTTCCGAGAATTGATGATAGTCATTGCGATAGGATTCATTCCTCTCTCACCGCTGACCATTGTTTGGACGATGGTTATGTGGGACAGTAGCCAGCGGCTTGGGCAGAATATTGTGAGGAGTTTCGGTAAAAGAAATTCCAGGAAAGCATGGATAGGTGCACTTGCCGCCGCGATATACATGTAACTGAAATAATGTTGAAAACGGCGTTAAACCCCATTCAATCAATCATTCAATCAATCAACACATATAAAAACTCGACTTCTGTCGACGCGTGTATATACAATTCGCCGATACGCAAAATGATGTCAGGGTCGTTATGGACGCTGTAGATCCAAGATCAGAATGCACGTTCTGATTGATTGATGGATGGACGGATGGATTAACTGATTGATTGGTTGATTGATTGGATGGTGTTTACACCGCTTTCAACTATATTTCAGTCATATCACGGCAACAGCTCACATATTCACGTGGGTCCCGGGTTTCACCAGTACTTACCTAGAGCTCTGAAGTGTCTTGCCCGAGGACACTACCACGAAAGACCAGGTGCTTCCAGTAAGGCTCGATTCTGTGGTCTTCTGGTTACGAGTCCTACACTTTACCACTGAGCTATACAGGACCCCTCTGCACGTACTGTGCACTCTGATTTTGATCTTGCAGAAGGGTAATACCACGTGATCCAACACCGCTACCTGGGATCGAACCAGGATACCCGAGTGCAAATCCAATGCACTAGCCTATTGCAAAACAAATCCATGCCTTAACTAGCCTGTTTGGTGAAGCTTTTGAAAAAAAAAAACGTAGTAAAAGGAGAAAATGCTGAATACAAGAAGTTACCCTTTTTCCAATTCTTGGAGAACTGGTAAACAATGTACTAAATAATAACAGAGAAATAGCCACATGTACTAGTAGATAAATAAAGTGCACGTGTTGCCATGGAAACACTCGCCCCAGACATACACATGGATGACCACGGAAAGTTCATGAGCTGACGGCGGGGCGTTCATAACTCTTTTAGAGGCAATTATGTGAACTGCGCTCTGGCAAAAGGGGGTTTAATGTGTCTCCATTATACATTGTACCAAGCAGGTCATCACATAATTTGTTTAACAATAGCCTTAATCATAAGGTAGACTGGTCATTTACCACCCAGAAAATTAAACAGTAGCAAAAAGAATCGGCCCAGGTCAGCCTGCGCGGACTGCGCAGGCTGACCTGGGTCGATACTTTTTGCAGATCCATTAAACCCCCTTTTCACAGAGCATGACTCAAATAAAACCTGACCTCTTTCGACGGCCGAAAATATAACCCTCTGAATCTCAAAAAAAAAATATATATGGTAAAGTTTGGACGGCTTAAAGGCCCAACAGCAGCCAAAAACACAATGCAGATGTTAAAATGTATTTAAATTTAAATCATACCATTTAAAAGTATGGAAAATATTGTGAAGATGACAATCTGTTATAGAGTTGTCGGTCCAAGTGATAGTCGCTGGCAGAAAAAATAATTTTGATATCAGGCAAAAGGTAAACCAAAAAATGAAGAGACCTGGCAACTTTTAACCTAGTTTTATATTTAATTTCCTCTGCCACCTACTAACACATGAATTGACTGTACAATAATAGATTGTCATCTTCACAGTAACTTCCATGCATTTAAGTGATGTGACTTAGATTTTAATGCATTTTAATACTTGCTTTGTTTACTTTCGGCAGCTATTGTTACTTTAAAGCATTGAGTGATTTAGGAAAAGTTTTTGAAGGGTAGTGCTGGTTATAGAAACGTCATGGATGCAAAAATAGTTGCACTGTCCGCCGTAGAAAACTGGCGGCGGGAAGGAACTTGAACCCTTTTGTTGCAAACTATATGGAGGCGACTTTTCTAATTGTCTACGAAAATAAGTATCTTTTTCGTTTCATCTAAACCTGTTTTTGTTTGAAGATTGGCATCTGATGGCGGACGGTTTAGATCTAAGATCGGACTGCACGTTTGTGCAGTCTGATCTTGATCTACACCGTTCGCAAAAGCTATCCAAGGCGACATTGGAAGTGAAAGAGTTAAAATCAGACAAAGGAAATGTACGACAGGCCTTGATGTGCGCGCTAAAATTAATTACTAAAGGGAAATAACCGTTAAAAAGTAAATAATGTATTAACCTAGTTATTTCCCTTATTAGGCGTGTGTGTCTTCTATGATGCCAATACGCCTTGCAGAATTTTAATACGGAAGCAATATTCTACTACAAAAATAACCCCTTTTGTAACAGTGTGTTCTATGTCTTGAAAAAAATATACTTCCCTTAACCCATGACTTGCTGAGCAAGTTATATGAAACTTTCAAGACAATAGTAAGAAAACCTAAATTTTGCTATTTCGAGGGATATTTTTTCGGAGTGGGGGGGAGAGGGAATATCTCCTTATTTGACAGGGTAGATCCAAGATCAGTCTGCACGTTCTGTGCAGTCTAATCTACATCTACACTGTCGGCAAAGATTCTTAAGTCCTGTTTAGTAGCCTTAGCTTTAAAATGTATCTCCACTCTGTCACTTGAGTATGCTTTCAGTAACGGTGCTGAGAATCGGATAAAATCTAGATTATTGTTCACATTTTTATTGATCTGTGCATGCGTGAATGCCTCCATATATATTTTCCCCCAACAAAACATTGGAGTACAAAGATTTTATTCGGTGTAATATTTCGAGTGAATTATGATTTTGCAAATTTAGGTTTAGAATGGCCCCCAAGCTACTGCAAAAATGGTAAGATAACTTATGAAACGTTCATACCTGTGCTTTATTACATTGTCAATATAATTGAGCCGTGTCTGGCAAACGGGGGTTTATTGTAACCCCGTGATGCAAGACACCAAACAAGTTATCACATTAATATGGATCCATAAAATCCGTTTTGTAAAACTTCCTATTGAATCATGAGGTACACTGGTCCTTTGACGTGCAGAAAACTTACAAGAGACAAAAAAGTTTCACCCCAGGTCAGCCTGCGCGGACTGCGCAGGCTGACCTGGTCGATACTTTTTGTAGATGCATTAGTCCCCCTTTTCACAGAGCATGGCCCATTTCGCATATGATGAAGAACAGTAGACAAAAGAGGAAACAAACACATCAATGATAATATTACGTATTTTGAAACATATATCAGCATCATGACCAAACCATTTTGTAAACCTTCACTGCAGCATCACGACATCCCACCCACATATAATCCTCCTTGTCGATGGCAACCGAGTAAGGTCCGTAAAGTCCGTCATCTTCCGTGAGAAGCAAACGCTGCAGGTTACCAAGGTGATCTAGCATATGGATCATGTGATTGGCGCTGTCAGCCACGTAAATGTGACCACGTGATCCGCACACGATACCACGTGGTTCAAACATACTTTTCAATTCAACGGTGTCACCCCTTCCGTTATATTCGGCTTTCAGTTCGCCGTCTGATTTGATTATGACGACGCACTGCTTCTTACTATCAGAGACACAGATATCGCCATTTACGTTGACAGAAATGCGTAGCGGATATAGGAATATATTTCCGTCTCCGCCGTATTCTGCCGTCATCTTCCCAGTCCGATCAAGACGGACTACTTTATTTTTGTGGGCGGGGCGATAATCTTGAAAAGCTGCTGATTGGGCGAGACAAATAAGAACATCCCCATTTGACGTAATAGTCAATCCACGAGGGTGGTACCCCGGAAAAGTAGCAAACTGGTCGAGGTTAAATCCCGGTCCTGGCTTGCCGACCATTTTTTGCTCGTTGCTTGACATGTACAAGTTGTTATCAGCGTCTCGACCAATGAAATCGATCGTCTTGCTAACAACGTGGGTTTTAATTTTGATTCCATGGCGATAGAATGTATGAGCATCAGCTGTCCAGCCCAGCGCTATCCAAGCTGTACCTTCGTCTGTTGGACAAACACTACTGATAGCTTTGAAACTAGAGTCGACGGAAAAGGCAGCATACTCCTCCATCTAAAATACAAAATTACAAGATTTGAATAGTCTTAGTTTTCTCAACTTTTGCATATGTCAAAATAGCACCAATCCAAACCTTGAGCCGTATTCATGGCAAATCTGAATGCACTCTTATTCTAAATTTTTAAGAATTTTCTGAATTTCAATCAATCAGATTTTCTAAACAAAAATGAGCCATTTTTGGCCACTAATTTTGCCTTTAATGTTAACTTTGATAAAAAAAAATTTGCTGTTGGTCAATTTTCTGCATGGCAGAGAACCATTCTATCACCAGATACAATCGATTGTTACACTAAATGGATTTTAGGGATCCACAATTATGATTGTGATGACTTGCTTTTGGTATGATCCATTACAGAGATGCACTAAGCCCCCGTTTGCCAGAGCATGGGCCATTAAATTTATTAAATCAAGCAAGTTTGATATATTCATGGCCTATCACACCTACAGAAAATGTTCCGAAACCTACCTGCAACGTTTCATTTTGGTCTCGTATTTTCTTCAACTTGCCAAATATATTTTGAATCTCTTCCGTGTCCTCGGCCTCACTGGGCAAGAAGTCCATTCGCAGTCTAATAATTCCCCGTGGGACGGGAATTTTACCCATGTTCTGTAGCTGTTCGGCTAGGGTGTCCTTATTCCTGGCAATGTCAGCATCCGATCCAAAATTGATTACCTTAAACAATTACAGTAATACTTAACAATAACAAAACGATATTATCAAAGGTACAGTAGCGGCCATAACTAAACAATGCAGGTGTTAATATGCATTTAGATTTATATCACAGCATTTTTAGGTATGGGCATTATTGTAAAGATGACAATCTGTTATTAGATGGTCGGTCCAAGTGTTAGATGCTGGTAGAAAAATGAATTTTAAAACGAGGTAAAAGTAGACAAAAGATAGAGCGACCTGGCATCCATGTTTTTACATGGTTTTAACATTAGGGAATAAATCGTGTTTTACCCCATTTCCAACATTATTTCAGCCATCTCACGCGGACGGCTCACTTGCTGATGAGTTTCCAGAGTTTCACCAGTGCTAGGCTGGTGCTTTCAATTGTCTTGCCAAAGGACACTATCAAGGGGCACGGTGAAAATTGGATCTCTGGATAACTGACCTAAAACCGAACCACGTAAAAACCTAGATTCTAATGATACCGAATGGTATTCTCGTGAAAAGAAAGACTGACTCTCTCTCTCTCTCTCTCTCTATCTCACTCTCTCTCTCGGTATCTCTCTCTACCTCCCTATCTCTACCTCTACTTCAAAAATATTCAAGAAGAGATGTCTCTCCAGATTTCGGAAGTGACGTTAAACACCATTCAATCAATCAATTAATTTCGAGAACAGATTAGTCAATCAATTTAGCAGTTAAACAAACCTGATTGGCTGAGTGTAGCTGCATAGAAATGACGGTAGTTTTGTCACTGATCATTTTTCTACGGGTGTCCAGTCGGGCCATCTCCACTGTATGTTCGTCGTCGAGATCGGCGAGAGTTTGTCCTGCCAGGCGGTCAACGGCTTCGTGTAGCTTTTTGGTCTTGAAAACATGGACATAAAGGAATCAGTAAAAGTAGATTTAGGTCTACACAGAATCCATAAAATTCATTTTGTCTAACAACCAACTGAATCTGGAGGTAGACTTGTCAGTGCTTGGACATGCAGAAGATTGGCCTATAGCAAAAAGTACCGACCCAGGTCAGCCTACTCAGGCTGATATAGGTTGTTACGGGAGATCACTCCTTCCTTACTGCATAGCTTCTTACCGTATAAAAATCAATACCTAACAACCGCGTTCGGGAGAATTCTCTTTAGCTCAGTGGTTATTGTGTTGGTCTTTTAAAACCTCGAAAAAACGAGGATCTTGTCCGCCCGGGTTCGAATCCCGCCAAGTGCGGTTTGTATTTCAGCTATGCATTTGTTGCGAACTTTCATGTTCGCAAGAAGGTCATTATTCTTTGCAGATACATCAAGCCCCCTTTTCACTGAGCTTGGCCCAAGGAGAATGAATAACTCAGCATTGTGTGGTAGATCTTTAAGAATGGAATTAATAATGGCTGCTGAGCACGGACTATGGTAGACTAAAAGTGGACAGCGTAGATCGAAGATCAAACTCCACGTTCTTTGTCGTCTGATCTTAACCCTTTACCAAACAATCCCTGGTTTTTACGACCCAGAGGAAGAAGCCTTCTGAAAACATTGTGAGAAAAGGAAAAAATGTTGGTAACCAGCATTTTCTCCTTTTCACACAATGTTTTCTACTCTTTTAAAGTCAAGTTTCAATTTTTGGGTCACATTTATTTTGTCGTCTGCAAATGCTTTCAATTTGGACAAGTCTAAAATTTTGTCTTTTGGTAAAGAGTTAATATACATTGAGTGCAAGGGACCTGTTAGACACTCTATCTGGTATTTTACCAACCTGCAGTTTGATTTCTTCTATCAGCGCCTCTCTTTCTTTCTCAAGTTGATCACCATAAGTAGTAATGTCGGTCAAGTGTGAATGAAAGTTCGGTAGAACCTTTTTGGCCTCTTTTAGCATATCGTTTAGAAGAACGCGCACCTCTGACGCAACATCTGACAGGTCCTCTGTGGGATGCTGCTCGTGTGACGTCACTTTGCAACGTAAGCAAATCGGAATAAGGCATTTCCGGCAGTAAAAGCTGAGCTCTTCCCCTACAAAACGAGTCAAATTAGCATGTTTTCGTTGTAAATTCAGTGAAATAATTTATTAATTCTTACGTGAAAATTTATGGAAAGCTACAATTCTTTATCGGGGATCTAGGTCTTGATCTATGCAGGTTCAAGAGTATTTCGCTTTCAACACAACATCCAAATTGCGGTGTGCAATCGATCGATCGATACGAGCCGCCCACAAGACAAACATACTGAGTAGCCTGCACCATATTATAACAACTTTTCGTTGATGGTTGTCATTAAAACGGAAATAATGGATTAAATGAATATAGAACTTTACATGTATTATCGTTTGATTATCCTTCTAAAACAAATACACGGGTTTAAAACGAGCCACCCTTCATCAGGTAAGTAAATTGTGAAGTGTCGAAACTCATACATGGTGCATAATGTTAAATGGATAGCCTATTGGTCGTTTGAAGCAACTAATGGTCGTTTACTTTTGACATCAAATCATTAAAATTCATAGTTACTTACTTTGAAGTTGTTTAAATTCATGTTCTAATAAAAATACGACGAATGTCTGTCGCAGTGACATCAAGATTATGCACCAAACTGCACGTTTTACCTAGGTTTCAGTGACGTCAGTTCCCAGTCAAGTCAATTTTCATTGAATTCGGGCACTCAGAAGGGAATTCGATTTCGTCAGCGTGCTCCATTTTTGAAACCATGAAACAGGGAAATTTCGCTTAACACATGTTGAAATGGTAAAGCTTTGCAGTATAATAAATTTATTGTACGATCAGTTGGCAGGGAACTTGGAAACTTGTTCACGGCTGTGGAGAATAATGTCGCAACCTCGCTTTCGGGCCGTGAACAAGTTTCCAAGTCCCCTGCCACCTGACTGTACAACTAATAATGTTATACTTACATCATCAGATTACCCAATCTACTGCAAACTACATGTGCTTGAAATCACTGAGCCAGTCAAACGCAATTCATTGCTCAGAATTTAAAAAATGGGGGTGTCAGACCAGGTATTTACCTAATATTCAGCTAAATGGCATTCTTAGTCTGATCTTAATTTTAAAACTGGGCACAAGTTGTGATCGGGTAAACCAGCTGGTTTTAGCCTACCAGGAATTTCGGTTCTTTGAAAAATACAGGGCGCCAGATATTTTTAGGACGTGACTTACCTTTATGTTTATCGCAGAAAGATTTGCTTGTCACCTGACTCTCGCCCATGTGCGTTTTCTCCTTTAGCGAGACGAGATGATGGTCACGTGAAGCATTCATTTTAAGATGGCTGCCGCAGCATGACGGACAGAGGTTTTGTTCGCATTCCAAGCACGTTCTTTCAGCTCGTGGGCCATCTTCACATACCTGTGGAGAGAATTTGCTGTCTCTAAAACCTGTCGCTACTTTTAGGGGTTTCTTTTCTCTTTATTGGCCTGCAACACGTGAAAAGGGGCATTCGGACATTTGCGTAAAGTGTCGTCTCGGATCAGCCTGCGCAGTCCGCGCAGGCTAGTCCGAGACGGCACTTTCTGTTTTTATGTATTTTTTTTTTTGTTTTGCGCAAGTCTACTTTAGTACAAAATATAATGTAGTCGTAAAGTGCCGTCTCGGATCAGCCTGCGCGGACTGCGCAGGCTGATCCGAGACGACATTTTACGCAAATGTCCGAATGCCCCTTTTCGCGTGTTGCAAGCCAATTATAACGACCTCGAAGTAGGAGGCTTTTGCAAACATTGAGGGAAGGGGAAAACTCTGGTACTAGATCTAGCATTTTGTCCTTTTCCTACAATGTTTCCTACCATATGAAAGACAGATGTCATATTTTGAGTTTCATTCAATATTTCGTTTTGCAAGTGCATTCAATTCGGAGAATTCTACGGATGTGTCGTCTGGTAGGTCTGATGAGTCTACATAATTTCAATTGTTATACTTGGACATGTATTGTCTTTTGTGCTTCCTCGACCGTATCTTGTCGTGACTAAAACTACGATATTCCTCATTGCTCTTACCTTATTTAACCTTAAACATATGATTTTCAATAAACAGAGCTACTATGGGTTGCTTAGCAAATCTTTCCATACTGGATTTATTTTTCTTATTATTTTAAATGTATATCCATGTATTATATGTAAATATTATTTTGTCATATTTACCTCGCATACACTGTTGGCTGCGATACTTGACTTCATCTGAGCTGCGCGGATGTAGAAATTCGTCTGAAGGTCGGCAAGGCCACCGGGTGGAATGATACATTCAACACCGCAAAGTGGACAGGCGAACTTTTTGTTGTGCGCATTAACTTCCGTGTATGTTTCCAGGCAACGCAGGCAGAAACTATGGAAGCATGGTAGGATTTTCGGGTTTGTGAATGGTTTTAAGCACAAACTGCAGTTGTTGAGTTCTTCGTCCTCCTTCAGGCTTGACATTTTGTTGCGTGGTGTCGTTAATGACGTCATGCTGAAAATGGAGTTCAATATTTTGAATGAGTTAAGTAATCAGGAAGTAAACTCAAATTATAAATTTTGCTCCCTGAAAGAGGGTTTTAATGCATGTACAAAAAATATCGACTCTTGTCAGCATGCGCATCTCGCGCAGGCTGACATGTGTCGAAACTTTTTTCTATTTGTAAATTTTCTTCGTCTCAAAGGACCCTTCTAACTCATGATTTAATTGGTTGTTAGACAAAATGGATTTTATGGATCTATAATTATATGATGACTTGCTTGGTATGATGCATCATGGAGATGCGTAAAACACTGTTTTCGTTGCTAAGATTTCCAAGATCCATTATCATGTGTTGACTTGCTTGGTACAATGCATCATGGAGACAAATTAAACACACACACCCCCTTTTTGCCCGAGCGCCGCTAATATGTTTTAGAACCATAAAAACCGTAAGGTATTCGCAAAATTGCTGCTCGTTTACAACTAACTGACAACAAAAGTCATAACTATGCAAAAATAATCATGAAAGATATTAGTGAAAACTTACTTATTATATAAAAATCTAAATATCTATATATCTTTTATTTCCATAAAGAGTTAATGAATTAGATTGAACTGAACAATCATTCCCTTACTGCTTTAAACTGGTAGTTTACCTTGTACAGTAAGATATCTGGGTTACAATCGGCAACTTCCGCCTCATTTGACATTTGCCGTCAGAATTCTGTCGTTATATTCCGTAAATGACGACAGTATTGGCGATAATGTAAGGAAAATGTCGTAAGAAATCGGTCATGACGATATACGTATTCGGAATAAGACGAACGTGTTGACCACGATTGTCATTTTTTACCGATTTGATTAAACTCTTTCATTCTTTAAAAAAAAAAACTTGAATCACCCTTCTTCCACTTGCTCAGGAAAAGTTGCGACGGTTATCTGAAAGGGAAAAGAGGATCATTTTTCTATTTATTTTCTGTAGTCAAAGGACCAGCTGCAGCAAGCTAAAACACTAACATTCCCCGTCTAAGTAAATCATTTTTCACTTTTCGAGGCACTTACTTTTTTTACTCATTGGATTTTTTGTAAATCTTGACAAATTATGCAAAGCAAATCATGTGAAAGGGGTATAGATTTTTATTTCGATAATAGGTATTGTTTGAAATAAAAGAAAAGAAAATTAAGACAATGGCATTTTTCCATTGTTTTACTGTAAATGATACATGTTGATTTATATTCAAATCGGTCCCCGTTGTATATCCACATATATTAGACTTTTGCTATATCAGGGGAGGTCACCAATATACTCTAAATTTAAGTGCCTTTATTACTTTGATTGCTCTCGCTTGTGGGTTGCTCCCACTCTCGGCCCTGAACCCTGCATCAAACGACCTCGTGTTTTTCGTGAGAACGAAATCGTTTGAAAATATTGAGGGAACAGGAGAAAATGCTGGTAACCAGCTTTTTCTCCTTTTCCACAATGTTTTCTACTCTTTCAAAGAAAAATTCGATCGTTCGAGTCATATTTCGTTTTGGCGTCTGTAGATATTGTCAAACTGGACAAGTTTTAATTCTTGTTGTCTAGAGTAAACAAAAACCCTCCAGTCACTGGGTATAAATAAATAAATAAATAACTATTTGAGACAAGCTGAAAAAAAAACAAAGCGAGAGAGCCTAGCTGAAGCACCTGCCACTGACAAACTAACTGATACAGCCTGACATTTTAATAGAAATTCAACAGCCTTAGCTGATTTACCTACAGAAACATCCCAACATTTTTCGGCGTAGCTGAATGCGCTGGCTTTTGACCTACTTTTTGGTACTGATAACAAATGAATAAATAGAAATATGTGATTGATCAAAAATGTGGACATGTTAATTCGGCGGGCCCCTGCTGGCATATTTGCTCGCAAATTTGTGAATCTAGTACTGTATTAGCAAACGTTGATACCGCTTATCGATACCCCCAAGGCCTTGATTCATCCCATAGCAAACTCATGTAATAGAAAATTATTCTTTCTTTATACTATCTGAAAATTTAGAATTTTCATAAGCGTTACCCAATAACCCAGTACTACTTTTCAGCAAAACGAAAAACAGTGAGGAAAAGAAAACAATAACTCGTGAGCTTACTTTTCATTATTTTACTTCATACTGAACCATAAAAGAGTTTCAATATTCATATTCCAGTATCTCTTACGCCGCCTATCTTTTTTAAAAGATATTTCTTGTTCCTATCTTATCTCAATTGCATTCATTAACCCTATACCACACAATATTGAGTTTAACGACCCTGAGGAAGAAGCCTTGCGAAAACATTGTGGAGAAAGGTGTAAATGCTGGTACCAGCACACACAACCAACATTGAAAAAGAGTGTTTTTATTTTATCTAATAGGCCTATTCTATACTTTAATATTTTTAATTGTGCTAAAGTTTCCAATTCACGAAGCACCGCGAGTCAACATATCTCGGCATGTAATTAAGGGAAATAAGTCATATGGATACATTTTGATATTCAACAAGAGTTATCTTCCATAGGGAAATAAAAATCATACATGGTTTCGTCCCGCTCGTTTTCGTTCAAACGTGAAATATTCTTATGGCGACGGGACGAAATTTTCGACCTATTGGCAATGATGCGCATGACTAAGCCGGATTTTATCATTATAATTAAAGAAAAATATTTTCGAGGGTTATCTGGGTTAGTCATGCACGAACCATTCCTTCATGGAAAGTTACCCTTAGGCTGTAAAGGGCAACTCAAGGACCATTTGCTGACAATGTTGATCAAGATCAGACTGCACAGAACGTGCAATCTGATCTTTGACCTACACTGCCCGATAAGGACATTTTTCCCAAAAAATATGTTTGAAATAGTTATATTTGGGTTTTTACTATCGGCTTAAAGTTCATTTCATTTATTTATAAGGATAAAGGTTGATTCCCTGACTTTTTCAGCAACATAGGCGGGAAAAAAACTGCTTTTTCAAACCGCTTAGATCAAGGTCAGACTACAAAGAAACTGTTACTGTTGCTACACTATTTTTCCAGTAAGAAAAGTACATGTAAACCCTAATACTTTACCGACGACAAAATTTTAAGACTTGTCCAAAATAAAAGCAGTTTCAGAGGACAGGTCAAATGTAGCTCAAATAGCGAAAATTTTCGTCTGAAAGGATCGAAAACATTGCGGGAACTGGATAAAATGCTGGTTATCAATATTTTCTCCTTTTCTCACAATGTTTTCAAAAGCTTTCTATCACAGGGTCGTTAAAACCCAGGATTGTGCAGTAAATGGGTAAGCTGCCCAGCACGACTAAATGCACTTTTGTGGACAGTGTAGATCAAGATCAAATTACACAAAACGTGAAGTCTGATCTTAAATGCAAAGTCCGATACCGCAAGATTTTTCCTTCGAAAAGAAGTTTGAAATAGCAGTATTTTGGTTTTAAGTACCAGCTGGAAATTTACGTCTAACCTTTTCCAAAACAATTCCCACTTTTCACGACCTTGAAAAAGAAGACTTTTGAAAACATTGTGAGAAAATAAGAAAATGCTGGTAACAGCATTTTCTTCTTTTCTCACAATGTTTTCTACCCTTCAAAAGTCAAATTTTATGTTTTGAGTAACATTTAAGATGTCGTCTGCAAATGCTTTCAATTTGGACAGGTCTTAAATTTGTCGTTTGGTAAAGAGGTAACTTTGTAGAAGTTCAGCTCTTTATCAGACAACAAATTTGAATTTTGTCGTTTGGGTAGAGAGATAATTTATAAATCCTGCCTACATTTAAACTGAAAATGATTTCAACCTGATCTTCACGAGAGAAATTAAGCATGAGATATTTAAAGAAAAGAAAGTTTGGAATTTTGTCAAAAAACGTGATTCTGTATTTACAAAGTATGGATGAATCATCCCCACGCCGACTCAACATTTGTACTGATTTTTTTCCCCCAATAATATAATTAATGTAGACTAAATGGTTTAAAACAATGTATTTCAAAGTGTCAATGTTATTTGTATTTTTTTTCCATTGATAAGGAGCTTATCTGTTCCTGACAGTGAATCAGTCTGTACAATTCTAACGTGAAATAGGAATTTACGGAATAATATATACTGGCTAAAAATAGGTCACTGACAAATTTGCATACAAGTTTTACCATATATGGTATGAATGTCTTTACAACGTGGAGTTTAAGAGTGTATTGGATGCCGCCGCAAACTTGACAATCCATTTGCACATGGTACTCTGGGTCCTCGGGGCAATTTTTATTCCACTTTAAAGGTGATAAATAAGCTTAAAATATATCGCTTATACGGAACCTGATTTGATTATTAGAAAGATTGTGTAGGCCTATAAGACGATTGTCCTTTCCCTGAAGACGAGTGTGCTTTCCCTGGTACATGTACCAGAAAAATGCAAATATTTCTGTTTGTCGAAAAGCATAATCTTTTCGATTTTACGGTACAGCAAAAACAGAGGAACTTAACACATAACTCAAATCAATATGAAAAAAAAAATCCTCGGTTATCGAATACAAGGTATCATATCTACATGTACCATAATGTCCATGATTAAATCAAAAGTTGAAGATCTACCAAAAGGTTCAGCTGCTATCTCATTTTCTGTTTTGAGCTAGATAACTATTTAATTGAATGATTTCACCATAATTCTCTGTGTACGTCGATACAGAGTATAATTCTCTGTTGTAAAGACGTTTCATCTTTCGACGCTTACAAACCAATCAAATTTGTCACTGTCCAATCGATTACTACCGAAATTTGGTTACATCAATTTTCATTGGACACTTTACATTCCCGATCTACTACTCGGTTGTGTCGTGCATTTTGATTGGTCCTTATCTACTCTATAGCGTAGAGTATATGAGAAATTTTGACATGTAGCACGGTGATTCATAATGGTGAATGAAATGCTATAGAAGTACGAATTTAAAGGATAATTACTGATTCGCTCCATGATTTTACTTACCGTAACGACATTGTGTAAGACAGGAGTCGTCCATCCTCCCATTTCACGTGGGGAAAATCGCCGTGAACAGACGGCTATCAAAATATTTGCGAAAATCGATCAAGAAAATTAATTTTGAATCAGTCATGGATGTGTTACCCAGTGGAAATATTTTTCGGGAATTGCAAGTTGTGCATGACACGGGATACTTTTCGGCACAACCATCCCTGGAGGACCGTTGGCAACAGGTATGTATTGCTTTTGTTAGTTACTAAATGGAATATTTGCTTAATTGGTTGCACTCAGCAACACCAAAACCAATCGGTCGAGTTCGATTAAAGTGACAGTTCTTCCGAGTTCGTGAACTTGATACACCTACCATCATTTTCGGGTTTGTGTATTCTAAGTGTAAACATTTCGTGTGTTACAACTTTTTTCTTGTGATGTATGCATTTCTTTGCAAACGTTAAATATTACACAAGCCCAGATCTTATGCCATTTGCATTCCTCAGCTCTTTCACTACTGAATAAATAAATTGCATTTTCTCAAAGGCTACAAATACATTTCCTCTGCAAGA
Source organism: Hippopus hippopus (assembly GCA_946811185.2). NCBI lineage: Eukaryota > Metazoa > Mollusca > Bivalvia > Cardiida > Cardiidae > Hippopus > Hippopus hippopus. The sequence goes on from OX328112.1 coordinate 7,799,181, forward strand.
TCAAGAGACAGTTCGGTCATAATCTAGGATAAAGCAGTGGACAGTGTAGATCAGAGATCAGACTGCACATTCTGTGCAGTCTGATCTTGATCTACACTGTCCACAAAAGCTTTTGGTGTCATTTGTGTTATGGAAAGAGTTAATGCATACATACATGTATGTGTGAGTAGTTACGCTATTAGCAGTGTTGATTTCGTATTTCCTGTTTATGTTGAACCCTTCACAATCTAAGCCCTTCTTTTTTTTGTGACCTTGAAGAAGATGGCTTTTGGAATATCGTGGGAAAAGGAGAAAATCCTTGTAACAGCTCACGATGTCTACCCTGTCTAAAACTTATTCCATCATTTGACCCAACTTAATAATTATGTCGTCTGCAAATACTTTCAATTTGGACAAGTTGAATTTTTTGTCAAAAGGTAAAAAGGTTATCCTTCACCAAAAGACAGAATTTTAGACTTTTCCAAATTGAAAACATTTGCAGAAGACAGAGAAAATGTACTCAATGATCGAATTTGTCTGTAATAGGGTAGAAAACATTGAAGGAAAAGGAAAAAATGCTGGTTACCAGCATTTTCTTCTTATCCCACAATGTTTTCAATAGCCTTCTTTCACAGGGTCCCTTAGACTCGGGCCCGCCCGGGTGGCTCAGTGGTGAGCGTGTCGGACTCGTGACCTGGTGGTTGTGAGTTCGATACCCAGTTGAGGCGAACCTTATTTCCGGCATATTTTCGCCTCTCACCTCTGCTGAAGCATGTGAGAAAAGTAGTCGGTGGCTTTGGAAAGAAAGTTGTGTTAGTACTGGTGTGAGAAAGCCAGGAAACATATGTGCGTCACCGACCGCCATGATATGACCTTAGCTGTTAAAGTGGCGTTAAACCCCAATACAACCAACAACCAACCTTAGACTCGGGTTTGTGTTGTAAAGATTAAGCAGTTTTTGCAACTTCAGGGGCCTTTGTGGCAATCATCTGCACATTTATTATACTCTAATCTTTGATCTACATTGTGCTGAGCCTCGGTAGCTTAGTCGGTAGTGTGCAGGACTTGAGAACAGGGCGTCATGGGTTCGATCCCTGGCCTGGCCAATTTTTTTCCGAGGATTGATGATAGTCATTACAACAGGATTCATTCCTCTCCCACTGCTGACCATTGTCTCAACGATGGTTATGTGGGAAAGCAGCCAGTGGCTTGGAATGTTAATGTTGAAAACAGCGTTAAACACCAAACAATCAATCGATCAATCTTTGATCTACGTTGTTCACTTTGCTAAAACATACTTCACAAGAGCAACTTCAATTTTGCAGTTATTACGGTAACCCCTTAACTCTTTACCAAACAACAAAATTCAAGACTAGTCCAAATTGAAAGCATTTGCAGACGACAAAATAAACAGGAATCAAAAATAGAAATCTGATTTGGTAAGGGGAGGAAACATTGTAGGAAAAGGAGAAAAATGCTGGTTACCAGCATTTTCTCCTTATCCCACAGTGTTTTCGAAAGCTTTCTTTTTCAGGGTCGTTAAAAGTCGGGATTGTGTGGTAAAGGGTTAAAGTTCTAAATAAGTCCAACAAACATTTTTAGTGTAGAAATAAGACACAAATAATTGCAATTCCAAGTTTGCTCTTTCCAAGATTGCCTTGGCAAAGCAGACATTGTAAATAAAAGATCCCAGTAAGGCAACAAAAGTTCTGAAAGGAGCTTTAATCCTTTTCCATACAAATTTGATGTTAACGACCCTGGCAAGAGGGATTTTTAAAACATTGTGGAAGAAGGAGAAAATGCTGGTAACCAGCATATTCTCCTTCTCCACAATGTTTTCCTTTCTTTCAGGCACACATTCTATCATTGGCGCCACTTTTTGTTTGTTATCTACTAGTGCTTTTAACTGCTTACCACACAGTCCTGAGTTTTAACAACCCAAAGAAAAGAGGCTTTTTAAAAACACTGTGAAAAGGAGAAAATGCTGGTAACCAGAGTTTTCACCTTTTCCCACAATGCCTTCTACCCTTCTGGATGCAAATTTTTCCTCTTGAGTCACATTTTATTTGTCGTCTGCAGATGCTACTACTTAACTTTTGCCCTGTGTCGGAAATACTTCTTTAATCCTTTCCTAAGCAGCCCCAAGTTTTAAGTGAACAAGAATTTTAAAACATCGTGGGAAAAGGAGAAAATGCTGGTAACCAGCATTTTCTCTTTTTCTCACTATGTTTTGTTCTCTATCAAAGATAAATTCAATTATTTGAGCTACACTGAATTTGTCGTCTGCAAATGCTTGCAATTTGGATAAGTTCTGAAATTTTGTCGTTTGGTGAAGAGTTTACTTTTTCACACTGTAGTATTGCATAAATATGAATGACTAAGCCATTAAACAATGTGCATGTTTCACACTTGAACCCTGTACCAAAAAAAATTATAGACTCGACCAAATTGAAAGCATTTGCAGACAACAAGATAAATATAGCTTAAAACATTATTTGTTTCTTTGAAATGATAGAGAACATTGGGGACAATGGAAGAAAATTAATGCTGGTTACCATCATTTTCGCCTCAAGGTTTTTAAAAGTATACTCTCTCAGGGTCAGAAACTTAAGACTTTTTGGTAAAGGGTCTCTTTACCAAACAATCCCGAGTTTAAATGACCCTGAAAAAGACGGCGTTTGAAAACACTGTGGGAAAAGGAGAAAATGCTGGTAACTAGCATTTTCTTCTTTTTCCCCACAATGTTTTCTATCATTTTATAGACAGAACTCATCTTTTTAGCTACATGTAATTTGTTGTCTGCAAATTCATTCAATTTGGTCAAACCAAAAATTTTGTCATTTGGTAAGGGGTTAATGAATTACTGAAAGAATGCAAGTTTTCGAACGCCTGCAAATGTTTTCTCACTTTTCTAGGCAAAATCTCCTGATTTGAACAAAGTTTGTCTGCAAATGCTTCTAATTTGAACAAGTCTGAAATTTGATGGCCTTATAAAGATTTAACCCTTTTCCACACAATTAAATGTTTTGACCCGTCCCCCCCTGCCTTTGAAAGTATATGCAGACAAAAAATTAGATTTGGCAAAAATGATTGGATACATGTTTGTTAGTGTAAAAAACATGGTCAGAAATAGAGAAATTGCTGGTTGACAGCATTTTCTCCTTTTCCAATGGTTTCAAAAGCCTTTCTCTTGAGGTTTGTGAAAACTCATGATTGTGAAGTTTGTTTTAAAGTTGATTATGTGGAAAAGCAGCTAGTGGCTTTGATAGATTTTATTTTTTTGGAAGTGATTGTTTAACACTTAAAGAATGGATAAAGTGGCTGCCAATATAGAACTAATATTGTTGAACATGATGTAAAAACGCCTCAATAGCAACAAAATTTTAGACTCGTCCTTAATCCAAGCATTTGCAGATAACAAGTTAAATTCAAATTATGGGATTTTTCTGTGAAAGGGTAGAAAACATTGTGGTAAAAGGAGAAAATGCTGGTCAACAGCATTTTCTCTTTTTTCCACAGTGTTTTCAATGGCCATATACTATTCTCTCTGGATTATGTGGTAAAGAGTTATTACTGCAGGAATTGGGGTTTAGCTTTTCAGTGAAGAGTGTTAGAAGAGTCTTGGAAAGAAAAGATAGCTGAGAGTGTTTGATAATATGGTATAAAGGTAATAAATTTATGCATAAACCTTTTACCACACAGTCTTGAGTTTTAAGGGTTCTAAATACAAGGGTTTTGAAAACATTGTGGGAAAAGGAGAAAATGCTGGTACAGCATTTTCTCCTTTTCCCACAATGTTTTTTTTTTTAACCTGAACAAAAAAGGAAATGGTCAATTGTGGCACATTTAATTTGTGGACTGCAAATGCTTTCAATTTGCTGTACTCCAAAAGTTTGTCGTCTGGTAAAGAGTTTATGAAGAAACTGAAAGACAGAACACAAAACTGGCAAATTGAACCACAGCTTGGTCTCGACCACAGACACATAAATGTCGTCTTAATACTGAAGGCCTACAAAAAAAAGTTATCAATGGTGGAAAAACTGCTTCGTGGTTTGGCCCTGGTTTAGATAATTTAAACATACAGTCATAGCACCATAACACTCGTCACAACTCGGCCGATTCCGTACCTACATCTAACCTCGTCTGTATCAAGGAGATTTCCATTTTGAAATGAGAATCACGTGATTCTATATATAGAGCGCCACTGACAGTCGTTTAGCAACGACATAAACAACCTCGATGAAGTTACTCACATCTGTTTATCCGTCGGTAAGAATTTCAATCGAAATTGATAAACCACGTTAAATAATGAATGTACGAACTATTTGTCAACTGAACTGAAATATAGTTAGAAAGGTTTCAAGTTTTCTTTTTTAAGAGGAGCCTTACAATTTTCAGAACGGTTAACCGGCGTATTTCCGGGCATGTACCGATCTGGTGCATATCAATCCACCAGTTACAGCCGAGGGATATGATGGCTCCCATCACCCGAGGTATGCCGAATGAGCACCATAAGATTCTAGTTCCTGTTTTTATGAATAATGTAGAATTAATGATACAGAAGCAGGGAATCAGAACACTCTTTCATTGTGTATTTTACTTAATCACTGTACAGGGCCCAAAAATTCCACATTCTTTCACTAACAGAAACAGCTCCCCTGTCAATATCGCTATTCTTACTGTCAGTTGTGTTTATTTAAAGCTAATTAGATTTTGATGAAATATTTACATGCCAGAGCCTTGATTTGAAGGCGGAATTAGAATATAAGTCCTTTATTCATACATGGACTGAGGGGTGGGTGGGGGGGGGGGGTTTGTCCAGATAATGGGCATTTTATTAACCTTAATCAAACAATCCAGTAAGTTAACCCTTTCCCACACGACAAAATTTTAGACCTGTCCAAATTGAAAGCATTTGTAGATGACAGTTTTAACGTGGCTCATATGAAATGATTTTTCTTTGATAGGGTAGAAAACATTGTGGGAAAAGGAGAAAATGCTGGTAACCAGCATTTTCTCCTTTTCCCACAATGTTTTCAAAAGCCTTCTCTTTCAGGGGCGTCAAAAGTCGTCATTGTGTGGTAAAGGGTTAATTACCCCTAGGAAAACTCCTTTTGAAAACATTGTGGGAAAAAGGGAAAATGCTGGTAAACAGCATTTTCTCTTTTACCAACAATGTTTTTTATCCTATCAAAGACAGTCTCATCATTTGAGCTACATTATATTTTTCTTCTGCATGAAAGTGTTTAATTTGGAATTTTGTTGTCTCGAAAAAGAGTAAATTTATCATAAGCTCTAGATATTCCTAAGTCTTGTAGCAGACCACTTTCGAAAACATTGTGGCCAAAGGAGAAATTGCTTGTATTAGAACTGTGAGTTTGAATAATTGGCAGGGGAATTCTTGAGGTTTAATTTGTATGGTTTTAAACTCTGTGTTCGATATTATTTCAGATTATATTGTGGTGGCCAGTGCACCTATTCAGACCTACCTGTAGTTTTGTCAGTGCTTTATACAATATTCTTCCAAAGCCACTGACTGATTTCCCATATAAGCATCATCAAAATAATCATCAGTAGTGACAGAGGCATGAATTCTGTCGCAATGATTACCAACTAACCTCAGACAAAAATTGGGTAGAGATTCGAACCATTGACCTTTGGTTTCAAGTCCAATACACTTCTGACTGAGCTACCAGGCTGATGTTGAGGTTTGGTGAGAACTGTAGGTGCAAAAGTCTTTTCAGCTTGAAGGTGTTAACTCATTACCAAACAACAAAATTTTAGGTTTGTGCAAATCGAAAGCATTTGCAGACGAAAAAATAAAAGTGACTCAAAATCTGAAATTTGTTTTGTGAAGGGTAGAAAACATTGTGGGAAAAGGAGAAAATGCTGGTAACCAGCATTTTCTCCTTTTCCCACAAAGTTTTCTAAAGGCTTCTTTCTCAGGGTTGTCAAAAGTAGGGATTGTGTGGTAATGGGTTAAACAACATCCTTGTAATGGTGAAAAGGGTTGCCAGAAAAAATAGATCAGACTATTATTTTATGAGGCATAAAAACTTACAAGTGGTCACCTTGGCCTGTCCATGGCTGTTAATCCTTTACCGAAGTCACAATTTTTATTGATCTTGAGGAAAAAAGACTTTTGAAAATATTGTGGAAAAAGAGAAAAAATGCTGGTAACAATTATATTCTCCTTTTCCTACTGTGTTTTTCCACTCTTTTAAAAAAACAAAATCACAGCATTTTACCATTTTGAAAATATTGTGGGAAAAGGAGAAAATGCTGGCAACCAGCATTTTCTCCTTTTCCCACAATGTTTTCTGCTAAGTCAAAGGCAAGTTCCATCATCTGAGCCAACTTTGTTTTGTTTCTGCAAATGCTTTGAATTTGAACAAGTCTAAAATTCTGTCATTTGGTGAAGAGTTGATTTGTCTTCTGCATATTGTCGATTTACTTCGAAAACCTCGTATTTACAGCTTGTAACAAGCTGTAGTTACGAGGTTTTTGAAGTAAACCGAGGATATGCTTTGAACCTGGACAAGACTTAGTAGAGTGAACCCTTTACCAAATTGCCAAAATTTTAGAACAGTCCAAAAAGGAAGCGTTTGCAGACGACAAAATATATGTGACCAAAAAATTGAAATTTTTTTTGGGGAAGGGAAAAAAACATTGTGGGAAAAGGAAAAATGCTGGTAACCAGCATTTTCTCCATTTCCCACAATATTTTCAAAAGCTTTATCATTCAGGGTCGTTGAAAGTCGGGATTGTGTGTTAAAGGGTTAAAATGGTATAGAATACCATTCAAGGATAAACCTCTTCTCAAACAGCAAAAATTTGTTGGAAAAGGAGAAATTACTGGTTACCAGCATTTTCTCCTTTTTTCACATTGTTTTGAAAAATTTCCACAAGGTCATTTAAACATTGTGTTGTCGGGAAAAGGATCAAAAAAGAGGATACAACCTAGATAAGCATCAGGCTCATCAGCAAAACAAAACACTTTTAAGGAAAATCTTGACACTAAAAGAATTTCAATAATTGCTATAGTAACAATTCAGTGTCAGGACGTAATTCAAACGTAAACACATAGATTGTCAAGTGCACAGACCCCTCTGGCCGGAAAATGTCAATCAGAGTGAAAACAATGTTGTCTATTTGTAAAGTTACTCATCTTTTTCAGCGGGACACCCTCTGGGCGCATTTTTCAACGACCATTTGCACTCACTAAATTATCCTATTTACAATCAGATATGACCCCCATCTCCATTCCCCCTCCCTCCCAAAAACACTTTAGCACACAATCATGAAATTTAACAACCCTAATTGAGAAGGCTTTAGAAAACATTGTGGGAAAAAAGGAGAAAATGCTGGTAACCAGCATTTTCTCCTTTTCCCACAATGTTTTCTGTCATTTCAATAAAATATTCCATCATTCTATTCACATGTCAAATCCACAATTTTGTTGTTTTGTTAAAGGATTAAACCTTTACCACACAATGACGACTTTTAACGACCCTGAAGAAGAAGCCTTTTGAAAACATTGTGGGAAAAGGAGAAAATGCTGGTAACCAGCATTTTCTCCTTTTCCCACAAAGTTTTCTACCCTATCAAAGAAAAATTGTGTCATTTGAGCCACTATGAAATTGTCTTCTGCAAATGCTTTAAATCTGGATAGGTCTTAAATTTTGCCGTGTGGTAAAGGGTTAACCCTTTAAATTTTTACCAAACAACAAAACTTTAGACTCCTCCAAACTGAAAGCATTTGCATACGAAAAAATTAATTTGACTCAAAAAAATTGAAACTTGCTTTGGGAATGGTAGAAATCATTGTGGCAAAAGGAGAAAATGCTGGTTACCAGCATTTTCTCCTTTTCCCACAATGTTTTCAAGAGGCTTTTCTCTCAGGGTCGTGAAAATCTGGATTTGTTTGGTAAAGGGTTAACACACATTCCCATTTGGAACGACTCTGAGGGAAAAGGCTTTTGAAAACATTTTAGGGAAAGGGGAAAATGCTGGTTACCAGTGTTTTCTCATTTTCCCATAATGCTTTCTATCCCATCAAGGATTAGTTTGGTCATTCAGTTTGTGATCTGCAAATGCTTCCAGTTTGGACCAAGTGTAAAATTTTGTCATTGGTAAAGTTTACCCTTTAAAACTTAAGCAATGACCAAATTGAAAGCATTTACAGACAACTGATAGAATATTACTCAAAACATAAAATTCATCTTTCATATGGTAGAAAACATTTTGGGTAAAGGAGAAAATACTGGTTACCAGCATTTTTCTCCTTTTCCCACAATGTTTTCTAACACCTTCGTTCTCAGAGTCGTTAAAAGTTGGAATTGTACAATGAATGGTTAAACCATTTAGGTTGGTAAATTAAAGGTCAGCAAATAACATTCTGTCTCCAAAAATTTATAGTTTTGTCTCACCCTTTACCAAACAAGTCCCTTAACTCTTTACCACACAATCCCGAGTGTAAATGACACTGAGGAAATAGCCTTTTGAAAACCTTGTGGGAAAAGAAGAAAATGCTGGTAACCAGCATTTTCTCCTTTTTCCCACAAGGTTTTCTACGCTTTTACAAACAAATTTCATCATTTCAGCTCCGTTCAATCTTTCATCTACAAATGCTTTCAATTTGGATCAGTCTAAAAGTTGTTCGGTAAGGAGTTAATATAACCATTTTCTAGGGGTTCTGCATGGCTCGGTGGTAAAGTGCAGGATTCGTAGCTGGGAGACCTTACTGGATGCACTGGGTTTTTCTCGGGAGTGTCCTCGGGCAAGACACTTCAGAGCTCTAGCCTTGTACTAGTGAAACCCAGGACATACATGAATATGTGAATTGTCGCTGTGATATGATTGAAATAAAGTTGAAGTAGCATTAAACATCATTCAATCAATCAATCAGTCAATCAGTAAATCAATCAATCACTCAATCATTCAACCCTTTTTCCCAAACAAGAAATTTAAGATGCTTCCAAATTCAAAGTATCTGCAGACAACAAATTCATATTAAATTGGTGAAAATGTTCTCCATGTTCTCTGATTGGGTAGAAAACATTGTGAGAAAAGGAGAAAATGCTGGTTGTGCCTTGCTTCTTTTCTCACACTGTTTTCAAAAGCTTTCTCCCTTTGAGTCGTTTAGACTTAGGATTGTTTTGTAAAGGGTTTATAACCCTGACAAAGAAGGTGTCTGAAAACAGCATTTTCTCCTTTTCCCACAATGTTTTCTACCATTTCAAAGACAGAATTCATCTATTGAGAGACATACTGTATTTCGTCTGCAATTGCTTTCAATTTAGTAGAGTCTACTCAGTTTAGTAGTGGTTAAACCATGTACTATTCTATAAGATTTAAGATTGGTTCACATTGAAAGCGCTTGCAGACAACAAATAAATGTGACTCAAATTAGGGGATTTGTCATGTGAAAGAGTTGAAAACTTTGTGGGAAAAGGAGAAAACGCTGGTTAATACCAGCATTTTCTCCTTTTCCCACAATGTTTCCAAAAGCCTTCTTCCTGTGGGTCTGTAAACTTGGGATTGTGTTATAAAGGGTTAATTAACATTCTTAGTTTTATTTTAGATGTAGAAAGAAACACAATTTCTGATTGGCTATTTTGCTTAGCCACTTAGAAGGTATGTCTCGTTGAAATGTAGATAAACCTAGATCTAAAAAGACTGAGAATGGTATTAAAACTTTTAGTGAGTTTGGTATCCAGATTTTTGATTACTCCGAGAAAGAAAGCTTTTGATCAGTAAATTCTTAACAACATAATGCATTTTCTATTTTTCCCTATGTGTACAATAGCCTTTTTTACCTCAGGTCAGTACAACTTGGTCAGGATTGTTAAGTAATGGGATAAAGACAGGATTTTGTGGTCTTTGATTTTGTCGCAAGAAAAAATGTGCATGACTGGTTGCTAATTAGAGGGAACTGCTAATTGGAAACCGTTTACGTCTAAAGGTTACATAGAAGAATGAATTTCAAGGTCGTAACTCTATCCATCTTATGTAGCATGCAGGCTTATGAAACATTTATTTCTCGGCCTTGAATACAATACTTATCTGTATTAACTCTTTACCACACAAAAAAAATTTTTAGATTGGTTGAAATTGAAAGCATTTGCAGACGACAAAATTTATGTTGTAAAAATTATGAAATTTGTAACAGAAAAGGTAGAAAACATTGTGGAAAAAGGAAAAAAATGTGTAAAAACATGGTGGCAAAAGCAGAAATGCTGGTTACCTTTGTTGTGTGTCCTCTGCCCTATTCAAGGGTAATAAATGATAAAACATTGTGGGAAAAGGAGAAAATGCTGGTATCCATGTTCACAAAACTTCATTTTCAAAAGCCTCCTTCTTCAGAGTTTTTAAAACATGAGGTTGTTTGGTGAAGGGTAATGAGTGCAAAAAATAAATTATTGTAACGGGCAGAATGTGACAGACAAATGTGACAAACAACTTTATCGTATGTAATTTTCACTGCATGAGGAGCGAAACCGGCTGGAAGAAGCCATTAAGATGCATACACCTTCTTTTAAGGTTAAACCTTTTTCCCAAAAATAGTTGTGTTTTAACAACGCTGAAGAAAGAGGGCTTTTTAAAGTATTGTGGAAAAAATGCTGAAACCAGCATTTTCTCCTTTTCGTAAAATGATTTCAAAGTGAAATCAGACAAATGCTAGCCCCATTTAATTTGTCATCTGCAGATGCTTTTGATACGGAGAGTAGGAAAATTTGGCATTTGATAGAGTTAACTCATTAGTTTTAGAATTGTCCAAATTAAAAAAAAAAATTGCACAGAACGTAACAAATACGGCTCAAATAAAAGGAGTTTGTCTTTGATACTATTGAAACATTGTGGATAAAGGTGAAAATGCTGGTTACCAGCATTTTTCTCCTTTTTCCACAATATTTCAAAGGCCGTCTTTTACAGTTGGTGAAATCTTGGGATTGTTTGAAGGGTTACACTAATTTGTCATCAAGTTACCACTTGTCAACTCATTTACTGTTAAATGAGTAAAATGAGGAAAAATAGACACCTTAAAGTTTCTGTAAAAGACTGAAAGAGTGTTTCCCTCTGGAGTAGATGACAAAATTTTAGACTGGTCCAAATTGCAGGCATTTGCAGACAACAAACTAAATGTGGCTTGGGTATTGTATTTGATCATGATTCATCTTTTCATTCTTAACCAGAGGACAAAGTTTTATACAGTCATGTCCAAATTGAAAGCAGTTGCAGACAACAATATAAATGTGTAAGTATACTCGGTAGCATTTACTTTTAACCAGATGACAAAACTTTAAACTGATCCAAATTCAAAGCATTTGGTAGAAGCCTTTTGAAAACATTGTGGAAAAAGGAGTAAATGCAGGTAACCAGCATTTTCTTCCTTTCCCACAATGTTTTCTACCCCATCAAGAAAAGTTCCTTCATTTGGGCCACATTTGAATTGTTGTCTGCAAATGCTTTCAATTTGGACAAGTCTAAACATTTGTCGTTTGATAAAGAGTTAAGGGTTAATCACTTTTGATTCAGTACCCCACAAAATTCCTAAGAAGCCCAAAGCCTGCTTAGTACACCCACTGCACTCCAGTCCACAAACCCTTTTTACCCCTCTAAGTAGACTTCTTAACCCTTTACCACATAATCCTGACTTTTAACGACCCTGAGAAAGAAACCTTTCAAAAACATTGTTGGAAAAGGAGAAAATGCTGGTAACCAGCATTTTCTCCTTTTCCCACAATATTTTCTACCCTCCCCAAAATGAATTTTATTCTTTCAGTCACACATATTTTGTCATCTGCAACTGCCTTTAACTTGGACTTGTTTAAAATTTTGTCGCCTGGTTAAGGGTTTACTCTCTTACCCTTAGAAAGCCAAGTAAACTTACCAGACATTTTCATTTTAGAAATATGACCCAAATAATAGCATTGCATGGCTGTTTTTGTCTACAGTGTTTCAGCAAAGCGGACAGCGTAGATTAATGAGCAGACTGCATATTTTGTGCAGCCTGATCTTGATCTACACTGGCTGCAAAAGGCAACTTTAGTCGTAAAAATTGCTAAAAGAGTTGATTAAATGGCAAAATTTTAGACTTTTCCAACTTGAAAGCATTTGCAGACAAAATTTAAGTAACTGGTTAGCAATGGAATTTTTGTTTAACCCTTTACCACACAATGACGACTTTTAACACCCCTGAAAGAGAAGGCTTTTGAAAACATTGCGGGAAAAGGAGAAAATGCCGGTTACCAGCATTTTCTCCTTTTCCCACAATGTTTTCTACCCAATCAAAGAAAAATCATTTCATATGAGCTACATTAAAACTGTCATCTGCAAATGCTTTCAATTCAGACAGGTCTAAAACTTTGTTGTGTGGTAAAGGGTTAATAGGGTAGAAAACATTTCGGGGGGAACAGGAGAAAATGCTGGTTTCCAGCATTTTCTCCTTTTCCCCACAATGTTTTCAAAAGGATTTTTCCTCATGGCCATCAAAACTTGGAATTATGTGGTGAAGGGGATAATGCATTAGGTGCAAAAAATTTTGAAATTTGTAAAGCAATTTTTTTAACAACATAGAAATTGCTCAGCATGGACAATGTCTGTGTTTTCCACAATGATTCCTATTCATGTGATGGTATGTAATCTCAATTTGTTGAAATACTTTCTATTCATGTCTCGGTATGTTTTATTCAATTTTTTTTTTCCGTATTTGGAAGAGATTTGGGAAAATAGGTTGAATACCCTAATACTCGGCCAAAGTAAATACCTGGATTTTACCCTTCCCCAAATGAACCCATGATTTTGAGACCTTGAGGGTTTATTAAAAACTTTAAAACATAGTTTCAAAGGGAGACATTGTTTCCTTTCTCCATATTATTTTCTGCCCTTCTAAAGAGTAATCAGTAGTTTAACCCTTTACCACACAATCCCGAGTTTTAACAACCCTGAGAAGTAGGCGTTTTGAAAACATTGTGGGAAAAGCAGAAACTGCTGGTAATAAGCATTTTCTACTTTTCCCACAATGTTTTCTAGACTATCTGATTCAAATCCAATCATTTTGTGCCATACAAATTTTGTCGTCTGCAAGTGCTTTCAAATTGGACCCTGTGAAATACTGCCATTTGAGAAAGAGTTTAAGTCAACAAAATATTTTCAAAATGGACAAGTCTAAAATTTTGTCATCTGATTTTGTTGGTAACCAGCATTTTCTCCTTTTCACGCAATATTTTCTATCCTTCAAGGATCAAATTTCAAAATTTGAATCACTTTTATTTTGTTGTCTGCAAATACTTTGAATTTGGACATGTCTGAAACTTTGCCATCTGGTACAGCGGCAAGTAAATATACCCAGCGACTCATTCTCTGTCCTGGGTCAATTATGGTGTAACCTGGGTCAGCTCTTTGTTTCATTTTCCAAATGACCCTGGGGGTATGTCTTGTGGTAAACTCTATACTAGACAGCAAAATTTTAGATTTGTCAAAATACAAAGCATTTGCAGTGGACAGTTTAACTGTGGCTCAAAGATGGAATTCGTCTTTGATAGGGTAGTAAACATTGTCTGTTTTCACTACATGTATATAAACTTACATTAACTTTTTACCTCAAGGTTTTCCCTGGACTTTGTCAAATAAGGGTCATTTGACCCCCTTCAAATGAATTTAAGAAGGCAGATATGTAAATTTTGAGGGACATTAAGAAAATTTGGGGGTCCAAATTCAAAGGAACAGGGGTTATGGAAAACCCTGTTACCAGATGACAAAATTCTAGACTCAGCCATTTTGTAAGCTTTTGCAAGTTAAATGTGTCTCATATGATTGAGTGTTTTGAAAGTGTAGAAAACCTTTTGGGAAAAGAAAATGTTGGTTCCTACAATGTTTCGTAAACAGGGTTCGAAATTCCCACATATTTACTCGCAAAATGTGAGTCAGAATTGGAAAATGCGAGTTGAAATTTCAAGCACTCGATAAAAAATGGGAGTGTAAATTATTGAAGAACAATTACCAAACTGTACTAAATTTCATATTTGAATACAATTAAGATAATTCTTTTCGTTCTGCATAAACATCGCTCATGTCACACTGAGAATACCTTTCGACGGCGATTGATAATTTTACATGTCGCCATTGAAGCCTTCGAGTTGTCGTTCGTTATCTAAGTTTCATGAGCCAAGTGCGTTCGTCTGCACTCACGGCCAATACTACGATTTTGCATTTTCTATACGGAAAAAACGGTAGGCGAATTCAATCTCTGAATATAAAACAGAAATATTTGTCAATGAAAAGATAATTATCATGCACAAATAACAAAGAGAAGCAAGTCGGACAAGGTGGACTGGCTAAACCAGTTATCGGACACGCAGATATTCGGATGTGATACGTCTGTAATTCATTTACAAATTCGTCCACCATTGTAAATTTTATAGAAATTTAACATGGTTTGAGAACAGATATTCAACTGGAATTGAATTGATGGTTAAAATGATGGTTTTGATTTTAATTAACGTTCCTTTTTTTTGTTTGGTTGTTGTCTCTAGTCGACAGGTTACGTAATAGAATAGAATTGAACAGTTTGTACTAGCCGTTCATTCTTTACCATTGGTAGGCATGCTGGGCTTCAAAAAAAAGGAAAAGAAAAATGCGAGTCTAATTTGAATTTTGCGAGTGGAAAAAAAAGCCACTTGCTAAAATTTGCCAGTGGATAAAAAAATGAAATTCCAACCCTGATAAAGCATTTTCTTTGGTTGTTTAAAAACTGGATTGTTTGGTAAAGGGTAATAAAAAATTTTCATATTTTTCCCTATTTTTTTTTTTAACTTTTGAGCCAGAGAAATTGTTTGCCACATTATTGTCAGGACATTTCACCTATTTTTTTTAGTTCAAAATTAGTCAATTATGAGAAAAAATTTTCATTGCCTTCTGGAAATAATTTTGAGCGGCTGATTAAGAAAACATCCTTTTGAAATGTCAATAAAGGGTTAGATAAAAGGATATATTTGAAAACAGTGTGGCAAAAGAAGAAATTGTTAATTATTAACAATTTTTCTTTTGCCACACTGTTTTCAAAAGAGGTCTACTGCAATGGGATAGTGTGGTCTGCAAGAGGGAATGAGTTAAGGGTGGTAAGGAAAGGTCATGAACAGTAGATATTAAAAGATTGAATTACAGTTTGTGAATGGAAGGTTGAAAATTGGGGATTTACTCTGTCCTTTCATCTGGGACCTTTTAGTTCTTCTAGTTTGGAGAATTAGGGTACAATGAACATAATTATTATTTTAAAAGAAATTAATTTGTGAGATGAAAAGATATTTAGGTTTTTTTTTTCTTTTAAAAAGTCTGAAACTGTCATTAAAAGTTTAGCCTTTGCCAATGCCCCTCTTGGATATAGCATGTTTACTCTTGGATAAAGGTTTAAAATTCAGGAGAAGGCTGAAAGATATATGAAGAAGTTTGAAGTGACATTTTGTTCAAATATTTATCATTCTTAATGTCAAATTTACAGGTAGTGTAAGAGGAAACTTTAGAGCAGATGAAAGAAACTGTACATTACTACATTGGAAAACTCAGTCAAAACTGGACACTCTATTTTGGGGTTGATGAAAATGAATATTTAACCTTTAGGCTGCTAAGCGAGTCTCTAAGGCTTTTTGCGGACAGTGTCGATCAAGATCAGACTGCACAGAAAATGCATTCTGATTTTGCATCTACACTGTCCGAAGAGGAGATATCTTTCCCCCAAAAAAATACCTTTGAAATAGCAAAATCTAGGTTTTTATTATCGGCCTGAAAGTTTCATTTCACTTATTTAGCAGGATAAGCATAAAACTTTTTTTCCCCAATCACACAGGCTCAATCAACTTTAACTCTTAACCAAACAACAAAATTGTAGACTGGCCCAAATTGAAAGCATTTGCAGACGACAAAATAAATATGACTCAAAAACTGAAAATTGTTTTGGAAGGGTAGAAAACATTGTAGGAAAAGGAGAAAATGCTGGTTACCAGCATTTTCTCCTTTTCCTACAATGTTTTCAAAAGGCTTCTTTCTCAGGGTCGTTAAAAGTCGGGATTGTGTGGTAAAGAGTTAACTCTTAACCAACTGACTATGCCCAAGACTTATCCAAGTTCAAAGCATCTGCAGAAAGTAAATTAAATCTAGCTCAAATGATAATAATTCTTCTTTGTATGGGTAGAAAGTATTATGGGAAATCAGCATTTTCTCCTTTTCCCACAACGTCTTGTACAGTACTCTTTCAAAGACAAACACAATCATTTCAAGCAATTCAATTAGTCATTTGCAAATGCTTTTGATTTGGACAAGTAGAATTGTTTGTGGTCTGGTAAGGAGTTAAAGACTATGGGGAAGAAGGCATTTGCTGTAACTGTTCACCAACCGACAAAATTAAAGATGCACCCTTACAGCCAGAGAGTAAACAAACACTGTTAAAACTTTACAATGTGAAGAATCTAGATAGCCATGTAAACATAGATAAAAAATCGATATAAGGTATATGGGATAAAGAGACGCCAGGGATTTGTGTTCGATTTAAATCGGAAACTGTGGTTGTTATGTCTATTGCTAGCCGCAACAGAATGAAATGCATTTTCTATCCGTCGTAATCTGTGCAACCTTGCAACCAACAATGGCAACATGTGGCATGAAGGTACAAGAATGATCATAATTTCATAAAATAAAGATAAAATTGGTTACAAAACTGGATGTAAACGAGTAAAGATGGACCTTTAAAGACTTGTCCAAATTGAAAGCATCTTCAGAAGGCAAATCAAGGCAGGCTCAAATGATAATGATTCCACTTTGAATGGGTAGAAAACATTGTAGAAAATTTAGGTTACCAGCTTTTTTTGTTTTTCCAACAATGTTTTCTACCCTTTCAAAGAAAAATTCCATTAGTAGACACTTTTAACTCCTAACCAAACGACAAAATTTTGGAGTTGGCTAAATTGAAAGCAATTGTCGACGACAAATGTCTCTAAAATGCCAATTTCTGTCTTTGGTAGGGTAGAAAGCATTGTGGGAAAAGGAGAAAATGCTGGTCACCAGCATTTTCTCCTTTTCCCACAATGTTCATAAAAGCTTTCTTCCTCAAGATTGTTAAAAGTTGGGATTGTAGCGTAAAGCGTTAACCTGTATTTAGACTGAAAAGGCTTTGGGATTAGACATGTCTGAAATTTTATAATTTGGTAAAAAATTATAATGAGTATTACAGCAAATTACTCCGATCAAATATCAGAAAAGACTAAATATCATACAGACAAAATTTTTATGGGAGTTTGATCTCACAACCTGTTAATTGAAATTCCACGACACAATAATCATCGGAGCTTACAAAAACAGTAACTTGAGGCAATTATGGTAAGCGGGATTTGTGAGAAAATCTGGTAATAAGACAACTTTGATTTGTTTGCGAAAGAAGATTTCACAAATTGGGCCAGTTTTAAAATATTTCTGTAATTACTTCTGTGATCGTGACCACCTATGGTTAAATCTTTGCCCTACAATCCAGGGTTTTAACGACCCTAGGAGGAGAGATTTGCAAACATTGTGATAAAGGGAGAAAGGGATGGTTACCGGCATTTGCTTCTTTTCCCACAGTGTTTTTCTGAGACAAACTTCATCATTTGAGTCATATTCAACTCTTTACCAAACGACAAAATTTTGGACTATTACAAATCCAAAGCATTTGCAGACAACAGATTAAATGTGGCTCAAATTGATTAATTTGCCTTTTGAAGACTAGAAAACATTGTGGGAAGAGTAGAAAATGCTGGTTACCAGCATTTTCTACTTTTCCCACAATGCTATTAAAGGTATATTTTGCAGGGTCGTTTAAAACTCTGGGCCCAGTTTCATGAAAAAACTTAAGTCTCTTATTTTACTCAAGTCAGCAAACAGACCCATTTTCCAACTTAAATTGACTTCGTTATTTCAGACGCATTTCACTAACATTATCAGACTTTAGAAACATTTTCAAATCCTAGTTGACACAATGTTTCAGACTCAGCTCAGCTATATGATGGACTTAAGTCATTTTAACAGACTTAAGTCCATTATTTTGCTCAGTTGACTGTGAAATTTTGTGTCAACTTGGGATTTGCAAATGTTTCTTAAGTCTGTTAATATTATTAAAAAAAGTTTCAAGTAACAAACTCAACTTACGTCGCAAATGGGGTCCGTCAGCAGACTTGAGCAAAATAAGAGACTTAAGTTTTTTCGTGAAACCGGGTCCTGGATTGCATAGTAAAGGGTTTATGTGTCATCTGTGGATGCTTTCCATATTGACCTGTCATAAATTCTGTTGTTTGGTAAGAGTTATGGAATGGCTGTAGAAAACACTGTGGGAAAAAGAGAAAATGCTGGTAACTGTTTGCCACGTGATCTAGTGTTTTAGTAACCTTGTAGAAGAAGGCTTGTGAAAACTGTTTTGAAAAAGGTGGAAATGCTGGTAACCAGCATTTTCTCATTTATCAACAATGTTTTCTCTCCTTTCGAAGATTAATGCTAACATTTAAGCTAGATTGAATTTGTGGTCTGCAATTGTTGTCACATTAGACAAGTTTTTATGTCTGGTAAAGAGTTAAAAGGCTTTGGTAGCTTTGGCCTTTTAAAAACGTTGTTGTTAAAAGAAAAATCACCCTTTTAGAATCTATTCATAATAGCAGTCCCAAAGTTTAATGACTCTGAAGAATACAACTTTAAGAAACACTGTGTGGAAAGGAAAAAATGCTGGGTAACCAGCTTTTTTCTCCTTTTCCGGCAATGATTTGTATTCTTTCTAAAGCAAATAATGTCCTTTAAGCCACATTTGTCGTCTGCAAATGCTTTCTGTTTGTACTAGTCCAAAATTTGGTCAACTGGTAAAGAGTTACAGAATATCTGATTACTGAACCTCCCTCACAGGATTGGGTACTTGAGAACACATAATTGTTAACCCTTTTCTGGCTTGAAAAAAATTTGAACACGAAAGTTTTGAGGGCAGTATGTCTTGGTTTGCCACCAATAGTCTCTCCATCATCTGTTTGTGTCCATGTGAATTTGTCTGGAAGCATATTGTAATGATGAAATAAAAGAAGCTAACGTCATGAGCAATGGATGTGTTTTTCATGTAGTACTTGGAATGAAATCCATGCAGGAGGTTCATAAAACAGTGAAATTATGATAAATATTTGATTACTAGCTTTTCTGCAAGTCAGCAAGGAGGTTGAATGTGTCTGATATTCACAGATTTTACCTGTTTGACATAATTATTTTAACTTCCATGTATTTCAGGACTAGTAACATAACTAAATAATTTGAATCCACATTTCTTATTCAAAATTCTTCTCTTTGAATTTTCTACAATCTGCTAAAAATAACAGGGAAAAGTGTCAACATATTTTTATCTCCAGGTACTTAAAAATCCACCATGTTATTCTTTTCACTTGGGAGTGCTGTGCCCTTGGTTATGTCATCTGACCTTGTAACCCTTTACTTTAATTCACAGTGTATTAACAATTCCACAGTGGATAAATCAAAAGAGAAAAGTATATAAAAGAATGAGAATGCCCAGTCTTTGAGATAAGCAAGAAATATAACAGATAAATCTTTCACACATCGGAATTTTCTCTATTTGTCATACTGTTTGCAAAGTTAGGTTTTCGATAGAATGACATATCAGAGTTCCTGTATATAACTAGAAAGGGCTTACCTAAATACAGTAAATAATTGAAAGAATATTTATCCTAAATAGATTGAAGATTGAATGTAGGCCCTTTCATCCTCTAAGCTTAAGCCCTGTAATTACTAGGGATTGAAATGATCCTAACACCTTTTACCCTCATGTCCAAGCATTTTTAACTACCAGATGACAAAATTCCACATCTGTCCAAATTGAAAGCATTTGCAGACAACATGATTATTCAATGCAACTCAAATGATGGGATTTGTCTCTGAAAGGGCAGAAAACATTATGGGGAAAGGAGAAAATGCTGGTAACCAGTATTTTCTCCTTTTCCCATAATGTTTTCAAATGTCTTCTCTCACAGAATCATTAAAATTTAGGATTGTGTGGTAAAGGGTGAAAGCAACTATGCAGCAGACTACATGAGAAATGTTACAAAATTTATTTTTTAATTTGTGCATATTGTTTGCATAATACGCTGAAGTTTTGCACATTTGAATGCCGAAACAGTTGTTTTTGCAAAGAGTGTGATAAAGATATCATAAGGTGGCATATAATATGCCGTCTTATTTTTGTACCAAAAATGTACGGTGTTCTTTGAGAAACTCAAGACAAACAAACAGTTTAGGCTTTTACTGAACAATCCCATTTTTTAATGACCAAGAGTTACAGAACCCTTGATACAATTGTGAAATAATGTTGAAAACAATGTAAACATGATACAAACAAGCAATTATTTATTTATTTTTACTTATTGTCATTATTTTTTATTTTCAACCCCTTTCTGAACAATCCTGTGTTTTTACAATGCTCTTGTGTTAGCTTGTTTTTCGGAGGGGGGAGGGGTAAACCAGACCTACTGGTATTGTCATTCATGAAACATCTTTCTTGGACCAGATAGGGAAAAGAAGTGCTGTAAGCATGATTTTGCACTGTATTAAGTACCCAGTTTCTTTATACATGTATAGCAGTGGTGAGGCCAGGTTATAGATCTTGTTCAAGATGCAAAGATATTGTTCAAAGTGCATTGTTCTTGTTCAAGGTGCAAAGGTCTTGTTCAAGATGCAAAGATCTTGTTCAAGTTGAAATATCTTGATAAGGTACAAAGATCTTGTTAAAGATGCAGTGATCTAGTTCAAGGTGCAGTGATCTAGTTTAAGGTGCAAACATCTTGTTCATAATGCAGATACCTTGTTCATTGTGCAGCAATTTTGTTCAAGGTGCAAAGATACTGTCCCAGGTGCAATGATCTTTTTCAAGGTGCAAAGATCTTGTTCAAGGTACATAGAGCTTGTTCAGTGTGCATTGATCTTGTTCAGTGTACAAAGATCTTGTTCAAAGTGCAAAGATCCTCTTCAAGGTACAAAGATCTTATGCAAAGATTTTGTTCAAGGCAAAAAGATCTTGTGGATATGATGCAGAGCCATTTGAATTTCACTGTGTTTTTAACCAGCTTTATCTCATTTTCCAACAACATTTTTTACCATTTCAAAGACAAATACATGTACCAGTATTTGAGCCACATTGAACATGCCCCCTGTAAATGTCTTTAATTTGGACAAGTCTACATTATTGTCGTCTGGTAGAGAGTTAATTCTTTATATCTGAAAGGGCAGATTTTTAAACATAGTGGGAAAATGAGGAAATGCCATTTATCAGGGTCCGTATTCACCAACCATTCTTAAGAACTTTCTAATCTTTTATACTCCCAGGTTTTCTAAATTTGAACAAAACACAACTTCTGATTGGCTAAACCAAAATGGTCCAGCCAATCAGATGTTGTGTTACTTTTAAGTTTACAAAAATCTGGAGAATAAGACAAAGAATGTTCTTAAGAATGGTTGGTGAATACGGATCCAGGATTTTATCTTATGACCACAATGTTTTCAAAATCCCTGGCTTCTCAGGGGTTCTTAAAATGCAGGATTGTTTGGTAAAGGTCCGATAAGTAGTAGATAGGGTGTGTTCTACAGTTTAGATAAATATTGATACAATAATTAAAGTAAACATATTTTAGAAAAAAAAATCATGAGAAAAAATACACTACTGTTATTTTATTTGAGGGAAGAGAAAGTTCAAGGTCATTTAGAACAGATCATTTTGACAAAAATGTGCTCTGTTTAACCCTTAACCTTCTAAATAAATGAAATTAAAATTTCGTAACCGGACAGCATAGATCCAAGATCAGACTGCATGTTCTGTGCAGTCTGATCTTAATTTACTCTGTCCGCAAAAGTCCATAAGTCGCCCTTTGCAGCCTAAGAATAAATGACCATGGGGAAGAATGCTTTTGAAAACGTCATTGATAACATAGAAAATGCTAGTCGGCAGTATCAAAGAAAAAGCCTTTTTTGAGCCCAATTTCATGTAAAATTTTGTTTACAATGCTTCAATTTTTGAACGGCTGAAAATTTGACATGTGGTGTATTGACTTGTTAATCCAATTTGGGTCCTACATGGTTCAGTTGTAAAGTGTAGGACCCCTGACCTGGAGGCCCAGGGTTCGAGCCTCACTGGGTTCACTTCGTTTTTCGTGGGAGTGTCCTTGGACAAGACACTTCAAAGCCAATGTTTACTACCCTTTGGAAGACAAATTTATGTTTTAAGTAACATTTAGTACAACATCTGCAAATCCTTTCTTTTTGGACAAGTTTTAAATGTTATCATTTGGTATAAAGGTATGGAGCATATTCACATTATCATCTACAAATGCTTTTAGTCTGGACATTAGTCTAAATACTTTTGTCTTGTAGAGATTTCACTCTTCAAGGAAAAAAAAAAAAGGAAAATACCAAAAGTAAAGAAGGAAAGGAAAAATACTGAATTTGCATAATTTTTCATATTGCTGCTCATAACTTCCATTTCTCATGACTTCCACAAGAAATTTGCAGAAGTATTTTTGTTGTCTTAAGGCAAATTGTGGTTTTTTTTTTTCATATATCAGTTATAATAGCTCTTCTTTTTTTCTGTAAGATTGAAAAAGTACAGTTGCAAAATTAAAAAAGCAATTGAGATTACATGGTTCTTCAAAATTAAAATCTTTAGTTCACAAAAAAACTCTCAAACTTTGTTTTTCTCTATACCACACAATCCTATTGTGGGTTTTTTTTTTCGTATATCAATTTTAATAACTTTTTTTTTTCTGAAAGATAAAAAAACACAACTGCAAAAATAAAAAGCAATTAAGATTACATGCTTCTTCAAAATTAAAATCTTTAGTTCATAAAAAAATCCGCAAACTTTGTTTCTTTAACTCTGTACCACATAATGCCGAGTTTTAATGACTCTAAGGAAGAAAGAAGCCTTTTGAAAAGGAGAATGCTGGTAGCCCACAATATTTTTTACCCTATCAAAGACAAATTCCTTCATTTGAACTACACTTAACCCTTTCCCAAATGACAAAATTTTGGACACGATCAAATTGAAAGCATTTGCAGACGACAAATTAAACATTTCTAAAATGACAATTTCTCCCTTTGATACAGCAGAAAACACTGTGAGAAAAGGAGAAAATGCTGGTTACCAGCATTTTCTCCTCTTCCCACAGTGTTTTTCAAAGCCTTCTTCTTAAGGGTCGTTAAAGGTCGGGATCGTGTGGTAAAGAGTTAAGTTGTGGTCTGCAAATGCTTTCAATTTGGACTTGTCTAAAGTTTTGTCATTTGGTAGAGAGTCCAAGATTAATATAAAGAGATTTATAAATCAGAATATTGTAATTGAAAGCATTTAGAAGTGACGACAAGAATAAGTTTTCTTCACTAGGACAACATTACTGATTTAATTTAAAAAAGTAAGATTTTCAACACAAATTAAGTCACGGAAGAATGTTTGGCACATCAAATTGCCTTGGGAAAATTCTATAAATCAGTTCAACTGTATCGAAACAAATTGACATATTTTCATCAAACAAATAAGGTTAAAATTGGCTTAGTTTATCATGTGAAAAAAAAAAGATTTAAATGTCCCTTATACAAACACTGGAAATTGGAAATTGAAGATTTCATTCATCAATTTCAAATAAAATCTATTGAAAGCCTAAAGGCTATATCCGTCTACCAAACGAGAGAACTTCAGACTTCTCCAAATTCAAAGTATTTGCAGATGATAAATTGAATAATAGTGCAAATGTGGAAAAAAACATTGTGGGAAAAAGAGAAAATGCTGGTCACCAGTTGTGTTGGAAAGGGCTAAACCCACTTCATCCATAAAATTTTAACAAGCCTGCAGAAGACAAATTTTTTAAATTTACGAATGGAGACATCATGTGATAGTTTCCTTCCATTTATTGCTTTTATTCTTTATATATACTGTGGATGAATATTTCTTGCTTTTTGCCTGTTTTTTAGCTCAGCTGTTTTTAAAAAGAAAGCTTTGAGGTAGTGTCATACCCTATCGTCACTTGCATTGTCTTCTGCGTCATTGTTGCTGTCTGAGCGTGATCATGTTGTAATAGCTTTGACATTCTGTAATATATCTGTTATTACTTAAGATATTTATTTCAAACTCGGATTAGTTATTGACTATTAAAAGAGGAATCAATACAACAGGGGCAAGTAACCATCAAAATATTTTTGACTTAGTTATGCCCCTGTTTAGACTTAGAATTTCCACTGAAAATCAAATTATTTCTAAAAGTATCTGCAGATGCGTGTTGGCACCCACATGTTATGCTCTTGTTATTAGTTTACACTCTATACTTAAATTAACCCTTTCCCAAACAATCCCTGGTTTTCACGACCCTGAAAAAGAAGCCTTTTGAAAACATCGTGGGAAAAGGAGAAAATGCTGGTAACCAGCATTTTCTCCTTTTCCCACAATGTTTTCTACCCTCCCAGAACAAATTTCAATTTTTGAGTCACGTTGATTTTGCCGTCTGCAAATGCTTTCAATTTGGACCAGCCTAAAATTTTGTTGTTCGGTAAAGAGTTAAGAAATAAATGTCTTTCTATTGTGGTTTGTCGTTCAGTAAGTCGAGCCCGGGTAGTGCAGTCGGTAGCGTACAGGACTCAAGAACAGGAGGTCTCTGTTTCCATCCCCAGCTGGACCAATTTCTTTCCAAGGATTGATGATAGTCGTTGCAACAGGATTCATTCCTCTCTCACTGCTGATCATTGTTTTGACAATGGTTATGTGGGAAAGCAGTCACTGGCTTTGAATGAATATTGTGCGGAATGACGGGAAAAGAAACTCAAAGAAAGCATGGATAGGTGATATAACTGAAATAATGTTGAAAACAAGGTTAAACACCATAAAATCAATCTTTCGGTGTCGTTCAATAGACTGTGGTTGTGAGTAATGAGGCACAAAAAATAAACCATGAGGGTGATTATTTCAAAGTTTGGTCTCGGCACAACAAAAGTTACCTGAAACAAAAGAAAAAAAAAATCAGATAAACTACGACCTTGTTTATGGAGAGGAAACATTATCCTCTTGTTTTTAAATATTTATGGCATGTAATGCACGCTTATAGGGATATTGAATATTTCTCAAATTTCATTTCATGTGTGTGCTTCTCTGCTGTTACCTGCTTTAATCCTTTACCACATAATCCTGAGTTTTAACGACCCTGTTTAAGAAGGCTTTTGAAAACATGAGGGAAAAGGAGAAAATGCTGGTTACCAGCATTTTCTCCTTTTCCCACAATGTTTTCTTCTTATTTTAAATGCAGGTTTCATCAATTGGGTCACCATTGATTTGTCGTCTGCCAGTGCATTGAATTTGTACAAATCTAGAATTGTAGAGTGTGGTAAAGACTTAACTGTTTGCAAGACAAGAAAAAATTTTAGACTTGTCGCAACTGAAAGTGTGTTCTTTCAACTGAATGTGGGTCAAGTTAACCCTTTACCACACAATCGCAACTTTTAACAACCCCAAGAAAAAAGGCTTTTGAAAACATTGTTGTAAAACGAGAAAATGCTGGTAACCAGCATTGTCTTCTTTTTCCATAATGCTTTCTACTCAATGAAAGGCAAGTTTCATCAACTGAGCCACCTTTGATTTGTCGTCTGCAAATGCTTTGAATTTGGACAAGTTTAAAATTCTGCAGTGTGGTAAAGGGTTACTGTTAACCCTTTGCAAGATAGCAAAATTTTAGACTTGTCCAAACTGAAAGCATGAGCAGAGGCTAGATTCATTAGATTGAATGCTATCTTTCTTTCAGAGCACGGCCTGGTCACTCAGTTGTTAGGGTATATGACTCGCGTCCTGGCCGTTGAGACTTTGATACCCGGTTGAGGGAAACTTTCTTCCAGTGCAATTTTTTGCCTCTCGCTATTGATGGATGTGAGAAAAGAAGTCAGTGGCTTTGAAAGAAAGATGTTTCAGTACTGGTTTCAGAAAGCTAGGAAAAACATGTGTATGTGCTCTGACCGCCATGATATATCATAAGCTGTTTAAGAGGTTTTAAACTCCAATACAAACACACGAACTTTCTTTCAGAAAGGTGGAATGCCTTGTGGGAAACGTAGAAACTGGTTACCAGCATTTCTATTTTTCCCACAATGTTTAAAAAAAAAATCTTTCAATGGGTCATTAGAGCTTTGGATTGTGTCGTAAAGGCTTAATTTGTCTTTTGAAAATGCTTTCATTTCACAAGTCCAAAATTTTGTAGTATTGTAAAGAGGTAAATTGATTATCCATTGTTTACAAGGAAGTTTTCAATATCTCTACAATACTTTTGTACCAGATGATGATGAACAGATGACAAAATTTGTCAAAAGTTTTTTGAGTGTGACTCAGGCTGCACACACTCAACATAAGTCCAAAGAACAGTGACAGTTGACAGTCTTGCTCTGTATAATATTTTTTTTAAATTTTAGAACAGAAATTGATTTACATTTAAATTAGACAGCAGCAGACATTTTAATGGTTATGAATAAAACATTGTCATCAGTCATTCTGTCTGATTTTGAAATGTCAAGGTCACTTGGATAAAAATGTCATGGAGGGCTTTTCAAGTATCGTGGTGAAAACAAGTGGGTCTGTATTCAGTCAAACCAGTCTTAAGAACATTCCTGGTCTTATTCTTCAGAATTTTCCAAATTTGAAAGTAACACAATTTCTGATTGGCTAAACCAATTCTGATTGGTTAAACCATTTGGTTTAGCCAATCAGAAGTTATGTTACTTTCATATTTAGAAAATCTTAGAGAGTAAGACTAAAACATTCTTGTGAAGGGCTGGTGAAAACACCTGGTAATTTATTGAGTGTTTTTAAGCAATGACTCAAGGGAGGCCCTCAATGGCTCAGTGGTTAAGGAGTTGGATTTGTAATCCAGAACACCTGGTTTGATTCCCATGTATTGCGCTGTTTATTCTGGAGTGTCCATGGGCCAGGTATTGCAGACCCACAGCCTTATCCTGAACAAATGCAGAAAAGCCATGAATAAGAGTGCTGTTGCCATGGTGAAAGTAGTGTAAACCCTCCATTTAACTGTTTATCTGACAACAAACCTGAAGACTTACCTCAATTGATGGCAGTTGCATACAACATAGTAAGTCATATTCTAGGTTATTGGAATCTTTGAATTGGGCAAAAAACATTAGTTACCAGCATTTTCTTCTTCTTGATTCTCCAAAACTTCAGAGATCAGGGGGTCACTGGTTCAGTCTGAAGCTGGACAAATTTCTTTCGGAAGAGTGATGATAGTCATTGTGACAGGATTCATCCCTCTCTCACTGCTGACCATTGTTTTGATGATGGTTATGTGGGAGAGCAGCCAGTGCCTTGGAAAGATTATTGTGTGGAGTACTGGTAAAAGAAACTCCAGGAAAGCATGGATAAGTGCACTGGCCGCTGCAGTATATCTGAAATAATATTTAAAACAGCATTCAGGACATACAATTAATTATTTAATCAATGTCCAAAATAATGTTTTCAATAGCCTTCTCCATCAGGATTGTTAAAACTTGGGATTGTATGGTAAAGGGTTAAGAAAGCCATCAGAACAATAGCAGTGGAATAGCTTTTTTCCAGCCATACCTACTACATATTGTAGCTCTCTCTGAACAGTACAGATAGGTTTCCAGGAAATGTTTCCAGGTAGAATTCGGTGAGGTAGATAAAAAGGAAATCATTTGTTTTTATCAGTTATTGTGTTCACACTTCCAGTAATAGGTGTTCAGATTTTCTGTAAATTTTATCACTGTAAGACTACATTATGTAAGTTTTGCATCAGCATTTTTCTCATGAGTTATTTTTAGCATCGTTAATCAGTCTTCTATGCATATGTGACCTTGAAAAAGAAATATCAAAATTCTGTTGAATATAAAGAAGCTTCCCATGGTTCATGAACTTAGATTCACCTGTAACTTATAAATAAGTACAGATAATTTATTGTTAAGAAATGTATCTTAATAAGAACCCTTCTAATGGGCATAATTATGGTTCCAATTTTGGTAAATAAAACTCTAAAGAAAACTGTTGTTCCTAATGAGTTGTAAATATCATGAGTGCATTCTCTATTACCATTTATTCAAATGTATTTACCCTCTTCCAAACAATCCTGTGTTTTAACATCATTTGAGCCGTGTTTGGTTCGTCATCTGCAATTTCTTCAGAGATTGTGTTACTTTCAAATTTAGAAAATTCTTGAAAGTAAGACTAAGAATCTTTTTATGACTGTCGGTTAATCCTCTACCACAGGAGAAAAATGAAGGCTTGTCCAATTTGAAACCATTTGCAGATGTCATTATAAGTGTGACTCAAACCAGGAAATTTGCCTATGATAGGGTAGAAAACGTGGGAAAAGGAGAAAATGCTGGTTACCAGCATTTTCTCCTTTTCCCACAATATTTTAAAAAGGCTTTTTCTTTGGGGTCTATAAGTCGGCATTGTATAGTAAAATGTTAATATGGACCCAGTGCTAAATTGTTTGCCAAAGCAACCGTAGTTGTGCTTGATGCTGTAAGGGTTATTGCTTTATAAACCAAGAAGATAATTGCTTTTTTTTTATTATCTTAATGGGAATAACTCTCTCCAAATTTATTTATGATAATAAAAAAAAAAATCCTCACTTAACTCATTACCAAACTACAAAATTTTGGACATGTCCAAATTCAAAGCACTTTGCAGACGACAAATTAAAGTTGGCTCAGGTGACGAAAGTAGTCCTTGATAGGGTAGAAAACATTGTGGGAAAGAAGAATAATTATGCTGCTTACCAGCATTTTTTCCTTTTCAAAGAATGTTTTCAAAAGCCTTCTTCCTCGGGGTTGTTAAAAGTTGTGATTGTTTGGTAATTATGGGCTAACCCTGTACCAAATCAATGGCTGTTTTTATGGCCCTACAGTGCATGATGGCTGTTAGAAACACTGTGCCACCGTTAAATGTTTGTCTTTGAAATGCTTTCAATTTAGACATGTCTGATATTTTCTAATCTGGCATCAAGTTTAATAAATTACCTGTCTGAACCTTACTTCTTGCCAAACAACAAAATTTTCGACTTTTCCAAATTGAAAGCATTTGCAGACGAAAAAATATTGAAAATTGGAATTTGTTTTTGGACAGGTAGAAAACATTATGGTAAAAGGAGGAAAAGCTTTTTCTCCTTTTACCACAATCGTTTCAAACAGTTTCTTTCACAAAGTCGTTAAAAGTTGAGATTGTATGGTAAAGAGTTAAGATACAGAAATAGCAGTTTCAAAGCTGTTTTTGTCAAAAAAATCTTGCAATCAAGCGGACAGAGTAGATTGTAATTTGTATTCTAAGTGCAGTCTGATCTTGATTGATACTGTCCTCATAAGCAACGAAATCCGTGCCTCGCACTATATGGATACAGTGTCATAATTCCATCTATTGTTATTGATCAGTGATGGTCTGTTAATTGTTTGTCTGTGGAATTAATTCTTCACTAGACGATAAAATTTTAGACTTCTCCAAATTCAAAACATTGGCAGACAACAATTTGCATTGTGGTTTAAATTCTGGAATCAGTCTATGAAAGAGTAGAAAACGATGTTGGTAAAAAAGAAAATGCTGGTTACCAGCATTTTCTCTTTTTCCACAAGATTTTCACAGGCTTTTTTTGTCAGAGTTGTTAAAACTGGTCATTCTTAACCCTTTACCTGATATGCCAATTTGAGGCTCTTCCATTTCAGCAGCAAATAAAGATATGATGTCAAAAATATGGACAAATGAGGATACAAATATCTGATTGAGTGGAAAACATTGTGGGAAAAGGAGAAATTGCTCGTTATGAGCAATTTCTCCTTTTCCCACAATGTTTTCAAAAGCTGTCTGTTGTTGATACGTCAAAATGAGTATCTATGGAGTAAAGTGTTAATCTGCAGAATTGAAAGGTCACATAGAAGCCATTATGAGAAACCTGGATGTTTGTTTGTTCCTTTCCGGGTTTTTAATGGCTCCTTTGAACATTAAAATAGACTAGACATATATATATTTAACCCTTTACCACAGGATCCTGAGTTTTAAGGACCCTGAGGTAAAAGACATTTTAAAGCATTGTGGGAAAAGCAGAAAATGCTGGACACTCCCTTTGCTCTTATTCCCACCTTGTTTTTGTTCTTTTCAAAGACAAATTTTATCATTTGACCTACAGTATGTTTGTCATTTGGAAACATTTTCAGTTTTTAGAAGCCTAAAATGTTTTAGTGATCCAGATGAAAAGCACTTTGGAAACATTGTAACCAGCATTTTCTCCTGTTCCCACATTGTTTTCCACCCTTTCCAAGTCAATATTCATCCCTTGAATAACATTTAACCTCAAATAACAAACAATGAAATCTAAGACTGGTCCAAATTGAAAGTGGTTACAGACAACAGATTAAATGTTGCACAAATTACAGAATTGTTCTTTGAAAGGGTAGAAAGCATGGTGGGTAAAGGAGAAGTGTTGCTTACAAGCATTTTCTTCTTATACCACATGGTTTTCAAAGGTCATTTTCCTTTGGGCCATAAAAACTCAGGATTATGTAGTAAAGGGTTAATTGGTCATTTGAAAATGCTCCTAATTTGGCCTCTGGTAAGGAGATACATTAGACTTTAGTGTTATTATTGTAATTCTTGTATAATTAATTTCATTATCCGCTTTCTACTTTCAGGTGAGTGTTATTCCTTCATAATGATGTGATGCTGTTGACATACCACTGTATAGTATGCACTGTGTGATTAGACAATGGGTTGAAGGTTTGGTTCTTATACTTTATAAGGATATAACTCTTAGGTCAGACTTGGAGAACTGCTGACCAAATGACAATATTTTTGACTTGCCCATATGGAAAGCCTTTGAAGATGTTAAAGTAGTTGTGGCTTAAACAATATCGTCTGTCTTTATAAAGGTAGAAAACATGGTAGACAAGTGAAAAAATGCTGGTCATTAACATTTTCTTCCTTTTATGCCTCCCATAATATTTTCAAAAGCATTTTGTCTCGGGATCCATAAAGCACAAGATTTTATGGTAAAAAATAACCCTAAACCACACAATCCCAAGTCCTAATAAACCTGATAAAGAAAGCTTTTGAAAACTTCGTGGGAAATGGAGAAAATGCTGGTAACCAGTATTTTCTCCTTTTCCTACAAGGTTTTCTATCCTTTCACTACCAAAAAGTATCAGCCCAGCCACATCAAAATTGTTGTCTGCAAAATCTTTCAATTTGGATGACTTCAAATGTTTGATGTTTGGTGAAGAGTTTACTCTTTACAAAATGACAAAAATTTCAACAAGTCCAAATTGAAAGTATTTGCAGACAACAAATTAAACATGACTCAAACATTGAAAATTTGTTTTAGAAAGGATGGAAAATATTGTGGGAAAAAGAGAAAATGCTGGTTACCAGCATTTTCTCTTTTTCCGCACTATATTTTCAAAAAGCTTCTTTCGCCGGGTCATTAAAAGTCGGAATTGTGTGGTAAAGAGTTAATAAATAATAGGAAGGGAAAGAGATCAAAGACATGTTTCCTTACTAATTGCTCAGAATCCTCTACCTTACTTCCTATCATTAGAAGAACCATTACTTTATCCCTGAGGCTGCTCAGCGTAGCTAATCATTCGTTTGCAGATGGTGTCAGTCGAAAGTCATTATGCCTTTGCAGACAGTGTTAATCAAAAGTCATAATAGCACATTCTCTTCTGCAAACACCATGGTGAGAATGTTAAAAAAAATTCCTGTGAAAAAAAGAAAAATCAAAAATTATAATGTTTGGGTTTTTGCATTGAGCTGAAAATTTCTATCAAACCCTTTACCATGCAGTTTTTAGTTGTGTCGAACCTGATGAAGAAGCTCTTCGAAACATTTAGGGAAAAGGAGAAAAGGCTGTTAACTAGCATTTTTAGCCTACCTGAGCATGAAGTGCTCAAGGTGAGCTTTTGTCACATTTTCAGTCCAAAACTCTTGAAAGTTGGTCAGAATGTTTGTCTTTACGACATCGCGGAAGAGTTCCAAAATGGGTCATATCAGGTCAAAAACTAGGTCACTAGGTCAAATCTTAGAAAAACCTTGTGTACGCTCTAGAGGCCACATTTTCAGTCCACAACTCTTGAAAGTTGGTCAGAATGTTTGTCTTGATGATATCTATAATGGGAAAATGGGCTATGTTTGGCTAAAAAGTAGATCACTGAGAGAAATTCTAGAAAAAGCTTATGTACAAGCTAGAGGCCAAATTTTCAGTCCAATAATTATGAAAGCTTGATAGAATGTTCGTCATAATATCTTGAAAGAGATTAAAAATGGGCCATGTTTGGTCAAAAGACTCAGGTGAGTGACTTCAGGGCCATCATGGCCCTCTTGTCTCTTATTGCCATGTTTTCTACCCTACCAAAGACAGAAATCGTCATTTTGAGCTACATTTCATATGTTTTCTGCACATGCTAATATGATGATACTTACCTTTGAAATGATTGAAAACATTGCTGGTTACCAGCATTTTGTCCTTTTCCAAGAATAATACTTACATTTGCATAAAACGAAGCTGTCATGTAAACCACATCTGGTAGATTTACTTTCAGTTTTGCTAATTCAAATTCAATAAAGATTTATTTTTTATAATAAGCTTTTCATAATTAAAAAACTCAGTGGAAAAAAAAAAAGAAATTAAAAAAGAGCAGCAAAATTGCAAAATAAAGAACTCACAAATTCAAAGTGATTTATAGTGGCAAATACGAGATCTTATTTCTGTGGTAGACCCAAAAAATTGAACATATGATTTTTATGTATAGCCTATTTTGTAGGATTTTTATGGGATGGACATTTTTTTGCATATTATCAATACTGTGCAAGATTTAACCCTATACCAAATAACCACATGTTTTAAAAATTCTAAAGAAAGAAAGTTTTTGAAAAGATATCAAAAAAAGGAGAACAGGTAACAAGCATTTTCTCCATTTTCCACGTTATTTTCTAGCCTTTCAAAGACAAATTGCATCTTTTTTGCCATTTTCAATCTATTGTCTAAAACTGCAATGAAAACTGTCAAGTCAAAAATTTTGTCATCTGGTAAACAGTTATCCTTTTACCAAAAAAATCCCAAGTTTTAAAGACTCTGAGAAAGACTTTAGTAAACACTGTGGGAATTGAAGAAAATGCTGGTTACCAGCATTTTCTTCTTTTCCCACAATGTTTTCTCTTCTATCAAAAACAAATCTAATAATTTGAGTGACATTTACTTTGTCATCTGCAAGTGCTTTCAATTTGGACAAGTCTAAAATTTTGCAGACTGGTAAAGAGTTAACCCTCAGTTGGCTTATAATCCTTTTCCTGTAATTTTGTGATTTGTGAAGATTTTGTTTTATTCCTTTTTGTAAGACACTTTACTTTGTGTGAACATAATTTATTGAGCATTTAGGGTGAATTCAACAAATGAAAACAATATGACAATTGTAGATTTGATGCCCATTTTGTCACAATATTGAACATGTCACAAACATGCTATCACAAATTTGTCCTATATGAGAGGATTTGGCAAGTGGAAAGTGGGTGTGAGTTTTGGCAGGGTGATTGCCAACAGGCTGAATACTTTGTGGGATTATAAATTTTTTTAGGACTCTTCACATAATGGAATAACTTCACATGATTAAAGCTATAGCAGGCAATCCCGACTCTTTTAACAATCGTGATGAAACAAGCTTTTGAAAACCTTGTGCGAAAAGAAGAAAATGCTGGTAACCAACATTTTTTACCTTTCCCACAATGTTCTCTACCTTTTCAAAGACGAATTTCATTATTTAACTCTTTACCACACAATCCCAAATTTTAACGACCCTGAGAAAGAAGCCTTTTGAAAACATTGTGGGAAAAGGAGAAAATGCTGGTAATCAGCATTTTCTCCTTTTCCCACTATGTTTTCTACCCTTCCCCCCAAAAAAAATTCATTTTTTTCAGTCACTTTTATTTTGTCGTCTGCTAATGCTTTCAATTTCAACTAGTCTAAATTTTGTCGTTTGGTAAAGAGTTAAGCTACATTTAAATTGTCGTCTGCAAATGCTTTTAAATTGGGTAAACTCAAAATTTTGTTGTTTGATAAAGAGAGAACTCTGTACCAGATGACAAAGTATTAGAATTGTCCAATTTGAAAGCATTTGCAGACGACAGTTTAAATGTTGCTTGAATGAAATAGTTTGTCTTACCAGCCTTTTCTCCCTTTCCCACTATGTTTTCAAAAGGTCTGCTCTCACAGGGTTGTTGAAACATTTGACTGTTTGGTAAAGGGTAAAATATTTTAAAACCAGACTACAGCATTTTAGAATCATCCAAATTCAAAGCATTGGCAGACGACAAATTTAAATGGGATGTAGTGAGAGGATTTGACTTTGATAGGTCAGAAAACACTGCAGGAAAGGAGCAAATGCTGGTCACCAGCATTTTCTTCTTTTCACACATTGTTTTCAAAAAAAAAATTTTTTTTTTCAGTGGTTAAAACTTGGGATTGTGTAATGGGGTTGAGCTTTGGGCCCCCCACTGACTGCATAATATGCATTGAATAATCCCTTTTTGTAACCCTTTACCATTCCTGTATTTTAATATATCTCTAAGGAAAAAAGGCTTCTTAAAACATTGTGGGAAAAGGAAAAAATTCTGTAATTTTCCCACAATGTTTTCTGTCCTTTAACTCTTTACCATACAATCCCGACTTTTAACGACCCTGAAAAAGAAGCCTTTTGAAAACATTGTTGGAAAAGGAGAAAATGCTGGTAACCAGCATTTTCTCCTTTTCCCACAATGTTTTCTACCCTTCCCGAAACAAATTTCAATTTTTGAGCCACTTTTATTTTGTCGTCTGCTAATGCTTTCAATTTGGACAAGTCTAAAATTTTGTCGTTTGGTAAAGAGTTAAAATCTTAATCCCTTCTTACAAGTCACATTTAAAAATTGTCTTGTGCAAAATTTTTGATGCTTTTCAATTTCTGTAAGTCTCAAGATTTTAATTGCTGTCTGGTAAAGAGTTAAAAGATGAAATCTCAAGATGAAATTTGCAAAGTAACTTGGGTTTTATTTCTAGACTAAAAATGTCTGCTTGGTTCATTCAGGACTCTGAAGGTTACTTTTTTAGCTTGGCTATTTTCGAAGAAAACATCGAAATGTTGTAGTCCCTGTCATTGTCTGTGTCTGTGTTGTTGTTGTCTTGCAAAACTTTGACATTTTATAATATCTCTCTTAATACTGAAGATATTTTCTTCAGACTAGTTCTTAAATATCAAAAGTGGGACCCATACAGCAGGAGCAGATATCTATCAAGTATTTTGTCACAGTAATACCTCTTTTTCGACTAAAAAAATTCATTAAAAGCAACTGCATCCGATTATGGACACTAACATGCAGTGCTCTTGTTTTAATTTATTTGTAAAGTTAGATAGATAATTATGATTTTTTTTTTGTACAAAAATATGATCAAGATCCTATAAGATGAGCAGGACTAGAGTTTTTTTGTTTCTGTTTTTGTCTTTCATAATATTTCAACAAAAGTAGGCATACTGTTTCAAGTAAAGGTTGGTCTTTGAAGAAAAATCAATTTGAAGAGAAAGAACAGAACAGCTTGAATGTCATGCCAGACTTCTGCAGATGTGTTCCCAACGGATTTTAACCTGTTATGACACAATTTCGAGTTTTAACGACCCTGAAAGAAAAGGCTTTTGAAAACATTGTGGGAAAATGCTGGTAAGCAGCATTTTCTCTTTTTCCTCCAATGTTTTCCACCCTGTGAGTGGATAAGTTAATATGTTTATAAAAATTTGATTTGTCGTCTGCAAAATGCTTTTAATTTGGACAAGGCTTAAATTTTGTTGTTTGGTAAAGAGTAAATCCAAGCGTCTATTTGCAATTTTTTTAACAAATTGAATTAGATATTATTTGGAAAATACAGTCAAATCTGTGTTAGCGGTCATACCTGAACAGCGGCCGATCTATCGACAACGGCCACTCGAATTCCCCCCGTGCAATTTCCTTCTTTAATTGCACTGTGTATAGCGTGATATTGTGAAATGCAGCCAGCGGTCACATTAATTGGTCGGGATCAACAGTATATCACACCTAAACAAAGGTCAGCTGACACAACACACGACCTAATTTGTCGGGATACGGAAAATCGACAATTAACACTATACTGTAGTTATTGACGAAGTCGACTACACAATGTAAAACATGCAAACAGACAATTACAGATTATACAACCCCTAATTATGGGTAAATGACTGACAATTGTTGTTTATTTTCATGTTTGATCTTTAAAGGATGAATGGCAATAAAAGTTTATCAGTATTTTTGCAGATGGGTAATTTGTTGTAATAATATGAAATTGAACATCACGTCAATCGAAGTTGTTTACACATTTAACTAAACTGCGAACTCGGTGATTTAAAAAATGGGTGGAAATTTTCTATTGCATTCAATTCTTGCTATCATGTCGCTCTCGAAACGTATATTCCTCTCTCTAGAGGACCGTGTGAAAGTTGTTCAAATGCTTGAATCTGGACGTTCTTCACGGATTATTGCTACTGAGTTTGGTGTAGGCTGCACACTACTCCCGATTCGGGGTCTAGCTCCAATGTTATTTTTGTGATTGTTTCTCCAGAGAAACAATCACAAAAATAACATCGGAGCTAGACCCCGAATCGGGAGTAGCCGCACACAAATTCAGAGCGTTGCAAAACGCAAACGAGAAATTCTCGAGGAGTACGAAAGTGGTGACCCTTGTTCTAAACGAATCAAAAGGAATGTCTCTTATGAAAACATTGACGCTCTGTGCTATAAATGGTTTCTGGATGCCACATCTCGGCAAATTAATGTGTCTGGTCCTCTAATCAAAGAGAAAGCTCTCAAATTCGCTGCAGACTTAAATGACTCAGATTTCAAGGCATCACATGGTTGGTACCCACTGTTTGTATGAATGATGCCATGGATTATTTAAGTAAACTGAGAGAATTTGCTCTGCAGATTGGAAATGAGTCAATGTTCAAATGTGTCAATGACTTTGATGAGCTTTTGATAGATATGAGGGTTGCAAAAACCTCCAAGCAGACAACAATTGATAATTTTTTCCAAAAAAGACAGTAACAGAGTGCATGTTTCTTTGCAGAACAAATCATTGTGTTTCTGTATTTTTTTTAACAAAAGCTGCAATGTTTTGATTAAGCAACATTTAATCTTTTAAAGTTTTTACATGCTTTCTTGCAAACCATGCTTTCTTGCAAACACTTTAGATGAACATAGTATAACACATGAAACTTGTGAGCACTATTATTGTTAAATATGATGGAAAAGGAATGAAAAGGAAAATAAATCTTTTAAATAAAATCCTTTTATTCAAGTCTTTTTTTTTGTACATAATGTGAGGCAGAAGTTCATTGTGACATACAAAAGATGATTCAACAAGCTAGAACATCATACAATACTGCAAAGTACCAACTATAGTATGATAATAATGTGCGAGAAATAAGTACTGTGAACAGCAGCCAATCTGTGTACAGCAGCCAATTTGGGCACATCCCTTGACTGGCTGCTGTACACAGATTTGACTGTAGTAATATTGTGTTGTTATTTTAGTTTTGATGAGAGGAAACAAATTGCGAAATAGTTTAACTCTTGACTAGATGACAAAACTTTTGACTCTTTCATATTGAAAACATTTATTATGTGGAGGATATTTACACAAATGATCAGATTTCTTTATTGAAAAGGGAGAAAACACTGTGGAAAAAGGAGAAAATACTGGTGACCAGCATTCTCTCCTTTTTCAACAAAGTTTTCAAAAGCCTTTTTTCTAAAGGGTGGTAAAAAATATGATCCCTTGGTAAAGAACTGTTTTTTTTTTAACCCAGTACCACACAATCCAGATTTTAATGACCCTGAGAAACAAAGCTTTCGAAAACATTGTGGAAAAAGGAGCAAATGTTTGGTAAACAGCATTTTTTTTTACCTTTTTCCCACAATGTTTTCAACTCAAGAACAGGTAAGTTTTATCATTTGAGCCTCCTTTGAATTTGTCATCCAGAAATGGTTTGGATTTGGACAAGTCTAAAGTTTTGTTGTGTGGTAAAGAGTTAAACTAACTTGCATGTCCACAGATAAGGAAAACCCAACTTCCCTTATGGAAGAAATATGCTGTTTCATCACGGCATGGCCTTACAGGTAGACACTCAAAACCTTCAGGTCAGCATTTACCAACCATTCTTAATGTCTTTTCCAGTCTGATTCTAGATTAAAGAAAGTAACACAACTTCTGATTGGCTAAACCATTTGGTTTAGCCAATCAAAAGTTGTGGTGCTTTCAAGTTTAGAAAATTCTTGAGAATAAGAGTAAGAATGCTCTTTAGAGTGGTTAGCGAATAGGGACCAAGCACACAGTTTTTTTTTCAACTTTAAGCTAAACACCATTGAAAACATTGGTAACAAGCAATGTCTGCCTTTGCCAAAATGTGTGCCTGGAAATTGGACATACATTCATGTTGATAATCTGTTTTAACAAGGGCCATTAGCCTGGTAGAGCTGACAGGGCTAGATCCAGGGAATTGCTGGTTTGATTCTCCAGCCCTGCCAATTTCTTTCTGAAGATTGATGATAGTCACTATTGCTCCAGGATTCGTTCCTCTCTCATCGGTGATTATTGTGTCAACAATGTTTCTGTGGGAATTTTTAAAGCAGCCAGATGCTTGGGAAGAACATTATGCCAATTACTGGTGGAAAAAGTCCGTGAAAGCTTTGATAAGACTCGGTTGCACTTGCCACAGCAATAGAACTGTAATAATTTTTTAAACTGTTTTAAACACCATACACAGATACTATTTTACAAGTATTACTTTTTCTATGTTGAATGATTCATATTACCAGTATTTTGTTTTAGAAAGTTTGATATGAATTTCTTTTGATTATGTTGAATTGAAAGTAAAAATTTAATGAACAGAAATGACAATTAAATATGAATTAATGAAGAAATGAATGATGACATAATTAACCCTAAGTTTGCTTTTGAGAAATTTTCAGTCTAGCCTTCTAGATTCAAGACATTTGCAGACGACAAATTGAACATGGTCCAAGTGATGGATTTTATCTTTCAAAGGGAAGAAAACATGGTGGTTACCAGCATTTTCTTCTTTCCCAATTTTTTTTGAGGATAGGGAACCGTAATGGGATTGGTGTAACATCACCTTTCATCGTGAAAAAAACATACAGATTCAGCTCAGACTCGGGTAATCCGTAATCGATAGGCTGATAGATGCTGCTTTTCCGCATCAATTACAGATTACCCGAGTCTTAGCCGAATCCGTACAATTTTAGTGATGAAAGGCGATGTTACATGAATCCCATTAGGGTACCCTATCCTTAAAAGGCTTCTATCTCAGAGTTATTAAAAGAAGGGACTGTTTGGTAGTAAAGTGTTGAAAGATACATCATCATTTTTGATGATGAATGATTGTTTTGAAAGGATGAAAACCAGTTCAGATATACAAATCATCCAAGATTTCAGTCAATTAGCTTGCTACATTGTACTTCAAAGCTTCTCTGAGTCAACTTGTTACTGAGGGCCCGAGCCTGGTAGAGCAGCTGGTTGCGTACAGGACCTGGAAACAGGGGTTAGCTGGTATGAATCAACAGCTGGGCAAACTACTTTTGGAGGATTGATGAGAGTCATTGCTACAGGATTCATTTTTTTGTCACTGCCCTTTTCTTTGGGTTGTTAAAATATGGCCGAGCTGCAGCAACTCAGTCTAGTGCATACAGGACTTGAGAACAGGGGTTGCTGGTTCGGATTCATTTCTCTTTCACCACTGATTATTATTTCCACAATAGTTATGTAGGAAACCAGCAATTGGCTTGGAAAGAAAATTGTGCGGAGTACTGCTAAAAGAAACTCCAGGAGAGCATGGATGTATGCACTGGCCACCGCAGTTTCACTTAAATAATGTTGAAAACAGCGTGAAACATCATACCGTCATGTTAAAACACAAGTTTGTCTGGTAAACAGTCAACCGTTTACAACACAGCAAAGTTTTGAACTCGTCCTTATGGAAGGAATTCGCAGACGGCAATTAAGATATTTTTCGAATTATAGTATTTGACCTTGAATAGGTAGAAAACCTTGTAGGAAAAGGAGAAAATGCTGGCTGCCAGCATTTTCTCCTTTTCCTACAAGGTTTTCAAAAGGCTCTTTCCTAAGGGTTGTTAAAACTTAGGATTGTGTGGTAAAGGGTGAAACAATCAAAGCATTGAACATATTAAGTCTTCAAGAAACTTCAAAAGATGACGGATTTCATAATTTAGGGGTCAGGTCAGCTGAGAAGTAAATTTTAATTCAGGTACAGTAATTTCAAAAGCATGATGTCAACTTTAACTTAAGTATATTCCGCAGGCAGCTTTTAAGTATTGCTGCAAATCTCTAGTAAAAACCATGGTGGTAAAAGGATGAATTCTGTGTCACCAGCTATTTCCTCCCTTGCCACAAAGTTCATATCAATTGATGCATAAATTCATGATGGTATTTTGGTTGTTTCAAAGGATATTTTCAAGCCTGTAAGCTTATGATATTTTCAAGCCTGTAAGCCTAGTATTTTTTCAAGTCTGTAAGCTTAAGATATTTTCAAGCCTGTAAGCCATAGATTTTCAAGCCTGTAAGCCAAGGTTATTTTCAAGCATTTAAGTCAAGGACATTTTCAAGCCTTTAAGTCAAGGACATTTTCAAGCCTGTCAGCCAATGATTTTTAAGCTTGTAAGCCAATGATATTTTCAACCCTGTAAGCTTAGGAAATTTTAAACCCTGTAAGCCAAGGATATTTTCGAGCCTGTAAGGCAAGGGTATTTTCCAGCTTACAAGCCAAGGATATTTTCAACCCTGTAAGCTTTGGATATTTTCAAGCCCGCAAGCTTATGATATTTTCAGTCCTAAAGCCAAGAATATTTTCAAGCCTGTAAGTCAAGGTTATTTTCAAGCCTACAAGTCAAGGTTATTTTCAAGCCTGTAAGTTTTTGATATTTTCAAGACTGTAAGCTTATAATAATTTCAATCCTGTAAGCCAAGGATATTTTCAAGCCTGTAAGCTTAGGATATTTTCAAGCCTGTAAGTAAAGGATATTTTCAAGCCTGTAAGCCAAGGACATTTTTAAGCCTGTAAGCCAAGGACATTTTTAAGCCTGTTAGCCAAGGATATTTTCAAACCTGTGAGTCAAGGATTTTTTTTTTTCAAGCCTGTTAGCCAAGGATATTTTCAAGTCTGTCAGTCAAGGATATTTTCAAGCCTGTAAGCTTAAGATATTTTCAAGCCTGTAAGCTTAGGATAATTTCAAGCCTGTAAACTTAGGATATTTTCAAGCCAGATTTTTGTCTAGAGGTAATTAGTTAACTCTACTAATAATCCCTAGTTTTAACAACCCCAAGGAGAAGGACTTTTTTTTAACTAGCATTTTCTCTATCCCCATAATGTTTTCTACCAGTGCAAACACATATTTCATATTTTGTGCAACATTTTATTTGTCTTCTGCAATTGTTTTCAAGTTGGACTAGTCTAAAATTTTGTCGTTTGGTAAAGAGTTAAATTTGTACCAAATGACAACTAATTTTGAAACGCTCATATTCAAAGTATTTTGAGACCACTCTTTACATGTGGATCAAAGGAATTATTGCTGTCTGTTGAAAGGTTGAAGAATGGTGGAAAAAGGAGAAAATGGAAAAGGAGAAGAGACCTTTAGCAGCATTTTCTCCTTTTTCCCACATTGTTTGCAAAAAGTGTCTGCCTAAGGGCTGTTAAAACATGTAATACCAGTAGTTTTGATAACCAATTACCAAAACATTCCCAAGTTTTGATGACCTTGAGAAAGAAGGCTTTTGTAAATACTATGGAAAAAGGAGAACTTGCTTGTTCCACATTGTTTTCTACCCTTTCAAAAACCAATTTCAATTTTTCAGTCACATTTTGTCTTCTTCAACTGCTTTAAATTTGGACAAGTCTAAGACTTTGTCGTTAAGTAAAGCGTTAATATAGATTTTATCTCGGGTAATTTTGAAATTGATCGCATCGTCTTAAATGGTTCATTATAAAGTCATAACATCAAAAGACGGAAGAAAACATGGTATGGTAAATTGATGTTGAGGTTTAAATGCCTGTTTAACCCCTTGAAAGGGCATTAAATCAGATTTTGATTTGAAGGTTTTTTCATGAAGAGAACCTTAACAAAGACTGCTAATTTTGTTTTGTATGCAAAATGGCTGTAAAATGCAGATAGAAACGCATGTAGAAAACACAATGAATTGCAAGTTTTTTCTATTTTTACAGTAAAATTTTATATTCCATTAGTAGTTGTATTGCTGTTAATACTTTAAATCCCTGTCATACTAGGGCAGCGATCCAATGGCATCCAAGAAAAATGCAGACTGCCAAGGTGCAGGCAGTAAGATCGCGGTTTGGGTTTTTGTCCTGCTTTTTTCCCCATTCTTTTTGTGGGCATAGTTTTATTCTCATGGATTGACTTTTTGAGAGTAGAGCAAAGAAGCAACTAATGAATAAATGTGTATACATAAAGTTCATTGTCATAGGTAGTGCAAACGAATGTCATGAGCAAGCCTTCAACATCATGTGATTGCCTTCAGAACGCCATGAATGCCCAGTGCATGCAATGTGAGTACAGTGAAAGCACAGTGCACACAGTGGAAGCGCAGGGAAAATGCAGAGGATTGCCAAGAAGAACTCCATATAAACAAGAAAATAAGCCACGGGAACTCAGTAGCAATGTCTTGGTCACAGTGAGAACTCAGTGACATATCATGCTCTTTGCAAAAAATGTCCAATTTTTGCCTGCAATCTCATGGTGCTCTGGGAAATTAATGAACGCCATGCCAATGCAGTGGAAATGCCATAGAGTGTGACGGGGTTAACAAGAGATAAATACAAGTTTAATAAAATGAAATATCAGTTGTGCCTGTAGCTCAGTTGGTGGAGTCACCTACTAGGGTTCTGAATGGCAATGGTTTGAGTCCCCCAGAGGCTTTCTTTCTCAGCATTTGTTTTAGCTCCCCACCAAAGGGTAAACAAAACTGAGACTCTCTCTCTCTCTCTCTCTCTCTCTCTCTCTCTCTCTCCCTTCCTCCCCCCCCCCCAATTTTGTGTCAAAATCTGGTTTAAGCCTTTAGTACACAAATTATGGGAAAACACAATGGGAAAAGGAGAAAATGCTGTCCAAGACAACTCCTATCATTTGAGCCACATGTTATTATGTCATCTTCAGAATGCTTTCAATTTGGGCAGGTTAAAAGATGTTTTCTTGTAAAGAGTTGAAGGTATTGATATACCATATTTTATTGCAAGTGATTTTTGTCTTATCTGCCCAAAAATCGATATGAAATATATTTGAGC
This sequence comes from Hippopus hippopus, assembly GCA_946811185.2. NCBI lineage: Eukaryota > Metazoa > Mollusca > Bivalvia > Cardiida > Cardiidae > Hippopus > Hippopus hippopus. The sequence continues at coordinate 7,842,627 of OX328112.1, forward strand.
CGTGCTCTGACAAAAGGGGGCTTAATGCATCTCCGTGATACATGATACCAGGAAAGTCATCACATAATTAAGGATCCATAATAGGAACTTCTTTACACAACCGACTAAATAATGAGGTAGACTGGTCCTTTGACAAACAGAAAATTGACCAATAGCGAAAGGTTTTGGCCCAGGTCAGCCTGCGCGGACTGCGCAGGCTGACCTGGGTCGATACTTTTCGCAGATGCATTAAGCCCCTTTCCACAGAGCATGACTCATTTTTTATTTCTCACAGGTATTATTGATACCTAACCCTTTATCTCATAGCAATATTTTACACTCATCCATATTGTAAGAAGTTACAGAAGACAATTCAAATATTCTTAGAATCCAAGTATTCAATAGATAGAAAACATTTCCCACAATGTTTTCTGAAGCCTTCTCCTAATGGTCGTTAAAACTTGGGATTGTGTTGATAAGGGTTAATGTTACGTCAGATGTTTGGCTGGTTTTGATTGAAGATTGCAGTTGACAAATTAGGCTCGGACTGTCATTGGGATTTATTCAAAGAGTGGAAAAAGGAGAAAATGATAGCTGCCAGCATTTTCTCCTGTTTCAGCAATATTTTCAAAAGCATAAGTTCTTCTTTAGAGTCATGAAAACCCATTATCGAATGGTTAACTCTGCCACACGACAACATTTTAGACCCATCCAAACTCAAAGCATTTGCAGACAACATATGGAAAGTGGCTAAAATCAAGGTATTTGTCTTTGATAGGGTAGAAAACATTGAATATGAGAAAAGGAGAAAATGCTGGTTATCAGCATTTTCTCCTTTTCTCACAATGTTTTCAAAAGCTGTCTTGCTCAGAGCCGTTAAAAGTCAGTGAACGTGCCGTCTGCGATTGCTTTTTATTTGGACATTTTCGAAATTTTGTTGTCTGGTAAAGAATTAACATTGTGGCACTTCATTAGTTTTTTACATTATAGGGGCTGGTACCCTTTTCACATGACTCCATTAACTTTTATTAATAAAAAAAAACCCTTCAAGGTACCACCAAGAGCTATTTTATCATATTTTTCAGGCTATATACCTTTGAGGACTGTATTACATAGGTGGACTGAAATACTATAAATTGTTTAACTCTTTATGCACATGCCAACTTTTAAGGAACCTGGGAAAGAAACCTTTTGAAAACATTGTGGGAAAAGGAGAAAATGCTGGTAACCAGCATTTTCTCCTTTTCCCACAATGTTTTCTACCCTGTCAAGTACTACTTTCATCAATTGAGCCACCTTTAATTTGTCATCTGCAAAAAAGCTTTCAATTTGGACATGTCCAAAATTTTGTCGTTTGGTAAAGAGTTAACTCTTTCCCCACACCAATTGTCCAAATTGAAAGAATTTACAGACGACAAATTTACCGCAGCTCTAAATCTGATTTCTGTCTTAAAAATGGTAGAAAACATTGTTAGAAAAGGAGAAAATGCTTGTTACAAGCATTTTCTTGTTTTGCAACAATGTTTTCAAGAGGATTTTTCCAGGGGGGTCATTAAAACTTGGGACTGAATTACTGTAAATTGTTGGAAAGATTAAACTATCTACGCCCACACCTCCTTTACCCACCTATTTTACCCAGTACCGCCTGCTGACGACCATTTTAGCTCTGCTGTTTAACCCTTTTACCAGACGACAAGTTTACGCCTAATCGAAATTGAAAGCAGTTGCAGACAACAAAATAAATGTGACTGAAAGATTGAAATTTGTTTTGTGAAGGGTAGAAAACATTGTGGGAAAAGGAGAAAATGCTGGTAACCAGCATTTTCTCCTTTTCCCCTCAATGTTTTCATAAGCATTCTTTCTCAGGGTGGTTAAAAGTCGGGATTGTGTGGTAAAGGCTTAACTCTTTACCACACAATCCCAGCTTTTAACCACCCTGAGAAAGAAGCCTTTTGAAAACATTGTGGGAAAAGGAGAAAATGCTGGTAACCAGCATTTTTTCCTTTTCCCACAATGTTTTCTACCCTTCACAAAACAAATTTCATATTTCCAGTCACTTTTATTTTGTAGTCTGCAAGTGCCTTCAATTTGGACCAGTCTAAAATTTTGTCATTTGATAAAGGCTTAAAAGAAAATATCGAGGTGTTGTCATAGCCCTGTGATTGCCTGCATTGTTGTTATTATGCGTAAATTTGGGTGTTTTCAGAGTTCAAAGGGCTCATTGAATGGCTTTTACTCCTTATCTGTATTGATTCAGAACAGACAGCACAGCACATAATGTAATAGGGAGTTCATCATTTACTTTAAAAGAGCAAAATTCTTTAAGACTTTTTGTGTTAGAAAGCATTAGCAGACAGACAACATAATTATGAAATGTTGTAATGATGGTATTTGTCTTTGAAAGATTGAAAACATTGTGGGAAAAGGAGAAAATGATGGTTACCAGCATTTCTCCCTTTTCCACAATGTTTTCAAAGAATGTCCTTCCCAGGCTGGTGAAAAGACAGGAATGTTTTGATAAAGTGTTGAACTGAGTACTCATCAGAAACCATGATGGTTCAAACTGGGCCTAGAATATGAAAGTTTTTGAAGTTTAAGTAACTATTTCAGCGGGGTAGATCTATATTTTTTAAAAAGGATTATCTCATGGGGTCCTTAGATTGAATAATTCCATTTATGGTCATAGACCTTTTTATAATGTCTGACTTAACGTGCATAATTTTATGCTTATCTGTGGTTAAATTGCTCATTGATAAAAATATCTTTTTTTTTCCTTTGGTAAAAATCTACCCTGCTGTTTGCTATAATATGCTTCATGAAATTCATATCATTTTTTATACATAAATTTTTGTTTTAATATGATGTCATGGTGCATGGTGGTCAAGTGTATCGGCAGAATGGGTTATTGTACACATGTATAAAGTTTCACGAAATTCCGTCGAATGGTATTGGAGATATTGTCCCAGACGGACACACGGAAGGACGGACGGACGGACAACGCTAGAACTATATCCCTCCACCTTCGGCGGGGGGATACTAAAAAAAAAGAATTTACGTGCTCTGGGAAAAAGGGTTTAAAACACTTCTGCGATCCTTACACCAAGCAAGTCATCACATAATTTATCGATCTGTTAAATCAATTTTGTCTAAAAGCGGAATGAATCATGACGTAAAATGGTCGTTTGACATGCAGAAAATTTAACAGAAGCAAAAAGCTTTGACCCAGGTCAGCCTGGGTGGACTAAACAGGCTGACGTGTGTATATACTTTTTTTTCAGATGCCTCAAACCTTGTTTTTGCAAAGTATGAATCAGAATTCCTTTTAAATATTTTTACTTTCTATTCACCTGAAATTATGTCATTATTTGGGAATAATTTCTTGCTTTTCATGCTGTGAGAATCATTATTGTAAAATCATTGAGTATGGAATTCCGTGCTATTATGATCCTAAGTATGTAAATGGGTTTTTGAAATTACTGTGATAAAGGAAGAAAATTTTCTGCTTTTCCCAGACCATTTGCCAGCCTTTCAAATACAAATGTCATCATTTAAGCTGCAGTTAATTTGTAATTTGCAATTGCTTTTGATTTGGAATATCTTAGATTTTGTCAAATGGCAGAGAGTTAAGCCTTGGCTTTGTTACCTGAGCTCCTGAGTTTGATGATTGATTGATTGCATGGTGTTTGACGCTGTTTTCAACACTATTTCAGTTATATCATGGCGGCCAGTGCACCTATCCATGCTTTCCTTGAGTTTCTCTTACCAGTACTCCACACAATATTCTTTCCAAGCCACTGGCTGCTTTCCCACATAACCATGGTGGAAACAATAATCAGCGGTGAGATAGGAATGAATCCTGTCAGAATGACTATCATCAATCCTCAGACAGAAATTGGCCAAGGTGGTATTGAACCAGCGACCCCCTGTTCTTGAGTCCTGTACGCTACTGACTGGGCTACTGGGGCTGTATGATTGCAGAGAATTAAATATGAGCCATTTGCTCTGTCAAAAGTGGACTTAATGCATCTGCAAAAGGTCTCGACCCATGTCAGCCTGCGCAGTCCGCGCAGGCTGACATGGGTCGAAACTTTTTGCTAATGGTCAATTTTCTGCATGTCCAAGGAGCATTCAGCCTCATGATTCAGTCTGTTGTTAGATAAAATGGATTTTATGGATCCTTAATTATGTGATGACTTACTTTGTATAAAGCGCCATGGAGATGCATTAAGCCCCCTTTTCACAGAGCATGGCTCATAGTTCCATTTATCAGTGCATTTCAAGACATTTTGATTTGCTCTATGTAAACTGAAGTTGAGGAATCTTGAAAAGATTGTAGGTGAAGGAGAAAAATGCTAGTAAGTGGCATTTTCTCCTGTTATTCATACATTGTTGTCTACCCTTTCAAAGACAAATCTCATTTTCAACTCTTTCCATACTACAGACAATGTCACAAGCTTTTGTAGACAATGTAGATCAAGATTAGACAGCACATTCTGTGTAGTCTGATCTCTGATCTATACTGTCCACTGCTTTATTCTGGATTATGACTGAAATGTCTCTTGATCTTGCAGCAAAACTATTTGTAGCCTTTGAGAAAATACAGTTTATTTATCCAGTAATGAAAGAGTTAATTTAATACCCCCATTCCACTCTCACAGAGCGACATAGATCGCTGTGCAGAGCGCCAAGAATGCCAAGAACGCTAACAGATCTTTAACGGATCGCCGAGATCGCCATCAATCTACTCCTTTGCACAAAGATCCGTGGCGATCTGTTCAGAATGCCGTCACATCGCTACTTAATCGCTTAAATTGCTATCGAAATGCAACTTGAACGTAAACATCGTAACTGGAGCGCTATCGGATCGCTCAAGTGTGAAAATGTTCGCCAGTATGCTGGTCATCGCGCTCCGATGTGATCCAATAGCGACCATTAGAGATGCAGTAGCACTCGGTCATCTGGTTGTTATCTGAGCAGGAGTGTCTTCATAATCACCAATCCCGCAGCGATCTGAGGCGATCTATGGCGCTCTGTATGAGCGCACAGAGCGCCGTAGATTGTGGCCTAGTGGAATGGGGGTATAAGACATGTCTAATTTTGTGCCGAGCCCCAGGAGCTCAGTCGGTAGCGTGCAGGACTTGAGAACGGGGTCGTGGGTTCGATCCCTGGCTCGGCCAATTTCTTTCCGAGGATTGATGATAGTCATTGCGACAGGATTCATTCCTCTCCCTTCACTGACCATTGTCTCGACGATGGTTATGTGGGAAAGCAGCCAGTGGCTTGGAATGAAAATTGTGCGGAGTACTGGTAAAGGAGTCTCCTGGAAAGCATGGATAGGTGCACTGGCCGCCGCGATATAACTGAAACAATGTTGAAAAATGGCGTTAAACACCATACAATCAATCAATCTAATTTTGTTTTCTACACTGGCTTTCAATTAGGACCAGAGGTCTAAAATTTTGTTATCTATTAAAAACTTAATCATTTATTGTTTGGGAAAAAGGAGGTAGTCGGGACAACTAACATTTTGCTGAGAGATGAAAATATGAATTTTCACATTTATTTCTTTTTTAAGATGAAATCAGATTTATGATAAAATCAGGGGTCATTTTCCACAGTATGGCTTTTGAGAAAATTCTCATTATGAAAATGTAAATGTCCATTTACACCTATACTTTTGTGCTAAAATGAACTTTTTATCCATTACTGTACAAAGATGATGTTTTTAATATCCACCAATAAGTGCAATTTTTCCATTTTTCAAGATGTTTTATAATACTTTTTTCCCGTATTTTCAAAATTAATGTTTGTCCCAATTATAATTTAAACTATGTTTTGGTAGGTCCTAAAATAATCTGTACAGATTAGATATGATCAACACCCTGTTTTAACAACCTTGACAAAGATGGTGTTTGAAAACAGTGTGGGAAAAGGAGAAAATGCTGGTAACCAGCATTTTCTCCTTTTCCCACATTTTTTTCTACCCTTTCACAGACAAATCCAGTGGTTTAAGCAGAATATAATTTGTCATCTGCAGATGCTTTGAATATTGACAAGCCTAATTTTTTGTTGTCTGGTAAAGAGTTAACCCTTTGCCACACAATACCGAGTTTAATGACCCTATTGAAGAAGGTTTTTGAAAACATTGTGCGAAGAGGAGAAAAAGCCGGTAACTAGCATTTTCTCTTTTTCACACAGTGTTTTCTACGCTTCAAAACAGAAAGTTCAGTGTTTGAGTCGCATTAAATTTGTTATCTGAAAATTCTTTCAGTTTTGACTGGTCTAAAATTTTGTCGTATGGTAAAGAGTCAGCTCTTTATCATATACAGAAATTTTAAACTGGTTCAAATTGCAAGCACTTGCAGGTGGCAGATCAAATGTATCTCAAATGATGGGATTTGTTTTTGAAAGAAGAGAAAAAATTGTGGGAAAAGGAGAAAAGGCTAGTCACCAGCATTTCTCCTTTTCCCACATTGTTTTCAAAAGCCCCTTTCTCCTGGGCTGTTAAAACTCGGGATCTTTTGGTAAGGATTTAATTTAGAAAAGTGTCAACTCTTTACCAGACGACAAAAATTTAGACTTGTCCAAATTGAAAGCAATAGCAGACGACAATTTAAATGTGGCTCAAATGATTGGATGGTGTTTGATAGGGCAGAAAACATTGTGGAAAAAAGGAGAAAATGCTGGTTACCAGCATTTTCTCCTTTTCCCACAATGTTTTCGAAAGGCTTCTTTCTCAGGGTCGTTAAAACTCGGGATGGTGGGGTAAAGGGTTAATATTTCGAGGTTGTCAACATCCTAACAAACAAGCTACTGTATCCCACAGCTATGGTTGAGTTGTCATGGAAATAACATGTTTTGAAATTACAATGATCACTCTTTAAAAAAATGATTTAATACATTCACTTCATAGAGTAGATTTTTTTTTCTGCCTGTCTGAATACTGTGATATGTGTTCGTGGACCGTTTCAAAGAAAACGGATGGAAGAAACTGACATTTCAAATTTTAGGATGTTCCAGGGAGAAAATCATTGTGAGAAATGGCAAGATTCAGGGGAAATGGATCATTTCTCCATTTGTCTCAATGTTTTCAATAGGAAACTGTTGAAAATGTGTTAGAATAATATCTACACTGCTGGTCTAACTCATTCCCACAAAACGAATTTTCAGATTGGTCTACATTCAACATAACATAAGGTTTTTTTTTTTTTCAAATGGTGGAAAATATTGCATGTAAAGGAGCAAAATTTAATGCTGTTTATCAGCATGTGTTTCTTTTCTCACTATGTTTGCAAGAGCGTTGTACATGGGAAAATAAGGGATCTTTTGGTGTCAGGGGTCACTGCTCTACATATAGATGACTTATAACCATATTACCCCATGTACTTTGAAATTTTCCTGAATGGCTTGAATAGCATATTGTAATATAATGATGTTTTGACCCTTTACTGCACGACAAAATTTAACACTTGTCCAAATTGAAGGCATTTACAGATGAGGAATCAAATGTGACTCAAATGATAAGTTTGTCATAGGAAGGAGAGAAAACATTGTGGGAAAAGGAGAAAATGCTGGTTACCAGCATTTTCTGCTTTTCCGACAATTTTTTCAAAAGGCCTCTTCTTCAGGGGTGTTAAAAGGCGTCATTGTGTGGTAAAGGGTTAAGAGAAATCTCATCCTTTGAAACACTACAATTTGTTGTCTGCAAATACCTTCAATTTGGACAAAACTAAAATTTCCTTGTCTAGTAAAGACTTTATGCTTATGGGTCAGAAATAGTTGGCAAAGAATGCATTGTTTTTTTTTTTGTTCTGACCTACTTTTACCATAGAAACTAAAAAATCTTACTATCTGAAAAAAATATCAGTGCTATTATTGTTCTGTTTTTTCTAAAGAAACAAGACTTTTCCACCTGTGGTTCCTTTCAAAAGAGCAAAAATTCTATTATACACAGTAAAACAAAAATCTTTTTTTGTAACTGGGTATGATTTTTTTAGTCCCAGTATTTACCTTTTACCAAATAATTTGCTTCTTTTTTGCCAATATTTTCAGAAGATTAATGACCATGTGTTGTCAAAACACAGGATTGTCCGGTAAAGGGGCCAAGCCCTGTAGCTCAGTGGGTCATGCCTAGGACTTAAAACCAAGGGGGTCATAGGTTCGAATTCCCAGCTTGGTCAGTTTTTTCCAAGGATTGATGACAATCATTTTGACAGAATTCGTTCCTCTCTTACTGCTGATCTTGGTGTTTTGACATCAGTTATGTGGAGAAACCAGCTAATGGCTTGGCAAGAATACTGTGCCATACTGGTAAAAGAAACTCAAGGAAAGCATGGATAGGTGTTCTGGCCTCTATATATATATATCTAAAATAAAGTTGAAAACTGTGCTATGCAAACCATACAAACAAACTTGTAAAAGGATTGCTACATCTGTAGAGGCATTGAATTGACTGATTGATTGAATTGTAGATTAACGAGGTTTTAATAGCTTAGGTCATATCATTGTCATCAGTGCACCTACGCATGTGTTTCTTAGCTTTCTTTCCAAGTCACTGACTACTTTCTCACATGCATCAGAGATGAGAGGCGAAAAATCGCCAGAAAGAACGTTTGCCTAAACCGGGTAGAGGCATTGAAAGGGTAGTTTTATCTATTATCTAAGACTCATTGAATGGAAACTTGTCATGGGGTAAAAATATGATGAATATATAAGAAATCTGACAAATCAGGACTAAAAAAAAATCTTTCTTTTGTTGAAAAAAATGAATCAAGAATGTGAATATCTCATCTGTGACAACGACACTCATTGAAAAAGGTCTGGTTATTCATTCAGTAGATTTCAAAGGCAGTGTAATAGAAACCCCTTTTTTTCATGTTAATCCTTAAGCTGCCAAGGGAGACTCGCTGACCTTTTGCGGACAGTGTAGATCAAGATCAGACTGCACAGAACGTGCAGTCTGATCTTGGATCTACACTGTCCGATAAGGGGATATTTTCTCCAAAAATAAGTTTGAAATAACATTATTCGGGATTTTATTATCTGCTTGAAGGTTTTATTTAACTTAATTAGCAGGATAAGAGTTAGAAAAAAGAAATTCAACTCTTTAAGGCTCATATGAAATCCTCAAGATCATATTCAAATTTTCTAACTTTCAATGATCTTACTTATATAACTTTTTCATTCTCTTGATCATTTTAATCCATAAGTCTTGACCATGCAACAAAAATTTACACTTGTAGAAACTGAGAGCATAAATTGCAGACAGCAATTTGAATGTGGCTGACATGATGGAATTTGTATATGATAGGGTAGAAAACATTGTGGGAAGATGAGAAAATGCTGGCTACCAGCATTTTCTTCTTTTCCTACAATGATTTTAAAAAGCTTTTTCCTACGGGTCATTAAAAATGAATGTGTGGTAAAGAGTTAAAGCGCCTTTCAATACTATTGATGCCTTTGAGGCCAGTGTAGATCAAGATCAGACTGCACAAAATGTGCAGTCTGATCTTTGATGTACTCTGTCCGCTGTGATTTTAGTATTTTTTTTTTTTTGCATGTCTAAGGACCATTCTACCTCATGATTCAGTCAGTTGTTAGACACAATTGGTTTTATGCATCTATAATCATGTGATAACTTGCTTAGCATCATGCACCAAGGAGATAGATGCATTAAACCCCCTTTTGCCACAGTGCCACTCATATTCTTATGAAGTTACGGATGGAGAACTGGTCTATTAATAACACAGTACTTTGCCAATTTTATGGGAATTAAAAAGCTTTGAAAAACATATTTATGTGAAATATTATACATAATTTATGTACAAAAAAATCGAAGGGGAACTATGAAAGCAAAAACTTTCCTTAATAAATTTAAAAGTTGAAGGTTGACCCTTACCACACAGTCGAACTTTTGACAACCTTTAGAAAGAAGCCTTTTGAAAACACTGTAGGGAAAGGAGAAAATGCTTCAAACCAGCATGTTCTCCTTTTCCCACAATCTTTTTTACCCTTCAAAGAGTAAAGCATTTTCTTCTTTTCCTACAAAGATTTTAAAAAGCTTTTTCCTACGGGTCATTAAAAATGAATGTATGGTAAAGAGTTAAAGCGCCTTTCAATACTATTGATGCCTTTGAGGCCAGTATAGATCAAGATCAGACAGCACAGATCATGTAGTCTGTGCAGTCTGATCTTAGATCTGTACCATGTGATTGTTTAGTCAAGCCTATTACATAAATTTCATGTTGAATAGCAGTGGATTGCATTTTCAGACATGGAAAGAGATTGAGTTAATATTTTTTGCCCTGAAGGCACCAAGAAAAAGCCATAACTGCACAAAATTTTAGTTGAGTTTTGAAGTATACAGTCATGGCAAAATACTGTTGCACCGTCAGAAATGACCGTTAAATTATTGGGTAGACCGGTTAAAATATCTGTACCAACGAATCAACTTTCTGGCATTTCCCAGACCTCAGAAATTATTGTCACACCATATCAAACAAAACACAGCATATTTTTTTCAAACAAGGAGAACTTACATGGTCTTGCTGCGCACCGGTTTGGGTCAAATTCTTTAATTTTCTTTTACTTCCTTTGAGTGTAAAGCACCAAAAGATCAACTATTTGACAAGCAAAAGAAACTTTTATTAAAAAAAACCCAATTTTTAACTGCATAACCTTATCCCCCCAACTAAATGGTTCAGAAAGGAGACATTATTTTTGGTGTTGTTCATCAGTCACAATTTTTCACTCACAATTTTTCACTGTTTGAGCCACATGTCCAAGCTACATGAGCCACAAAATTTATTTTCAGTCTGACAGATTTTGATTTGGTCAGGCAAAACTCTCATGCCTGTAAGACCAACTGTCCGGTAAAATTTTCAAGTGACTTGCCAAGTCTTAGTATATAACTTTGGAAAAGCCAATTGCTCCTTTTTCTTGCAATGCAACTCTTTACTAAATGGCAAAATTTTACAGTAGCGGGAATGGAAAGTATTTGCAGACAACAAATGAAAGATGACTAAAGTGACGAAATCTGTCCTTGAAAGGGTAGAAAACACCAATCTGGTTACCAGTATTTTCTTCTTTTCCTGTAATGTTTTCAAAGGTTTTCTCCATCAGAGTCCCTGAAACTTGGGATATTGTTTTTAAAGGATTAATGCATTTTCACCTTTTCCCACAATGGTTTCAAAAGGCTTCTTTCTCAGAATCGTGGAAACTCGGAATTGTGTGATAAAGGGTTAATTTAAAATTTGTAATATTTGTCACCCACTATTTGTCATGAAATTGTGAGTCATGTTGTTTTTTTCCACATATCCTTTTGAATCTTTGCCTTAACTCTATACCACACAATCCCGTGTTTTAACGACCCTGGGGAAGAAGCCTTTTGAAAACTTTGAAAACAATGTTTTCTACCCTTTTAGAGTCAAGTTTCATAAATTAAGGCACAATTAATGAGTCGTCTGCAACAGCTTTGAATTTGGACGAGTGCAAAAAATTGTCGTTTGGTAAAGAGTTAAAGCCTCTTTAGCCGCCATAGGTAAACAATGTGGGTGTTAAAATGCATTTGAATTTAAATCATATTTAAAAGTATGGAAATTATTGTGAAGATGACAATCTGTCACTGTATAGTAGATCAAAATTTAGTTGCTGGCAGAAAAAAGAATTCCAAAACCAGGTAAAAAGTAAACAAATGATGGGAGTTATCTGCCAACTTTTGGCCTAGTTTTAAAATTCTTCTTTCTGCCAGCTACTAACACCTGGACTAACCATACAATAATAGGTTGTCATTTTCACAATAATTTCCATACTTTTAAATGATATCACCCATATTGTTCTTATTTTTGGCTACTACAGAGCCTTTACATATAACTTCTCTGCTGAGGATTATAAAGTGAGGGAACACACACTTGCAGAAATAGGGGAAAATTGACCCCAAACACTAGCAGAGACTGGGGCAAATGTTCCATACACTTGCAGAAATAGGGGACATACTCTTGCAGAAATAGGAGCAATTGTTCCATACACTTGCAAAAATAGGGACACCTGTCCCATACACTTGCAGAAATAAGACTAAGGGAACACCTTACCCACACACTTGCAGAAATAGGGAACAATTGACCCCAAACACTTGCAGCAAAAGGGGGGTAATTATTGTCCACATACACTTGCAAAAATAGGAACATTTTCAAAATACATGTAACAAGTTTCTTTTGTTATGTGTCATTTACAAAAGTTTTTAAAAAAAGTTTATTTGCAAAAAAAAAAAAGACAGTATTGCCCATATTGCAAGCATTACACATTGACAATGAGACAGTCAGAAAGAAAGAATGAGAGAGAGAGTAGAAAAGCAGAGACATTTATATTATCAAATTATACTTGTCTAAAAATTTTGTTTGGTAAAGAGCTATGGCAATAAAGCTTTATTTCTATTTTGTCTTTTTTCAGGTGAGTGTTAAACTTTCATCGAGAGATTTTAGAGATGGAGGTGAATGGTCATGGAGAGGGTAATGTTGACACCCAGATGGAATGATATGTTGTAGTAACTTTCCTTATGCTTGTATTTTGCTTTGAGCTGTGTCAAAAACTTTGATATCCAGATACAAAAGCTTTAAGAAGTTGTGTGAATTTTCTCACGCAACAAGATGTATTTACAAGACCCAGGAAAGTTACTACAAAAGAATAATTCCTTTGATTATAATTATATTTACAAATTTTAACAACAAAATACATGTACTGCAATTATGGACAACTTTATTTGAAAATGGTAAGAAATTAAAGTATGAGTTTTGTTTGCGCAAAGCCATCTTTATGCATGGTGGATGAATATAATAACATTTTGACCAATCAATTGAGAAACCATTTGAAAGTAGGTCACATGTCATTTGTGTTATCATACCATTATTTGGGACCATAATTGTATATGCTTTTTTTATACGGTCATGTCCAGTTTTATATATGTACATTATATGTACATTATTAGTTGTACGGTCAGGTGGCAGGGGACTTGGAAACTTGTCCACGGCTGTGGTGAATCATGTCGCCCCGAGCCTTCATGGCAGGGGACTTGGAAGTGTATTCACGGCTGTGGTGAATCATGTCGGGGCGACATGATTCACCACAGCCGTGAACAAGTTTCCAAGTCCCCTGCCACCTGACACTACAACGAATTTATTATACAGCAAAGTTTTACCATTACAATGTGTGTTAAGTAAATTTTACCTGTTTTTTGGTTTCAAAAATTGAGTACGCTGATGAAGTAGAATTTCCCTTCTGAGTGTCCGAATTCAATGAAAACTGACGTCACTGGGAACTGACGTCACTGAAACCTTGGTAAAACGTGCTAAAACATGCAGTTTGGCGCATAATCTTGATGTTAATTTTGATCGAAGCCGCCAGTTTGGATGTTGTGTTGGAAACTGCTTTTACATTGGTTTTGCCAGTGAACATGATGTATAATTATGTTCGGGGCATATTATCCAATCAGATCACGAGAAATTTCTTTGCAGTATAATAATGCATGTTTTTGAGCCAGAAAATTTATAGGTATATGGGAAAAAGTTTTTCAGTAAATGCTTGAAATTTTTTCTTGTACCATGTTCTGCTCAATATGAAAGAGCCCAAAGTCACTCACATTGTATTCAATTGAGAGCATTAAGTTTCCAATGACATGCCATTGTTCCACATTCCATTAACAATATTGAATGTATTTATATTTAATGTATTGCCTTTTGTTATAATTTTGTAGACTTGTATGGGGTCACCTAAATTGGTGGTCTTTTGGAGGGGAACAAATAATTCTGAAACATTCTGCCATAAAAAAAAATGTGAAGATATATATTTATGATTATGTGAAAAGCCAATTTGATCAAATGATTTTGTCATTAGAAGAATTAACAACCAAAAGTTTGATGTTTCATTTTTGATAAAACAGAAAAATAGACAAATGTTTGCCAGTAATAAATATTGATATGAAATTTGATGTTGAGGTTTTGTATTGTTTGATGACATGAAACCGAAACATTAGAATATTCAATGACATTGCGATGGCACATTACTTACTACCCCATACACTGCACGGGAACTTAATAATATGATTTACGGAATCTAATTTGTCCCTGTTCAAGTTTGCCACACAATCTGTCCCCTTGATTTATGGATATAGTATATTAAATTATTGCATAGCAAATAGAGTGTTGTAATTGAAATAACCCGACTTACCCTGAATAGTAATTTGATGCAAGAACTACTTTTTAATTCTTTTTACTGAACAGACCTGTATTTTATCCACCCTACAGAAAACAGTGGGAAATGGAGAAAATAACATAATCCTGCATTTTCTATTTTTCCCAGTGCTTTCTACTCTATTAAAAATAAATTCCAGCTTTTAACTCTTTACCACACGATAAAATTTTAGACAAGACCAAATAAAAAGCATTTGCAGAGGACAAAATGAATGTGCCTCTAAAACTGAAATTTGTTCTTGGAAGGGTAGGAAACATTGTGAAGAAAGGAGAAAATGATGGTTACCACAATGTTTTAGATTGCTTCTTTCTCGGGGTCAGTAAACGCTGTAATGAGTAAAGCCTCCACCATTTTGTTGTCTGCAAATACAGTCAATTTGGATAAGTCCAAAATTTGCTGTTTGGTAAAGGGTTAAGTTCTGTAAACCCTTTTAATTAATGAGTACAGGATATTGCACAGCAAAAATTAGTGTTGACATTAAAATAACCTGACTTGCTCTGAATAGTAATTTGATGCAAGAACCATTTTTCAATGGGATAAATGCCATTGAAGTTACAAGAAAGGGTTCATAGACTCACATTAGAGGGTAATTTCATACTATTAACACATCTTTTTTCTGAAAAATTTTTTTTTTCCAGAGTTTGTGATTACTTTGCATTATTATATTTTCATTGATTACTGTAGCTGCCATGTTGTAGAATGTGAGAAAGGCCATTTTTGTGGTGTCATATAGTGTATTGTTTAACTTATCATATTTTTCAACCCAGATAACCTACCTGTCCACACCTCATAAAAAACAGTTTATCTCTGTAGATAATAGACAATGTGGACTACTACACTGCATTCCTTAGTAAACACTTTACCACAATAGAAAAGTGCTTACACAATTTTGTGTCATATTGTCTTTAGATAATGCACCTCACATTAACTCTTTACCAAATGACAAATTTCTACACTGGTCCAATTTGAAAGCATTTGCAGACAACAAATTAAATATGGTTCAAATGATGAGAGATGTCTCTGAAAGGGTAGAAAACATTGTGGGAAAAGAAGAAAATGCTGGTTACCAGCATTTTCTTCTTTTCCAACAATGTTTTCCAAAGGCTTTTTCCTCAGGGTTGTTAAAACTCTGGATTGTATGGTAAAGGGTTAGTGTTCTTTTTGTTTGCTTGATTTATGAGCGGTTTGCCCTTGATATCTTTGTTATTGTTAAACTTCATACCAGACAACTTCAGAAATGTTGGAAATGCCAAATGTCAAAGTAATTGCACATAAGAAATTGATATTTGTTCAATTGACTGAATTTTTCATTGAAATAGCAAAAAAATTGTGAGAAAAAACAAGAAGATAATGCTGGTTACTAAACAGTCTCACCTTTATATGACCATGAGGAAGAGCTTTTATTGCTAGCTTCTTGCTAGTAACCAGCATTTTCTCCTAGTTACTAGCAAGAAGCTATCTGTATAAAAGCTCTTTATTATGGTCGTATAACAATCAGATTTGGGTAAGAAAACCGAAGGTTGTTCTACACTAGGGTTTGGACTTGCAACCAATATATTACCAAGGGGTCATACAGGATTCAGAGGTTTAGGCATTGGGTTAGTAATCCAGAATATGATGGTCTGGGTTCTATGGTGGCATATTTCTGCCACGAGATACGAGATAGCTGTCATGATAATTTTAGAAAACTATCGCGATAAATTAAAGTTTCCCGGAAATTTTTTCGAGATAGTGAAAAGTTTCCTGAAAAAAATATCACAAGAAACTTAGTATTTTAATGCTAAATTACTCAACTGTGCACGAATCTGACATTCGATATAAAATTATTGTTATAGCTCTATCTGTTTCTCGATACCTATAAATAGCAAATTTATCATCTGGATGAACTCTAGTTTTTGACTTCACAAGATTGCAGTAACTAAAATTTCGAATCATTTACAATTGTAGCATAATTGGTATATTTTGACAAGACTAGAAATGAACAGAAGTCTGTAAAATCACAAAGACGACTCGAAATGCCTCCTATGAACAACTTTAAAACCATTCAGGGAAAAGGAGAATTCATAAGGATGTGGACGAAGATGTTCCAAAACCGTATCTAATTATAGATGCCATGAATGTCAGTTATGGGCACAAAAGCAAAAAAAAATCATGATAACAGAATTATTGCGATATTTTTATCGTAAGAATTTTTATTATCTAGATAATATTTCCAGGACACTTTGTTTTATCACGATAGTTCTCTTGAATTATCGCAATAGCTATCTCGTATCTCGCGGCAGAAATATGCCACCATAGGGTTCAATCACTGCTTTTTGAGCTTGTCACAGGGATTAACCCTTTACCACACAATGACGCCTTTTAACACCCAGGAAGAAGAGGCCTTTTGTAAACATTGTGGGAAAAGGAGAAAATGCTGGTAACCAGCATTTTCTCCTTTTCCCACAAAGTTTTCTACCCTATCAAAGAAAAGTTGTGTCATTTGAGCCACTATGAAATTGTCTTCTGCAAATGCTTTCAATTTGGATAGGTCTTAAATTTTGCCGTGTGGTAAAGGGTTAACTTTTGGAACAACGCTGTTTAGCTACTTTGCAAATGCAGGTTAAACCTAGAGGGATTATCTGAAATAGATTAGCTGTCATTGCTGGTTGAAATATGTGTACTACTGAAAGCAGCATAAATTACTGTTCAAACAACTGCATTGCAAACCCAGTCTGCTACCAGCTGAGCCAAAATGTTTTGTGCCTGCCCCCTCCCCCCTCCCTCTCCATCCCTGAAAAATGGTGATGGGTACAAAATAAATACATTCATGAATGGCCGTGGGATTTTGATCTATACCTGGTATGATATCTAGTAAACCCTGCTCCCCTCTATTTGTGTTTATGGAGCATGCCTGTGGCTTACTAGCTTCTTGACAAAACTTGATTTAAATGTGACACAGCAATAGAGTTAGTGCTGTAGCACTAGACAATCATGCAGAGGTTAATAATTTAAACCTAAGTGGGGAGCCTTTGAAATTACAAACATCATGGTATGAGTCCTCATTAGATTTCGAAATTAAAATCAAAACTGCTGTGTAATACCAATCTGTACTGTTGTCTACACCAACGGCCGAGCCCCAGTAGTGCAGACAGTGGCAAACAGGACTTGAGACCAGGGAGTTGCTTGTTTGAATCCCCAGCTTGGTAAATGAGGATTGATGATAGTCATTGTGATAGGATTCATTCTTCTCTCACCACTGATCATTGTTTGGCTGATGGTTATGTGGGAAAGCAGCTAGTGGCTTGGTAAGAATATTGTGCAAAGCACTGTTAAAAGAAAGTGCAGGAAAACATGGATAGATGCACTGACCACCATGATATAACTGAAATAATGTTGCAAATGGCATAAAACATCATACAAACACCATCTGCAAAATATATACATCCATCCTCATATAATTTTCTCATATAATTTTTTATGCCTGTTTATTTGAGGTCACTACACAATCCTCAGTTTAGGAACCCTTTGGAGGAAGGCTTTTGAAAATATTATGGGAAAAGGAGAAAATGCTGGGAAAAGGGTACAAGGAATGAGGAGGTCATAAATTTTACTAATTTGTCACAAGATATTTGGGTTACTAGGTTTTGGGTGCCTCTCAACAATAGGGACTGTAAAATGTCAACTCAACATTATCTGGTATTCTTATTGGAGATAAACCCTTAACTACAAAATGAAATTTAGGCTTGTCCAAATTGAAAGCGATATGCAGACAACAAGTTAAATGTGGCCTAAAAATTGAAATTTGTTTTTGAAGGGGTAGAAAACATTGTGGGAAAAGGAGAAAATGCTGGTTACCAGCATTTTCTCCTTTTTCCACAGTGTTTTCAGAAGTCTTCTCTTTCAGGGTTAACTCTTTACCACACAATCCTGTGTTTTAATGGCCTGAGGAAAAAAGCAGTTGAAAACATTGTGGAAAAAGGAGATAATGCTGGGATTCCCAGCATTGTCTCCTAGTTCCCCACAATGTTTTCTACCCTTTCAAAACGAGGGAACGTTACTGCTAAGTGATTTGTGTAGATCAATAATAAGACTGCACATTCTGTGCAACCTGATCTTGGTCTACACTGGCTTCTAAGGCAACTTTCGGCTTTTAGGTAAGCCTTTAGGGTTCAGATATTATTGTGGCAAATGCACAAATTTATTGTAAAACAGGATGACCCTGACTTTGTTCAAGTAGACAAAATGATGCACCTGTTTTGTTATCATTAAGATGATAGGTATAAACCTTTTACCATACAAATAGTGTCCCTTTAATCCTTTACCAAACAATTCTGCATTTTATCCCTTTACCACACAATGACGACTTTTGACACCCCTGAGGAAGAAGCCTTTTGAAAACATTGTGGGAAAAGGAGAAAATGCTGGTAACCAGCATTTTCTCCTTTTCCCACAGTTTTCTACCCAATCAAAGCAAAATTGCACCATTTGAGTCACTTTGAAATTGTCGTCTGCAAATGCTTTCAATTTGGATAGGTCTAAAATTTCGCTGTGTGGTAATTGCTTTGAAAGAGAGTTGTGTCAGTACTGGTGTGAGAAAGCCAGGAAACATATGGGTATGTTCAATGACTGCCATGATATGACTTAAGCTGTTAAAATGGCATTACACTCTGATACAAAACAAACTTTTACCACACAATCCAGAATTTTAACAGCCCTGGTAATGGTGATAGATTTAACTCTTTATCAAATGATAAAATTTTAGACTTGTCTAAATTGAGAGCATTTGCAGACGATAAAATAAATGTAGCTCAAATGCTGATTTCTGTCTCTGATATGTTAGAAAACATGGTGGGAAAAGGAGAAAATGCTGGTAACCAGCATTTTCTTCTTTTCCCACAATGTTTTCAAAAGCCTTCTTCTTCTTCAGGGTCATAAAAACTCGGCATTATGTGGTATAGGGTGAACTTTACCAAGACAAAATTGTAGCCTTATCCAAATTGAAAGGATTTGCAGACAACAAACTTTATACAAACCGCCTCATATGATGACTCACATGTCTTCAAAAGAGTAGAAAGCATTGTGGGAAAAGGAGAAAATGCTGGTTACCAGCATTTTCTTCTTTTCCCACAATTTTTTCAAATGGCTTCTTTCCCAGGATCGTTAAAATGCGGGATGGTTTTGTAAGGGGTTAAGTCTCTATTATACAGGGTTGTAGTAAATTCTAGCCTGCTTATATCCCAGGAGTAAGTAATTAAATTACCAGATCAATGCAACATGAATAGGTCTACACAAGACATGGAAATATCAACAGTTTTCCCAGATGCATAGGCAGAAAAAATCTGCAGGTGAACAAATAAATGCAAACATATTTTTTTAAAACAATCTTACAAAAGGGACATTTGTTCTTCATCAAAGAACTTTTCCCATAGTGTTTTCATATCATTTTGCCTTCCCAAACTCATGAAATTTGTCTAAATATTGCTTTAAAGAAAGACATGATTAGTATATCAGGTATTGTGTTAATGTGGAAGTGTTTAGATGTAGTGTAAATATGATCTCTTTCATTAATATTCTTGGAGAGCACCCAAGTACATTCTTAAAATTCCTGACCTTGACCTTTCTGTGGGAGTAAAAGAATTTTGCATGGATTTTCAATTGTAGATCTTGAATTGCAAACCTTGTTTTTTAACGGTTGACCCAACAATCCTTACCCCCCGATCTCACAGGCCCTGAAACGATCCCGAATTTGAAAATTTTAAATTTGCAGTGAATTCAGCTAGCCTCGGGAGATTCATAGTACTTCGTGAATCAAATCGGCATCAATTCGGGCTCAAAAACACTTCGGCAGAAAAATTTCAACATGTGCAAATTTTTTTCCTGAATTCAAATGTCAAGCTGAATTGATCAGAAATTGGCGTGTTTCGGTGTACTTCATAGTACTTCGCTGTACGTCGTAGCGTTTCGGTGTACTTCGTAGAAGTCAATTCGGCGTTGTTCGGGTAAGAAACTGGCCCTAATTTTGCATACTTTCCCCTGCTGCCGCAGCTGATGGTAATGTCTGGTGTTCTGCCTTCTGGCTTTGGTAAACCAAGGCTGCACCCTCCACCGCCTTTGTTTCTTGTGCTTAAGCTGTGGCCAGTGCCATTCGTATTTCAGCCCCTGCTGTTGCCAAATAAGACCTTGGTCAGCAATGGCTTCTCCCTCTTCTCGATTTTGATGAAGCTTAGGATGACTGATTCCCAACTGAAAATTGAAGAATTTATATACTTGGTTGTGTCTTTTGTTCGAATTCGGGAGCAAATTCTTGGATAATATTGGAATCTCATAGTAGATCTGGAACTGTCAGTGTATTTCATCGTAGTTCGTTGTACATCGTTGTCCTTCGTACATAGAAATTGGGACAGTCGGTGTAGATCGGGATGCTTCGTAGAACCTTGCCTCCTAAACTCGGCGTATTTTGGGAGAAAATTGTGGTTTAAGCGTAGTAAATCACTGTATATTGTAGTACATCGTAGCTTGTCTGGAAAAAATTGTTGTACTCCGGCAAATAATGCCCTGAAGGTCTATTGAATGCCTCATTTTCGTAGCGATTCAGGAAAAACGCTGTCTCCCGAAGTACTATGATTTTTTTGGGGATTCGGGCTCTGTGTCGGGCTCTGTGAGACCGGGGGGGGGGTTTAAGGACACTGAGGAAAAAGCCTCTTACATTTTACAGTTTTTGGAAAAGGAGAAAATGCTCCCTCAATGTTTCTAACCTTTAATAGAAAAGCCCTATAGTTATTGATCTAGCCTTATTGAATTTAATATGCCACAATAGCTTTTAGAAATGGAGAAAACGCTGGTTACCAGCATTTACTCTTTTTCCCAAACTGTTTTCAGAAGCCTTAGTCTTCATGGTCACTAAAACTGGGGGTTGTGTTGTAAAGGGTCTAGTGACCCAGAGGAAAAAAAAGTTGTCAAAACTCTTTTGGAAGAGGAGAAACTCTTTTTCCCTTAATGTTTTAAAAGCCTTTGGTTTTGGCTGATTGACCTAGACAAAAATAAAACTTTTAAAAACTTTATTGGTAAAGGCGAAACTGAAGAAACCAGCATTTCCTCGTTTTCAAATGATGTTTTCAACCCTTTCAAAGACAAATCCCATCAATTGAGAACTGCCGAGCCCCTGTAGCTCAGTAGGTAGCGTGCAGGACTTGAGAACAGGGGGTCATGGGTTCGATCCCTGGCTTGTCCAATTTCTTTCCGAGGATTGATGATAGTCATTGCAACAGCATTCATTCCTCACCCACCGCTGACCATTGTTTCGACAAAGATTATGTGGGAAAGCAGCCAGTGGCTTGAAAAGAAAATTTTGCGGAGTACTGGTAAAAGGGACTCAGGAAAGCATGAATAGGTGCACTGGCTGCCTCGATATAACTGAAATAATGTTGAAAACAGCGTTAAGCACCATACATTCAATCAGTCGAGAGCCAAATTTTATTTCTCATATGCAAGTGATTTCAACTTAGATGAGTCTATAGTTTGTCGTGAGGGGAAGAGCTTAATCTGAGTGCCAAAAGTTGCTAGACAGAAAGGTGTTGATGCTCAAAAGTTCTGAATGGGTGTATTTAAATGATTAATACTAACCGAGGCCAACAGGTTGTTCTTATTTATATAATTCATTGTGTGATTCATATTTCTATAGGTACCTGTTGGATTTCCAGGAATTTTCCTGGAAAACAAAAAGAGTCAGAGAGAGGAGCACCTGAGTTTCTTGAATAACGTCTTTACCAAACAATCCCGGGTTTTCACAACTCTGAGAAAGAAGCCTTTTGAAAACTTTGTGGGAAAAGGGGAAAATGCTGGTAACCAGCATTTTCTCCTTTTCCCACAATGTTTTCCACCCTTCCCAGAACAAATTTCAATTTTTGAGTCACATTAATTTTGTCGTCTGCAAATGCTTTCGATTTGGATCAGTCTAAAATTTTGTCGTTTGGTAAAGAGTTTACCCTTGTCTAAACAATCTTGGATTTGTTTTTGACAATACGGCTACATTTACCCCACATAATTCTAAATTTTAACAACTCTAAGGAAGAAGCCTCTTTAAAACATTGTTGAAAAAAGAGAAAGTGCTGCTGACCAGTTTTTGACAACAGGGCTACCTTTACCTTTAACCACATAATCCCGAATTTTAACCACTCTAAGGAAGAAGCCATTGAAAACATTGTGGAAAAAGGAGAAAGAGCCGCTAACAAGCATTTTCTCCTTTTCCCAACAATGTTTTCTACTCTAGCTACATTTAAATATTTAAATTCTCTCTGCAATTGTTTGACTTTGGACAGGTCAACATTTTTGTCCTTGGGTAAAGAGATAATGACTGGCACTGTAAATTGTACTGACATACCATTTAGACCCACATTGATGAGAAGATGAAACCACTAAAAGGTTGATAAACACCAATAAGAAGAGATTTTTGAAATCCGAGTTGGCTCATTAATGCTTTACCACATAATCCTAAGTTTTTACAACCACAATGAAGAACATGTCATGAGCAAATGCAGAATGCGTGCGATGTATTCTACCTTCTGAAAGACAATTTACTGTTCTCGAGGGGTATTTTGATTTGATATCTGCAAATGCAATCAATGTAGACAAGTGTAAAGTTCTGTCATATGGTAGAGTTAATGTTTTCATTGCCTTGTGTAATTAAGTCTGAACCAAATGGCAAAATTTTAGATTTACAAATTCAAAAACCTCCAGATGACATATTCAAAGTCAGAATTGATACAAATGAATTTAAGTTCTGTGATAGGATAGAAAAACATTGTGGAAAACAAATTTCCCACAATGTTTTTCAAAAGCTTCCTATCACAGGGTGGTTGAAACTCGGAATGTCTTTGACAGTTAAAATGCAGTCATACTGCAAGTGAAGGTATATGTTTGTATTAAAGTTAAAAAAAAGAAATTGTATACGAAGATCAGACTACATTGGCAGTCATATTCTGTGCAGTCTGATCTTGATCTGTAGTATTTAGTAGGTAACAGCTACCTATATTGCCTTTGTTGATGAAAGGGTCAAACCCAGATTTTGAAATTTGAGAGGAGTCATTAAGTGAAATCTAGACCTTGTATCACTTTGTAATGATTTCTAACTCTCGTGCACTCGGCCACTAAATTTCCTCACACTAATGTTTTATTTTTAGCTTTAAATAGTCAACTCTTTCCTTACAAAAGATGACACAAGAAGCTTTTGTGGACACTATAGATCAAGATCAGACTGCACAGAGCGTGCAGTCTGATCTGCGATCTACACTGTCCACTGCTTTATTCCAGATTATGACCAAACTGTTTCCATTCAAACAATAACTGTGGTAGACAGTAAAGTTCGAAATTTGGGTCTATGTGCACCAACCATTTTTAATTAGTGGTTACATTGGAGATTTTCTAAATTTGAAAGTAACGTGTCTTCTGATTGGCTAAACCATTCGGTTTAGCCAGATTGGCTAAACCATTTGGTTTAGCCAATCAGAAAATGTGTTACTTTCAAATCTAGAAAATTCTTGAGAATGGCACAATTTTAAACCTGTCCAAATTGAAAGCATTGTGCAGAGAGCAAATTACATGTTACTAATAAAACATGAAACTTGTCTTTTATAGAGTTGAAAATATTGTGGGAAAAGGAGAAAATGCTGGTTACCAGCATTTTCTCATTTACCATATTGTTTTCAAAAGCTGTCTTTCTCAGGATCTTTAAAGGTCAGGATTTCGTGGTAAAGGGTTAACTTACAAAATTCTAGATTGAACTGGCCTCCCATAGGACGCAGACAGGAACTTACAGAGGTGCTTCCCTATTTCTGCATACCAGATACAAGAAATATGCGACCATTAACTCTTTTTCAAACAACAAAGTTTTGGACTTGTCCAAATTGAAAGCATTTAGCAGATGACAAATGTACTTATATTTCAAATAAGGATTTCTGTCTTTGATAGGATTGAAAACACTGTGGGGGAAAAAAAGAAAATGCTGGAAGCCGGCATTTTCTCCCTTTCCTACAATTTTTTTCAAAAGGCCACATTCTCAGGATGGTTAAAACTTGAGACCCAATGATAAGATTTAACGACTCTGAGAAAGAAGCCTTTTGAAAACATTGTGGAAAAAGGAGAAAATGCTGGTAACCAGCATTTTCTCCTTTTCCCACAATGTTTTCTTGTCTATCATAGACAAATTCCATCTTTTGAGCTACATTAAATTGTCGTCTGCTAATGCTTTGAATTTGGACAAGGCTTTATTTTGCTTGTGTGGTAAAGAGTAAGGAAATATGGTACAGACATAAGACAGTTAACTCTTTACCAAACGACAAAATTTTGGACTGGTCCGAATTCAAAGCATTTACAGACGACAAAATAAATGTGGTTCAAAAACTGAAATTTGTTTTGGGAAAGGTAGAAAACATTGTGGGAAAAGGAGAAAATGCTGGTTACCAGCATTTTTTCCTTTTCCCACAATGTTTTCAAAAGGCTTTTTCTTCAAGGTCGTTAAAACTCGGGATTGTGTGGTAAAGAGTTAACAAGGTCCCAGGTATTATGAATTAGCCTTGTCAACAGTCTGTGTTGTTGTGCAAAAACTTCCACATTTTATAATATATGTCATTAATATTGAAAATATTTACTTCAAACTGAACTATTTGCTAACTAATTTCAAAAGGGGAATCCAAACAACATAGGCAGGTAACCATCAAAGTACTTTTCACACAGTTATGGCCCTTTTTGACTTGGAATTTCCACTGAAAATCAATCTATTTTCAACTCTTTACCACGCGATAAAGTTTTAGGCTCGTCCAAATTGAAAACATTTGCAGACGACAAATTACATGTGGCTCAAATGATTGTATTTGTTTCTGAAAGGTTAGAAAATATTGTGAGAAAAGGAGAAAATGCTGGTTACCAGCATTTTCTCTTTTTCCCACAATGTTTTCTAAAGTCTGATCTTCCAGGGTCGTTAAAACTGGGGATTGTGTGGTAATGGGTTAAAAGCAACTGCAGCTGGTCATTGGCACCTGCATGCGGTGCTCCTGTTTGTACTTACTGAAGAAGTTTGATAAGACGTTGAAAACCGAGATATCCCCAGATATCCATGTTTGAATCTGACTTGAAAATAAATTGGTTCATCCTGACAGTGCACAATACCATGTTTGATTTATCTTGAGTGTGTAGGAGTGTAGATATGATAAATATGATAATTCAATGGCATAAAATAATTTTGATTTTTAAATATTTGCAATTGACTCATAGGTGTGGATTTTTTAAAATACGCCCTATAATTTAGAGAAGTAACAATTCACCTTGCGAGTTACTTCTTGTGCAGTTTGTAAATTATTACCCGAGTTAAAATCTGGCATTAACCCTTTACCAAACAATCCCAAATTTAACGACTCAGAGAAAATAGCCTTCTGAAAACATCATTTTCTCCTTTTCCCACAATGTTTTCTAACCTTTCAAGAAACAAACTCAACACTTGAGCCACTTTAAATTTGCCTTCTGCCAATGCTTTGAATTTAGAAAAGTCTAAAATGTTGTCGTTTGGTAAAGAGTTAACCCTTTACAAAACCATCCCTGGTTTTTACGACCCAGATGAAGAAGCCTTCTGAAAACATTGTGGGAAAAGGAGAAAATGCTGGTAACCAGCATTTTCTCCTCTTCCCACAATGTCTTCTACTCTTCTAAAGTCAAGGTTCAGTTTTTGAGTCACATTTATTTTGTCGTCTGCAAATGCTTTCATTTTGGTCGTTTGGTAAAGAGTTATTAACTGTTTAACCCTTTTCCAAATAGTCCGAAGTTTTAACAACCCAAAGGATGAAGGCTTTGGAAAACATTGTAGGAAAAAGAGAAAATGTTGGTAACCAGCATTTTCTCCTTTTTCCCACAATATTTTCTTCCCTTTCTGAGACAAATCATATCAGTTGTTCAAAATTTAATGTATTGTCTGCAAGTTTTAGTTGTCTGCAAATGCTTTCGATTTGGACTCATCATTTTTGTCATGTAGTAAAGAGTTAAGTCTTTTCCAAAGATGAATTTTTTTACCAGTTGAATTTAAAAGTGTTTTGCAGACAACCAACAATATGTGGCCTGAATGATGAAATTTTTCTCTGAAATAAGACAAAAAAAATTGTGGGAAAAGGAGAAATTGCTGGTAACCCCTTTAAATATTGGCTCAAGGTGGTATTGGGTTAGATATCAATTAGATGGATCCCTCACATTTCGTCCAAAACTATGTTTTGGAGAAAGATCCCTAGCCCTGGCCCTTACCCTAACCCAGATGAATTGTGGCTCAAATCCTCCTCCCAGAGAGAGCTTTTCATGAAATAAATCTAGGAATTTAGCAATTGGTATTAAAACATACATGGATTTCGACAAAACACACTTTCAATGAAATGTGGTGCATGGCAATTGGATACGCTATTTTCATGGGTCACACCTTCAAGATAATTAAAAGATACTTGAACAAGCAGATATTATTAAGTTCATGGCCGATTCCCTCTGGCAAAATATGGTGAGAATAGAGCTTTGGAATGTACAAGGGTCAGTGCAAATGTTAAGCCCTTTTCTGTACAAAATAAGTGATAGACGCCTTTTAACCCTTTACCAAACGACAAAATTTTAGACTGGTCCAAATTGAAAGCACTTGCAGACGACAAAATAAACCTAACTCAAAAATTGAAATTTGTTTCCAACAGGGTAGAAAACATTGTGGGAAAAGGAGAAAATGCTGGTTACCAGCATTTTCTCCTTTTCCCACAATGTTTTCAAAAGGCTTCTATCTCAGGGTCGTAAAAACCAGGGATTGTTTGGTAATGGGTTAACTCTGTACTGCGCTTTTCCGAATTTCAATGACACTGAATACATTGTGGAAATAGCATCAGAAGACAAACAATTTAAATGTGATACAAATGAACTGAAGGTCTTTGACAGGGTAGAAAGCATTGTAACCAGTATTTTCTTCTTTTTCGCACAATGTTTTTTGAAAGTTCTCTTTCTTAGGGTTGTGAAACTCATGATTGCTCAGAATTAATGTTGGGATTCATCAATAAAAGGGTAGGGAAAAAATAGATCTACAGGTTTGCAGCATTTTTTTCTTTTTCCTTGATGTATAAAATTTAGGCCTTCTTCTTTAGGGCTATGAAAATAAAGGACATCTTTGTTAAAGAATTAGAATTTTCTGAAACTAAATGGACCCCAACAAAGGTTGAACGAAGGTACAAAATGACCATGAAAAATCTGATGATGATGCATAGCAGTTAACATAATACTTTCTTTATCTTCAATTATGTTTCTAACTTTCTAAAATTATCTGTTGATGATAATTTGTCTCAGCCCATTGATGAAGGAGTGGGGTTTTTCACTACTGAAAGAGATCTGATGGGAGACCACCACTATGAACAAACAGGTGGGGGAAACGACCATATTTCAAGGTCAAGTGATTTCAAGTTGACCCTTGAAGATATAAGATTTTTGAGATATTTCAGAACATGGGTAATTCTTTTTTAACCCTGTGCCAAACAGTCCCCCAAATGGCCCAAGGGAAGAGTCCTTTTGAAAACATTGTGGGAAAAGGAGAAAATGCTGGATACCAGCATTTTCTCCTTTTTCCATAATGTTTTCTACCTTATCGAGGACAAATTTTGTCATATGGGCCACCTTTAAATTGCCGTCTGCAAATGCTTTCAATTTGGACCAGTCTAAACTTAAATGTGGCTGGAATTATGCAAATTGCCTGTGAAAGAGTAAAAAATAATGTGAGAAAATACTGGTTGACTGCATTTTCTCCTTTTCCCACAATGTTTTCAAAAGGTTTCTTCCTTAGGGTCGTTAAAACTTGTGACTGTGTGTTAAAGGGGTAAAGTGAGAGAAAGGCTTAAAGCTTCAAACTGGACAAGTGTCCACAGTGATTGTTCTTTTATGGTGAAAATGACAGTTTTTTTCATTTTGTCCAGGTGGATTTTAATGTCGTCTGATGCACTTGTGTCGGGAAAATGGATTAAAGTTACGATAAGCAATTGTACGCAATTCATTGTCAGCGGAGTAACATGCTCATTTATTAAGGTGAAAATGACATTACACTGGTCATGTCGTAAAAATGAGTTTGTTTGACCGAGGTCTCTTGTCTGGTTTGGTGACAGTTTTTGTGTATCCTTTTTTTTTTTAAATCTTGGCAAAATTTTAGAGTTGCCCAAACTGAAAGCATCTGCAGATTGCAAATTTTATGTGGTTTAAAAGATGGAAGTCATTTTGGAAAGAGTAGCAAAATATTGTGGGAAAAGGAGAAAATGCTGGTAGCCAGCATTTTCTCCTTTTCACACAATGTTTTCAAAAGTATTTTTAATGGGGTCCATCAAAATGCAGGATACTTTTGAAATAGGTTCAGCAATTTAGTAGCATCTTTGAAAAGTCATCCTCATGCAACGATGGACTGGAGTATGCCTAACTTTAAACCAGACAAAATTTTTTTCTTACCTGAATTGTAGCGACTGCAGACGGCATAGATCTATTAAATTTGACTCAAATGAAAGGATTGGTCTTTGACAGAATAGAAAACATTGAAGGAAAAGGAGAAAATGCTGGTTTCTAGCATTTTCTCAGTTTCCAACCATGTTTTCAAAGCATTTTTTTTATCAGGTTCTTAAATACAACATGGGGATTCTTAACCCTTTACCATACAATCATGAGTTTTATTGGCCTTGAGGAAATAACCTCTTGAAAACATTGTAACCAGTATTTTGTCTTTTCCCGACCAGGTTTTCTACATTTTTTCACGGAAGATTACCATCATTTCAGCAAAATTTAATATGTCGTCTGCAAATGCTTTGAATTTGGACCAGTCTAAATTTTTGTTGTGTGGTAGACAAAGAGTTTAAATTTGTATAAGTCTGGAAATCAGTGTCTGTAAAAATTCATCAATTCATCAAGTAGAGAAGGAGTTTTGCATAAGCTTGTCGACTTATTATTGATGAAAGAATCGTTTCAGTCATCTGCAAGTCACATTTGATTCCTTACTCCTGACATTATATACCCTTTACCAAACAATCCCAGGCTTTAAAGATTCCAGGAAAAAGCCGTTTGAAAACATTATGGAAAAAGGAGTAAATGCTGGTAACCAGCATATTTTCCTTTTCTGACAATGTTTTGTACCCTTTCAAAGACAAATTTCGAATAGTGAGTCAGATTTATTTTTTGTGGTCTGCAAAATGCTTTCAGTTTTGATTAAGTCTAAAATTTGGTTGTTAAAATAGTGAAGAGTTAACTCTTTACGAAACAACAAAGTTGTAGACTGGTCCGAATTGAAAGCAGCTTGCAGATGATATATTTACCCGAAATGATGGTAAATACTTATGAAAGAGTGGAAAACCTTGTGGGAAAAGGAGATTTTCTCCTTTACCATAATGTTTTTCAGAAGTCGAATCATCGAGAGTTGGAAATTTCTGGTAGAGAGTTACAGGCTGCAACACAAGCTCCGCAATAAAATCCTCTTACATACAGTGTCTCCGCTTTCTTGAAAATCAATGTAGCCCTGTGACCCTTAACTCTTTACTCAATGACAAAATATTTGAATTGTAGAAATTGAAAGCTTGCAGATGACAATTTATGTGTGATTCAAATGATGGAGCTTGTGTTTGATAGGGTAGAAAACATAGTGGGAAAAGGAGAAAATGCTGGTTACCAGCATTTTCTTCTTTTCCCACAATGTTTTCCAAAAGCTTTTTTCTCAGGGTTGTTGAAAGTCAGGATTGTGTGGTGAAGGGTTAACCCTCATGGCACTTGACCATGCAGGCTTAAATTGTGTTTGTAGACATTGTTAAGATCAAGATTAGACAGCACAAAATCTGCAGCCTGATCTTTGACCAGGATTGTGTGGTAAAGCGTTAACCCTCATGGCACTTGACCATGCAGGCTTAAATTGTGTTTGTAGACATCAGGATTAGACAGCACAAAATCTGCAGCCTGATCTTGGACCTACACTGCCATGACAGATGTTTTAACCCTTTACCTTAAAGTCCCAAGTTTTAACAACCCAAAGAAAAATGGCTTATGAAAACATGAAAACATGGAGGGGAAAAGGAGAAAATGTTGGTAACCAGCATTTTCCCCATTTCTGGCCATGTTTCTACTTTATTTTAGATGAAAAGCATTATTTGAGGCATATATTTGATCTGTCATTTTGTAAATGCTTTCAGTTTGGACAAGTCTAAAATGTTGTTATCTGGTTATGAGTTTTTAGGGAAGGCCATTAGCTATTTAATCCTTTACCACACAATCCTGACTTTAAATGACCCTGAGAAAAATGCTTTTGAAAACATTGAGGGAGAAGAAGAAAATGCTGCTGGTAAACAGCATTTTCTCCTTTTCTCACAATATTTTCTACCCTCTCCAACACTAATTTCAATTTTTGTGTCACATTTATTTTGTCGTCTGCAAATGCTTTCAGTTTGGACTAGTCTTATTTTTTATCGTTTGGTAAAGAGTTAAGCAAAATAAGTGGGGGTGGGGGGGGGTGGGGGGTGGGGGAGGACTCTTCTTGCTGCGCATAATGTATATGAATAAAAGATCAAAATATTACAAAGTTGACGGCAAAGATCCAGGATCATGCTGCTCATTCTGTGCAGTCTGATCTTAATCTACATTGACTTGAAATACAACCATAGTTGGGAAAGGCAGTTGACTCTCTATCAAACAGTACACTTCTGGACTCATCAATATTAAAAAGCATTTGCAGATGACAATTTAAACATCGCTCAAATGATATAACTTGTGTTAGAAAGGGTGAAAAACATTTTGGGAAAAGGAGAAAATGCTGGTCACCAGCATTTTCTCCTTTTCTCAAAATGTTTTCAAAAGCTTTCTACTTTGGGATTGTTAAAAGTCAGAAGTATATGGTAAAGGATTAGAAATATGGTGTATTTTTTTTGTAACAACAACAAGAAAACAAATTATATGACCATTTTTTTTCCAGAATATCTCATAATAGAGTAGAAAGAGTTCATTAACAGCCATTTTGTTGCATCATGCTACTTTTCTCACCTGAATCTATTCATGTCACAAAATGAATTATTATTATTGATGTATTACATTTCGTGACGATTTCATTAGAAATTGCTTATCCTTTTACAAAACAGTTTCAGATTTTAACGACCCTGAGGAAAGAGGCCTTTTGAAAACATTATGGGAAAAGGAGAAAATACTTTTTAACCAGCATTCTCTCCTTTTCCCACAATGTATACCACCCCATGAAAGACAAATTTATGTTGTTTGCTGTCTGCGAATGCTTTCAGTTTGGACATGCCCAAAATTTTGTTGTTTAGTAAAGGGTTGACATGTATTAGGACATCGTCTGTAGGGTTGATTGATTGTGTAGTGTTTAATGCCATTTTCAACATTATTTCAATAATATCATGGCAGCCTGTGCACCTATCCATGCTTTCCTGGACTTTCTTTTACCAGTACTCTGCACAATTTTCTTTCCAAGCCACGGGCTGTTTTACCACAACCATCGTCAAAACAATGGTCAGCGGTGAGAGAGGAATGAATCCTGTCGCAATGTGACTATCATCAATCCTTTGAAGTAATTGACCGAGCAGAGGATCAAACCTGCGACCCCTTGTTCTCAAGTCTTGTATGCTACCGACTGAGCTATCAGGACTCGGCTTGTCTGTAGGGTTGGCTTCTAAATTTGCTCAACAGTTAACAGTTGAACTATTTACCTTAGAGCCCCTTTATTAGACCAATACCATTTATTACACAATCCCAACTTTTAATGACCCTGAGGAAAGGGCTTTTGAAAACATTGTGGGGAAAGGAGAAAATGCTGGTGACCAGCATTTTCTCCTTTTCCCACAATGTTTTCTATCATAAGTATCAAAGACAGAAGTCATCATTTCAGCTACCGATAATAGTTGTCTTCAAAATGCTTTCAATCGCTCAAATCCACAATTTTGTTGTTTCATAAAGAGTTAAAGGTTTGAGATCAGACAGCACAAAATATACCACTGATCACAGTACACTCTCTGGAATGAAACAAGAAAATAAAGGCAAGAACTTAACTCTTTACCAGACACAAAAAAAATCTAGACTTGTCCAAATTGAAAGCATTTGTAGATGACAATTTGGATGTGATTCTAATAACTGAATTTGTCTTTGATAGGGTTAGAAAACATTGTTGGAACAGGAGAAAATGCTGGTTACCAGCATTTTCTCCTTTTCCCACAATGTTTTCGAAAGACATTTTTGTTAAAATTGGGGATTGTGTGGTAAAGGGTTG
Organism: Hippopus hippopus; assembly: GCA_946811185.2. NCBI lineage: Eukaryota > Metazoa > Mollusca > Bivalvia > Cardiida > Cardiidae > Hippopus > Hippopus hippopus. The sequence goes on from OX328112.1 coordinate 7,875,118, forward strand.
GTCTACTTCTGCTGACTGCAATAGTGTTGAAAATGGTATAAAACACTATACAATCAATTAACTACAACTTCTGCTGCATGCAGAGGCTTTTTGAGTTGAGAAAACAATCAAACAAAAGGAGCGAAAAAAAAAAAACACTACAAAAGGAAAATCTTCACAAAACCAGTCGGAGACCCATATGGTTTGATATATGAAATATGAAGAAGTGAGAAATCAAGAAATTAATCTAAGATTTTTCCCTCATAAATATATTCGAATATAGGAGAAAAAGATAATTGTATCAATAAAACATGTAAAATGAAGAAACTGTCATCGTTTGTTCTCAGATTTTTTCTGGCCATATGAGCTTATGAAGGCTGACTTTTTTGTGCTCATATCTTTGATGTTTTTATTTTTTCCTCTGGCAATATGAGATGTGAGTGGATTTGATTAATATTACAATATTACAGAATTATGAAATATATAGTCATCATATTTCTGTATTGTTACCATGACGTTGGACTCTTTGCCAAGCAAATAAACAGACGATCAGGATAGAGTGTACCAGACAACAAAATTTTGGACTTGTCCAAAATGAGAGAATTTGCAGATAACATGTTAAATAATTATGGTTTATATAATGGAATTTGTTCTTGAAAGGGCAGAAAATATTGTGGGTAAAGAAGCTGGTTACCAGCATTCTCTCCTTTTACCACAATGTGTTCAAAGGTGTTTTTCTCAGGTTCTTTAAAACTCAAGATTTTTCAGAATTTTTTTCCACACATTCCCTTTAAACGATCTTGTTAAAAAAAAGACTTTTGAAAACATTGTGGGTAAAGGAGAAAATGCTGGTTAGCAGCATTTTCTTTTCCTACAATGTTTTCTACCCTACCAGAACTTCCTCCATTTTAGCCACGTCTAATTTGTCATCTGTAAGTGCATTTGTTGTGCAAATATCTGAAACTTTGATGTGTGGTAAAGCGTAAAATAAGAAATTTCATGCTTAGAAAATCCTTTTTTTTCTGGTTAGTTTAAGTATGAAACTGTTTGGTAAATGGTTAATTCATTACCAAAAAATCCTGTGTTGTAACAGTCCTGAACAAAACATTGTGGGAAAAGGAGGAAATGCTGGTAGTCAACATTTTCTCCTTTTCATATGCCCATCGAAGACGAGATGTATTATAGGATCACCGATGGCGTACGGGCGGGCATCACGGGCTGGCGGGCGGCGTCCAGTTCTTTGTCTGGTGCATAACTTTGTCATCTCCAGTCCGATTGACTTGAAACTTGGCATTTGTGTTTGTTGCATTAATACAGAGTGCAGTGCAAAAGAACCATAACTCTACCTCATCTTGTCTTTGAGTTATTTCCCTTTGGTCGTCATTTTTACAGCATTTTCTGCTTGTCCGGAATATAACTTTGTCATCTCTTGTCCGAACATCTTCAAATTTGGTATGCATGATTGTTGAAAAATTACAGAGTGCAGTGCACAAGAACCATAACTCTTCCTAGCTCAAATTTCGAGTTATTCCCCCTTTGATCTTCATTTTTATAGCATTTCTTGCTTGTCCGGAGCATAACTTTGTTATCTTAAGTAGGAATGACTTGAAATATGGTAAGCTTATTTGTTGCAATATTTGGAACTGCAGAGGGCAAGAATTGTAACTCTACCTCATGCTGTCTTTGAGTTATTTCCCTTTGATTGTCATTTTTACAGCATTTAGGGCTTGTCCGGAATATAACTTTGTCATCTCAAGTCAGAACAACTTCAAACTTGGTATGCATGTTTGTTGCAATATTACAGAGTACAGTGCACAAGAACAATAACTCTATCTAGCGCGGATTTTGAGTAATTCTATTTTGATCTTCATTTTTACAGTCCAGTTCTTTGTCTGGAGCATAACTTTGTCATCCCAGTTTGATTGACTTGAAACTTGGCATTTGTGTTTGTTGCAATAATACGGAGTGCAGTGCGAAAGAACCATAATTGTACCTCGTGCTGTCTTTGAGTTATTTCCTTTTGATCGTCATTTTTACAGCATTTTCTGCTTGTCTGGAATATAACTTTGTCATCTCTGGTCTGAACATCTTCAAATTTGGTATGCATGATTGTTGAAAAATTACAGAGTGCAGTGCACAAGAACCATAACTTTTCCTAGCACGAATTTGGAGTTATTCCCCTTTTGATCTTCATTTTTATAGCATTTCTTGCTTGTCCGGAGCATAACTTTGTTATCTTAAGTAGGAATGACTTGAAATATGGTAAGCTTATTTGTTGCAATATTTGGAAGTGCAGTGCGTAAGAATGGTAACTCTACCTCGTGCTGTCTTTGAGTTATTTCCCTTTGATTGTCATTTTTACAGCATTTAGTGCTTGTCTGGAATATAACTGTCATTTCAAGTCGGAATGACTTCAAACTTGGTATGCATGTTTGTTGCAATATTACGGAGTACAGTGCGCAAGAACAATAACTCTACCTAGCACGGACTTTGAGTAATTCCACTTTGATCTTTATTTTTACAGTATTTCTTGCTTGTCCAGAACGGAACTTTGTCACCTCAAGTCAAATTGACTTGAGACTTGGTAAACATGTTTGTTGCAGTTACGAAAAGTGCAATGCACTGGAGCCGTAACCTTACCTAATGCTCTTTTTGAATCATTCCCTATTCATTTTTTTTTACAGCTTTTCATGCTTCTCTACAATATTACTTTGTCTTTTCATGTTGGAATGACCTGAAACTTAATATATACATGTTTCCTTAACATTAGAGGAGACATTCATGCCTATTTCAATCACTTACATGATTTCTGCTGAACTACTATTTTCTTCTACCTGCCCTTTACAATTATTATCCCCCCTCGACAACTGGCTGTGGGACGGGTGTATCTTGCGACAATTTGCCACTCTTGTTCACACAATGTTTTCTCCTCGTTTACAGCCAAATCTCATAATTCTTTCACAATAAAATTATTATCTGCAAATGCTTTCAATTTTGGTGACTCCAAATTTGTGTCTTTTGGTAAAGAAATATTAAACACGGGCAAGAATTTATTGTTTATATTTTCATTAAAAAAAAAAATTCCTATCTATTTATTTAATTGTGTTACCTTTTGTTTCAAAAAGTGGACCTTTGGTCCGTAGGTTCTCCCTTTTGTTCCATTGAAGAGCTGCAAAGCATTGTACCTCACTGGGTTGTAAATCAGCCAAATTAGTTATAAACTACCAGCAAGGAATATTGACAATTTAGTGCTGATCATATTTCAGAGGTCCTTTTGTGGGGAGTTCAATAGACAGAGACATTTATAGATTTGATTTTGACCGTAGATATAATACGAACATGTCAACACCTTATTTGTATACCTGATAGGTATCACGGGTTCATTTGATTCCCATTGATCCACAGGCCTACATTGAACTCTTTACCGCACAATGCTGACTTTTAACGACCCTTGGAAAGAAGCCTTTTGAAAACATAGTGGGAAAAGGAGAAAATGCTGGTTACCAGCATTTTCTCCTTTTCCCACCATGTTTTCTACCGTGTCAAAGAAAAATTGCACCATTTGAACCATATTGAAATTGTCGTCTGCAAGTGCTTTTAATTTGAACAAGGCTGGAATTTTGTTCATCTGGTAAAGGGTTAACTCTTTATCAAACAATCATGAGTTTAACTCTTTACCAAACGACAAAATTTTAGACTGGTTCAAATTGAAAGCATTTGCAGACGACAAATTTGAATTTACTCAAATGACATAACTTACCTTTGGAAGGGTAGACAACATAGTGTGTAAAGGAGAAAATGACTGGTAACCAGCATTTTCTCCTTTTCCCACAATGTTTTCTGCTCTTTCACAGCCATGTTTCATCATTTGAGTCGCACTTAATTTGACAACTGCAAAATGCATTCCATGTAGCCACATCAAAAATTATTTTGTTTTGTTAAAGTTAACTCTTGATAAGATGAGAAAATTTTAGACTTGTCCGAATTGAAAGCATTTGCGGACGACACATTAAACATGGCTCATATGATGAGATTTGTCTTTGAAAGTGTAGAAAACATTTTTGGAACCTAGGAGCAAGCGCTGGTTAGCAGCATTTTTTCTTTGCTCCATTTTCCTCATTCCTCTTGTAAAAATTGTTTTACATATAGCATGTCATAACTTTCTTCTTTGTGCAATGTTTTTCATGGGGTTCCAGCATTTTCTCCTTTTCCTACTGTGCTTTCTATCTGTTTAGGAGAATTGAGCTGCTTTTGATGGCGTTTTAGTCATATTACTGCAACAGCTCTTTCACTCATGTTTTTCCTCAGCTTAGTTTCACTAATACTAGATTTGCACTCAGCTCTACTTGAAAAAATGAACACAGGGCCTGATGTGTTGATTAGTTTTTTTGCATTATATCAAATATGCTTTGCGACTTTTGCACCTTGTGATATGACAGTTTTTCATTCGTTAATTAAATTTCATTGAGTCTGACATTTAGACTTACTAAGTTTGATTGGGGTTGTTGGGTAAGCATTTAAAATGCCTTGTTGCTTTCTTATGTATCATTCTATTTTCTGCATTCTATGAAATCTATCTTAATTTCATTTTTATTTTCATTTTTTAATCCCAAATATAAAATCCCCCTCTCCCCAGGACAAAACTGATATTCAAATGAATATTGGTTACCAGCATTTTCTCCTTTTCCCACGTTTTCAAAAGGCTTTTTCCCCAGGTTTGTAAAAATCCAGGATTCTTTGGTATAGGGATAAGGTGTGTAAAATTTATAGTCTTATAGATTTTAAAATCGTTTATTTTTCAAATTATTTTAATTTCTATTTCCAGAATTGCCTCGAGATGGAGAGGTACCTGAAAAACGAGCCAAAACTTACATCTTTCAAAAAGATAAAAGACACACGTTTAAAACCGAGGGAAGCATGGATTGATTCAGAACCCACAAGTCCCTGTTGCGCGGGTGATAGTGAAAACTTAGAAAATATGTGTGGTGCACTAAACATTAAGAAAGAAGACGAAGATCTGATAATTCCCGAACCTTTAAGTGAGGAGGAAGACGAGGATGGTGAATTGACGGAAACAGAAGATAGACTTGAAGAATTAGCTCACTTGGACTTGAATGATAGGACAGGCGATAATCTCAGTTTAAATAGTTTTAGTTCTTCTAGTAGTGGAGTATCATGGGATAGCAACATTAGTGACCCCCCTTTGTCCCCTATAGCCCCGAAATCCAATGACCCTTTTGCTTTAAGACTTGTTGCAGGACCTGGGCGTACACACACAGTGGCTGTGCGTGTTCATTCCGCAGATTCTCTTCATAAACAGCAGCGAGTGGCATTACCAGGTCATGGCAGTACCAATAGGTCAAGGCCATACACCACACAACATTCATCTCAAGGTCAAGGTCATGTAACTCAATCACAGGTTCAAGGTCAAGCTTTAACACAAAGACCACCCATTCCAAATGGTTCAGTACGACAGTGTGATATTAGCCCTGATGCGAAGCGACGGAATCACAAATGTCCCTACACCGGATGTAAGAAAGTTTACACGAAAAGCTCTCATCTTAAAGCTCACCTCAGGACTCATACAGGTAAAAGTACTTGCAATCATTGTAACCTTGTACCAAAACAATTCTGGGTTTTAAGGACCCTGACTAAACCTTTTTCCAAAACAATACTGAGTTTTAACAACACTGACAAAAACGGCATTTGAAAACATCATGGAACAAGGAGAAAATGCTGGTAACCAGCATTTTCTCCTTTTTCCACAGTGTTTTCAAAAGCATTCCTTTCGCAAAGTCATTAAAACTCAAGATTGTTTGGTAAAGGGTTAGTTGTAAGCACCAGATATTGACCTGGGTCTGTATTTACCAACCATTCCCAAGAACATTTTTAGCCCTATTCTCATGAATTTTCTAGATTTTGAAAGTAACATAACTTCTGATTGGCTAAACCATTTGGTTAAGCCAATCAGAAGTTGTGTTACTTTCTAAATCTAGAATATGACTTAGAATGAGACTAAGAATGATTGGTAAATACAGACCCTGATTTTAATCTATATAATTGTTAGAGTAACTTGTCTTAGGCTCTCAGAGGTGTCATGAGTTTGAATCTTAGGTTAGTCAAGCTCTTATAGAATTGATGATGGTCTTTGTGACAGGATACATTCTTCATTGATTGCTGAACATTAATTTTTGTGGGAAAAGAGCCAGTGGCTTGTAAAAGGTGTTGTGCAAAGTTACAACATTGCAGGAAAAGTAGAAAATGCTGGTTACCAGCATTTTTTTTCTTTTCTCACAATGTTTTTAAAATCTTCAGGGTCGTTAAAATTCAGGATTTTGTGGTATAGGGCTAACCTTTTACCACACAGTCCCGAGTTTTAACGACCCTGAGGAGAAGGCCTTTTGAAAACAATTGTGGGAAAAGGAGAAAATGCTGGTAACCAGCGTTTTCTCCTTTTCCTGCAATGTTTTCTACCCATCTCAAAACCAAATTCAATTTTTGAGTCGCATTTAGTATGTCGTCTGCTACTGCTTTGAATTTGGACATGTCTAAAATTTTGTCGTTTGGTGTAGGGTTAATAAGTCTTTTACCAAACAGCAAAGTCTTAAACTTGTCCAAATTTAAAGCATTTGCAGACAATGAATTTCGGGTAGGATTTGTCGGTAAATGGATTGAAAAACATTGTTGGAAAATGAGATAATACTGGCAATCAGCATTTTTCCTTGCATGCAGTGTTTTTCGAAAGCTTTCATGAAGGTCTTTGAAACATGGGATCATTTAGTAAGAGTTAAATAACATTTTAAATGGTGTTACATTTCAAACCAATGTTACATTTCAAACCAACGATGTAACACCTTTTGACACTTTTGATAGGGGTTGTTAAGTTTCAAAATCATGATCATGCGAAATGCAAAAACAAATTACGCATCAAGTCAAAAGCATGTGCATTACGCTTTATTAAACATTGTAGTGTTTACACAGTCCTAAAGAAGAAAGCTTTTAACCCCTTATCAAACAATTGAGACTTTTAACGACCCCGAGGTAGAAGACTTTTGAAAACATTGTTGGAAAAGGAGAAAATGCTGGTAACCAGCATTTTCTTCTTTTCCCACAATGTTTTCTACCCTATCAAGGACTACTTTAGTCACTTGAGCCACTATTAATTTGTCGTCTGCAAATGCTTTCAATTTGGGCATGTCCAAAATTTTGCCGTTTGGTAAAGAGGTAAGAGGGAACAAGGAAAAAATCAGAAATGTTGGTAGCCAGCATTTTCTCCTTTTCCCACAATGTTTTTACCTTTTCAAGGATGGAAATCATCATTTGAGCTACATTTATTTTGTCATCTGTAAATGCATTGAATTTAGATCAGGCTGACATTTTGTCGTTTGGTAAAGGGTTCAAAAAGGCAGATATCAAATTTTTTTTACGCTTTTGATAGGGGTTGCTAGGTTTCAAAATCATTAATAGGTGCATTTGCCACACCAAACTGAAATAATGTTTAGAATGGAGCTAAATTACAAACAAAATGACTTTTTTAACACTCTTGGTAGGGGTTGTTAGTCTTCTAATTCATGATCATGCGGACCGCCAAAATGAATTGCGCATCAGTGTCAAAAACTTATGCATCACGCTTTACTAAGCAATCTAGTGTTTTGACGACCCTGAAGAAGGAAGCTTTTGAGAGCTTCGAGGAAAAAATCACATATGTTAGTAACCAGCATCTCTCCTTTTCCAACACTATTTACCCCAAGTCTCTTAATTTGAGGCTTATCTTATTTGTCGTCTGCAAATGCTTTCCATTTTGACTACTGTAAAATTTTGTCGCTTGTTGAAGAGTTGACGGACTGCAAGGTAAGTTTGACATGCAGTGAAGAAAATTGTCAACTTTATTATGTCTGGATGCAATCAAACTTTAAAATTGGAAACTTTTGAAGTTTTATAATGCTCCTACCCTTTCCATGTTGACGAAAGTTAAATCTTTACCAAACAGTAAATATTTAGACTGGTCCAGATTAAAAGGAATTACAAACATGCAGACTAAATGTTGCAAAATATAGGAAGTTTTTGTCCAAAGGGGTAGTAAACATTGCGGGAAAAGGAGAAATGGTTACCAACATTTTCTTGTTTTCCTATAATGTTTTCAAAAGTGCTTTTCCTTGGGGTCATAAGAACTTGGAATTGTGTGGTAAAAGTAAAAAAGTTATAGAAATACTGTATTGTGATCATAAATGAATTTGCTCATCATGTGTAATTTATCTGTATGTCATGTTTTAGCCTTGTATTTTCATATTCAAAGTTCACTTGCCTTTTTATGCTTTCACTTGCAGCAGTCAGAGAAAATCAATCTTTTACCTTCAACTGAACAATCCTGTGTTTAATAGCCCTAGGAGAGAAAGCTTTTGAAAACATTGTGGAAAAAGGAGAATGCTGGTGGGCAGCATTTTCTCCTTTTCTTACAATCTTTTCTACCCCCATAGATAATTTTTGTAGATTTTTACGAATGTTGAATTTGTTATCTACAGACGTTGTGAATTTAGTAGAGTCTAAACTTTCGTCATTTTGGAAAGCAATAAGGGTGTTTTCATTTCATGAAAATGATGAAATTTAAACTCCTCAAGGGCAAAATGAACCCAAGGGACACTTTCAGCTGAGAAATAAAAGCCATGTAATTGTAATTTTATGGTTGCTTTAGCTCAGATTGTCTAAGTAATGTGGACAGTGTAGATCAAAGATCAGACTGCACATTTTGTGCAGTCTGATCTAGACCTACATTGGCCACAAAGGCAACTATATTCATGAAAATGGCTATAAGGGTTTAGATAAAAACTCTAAACATTTGTCACGAGACATTGAATTTGTGAAGGCTTTTCAAATTTCAAAATTTATGTACTGTTTTATTTAAAAATTTGGGTATGTGACCTTGGAATCTGTTTTGTAAGAATGACGCATGCAAGTAAACTTTTATATTATGTAAATATGGGTACAAATAAGGAAGAGAGACATGCAAACATTTCTCAAGACAAAAAGACAGACTGACAATAGCGGTGGATCTAAAAGGAGCGAGACAGGTAGACGGATGGGCAGACAGACAGTGACAACACAACAGAGATGGACTGAAAGAGAGACAGACAGATGGACAGACAGATAGTTTGACAGTGACAACAAACAGAGAAGTAAACAGACAACAGAGAAAAACTGAAAGACAGACAGATGGATGGATAGATGGATGGATGGACAGGAGGACAGACAGTTTGACAGTGACCAAAAAGAAAAAGAGGCAACCAAACAACAAAGAGATAAACTGAAGACAGACAGACAGACCGACAGACAGACAGAGAGGATAACAAAGGGATGGTTCAAACTGGTAGCACTTTCATTTATAGTAAAGGAACAAAATACAATTCTAGCTGGTATCATAAATTTCAAATTGAGCTTTATACCCCCCTCAAAAAAGAATGTTTTCAGGCAGTAATTTTGGAACAACCAGTCTGTCTGTCCTTCTGTCTTTCCATCATTCTGTGTACACTCAGGTACGTGTTCTGTGTTTCCTACCGCTGTGACAGGATTGAAATAACATTAAAGGCCCAGTGATGGCCAAAAGTAATCAAAGCAGGTGATAAAATGCATTTGATTTTTAGTCATACCGTTTAAAAGTCTAGAAACTATTGTGAAGATTACAAATTCTTATTTTACAATTGGTCGAAGTGTTTGTCATTAGCAGAAAATTGAATTTTTAAACTACATGTAGGTCAAAAGTTGCCAGGTTGGTCTATTGTTTGTTTACTTTTTACCCAGTTTTAAAATTCATGTTTCTGCCAGCAACTTACACATGGACCAACAGTAAAATAACAGACTGTCATCTTCACAATAATTTCCATACTTCCAATGGTATTACATGTATTTAAATTAAAATGCATTTTACCACTAACATTGATTACATTGGGCTCTTATTTGGCCTTTAAAAAGGTCTTAAAATGTAAGACAGAAAGATGAATAAATCGACATTTTTGATAGGTGTATTGGAAGGAAGGAAAAATTATTTGGGCAAGAGCAAAGACAGAATTAATGATTTAATTACTTGGTGACTATCTGATATTTAACAGAGTTACACGCTTTCATTCTTTATTAGATAACAAAATTTTTAACCTGTTTGTATTAAAAGGACTTGTAGGCAACATATTGAATGGGGCTGAATTGATAGGATTTGCTTTTGGAAGGATAGAAAACATTGTGCTGAAAAGTGGAAATGCATTTTCTCCTTTTCCTAAGATGATTTAAGAAGGTTTTTTTCCTCAGAATTGTGAACCTGGACCATTTTGGTACAGGATTGAAGTTATTTTTATTAGTTTTAGTGTCTGTCTTGGCTCTTTACCAGACGACAAAATTTTGGACTCCCCCCAAATTGAGAATATTTGCAGACAAGATCTTAGTATTAAATTGGACTTGAATAATTTTATTTGTCTCTGAAAAGGTACATACATTGCGGGAAAAGGAGTAAATGATGGTCACTAGCATTTTCTCCTTTTCCCACTATGTTTTCAAAAGCTCTCTTTACAGGATATTAAAACAATCTATATCGTTTTGCAAAGGATTGAAGATTTTTTTAGTATCTTTAATTTCTGACTTAAAGACATCTGCACTTAACAAGTAATAAATGTCCAGTTTTTGTGTGAAAAAGGACAGTTTTGGACAATACCAGTCAGTTTTTGATGGTCCATTGGTTCAGTTTTATGGCTTTGGTATTCCCTGAACTGCCATAAAAGAAATATTTGAAATGTCTTTTGATCGGGTGAATTTAATAGACTAGAGAAAACTTCCTTTGAACCCTGTACCACACAATCCAGACTTTTAACGACCCACACAGAGAAGGCTTTTGAAAATATGGGAAAAGAAGAAAAGCTGGTAACCAGCATTTTCTCCTTTTCCAACAATGTTTTCTATCCTTTCAGAAACAAATCCAATTCTTTGAGCTACAATGAATTTGCCACAAATAATTTGTCGTCTTCAAATGCTTTCAGTCTGGACCAGTCTTAAATTTTTTTGTTTTTGTTAAGAGTTAACTTATTTAGAAGACTCAGATATGAAATTTCTTTCGTAGACAGTGCATATCGAGATCATTTTAGCCTTTGGCCTCAAAATCCCAAGTTTTAACCACCCTGAAGAAATAAAGCTTTTGAAAACATTATGGGAAAAGGAGAAAATGCTGGTTACCAGCATTTTCTCCTTTTCCCAAAATGTTTGTTACCCTGTCAATGCTAAAATCACCATTCAAGCAATGTTTGTCGTCTTTCAGTTTGGTCCAGTCTTAAATTTTGTTGTTTGGTAAAGAGTTACTGGGTTCAACACGTTAAAATAGTTAATTCTTTATCTTTACAGGAGAAAAACCGTACAGTTGTAGCTGGGAAGGTTGTGAATGGAGATTCGCCCGATCAGATGAACTCACTAGACATTATCGAAAACACACAGGCGCCAAACCGTTCCGATGCAAGTTCTGTGAGCGATCATTTTCCAGATCCGATCATCTTGCGCTCCATATGAAAAGACATGCAACATCGGATTTGTAACGAGATCACACCTTAGGCTTATTCAAATTTATTAGAATTATATCTTCGAAAAACAAAAACCCAAAACATTAATATTCATGAATATTCATGTATCATTATAACCAATTATATTTGTGTTAATGTGATACAGAATTCGACCTTGAAGCATAATTTACTGTAAAATTTACAAAAAAGAAAACAAAAAAATTGTATTACTTGTCAAATTGTTCAAAGATTTTTCTTTTCATCTTGTTTTGTTTTTTTCTGTTTGTTTATGTGTTGTTTTGATTCATGCCAAATATGTCTCATATTGTACCATGCTCAGAAATTTGTTGTCAAGGAAACAAATGGACAAAACTAGAGTAACAAAAAAAAAGGTAACAAACAAATAATATTGATGCTGTAAAAACAAACAAATAATATTGATGCTGTAAACTCTCTTCTAAACAGCAAAATTTTAGACTGGTCCAAATCAAAAGAATTTGCAGACAACAAATTAAATGTAACTAAGAAATTCAAATTTGTCTTCTGAAGGGAAAAAAACATTGTGGGCTACCAGCATTTTCTTCCTTTTCCCACAATGTTTTCTAACCTCCCCAATACAAAAAATTCTAATTTTTTGAGTCATATTTATTTTGTCGTCCACTAATACTTTTAAAATGGATGAGTCAAAAATTCTGTTGTTTGGTAAAGAGTAAAACAAACTGAGGCTAGAGCCTGACCAAAGTAGGAAAAGTAGCACTTATGCAACACGGCATTTAATTTTTTGGGAACAATTCATGTTAACATTGCTTTCTTTAAATGATTCACGACGGACATTCGCTATTCCCTATGCTTGTTTACTGCTAGCTCCCTTGTCTGTAATATGGGTCCGTATTCACCAATCATTCTTAAGAATATTATTAGTCTTATGCTGAAGAATTTTCAAGATTTGAAAGAAACACAATTTCTGATTGGCTAAACCATACTGTTTAGCCAATCAGAAGTTGTGTTGCTTTCTTAATCTAGAATTAGACCAAGAATGTTCTTCAGAATGGTTGGTTAATATGGACCCTAGTCTTGTATTGCAATACTATATAAGATCTGAATACTACATGTATGCTCTTTACTTTGGTGTCCTATGTATTAAATAAAATCATATATTTTTTATTATTTATATTTTTTTTTGGTATTTCTACATAAACCATTTTTGTTTCTTTACTAAATTGTATCAAATTATAATGAATAAAAACCAAGGATTACCAAATATTAACAGACTGGTTATGTGACAGATTCTCTGATTGGCTATAATGAAATGTATCATCCAATCAAATAATATATTCTCTCACTAGAAAAAATTTAAAATTGAGTTATCTTTCGATAAGTGAAAAAAATTCTTTCCTATAAGTTTCTTTTCTGCCAAATTTCATTGATATGATAATTGAAAAATAGAATTGAGCCATGCTCTGGCAAAAGGAGTTTAATGCACCTTCCATGATGCATGATACTAAGCAAGTCATTATTATCCCTCGCTGAAGGCGGAGGGATATAATTTTAGCGTTGTCCGTCCTTCCGTCTGTCCGTTTGTCCATCCGTGTGTCAGTCCGGGAGAATATCTCCAATACCATTGGACGGAATTTCGTGAAACTTTATACATGTGTAGAATAACCCATTCCGCCAATAAATTTTTTTTATTTTTTGATTCGATGAAAAATGGTCGACTGGGAGCGATTTTAAGTTACGCGGTCAAATAAATTTTTTGGCGGGGGATATTATTTCAACGAAATTGCTTGTTAATTATTGAAATGAATACACATTAATTCATGTTTCCTCAAAATCTTAATACAACACAGCTGACACAAATATGTTGTGTAAACTTTGTAAGCATTTTGCTTGCCCCCACCCTCTGACCCTGGTCTTCAAATGCTTTCGAATTGGGACATTTCTAAAGTTCTGTTGTCTAGTAAAGAGTTAATTATGATGTCTTTCATTATTCTTTCATTATTCTTCTTATACATTGAATAGATCTGAAAGTATGTATTCATATTATTCTACTGTTCTATTTTCTTTCTGATATGACTTGTGTGTGTTAGTTAGTTGGTATGCTTGTATATTTTTAGTAACCTAATGTTCTGATGCCACAATCACTATCAAAATACAGCATTATATGCCAATGCGGCTCACAGCTTTTGAAAATAATTTGTGGCTTTGTAGATGCAGAGGCTTTTTCGATACAAGGAATTGATCAGGTGTATTCCTTAAATTCTACAGAATCCTTTTCAGTTGTTTTCGTTTTTGACCTAAAATTGAAAGGGTATATCTGTCAGATATTCATAGTAATTTTGTACAAATTGAACTCTTGTTTAACTTGTAAACAAATGAAGGTTTGTTTTATGGAGGCTATATTTGTTTACTCTGTACCAAATGAGAAAGTTCTAGACCTGTCCAGATTATGACAAATTCAATTTGGCACTAATCATTAATTTTTCTTGGAAAGGGTAGAAAACATTGTGGGAAAAGGAGAAAATACTGGTGACCAGCATTTTTTTCTCTTACCACAATGTTTTGATATGCTTTCTTAGAGCTGTTAAAACTCAGAATTGTGTGGGAAAAGGGTTTATAATTAGATGGGAGATTACAGTTAATTTATTTAAGGAAAAAAAAGGGTTTATTTGTAGCATACTGGAATTAAATTGATAAAGCTGTTCTTGGAAATATGGGTGGAGCTAAAAGGTGAAAGGCAGGAATGTTAAGAACTTTAGAGATGGAAACAGATTTTTTTTTTAAGCCAGTGGAGTGATACGGGGCTATCATGAACCTCTTGTTTCAATTTTTTTTCTCTTTTTTTTGTAACATTATTTTACAGTTCAGGTTGGCTATGTCCCTTGATGATAATTATTAATGTATTTCTTAGTCTATTATTCCTTTACTAAATATTCATGATTTTAACAATCGTGATAGAGAAGGCTTTTAAGTCTTTACCTAACAATCCAGAGTTTCAATGTCCCTGAAGCAGAAGGCTTTTGAAAATGTATTGGAAAAAGAGGAAAATGCTGGTAAACAGCATTTTCTCCTTCAACAATGTTTTCAAATGCCTTCTATCTCAGGGTAATTAACCCATAAAGCGCTGGAACCAACTTAAATTGTATTTGCGGACAGTGTAGATCAAGATCAGACTGCACAAAATGTGCAGTCTGATCTTGGATCTACACTGTCCACTACTTTGTTTCTTATTCTGGTCAAAACAACCTTGAAATGAGAAATGTTTTGAATGCTTTTCCAGATTGAAAAGGTCCATTTAACTCTTTACCAGATGACAAAATTTTAGACTTGTCCAAATTGAAAGTATTTGCAGACAAAAAAATAAATGTGAATCAAAAATTGAATTTTGTTTTGAGAAGGGTAGAAAACATTTTGGGAAAAGGAGAAAATGCTGGTTACTGGCATTTTATCCTGTTCCCAGAATGTTTTCTAAGGGCTTCTTTCTTAGGGTCGTTAAAACTGGGGATTGTGTGGTAAAGGGTTAAAAAACTTTGGAATATATGGTAAAGGGCTGTTAATGAAGAAAGAAATGACGTGAGGAAATGAGTAACATTAATTACAAAATGTGCCTTCCATGCTTATCTTGTCCACATTTTGGGATGTATTTGTTTGCCTGTAGTTTTTGCCCTATCCTGCCTGGCATAAACTTATTATTTTAAGAAAATGCATCATGCATAATGAATGAGAATAATGTCTTTATACACCTTGATTTACCCCTTTGTGAAACTCTTTACCAAATGACAAAATTTTTGCCTGGTCCAAGTTAAAAGCATTAGCATATGAAATCTTAAATGTGGCTTAAAAACTGAAATTTACTTTTGGGAGGGTAGAAAACAAAATGGGAAAATGAGCTTAATGCTGGTTTCCAGTAATTCTTTTTTTCTCACATTGTTTTCTACCCTTTAAAATATGAATTTTATCCTTTGAACCATCTTTAATTTGTTGTCTGCAAATGCTTCCAGTTTGCACAAGTCTAATTTTGCCATTTGGCTATGTCACTACTGAACGACAAAGGTTTCATATTAACCCTTTACAACACAATTACAGGTTTTAACGACCCTGACAAAGAGGCCTTTTGAAAACATTTTGGGAAAAGGAGAAAATGCTGGTAACCAGCATTTTCTCCTTTTCCCACAATGTTTTCTATCCTATCAGAGACAAATGCCATAGTTTGAGCCACATTTGAATTGTCATCTACAATCACCCTCAATTTGGACAAGTCTGTATTTCGCTTGTGTGGTAGAGAGTTAAGATACAGAAAATGTTTACATGTTGAAGGTGCATAACTTTGGTTTAGAATTATTCTGCACAATAAAACAAAATTTCTGTATAATTACAGATATAACTCTTCTCTTGAGCAAATTTAATTTACCCCGATAGTCAAACATATACATAAGGCATACTGTTGCATTATGGGTTTTTATGCCCCTGTCACAGAGGTGCACTTGATTTTGTGCTTTGTGGTATCATTTCCTCTTTGTTCGGTTTTCTTGTGTTGGTGGATTTGATTTGTGGTTTCAAAATTACATTTTTGCTTGAATAATTTTGTTCCGCTGAAAACCAAGTTATTATTGAACAAAAGAAGTTTTCAGACTTGATAGGTAACCATGCATGTTTGATAAAAATTGTATTGAGAATTTATTGCCAAAATGCAAAGTTAAAGTAATTTGGTTTTCTTCTGTTTGGGCTATATTAGTTGCATGACGACATAAAATATGAATGCACTCCCACACACTTAAAAACAGAAAAAAAAAACTTTTACCTCACATGAATTTTATTTGCTGATATTTTTTTTGTGACTTTTGAAACATGTTTTAATCCTTGACCATACCATTCCAAGCTTTAACCCATTACCACACAATCCCTACTTTTGACGACCCTGAGAAAGAAGCCTTAAGAAAACACTGGGAAAAGGAGAAAATGCTGGTAACCAGCATTTTCTCCTCTTCCCACAATATTTTCTACCCTTCACAAAACAAGTTTCAAATTTTCAGTGACTTTTAATTTTTCGTCTGCAAATGCTTTCGATTTGGACAAGCCTAAAATTTTGTCGTTTGGTAATGAGTTAAAGACCCTGACAAAGAAGGCTTTTGAAAATGTTGTGGGAAAAGCATGATACTGTCGTCACCAGTATTTTCTCCTTTTTCCATAATGTTTTCTACCCTATGAAATTGAAATCCTATCATTTGATCCATGTTAAATTTATCTCCAAATTCTTTCAGATTGAACAAGTTCAAAATTTAAATGTCTGGTAAAGGGTGAAAATGCCTTCTACAGTTTCTCCATTTATCATAGTGTTTTCTAATTCATGGTCCTTTAATCCTTTACCACACAATCCCTACTTTTAACGCCCCTAAGAAAGAAGCCTTTTGAAAACACTGGGGGAAAAGAAGAAAATGCTGGTAACCAGCATTTTCTCCTTTTCCCACAATGTTTTCTACCCTTCCCACAGCAAGTTTTAATTTTTCAGTCCCATTTATTTTGTCGTCTGCAAATGCTTTGATTTTAGACTAGCCTAAAATTTTGTCGTTTGGTAAAGAGTTAAGCAATATTTTGGAAATTCCTTAAGTTTGGTAGAGCACTCAAAAACAACGTATTTTTTTAAAAAGGTCCCGAAGTTCACTTCTGCACTTTGTCGAAGCATTAAAGTTTTATTCAGTGTAGGTAGAAGTAATAAATAAATGGTGTAATAAATTATGATTTGGCATTGAAATTCAGCATTCAAAAGGGAAAGCATAAATTGTCAAATAATTTACAGGTTTCTAAATGGGTTTGGCGCTCAATTGAATTTGTTCCACCCTATAACCCTGTACCACACAATCCCGAGTTTTAACAGCCCTGAGGAAGAAGCCTTTTGAAAACATTGTGGGAAAAGGAGAAAATGCTGGTTACCAGCATTGTCTCCTTTTCTCACATTGTTTTCTCTATTTTGAAAAAGCACATTCCATCATTTTTGTGGCACTTAATTTGTCGTATGCTAATGCTTTAGATTTGGACAAATCTCTGAGATTGCTGTCTGATAATTGCTTAAGAGACAAATTTGAGGCATAACAACCCAAAGGAAGAAAGACTTATGAAAACATGGTGGTAAAAGAAGAAAATGTGGGGTACCAGCATTTTTTTGTTTTCCTCACAATGTTTTACCCATTGAAAGGCAATCCCATCGTATTAACCCTATTTATTTTGTCATTGCTGAGCCCAGGTAGCTCAGTCAGTAGCGTGCAGGACTTGAGAACACGGGGTACAGGGTTCGATCCCTGGCTACGACCCCTGGCTCGGCCAATTTTTTTCCGAGGATTGATGATAGTCACTGCGACAGGATTCATTCCTCTCCCACCGCTGACCATTGTCTAGACGATGATTATGTGGGAAAGCAGCCAGTGGCTTGGAAAGAAAAATTGTGCAGAGTACTGGTAAAAGAGACTCCAGGAAAGCATGGATAGGTGCACTGGCCGCCACGATATAACTGAAATAATGTTGAAAACGGCATTAAACACCATACAATCAATCAATCAATATTTTGTCATCTACAAATAATTTAAATTTTGGACAAGTCTACAATTTTGTTACCTGGTAATTCTGTTCTTAATGACAAAACTTTAGACTCGTCCAAATTGAAAGCATTTGCAGACAACAAAATTTTATGTGGCTAAAATAATAGAATTTATCTCTGAAACAGTGGAATGACATTGGAGAAAATGCTGAAAATGTTTTCCCAATCATCAGGATGCGTATTCACCATCTATTCTAAAGAATGTTGTTAGTCTTATTCTTCAAAAGTTTCTAAATTTGAAAGTAACACAATGTCTGATTGACTTAACCATTTGGATTAGCCAATCAGACGGTGTGTTACTTTCAAATTTGGAAAATTCTAGAGAACAAGAATGGGAATGTTCATAAGAATTGTTGGTGAATATGGACACATAGTTGTTAAAATTTTGAAAATTCTGTAAAGAGATAAGTATGGTTGGTTATGTACTGCTTCATGTGTCTATAAAAATTATGTCTACGAATGAAGTATTTTTTGTCCCGTCATTATGGAGATCTTTCCTGTTCCGGCTCGTTCAGCGTGTCATGCGTCATGCATTCCTGTGGTCAGAATGCAGGTAATATTTTAGGTGTTGTTATGACATTGTGGGAGGAAATTATATAGTAGATTATTTCTGTACTTCATTATACAGACTATTTGTTTTGGTTAACCCTTTACCACACAATCCCAAGTTTTGACAACCCTTGGAAAGACAGCTTTAATAGGGTAGAAAACATTGTGGGAAAAGGAGAAAATGCTGGTAACTAGCATTTTCTCCTTTTCCCACAATGTTTTCTACCCTATTAAATACATTAATCACCATTTAATCTATTTTAAATTGTCGTCTGCAAATCTTTTCAATTTGGTCCAGTCCAAAATTTTGTTGTGGTAAAGAGTCAACTCTTTACAAGAAGACAAAATTTAAGAATATGGTAGTTCCGATTGAAAGCAATTGAAAAAATGTAGCTCGTATAAACAGATTTGTTTCTGGTTTCCAGCATTTTCTCCTTTTCCCCACAGTGTTTTAAATGGTCCTTTCTCTTCAGGAGTGAGACAAAATGGGATTGTGTGGTAAAGGGTTCACCTTTCACCACACTATTCTGTGTTTAACAACCCTGAGGAAAGAGCAGAACATTCTGGTGACCAGCATTTTCTCTGTTTCCAGTCATGTTTTCTACCCTGCCAAATAAAGTTTGTTCACTTTTGTGTCACTTTTGAATTTGTGATCTGCAGATATTTTTCATATGGAAGATTGAAGAATTTGCTGTTTGAAAAATAATTAAATAAGAAAAGTTAAAAAAATTACGTAGGGAATAGTGCAATGGTGCAATTATATTGGTCAGTTGTTCAGAAAATAGTCTTGTTTTTGTACAATTATCAGTAAGTTCAATTCTAAACTCTTCAACAAACAATTGTATATTTTGTCAACTCTGGAGAATAAGGCTTTTGAAAACATTGTTAGAAAAGGAGAAAATGCTGGTAACCAGCATTTTCTCCTTTTTCCAACAATGTTTTCTGCACTGTCAAAACCAAATCCAGCCACAAAAGCCACATTTAATTTGTCGTGTTCAGAATGTTTTCAAGTTGTTTATTGTGAAACCGGCATTAAAACTTGGGAGTGTTTTGTAAAGGTGTGATTTGTTCCTAAGAATTTTTCTGAGATCTATTTAAATTTTCTTACTGTTTTCAAATTGCATGAAAAATGAACTAAATGAATACATACACAGAATTTCAGACAGGGGGAGTGATTTTGATTTCAAAGTCAAAAATATTAATGATTTTCCACTGAACTCTTTGTTATGGGTACTCATTAGAATTGTCTCGATGAGACAATTCTAATGAGTACCCACAACATAGGGTTTGGAAGAGATATAATGAATTTAGAATACCATCACTGCCTCTTATCTGGAGCTCTGCATTTATGTATGTATGTTGGAATTGCATGACAAGTGTATTTAATGCATGATTTTATATTTTCACTTATTTATTAGTTCAAAACCTTCAAAAACCATTATATACATCTGCTTTTGGATATTTTGTTCTTTTTATTTTTTCAGTAAAAGGCCTTTCATTGGGAAAATTTTAAAAAAGAATGGAGGCATATGTAAAAATTCTACAGTTTAGAATTAGTGAAATAGTACAATGAAATCTGATACAGATTTAAAAAATTTGTTGTTAGATGTATCTGTATTTTTTGCCAGTTTTTGTGGAATGAATGTATAGCATAAATGTAAGTGTGAAAATTTTTTTCTGTCTCTGGTAACACTATTTTCTCCTTTTCCCACGATGTTATTTGACTCATTTTGTCATCTGAAAAGGAGTCAGAATGAGAAAGAGAATATTCTGTGTAAAACAGACATTGAGCATAGGATCTGTAATTATTAAAATGAATATTATAATTATGCATGCATAGACAAAGTGCATAGACGTTAAGGGAGAGGCATGCAGTTCATATAGAAAAATCAGCTTAGTTCGTCTCTAAAACCCATGTTGTGAGTACTCATTAGAATTGTCTCGAGACAATTCTAATGAGTACCAACAACAGGGGTTTTAATAAAGATATAATGGTTTTAGTATTAAATTACTTCCTTTCTCCTGAATCTGTTTGTGTGATTCTGCAAGTGTTGTGCAAGGCTAATTTTGACAAGCAAGAATGTGTGTAAATTAAATGAACTGGGCTCTGGGAAAAGGGGGTTCAATTCATCATTGTAATCCATTTTACCCGGCATGTTGTCACATAATTATTGATCTGTATAATCCATTTAAGTTAAGAACCAACAGAATATGGAGATTGAATGGTCCTTGGACATGCAGTAAATTTACAGATAGCAAAAAGTTTTGACCCATGTCAGCCTGCGCAAACTGCGCAGGCTGACCTGAGTCGATACTTTTTGCAGGTGCATTAAACCCCTTTTTCACAGAGTATGGCTCAATTATACAACTGTTTTGTAATTCTTTCATAATGCTGTTTTTGTGATACTACTCTTAGAAGGTGATATTTACTACTTTTGTGTTATTTTTGCTGTCATCGTAATTTTTGCTGTCCTTGTGTGTAATTTTTGCTGTCCTTGTTGGTAATTTTGCTATGATTGTGTCCATTTTTTTTTTTTTCATTTGATCCAATATTGAGCTGGGTATGGCTGTCTGGAAAATAGATGAGTTTTTTACCAAACGACAAAGTGTTAGTCCAGTCCAAATTGAAAGCAGTTTGCAGACGACAAATAGAAAGTGTCTAAAATGATGGAATTTATCTGTAAAAGAGTAGAAAACATTGTGGGAAAAGGAGAAAATGCTGGTTACCAGCATTTTCTCCTTTTCTCACAATGTTTCCTAAAGCCTTTTTCCTCAGGGTTTGGATTGTGTTGTAAAAGGTTAACCTTTTACTAAACAAACCTGAGTTTGAATGATCCTGAAGAAGAATGGTATTAAAAACATTGAGGGAAAAAGGAGGAAATGCCAGAAATCAGCATTTTCTCTTTTTCACACAATGTTTTCTACCAGTTTCAAGAATACCACTATATACCTTGCACTGAAAGGAAAGTTGGAAAAATGATAATATTCATGTATTGTAACTGCCAAATTATATTGTTTCATTACAGAATTTAACGATTGGAGAAAAGCTTTAAATTATTGTTAAATTATGATATGAAGTTGTTTTTTTTCTGAAATTTCAGCCAAAAAAATTGTATTCTTTTAGAGTTTTGGCTACTTGATTGGCTACTTGTTACAGAGGCAATTTGCTTGTTGTTTGTTATGAGCATGTGCATGAATTCAATGCATGTTTAACCCCATACCGGAAAATGCTGAGTTTGGATGACACCAAGTAAAAGTGCTTTTGAAAACTTTGTGAGAAAAGGAGAAAATGCTGGTAACCAGCATTTTCTCCTCTTCTTACAATGTTTTCCAGTCTTTCGATGGCAAACCTTATCATTTAATTCTCTGATTCATATTTAATTTGTTTGTCTGCAAACGCTTTCAATGTGGACCAGTCTACTATTTTGTTGTCTAGTATAGGGAAAAGGGACTGAATATTTACAAAGGAGTAGAGAGAGAGAGAGAGAGAGAGAGAGAGAGAGAGAGAGAGAGAGAGAGAGAGAGAGAGAAAAGAAATAGTGCATTGAAGGTACAATGTCTGTAACCATTTATTTCTGAATTTTTGTCGTATTTTGCTTTTGCTTCTGTCCCAAAGGTTTGGAGTTACGGAGGGGTATAATAGTAAATAGGATGATTATTCAAGTAGAATAGTTCGAACTATATGATTTGAGCCGTGCTCTGTGAAAATGGGGCTTAATGCATCTGCGAAAAGTTTCGACTCAGGTCAGCCTGCGCAGTTCGCGCAGGCTGAGCTAGGCCGAAACTTTTCGCTACATGTCAATTTTCTGTATGTTAAAGGACTAGTCTACCCCTTGATTAAGTCGCAGTTCGTGCAGGCTGACCTAGGCCGAGACTTTTCGCTACATGTCAATTTTCTGTATGTTAAAGGGCTGGTCTACCTCGTGATTAAGTCGGTTGTCGGCTGGTTTGGATCCATAAGAATATGATAGCTTGTTTGGTATGATGGATTACGGAGATGCATTAAGCCCTCTTTTGCCAGAGCATGGTTCATTTATTGATGACGCTATGTTGAAGGCAGTACCAACAGCATAGGGTATCGTCACATATTATCAACTCATTATACCATGTACAGTTGAAGTTGCTAAGTGTAGATTGCGATCAGATTGAATGTTCTGCACAGTCTTACCTTAATCTATATCATCAGCAAAGTTACTGTAAATTTTCCTCATTAATATAGGTTTTAACCCTTTACCAAACAGTTTGGAGATTTAATGACCCTGAGGAAGAAGCCTTTTGAAAACATTGTGGGATAAGGAGAAAACATTGTTGGAAAAGGAGAAGCATTATCTCGTCAGACATTGTTTTACTACTGTTTCAGAAAGAAAGCTGTCATCTGAGCTGATTTGTTGTCTGCATTATACATGAGTTTGGTCTAGTCTAAAATTTTAGCCCATTAGCAGAAGACAAGTTAGATATATTTCAAATGTTGGAAAGTGTCTTTAATAGCTTAGAAAACATTGTGGACAAGGGAAAAAAATACTTGTTACCAGCATTTTCTTCTTTTCCCTACCAATGTTTTCAAAAGCCGTTCTTCGTTAACTCTTTAGCAAATGACAAAATCTTAGACTTGTTCAAATTGAAAGCATTTGCAGACAGCATAATAAATGTGACTAAAAAATTTAGATATGTTTTGGGAAGGGTAAAAAACATTGTGGGAAAAGGAGGAAATGCTGGTTACCAGCATTTTCTCCTTTTCCCACAATGTTTTCAAAAGCCTTCTTCCTCAGGGTCGTGAAAACTAGCATGAAAACTTGGGATTGTATGGTAAAGGGTGAAATCACTGGACTGTTTGGTACAGGCTAAAATAAAATGAGGTGGTTGGGATGAGAGGGGGTAGGGGTGAGAGATTAGGTGTCAGTAGTTAGACTTATACCTCTTTGAGGCCAGACCTTCTCTCTTTGTGTGGAAATCTGATCTTCTTCTACACTGTTTTGTACTGTTTCCTTTGTTGTATCTTGATCTTTGACAAAGTGTTTGTTTATGTTTCTATTTGTTATATTAAATTTCATGTATATATACAGATCTATATGAAAATATATATATTAAAAAAATCTGAAATTGAAGATTTTCTTGTTGTTCTTGTGTAAGTTACTTATGCTTATCACAGATTTTTGTATTTTGTTTGTATTGGAGTTTAAAGCCATTTTTAACAGCTAAGGTCATATCACTGTGGTCAGTGCACAAAGGCAGAAAACATTCTCTTGTTATTGTGTAAGTCATTTGAGCTTTTATGCTTCTTTTATGCTTCTCGAAGGGTGAGCATATAGTCGCCACTTCGTCTGTCGGTCCTTCTGTCCATCCTTCTGTCCATCCTTCTGTCCGTCCATCCGTCCAAAGCCATTTCTCCACAACCCCTGGACCAAATTGGATGAAACTTCATATATGAACTCCTTAGGATATTGCACCGATGTATTTTTTCCCCGGTTTTCCAATTTCAGGCTGTGTCTTGGAAAAAGGGGCTTTCTTGTAAAATTCCAATTTTTACTAATATCTCCTTCAGTTTTCGTCAAAATTTCATGAAACTTACCATTTATATTGTTTATTAAAAATTTCACCATGTGCCCTTGTTTTTTTTATCTATGCAAACCATGTTATGGGAAAAGGGTGCTTAATGTCTTATAACTTTAGGTTTTGTTTTTTTAGACTCTGAAATTAAACATTTCCCAGTTTCTTCAAGACTATTCAAGATATAAGGTCAAGATCATTCTTGTTGTAACATTTCTTGAAAAGAAGTCCCTGATAACATTGTCAAATGCAGTTTGGCAGACGGGACCAAACACAAGTAGCCTGTTTCATCCCCACCCTCCTCTCCCGTGACCAACCATTTACCGACAGCCTTCACTTTCCTAAAAAGAGACCTGTTCGGGAAGCATAATCTGTCTACGTCGGCTCTTGTTGTAATTGTATGTATTGGTGTCTAATGCCATTTTAAACAGCATAGGTCATATTAATGCTGTCAGGGAACCTATGCATGTGTTTCCTGGCTTTCTCACACCAGTACTGATACAACTGTCTTTCCAAGCCACTGACTGCTGTTCTCACATGCATTAGAGGTAAGAGGCAAAAAATCACCAGAAAGAGAATTTGCCTCAACCCAGCACCAAACTTGCAACCATAGGTCACGAGTCAGATACACTAACCACTGAGCTACCCGGCCAGGCTGCTTATTATAGAAGGTCAGTTGGTATCGTACAGGGCTTGAAAACGGGGTCACTGGCTGGAAATCCCCAGCTTGCCCAATATCATTCTGACCATTGATAATACCCATTGCAACAGAATTCATTCCTCTGTCACTGCTGATCATTGTTTCAATGATGGTTATATGGGAAAGCAACTGGTGGATTTGGAAGAATATTGTGCCAAGCACTGATAAAGAAACCCCAGGAAAAGCATTGGGAGGTTTTAGAACTGCCACAATATTACTGAAATAATGTTGAAAACTACATTAAACACAAAACAGACAAACATGCAACCCGTAAATCACTTTTAACATGTCTAATTTCCCAATGCTGTCAGTGTAACTGAAGATTAAACCACACAAATCATGCAGTTTGATCTTTGATCTACACTGTTAGCCTTGCTGAGACATTCTGGACAAATGACAGTCTGTTAATAAAGTCTCTTTTAATTTTGTCTTCTGTAAATGCTTTCAATTTGGAAAAGTCTGAATTTTTTTTGTCTGGATAAAAGGTAATCCCTTACTACAATCTGGAATTTTTATGACCCTAAAAAGAAAGCTTTAAAAACATTGAGGGAAAAGGAGAAAATGTTGGTGACCCTTTAACCCTTTACCATACAATCCCGAGTTTTAACAACCCTGGGAAAGAAGCCTTCTGAAAACATTGTGGGAAAAGCATTTTCTCCTTTTCCCACAATGTCTTCTACCCTATCAAAGAAAAGTTGCACCATTTGAGCCACACTGAAATTGTCGTCTGCAAATGCTTTCAATTTGGACAAGGCTAAAATTTTGTCATCTGGTAAAGGGTTAACAGACAAAGTTTAGTTTTGAATCACAATTCATTTTTTTAACTGCAAATTCTAACAAGTTGGACATGTCTAACGTTTTGTCATTCGGTAAAAAATTAAACATATTTGAACCATGCTTTGTGAAAAGGGGTATAATACATCTGCAAAATGTGTCAACCTAGGTCATCCTGCACAGTCTACCGTACAGGCTGATCTGGGTTGAATCTTCTTGTTTTTTGTGGATTTTCTGCATGTCCAAAGACCATTCTACCTCATAATTCAGCTGGTTGTTAGACAAAAATGTATTGTCATAGATCCATAATCATGTGATGACTTGCTTGATATCATGCATCACAGAGATGCATTAAATCCCATTTTGCCATAGCATGCATGGCCCATTTTTTTTATACCTTTTGTACTAGGTTTGGTTAGGATTAAAATTAACAACCCGAAAGGAAAACGGCTTTTGAAACCATTGCTGATAAACCTCTTTTTCTCATGTTTTTTCTACTTTATTCAACCCTTTACCACACAATACCGACTTTTATCGACCCTGAGAAAGAAGCCTTTTGAAAACATGGTGGGAAAAGGAGAAAATGCTGGTAACCAGCATTTTCTTCTTTTCCCACCATATTTTCTACCCTTCCATATATAAGTTTCAATTTTTCAGTCACATTAAATTTTGTCGTCTACAAATGCTCTCAATTTGGACTAGTCTAAAATTTTATCGTTTGGTAAAGAGTTAAAGACAAAATTTCATCGTTTGAGCTACCCTCAATTTGTCGTCTGCATTAACTTTCAGTTTGGGCAAGTCTAAAATTGTGTTGTCTGGAAAAGAGTTAGATAATCAATAATTCTAGGACACACACTGAGTCGTTTGCCAAATTCTTATTATTGAGCTGGATCCATAAGATTTTATAGAAAAAGTTCGCTTTGAAATAAGAACAGATGTCGATGTTTCTTATACCATTACGCCGATCTATTAATTATTAAAGGGAAACAACCACTACTATATTATTTTTACTTACCATTTGGGTTGCCTCCCTTGTATTCCTTTGTAACCCTGCGGTGCGTTCTGTTCATCTAAAACTGTGTCCAGGTGCCAATAACTTCATAACCACTTATTCACTCCTTTCCGTGGACTATATGCCTATAGATGTTTCACAGTTATTTGTAGATCTCTTCCAAAATTGCTGACAAAGAATTGTTAGAAAATATAAATGAGGAAAAAGAATTGGACTGGAACCAAAACCACTGTTCACTGAAGAAGGCCTCACGGCTACCCTTCTTCAGATATATTTTTAACTTTATCTATTGATAAAGAAGACAATGGTGATAACCAGCATTTTCTCCCTGACCAACAAAGTTTTCTACCCTTTCAAAATCAAATCCGGCCATGAGAGCAACGTTTAACTTGTCGTCTGCAAATGCTTTCAAATTGGACAAGACTTAAGAGTTAAACTGGTTATTGTTTCGAAATACTTCAAATAACGCTTAAGCCTTTCCCGTATGACAATTTTCAGACTCTCTCAAATTCAAACACATCCGCATGCCACAACTTCAAAATAAATACAAATGAGTTAAGTTCTGTAAAATGGTTGAAAACATTGAGGGGAAAATGCTGGCTGCCAGCATTTTCCGTTTTCTCACAATGATTTCAAAAGGCCGCTTAACTTTGATTACTTGAGCCCAGGATTGTTTTGTATAGGGTTAAAATGATTCGTGATTTTTCGATTTATTTTTTCTGTAGAGTTTTATAAGGGGAATAACAAATGACAGTAAATGATTAATTATAAGTTGTACGAGTTGCTTCCCTTGTCGCATTAAGAAAAGTCTGCATTTTTTTCCCTTGGGTTTTCGAAAAGGGAAATAGTCATTGATTCCGCATGTAGATCTACCTAAGACATTTTATGGGCAGAGAAACATCCTTGGGTGTTTGTTGTAAAAGAATGAAAACAAAAGTCGTTTTGCTCATATTGTGTGACCACTAAGTTATCAGGACTATGTAGATCCATATTAACGATTTCACTATCGTCAAATCCCCGCTTTCAAGAATTCGATCTAGATCTAATTTGTTGTCGTGGTCCCATAAACACGAAAACTCCCAGATTACATCAAAATATCATTTGAATCAACCAGAATGAGACGACATTTTTTTTTTAAACTGGACTCTAGTTTGAAGAACTTCCGAACAAATACGGAAAGTACCGAATATTCAAGGAAACCGGAGGTTGCGAGGCAAAGATGGTAGCGGTCCAGTGGCACTGCGTTCCAAATATTGAAAGACTTGCGCCTTAATACACGGAATTCCATGTAAGTAGTTCGCAATAAGGCTGCACTGTAAAAGTATATGCAGATGTCCGAAATTTGCTTATTTTAAATGACCAAAGTAGATCTAAAAAAAAAGTTTGCGATACCGCCATTTTTAAATATTCATGCTGCAGACGATTTTTTCAATCAAAGTACTCAAACTCCTCAAAAGTAGATTCGAGCTGGACATGTCATATTAAAATGCATTGCACATGCTTTGAAACTGTGCTTGTATACATCGGGGAAAAGTGTTTAGTAGATGTAGCTGACAGTAAAGAATTAAGGTGAATATGAAAAAAAAAAAAAATTTGAGGATGCTGAGCAAAGTTATACTAGACTAGTATACTGTTTTCTCCTTTCTCCGTTCACCTAAGCGGAAATAAGCTCACCAAATACACAATTTCGGTCAACGAATCAAAATTTTCGTGTAATGATTAAATATAACATCTGAATTAAACTTTTAACTGACAAAATTCACTAAAACTTTCATCGAAAGGTTCGATCCGAGGACGTTTTTAAACCTACCTCGACAATCTGGGTAGTATGGCCGCTTTCTCATTTCTCCGTTCATTTGATTGGTTGTTAGGCCGGTCGCTAAGGACTGATGAATATTCTACATTCCAGTTCAGACGGACTAGCCCATTCATATATGATGTGTATTGAACTGATCGTAAGCCACTAGAGTTGATAACTATTGTTTTTTTGTGTAGGAAACGTGAACAAGTGTTAAAAAAATGTAAAACAATGCACAACAGCAGAAATATAGGCATGTAAGAGAAAATTACAAATGGTCACCACCAACAACAACAACTTGTATAAAAATTAAATCAACAATTGACTTCGAAACTTCATAAAGAGGGAGTTGTGTGATAATGTCTAAACAGTGAGTTCCTCGCAGTGTTTACATAAAAATTGGCTTTGTCGCCGTACAACTCTGACGTCTGTACAAAACTGAAGATGAACCCAATGGTCGCACCTGTCGCACTTTGCCCAGTTGATGACTTTTTTGCTTGGAATATCGTCAACATTCGGAGGGATAAACTTGCCACACACACAACATGGAATGTCATTGTCATCGTCAGTATCTGGAATTTCATCGAGACTTTGGGATGGTGAAAGCTGTTGATAACTATTGATTATCCCTTTACTGATTCCGCTGGTAGAAGGTTTAACACTTGATGACTTCGTCTGCTTTGGTTGTTGAAGCTGCACGTCATATTGGGTCAGTTCCTCCATGTACTCGTCTTCCGTTATTGCTCTCCCACTTGGCTTTGGTTTGGCACTCGCTTTCTTTCCCTTGCAACATTTGCATTGGTGGCTGTCAGAAGCAGAATCCTGTGATTGTTCCATCTTAAGTTTCAGAAATTCCTCCACAGCCTCTTTTCCAGACTTGATGGCAGCTATCTTTTCTAATGGTCGATCTTCTCTAAAAGCCTCACATGGAAACAGGGTTTCTTTAGATATTATGACCCTATTGAAGGGATATATACCCGTCTTCCTAAAAGCTGCCTGTATATTGGGTGGACTCATAGCTCTCAGGTAAGACTTGCATGCGAGCGTAGCTATCTGATATCGGGTAATTACCTGGCCCATGTTTCTCTGCATGAAGTTGGCGCATTCTTGGTAGAAGTAATTCTTAAAGGGACCAAAAACCGCTACATCAAGAGGCTGCAGGTCATGTGACGTGTGAGCTGGCAATACGAATAGTATGACATGTCTCTCGCTGGCCCACTCTATTAACATCGATGATGTATGAGAGGCATGTCCATCAAAAAGAAGAAGGATTGGATCTTCCCTGGTACCCCCACCACCGATGTAGGGAAGAAAGTGGTTAGACAGATAATTCTTAAATATCGTAGCGCTGGACCATCCAGAGTCTGACATCACTGCCTGTGTTCCTGTCGTAGCTCCACTAAGCAGCTCTTCATTATATCGCTTTCCCTTGAAAACAAAGAATGGAGGCAACGAATTTCCAAGGGCGTTAGCGCATCCTATCAATGTAACGGTAGAGGACCTCGGTGAAGTAACTGACTGTGGTTTACTACCAGGGGTTGCGATGACATTCGGTGGGCGATGGTCAGGTTGAAGACCAGTCTCGTCTACATTATAGATGAGGTGCGGCTTCTCATGCAGGTCGTATTTTTCCATAATACTTTCCAAATTACGGAAGTAATTATCAACAGCCTCTGGTGTTGCAGACTTAGCTCTGGCCGTATCAAGTTTCCTTGGTGAAAGAGAGGCTAGTCGGTGATTCCATCTCCTTAAGAAAGAATACAGCCAGTTGTTGCTCGGTAGCTTCCTCTCGCTCCTCCGCCCGAGGTCATACATTAGTTCTCCCGCTAGATGCTGAAACTGGCGGTTTGAAAACCCATACCCCAGCTGTGCCATAACTTCTGCATGCGCCACCAAAGTTTCTTCCTCTTCGTGGGACAAGACGGTACTATGTCCTAGTTTGAAGGTGTACGGGTCTACAATTCCTGTTACTCTATCTCGCAGTGTCTGAACAGGAACACCGAAACTGCTAGCAGCTGTCCTAATCTTCCACCCCGTTTGTTTTACAGCCTCATAAGCAAGGACGAGATTCTTTTGGTCATATCTTAGCTTAGTAGTGCATTTTTTCATTGGTTTTGTCTGAAATCAGACATGATAAATTGCCTTTAATTTGCAATCATTGCAGCTTACATTTTTGACATATTTAGATTGAGACCAAATGAAAGCTTAGTTAAAAAAACTGGGCCTCCATCTCATCGAGATTTGACCTTCAGTTTGTATCAATATGAGATTGAGCGTGATTCATTTAGCTCAGCCTACATTGCAAAATTATCAATAACTTAATAATATTCAATATTTCGTCATTAATAATTCGTCATGTAGACTGAGATAAATGAATCACGACCCATCTTATCTTAATTTAATGCTTACTGACACTAAATTGAAAATACAAAACCAACACAACAGTTTTCCCTCGATATCTTTTTTAATTAGTGACAAAAATAACACGTAGAATGCAATTATCGAACTGGAGTGTATTTTTGACAGTTTCTAGACTCCCGCTTGATGCAAGCTTCTGTCGAGTGGGAAATAGGTCATCCACTTCTGCTACTGGTCACGATATAGGGTAAATACAACCGATTTTGGCTTTTTTAATGTGGAAAAAGCATTGAAAATGTGTTTTTGATTGTATCTAATGCAGTATGTTCTTTCAAAATGTGAAAATTACCTGCTTTTGTCGCATTTTTGCGTCTTGATCGATAGAAAAATACTTCCTATGT
This sequence comes from Hippopus hippopus, assembly GCA_946811185.2. Lineage (NCBI taxonomy): Eukaryota > Metazoa > Mollusca > Bivalvia > Cardiida > Cardiidae > Hippopus > Hippopus hippopus. The sequence continues at coordinate 7,906,353 of OX328112.1, forward strand.
CGAGTAGAATAGAATCCGGGTGGAACAAAACGTCACGAGCTGTTATTCCTTCCGTTTTAGTACATGAACGGAGAAATGAGAATGAACGGAGAAATGAGAAAAGGCCATACTGGTGTAATCGAATTTCGCCAACGCAAGGAAAACTGCTCGTGCGGATTGTACAAAACAATAGTAATTTTCTTTATGGTTAAATATCTATGCACTTGTATTCAAATACTTTTGTAAAAATAATTTTTACCACTTAAACATCTAAATTTATCTGCCAAAACATCATTAGAAATCAGACAGTACAAAGTCGCCATCTACAAAAAGAGTAAGCCAATTTCGACAACTCTGGTTTTCCAGAAATTAGAGGCCCCAGAAAGGGTGAAATGAAATAAAAAATTCACAGCATCATTTCAGCAATATTCATTGCCTTCCTTTGATATTAACTCTACATTTACTTCCTTCGAGAAAACCTGAAAACAAAATGCATCCCTCAGAAAACAAAATCAACAGTTATGTGATTTTTCGTGTACCGGTAATTATTTCTGCTGTGGCACTGAAATATTACAATCTAACTCAGGATGACAGTGTTGGGGATAAAGAGGCTGTAAATCTAAAAAAGATAACATTTTGTATCTCATAGAAAAAGGTATCTTCATGTCTTTGTAGTGCTTTTTGTACCTGATTAAATCTATTTTCCGAGGAAAAAATGAATAAGGACCACTCTGTCATTCATATGGATATATTTCCCTTTAGGTGCCCCATACGAAACTTCGGCTATTAATGTTCAAAAGATAAGCTCTCAAACCAAAAATAGACGACACAAAAAAAGTTTTAAGCTAAATGTATCTTTTAAAATCTGCATATAAAGGAGACACCTGAAAAGTGTTAATAAAATGGTGGAGAAAAACATGTGAGAGGTCGCTTATGAACTTTTTTCCTATTGATAGGTATTTTTCTGTCATTAGATTCAAATGGCAGTTCAAGACACCTTTGCTGCTAAGATATCAATCATTTCCCTGAATGGATGATGTCACAGATACGAAAATATTGCCCAAGAAAATAGTTGGCGAAATTCGATTACTAGCGAAATTCGCTTACGCTCCTAGATCTATATTGATTATTGCAGTTTTCCGCTGGCAAATTTTTAGGTGCAGAGTTTTGGGTTTTGCACACAGTGTTTTAATATTTATCCTGTGCAAGATAGTGATTTGTCATAGCAGACAGGTTATGTTTTAATTTAAGTTATGTTTTGGGGAATAATATCTCCTTATCGGACAATGTAGATCCAAGATCAGACTGCACGTTCTGTGCAGTCTGATCTTGATCTACACTGTTCACAAAAGATCAGTGAGTTGCACTTAGCAGCCTCAGGGTTAACTATCAAAAGGGGACCCGATACAACAAGGGCGGGCAACCCTGATATAGAGCAAAGTCGGGTAATGCCGACCCCCAGGTAATACCGACCCCCCTATTTAATTTCCACATTTTGGACCCTTCTGTGGAAATGTATGAATTGTTATATCATCATGTTACATAATCACGTAATTTTAAACTACCCTTTACACCACTCACTTAACCAAATGAAGAAAAAAACGTGAATACATAATCGACTCCTCAATATTATCCTGTATCTTAAGATACGTAAAATATTTTTCATTTAGAATTTTCAACAAAAGTATGTTTTTTTTGTAAGTTTCAGTTGTTCAAAGTTTATAGAAAACAATAGTATGTATAAGGATTAAGTTAAAACATGATATAAGCAAACAGTTAATATTTCACAAGTTGGGTCGACATTAGCAGAACTTTATATGAAGTTAGGTTAATATTGACCCCCCTCCCTCCAAATTGTTTGTAGGGTCTTCTCAACCAGTTAGAACATGTAAGGTATGTTTAGATCGACAAAAAGTATCACTTACATGTCAGCTGATCTACTACTACTCTTTCCAGTCCAAAAAAATCACTTCACCAAAAGTGAAATTCTGGTGTTAAAATTTGAATACAAATTTTCGGTACCAACATTGCCCACCATTAAAGTGTCCTTAAAAAGACTTATTCCTGCTCACTTTTGAACTTACAATGAAATATAAACTATCTTTAAAGTAACTGTATACTGAGATGGACTGATAATTCGTCTTTTTCAACAATATTATGGGGGTTGATTTTATCCGCCAAGAAGGGGGGTCGATATTACCCTGGGGGGGGGTAGATATTAACAGAAGTCACTAGGAGTTTTTAACTGTTCACTACTACATTTCTACAGACAGTTACAGAGTATTTGATTGGACGAAATGAACCAATAAATATTTGTCTGGCACATGATTAATGACGTTTTCGATACAACTTTCTCAAGGTCAAGGAAAACTTGAATGGGCGTTAAGGGGACGATATTACCCGACTTTGGTCTACTTACCAATATGCCCCTTTTTTTTCACTCAAGAACACACTGCAACCAAGAATTTGCACCTGCATGCGATGCTCATGTGTATGTGATGGTTTCACACATTTCGCCTTTGATAGAACAGAAAACAATGTAGAAAAAGTAGATAAAGCTGCTTACCATCACTCTCCTTTTCGCTCATTGTGTTTTAACCTTTTACCACACTATCAGAGTTTTAACAACCCTGAAAAAAAGGCCTTTTAAAAACATTGCGGGAAAAGGAGAAAATGCTGATTACCACCATTTTCTCTTTTCCCACAATGTTTTCTATCCTACCAAAAACAAACTTATATTTTTGAGTGACACTCATTTTGTGGTCTGCATATGCTTTCAGTTTAGACATACCTAAAATTTTGTCGTTGGGTAAAGAGTTAAAGCTTTTTCATCAAGGTTTACTTAACACAATCACTGGTTTCAATGACCCTGAAGAAAAAAGCCTTTTGAAAACATTGTGGGAAAAAGAAAAAATGCTGGTAACCTCCTTTTCCAACAATGCTTTCTACCCTTCCCAAAACAAATTTCCATGTTTGAATCACATTTATTTTGTCGTCTGCAAATGCTTTGAATTTGGACTAGTGTAAAATTTTGTCGTTTGGTAAAGAGTTAAACGGGGGATTCTTTGGTATAGGGTTAAATAATTTGATACAGTAGCTTGCAAACAGTGACAGTGTGACATGAAGCCAATTGCTCCTTTTGATTCAGGTAGAGCCTGATAGCTCAGCTGGTATTGTACAGGGCTTGAAATCCAAGGGTTGCTAGTTTGATTCTCAGCTCAACCAATTTTTATCCAAAGAATGTTGGAGAACAGCCATTGGGTGGAGAAGAATACTGTGGAAAGTACTGGTAAAAGAACCTCTGGAAAAGTATGATTAGGTGCACTGTCCACTTTTATATTACTGAAACAATGTTGTCAGTACAAGAATTAAAATAAATAAGATAACATGTTACTGAAATACTGTAAGTTTGAAAACAGCATTTAATACTCTACAAATCCTTTTGCACGAAACATTTTCATAACTTTTATGGCAAAAAAATTTCGAAATGTATAATTTATCTATATAGGACTACACAACTTATACAGTGAGAGATGGGTGTAGTGGTAGAGCGTCAACCTCTAACACCAAAGATTCTGGGTTCGAATCCTGTGATGCCCGAGGTCAACCTTTGGAACCACCCACATCAGGGCGTGAGTATTGCTTTAGGTTTCCAAAAAGCAATCATCGAGAGTGAGTATGTTGTAATAGCTTGTTTTGCAAAAGATGTAAAGAAAATAGGTTTAAACTAGACTAAAACTTACACAGGCATGCACATTTAGATCGTTATGTCTCAATAAATATTTTGAAAGAAGATATTAGAAGATATTAGAAGTTTAGAGTTATAAAATATATTTTCAAGAGATGAAAGCTAAAGTGAGCTATTAAAGTGTATGCTGTTGTAGAAAATACAGCAATTTATCACTACTTTTGGAGAATTATTGTTCCTCAATAACAAGTTAAAAGCCATTTAGAAAATTTATGATATTTGATAAATTCCGTATACATGTGTAAATGGATCTTCCTTTTCATTTAATCTTTTACCAAACAGTCCTGAGTTTTAATGACCCTGGTGAATAGAGCTTTTGAAAACATTGTGGGTAAGGGAGAAAATGCTGGTAACTATCTTTGAAATGGCAGAAAATTATTGTGGAAAAAGAAGAAAATGCTGGTTACCAGCAATTATTTCTCTTTTGTATGATATTTTCAAAAGCTTTTTCCTCCAGGTCATAAAAACATATGATTCTCTGGTATAGGGTGATATCAAAGTAAAGTTATCACCATCTTTGGGTTCCATACAAGAGGGGCCGAGCCCCAGTAGCTCAGTCAGTAGCTTGGAGGACTTGAGAACAGGGGTCGTGGGTTCAATCCCTGGCTTGGCCAATTTTTTTCCGAGGATTGATGATAGTCATTGAGACAGGATTCATTCCTCTCACCGCTGACCATTGTTTCAACAATGGTTATGTGGGAAAGCAGCCAGTGACTTGAAAAGAAAATTGTGCGGATTACTGGTAAAAGTGACTCCAGGAAAGCATGGATAGGTGCACTGGCCAACGGGATATGACTGAAATAGTGTTGAAAATGGCATTGAACACCATATAATCAATCAATCAATCAATCATTCAGGAGGGAACAAGTTGTAAATGGTGTTTAACTACTACAACAACTACTACTACAACAACAACCGAAACAAAACTGTTTTCACAAAACAAATTTTGCGGGTAATAACCAGGTGATATGGGGAAGTAAAAGCCAATATGTAATAAAAGCGACATGCCCTCCCTAGATTTTGTTTATAGATAGACATTTGATCGAAATTACTGATGCGTGGCAACATATTTTGATCCGACAACTTTTACCTTTTATTGCAGTGATGATCAGATGATGTCTTATTTTGATTTGTTTTGTTTGTTTGTATGGTGTTTCATTTTAAATAACTCTTTAACAAGCAACAAGTTTTTGGACTTAACCCATTACCACACAATCCCTACTTTTGATGACCCTGAGAAAGAAGCCTTTAGAAAACATTGTGGGAAAAGGAGAAAATGCTGGTAACCAGCATTTTCTCCTTTTCCCACAATATTTTCTACCCTTCACAAAACAAATTTCAAATTTTCAGTCACTTTTATTTTGTCGTCTGCAAATGCTTTCGATTTGGACAAACCTAAAATTTTGTCGTTTGGTAATGAGTTAACTAAATTCAATGTATTTCAAGATGAGACATAAAAAGTTGCTAAAATGATGGTTTCTCTCTTTGATAGGGTAGAAAAAATTGTGGGAAAAGGAGAAAATGCTGGTTACCATTTCTCCTTTTCCCACAATATTTTCAAAAGCCTGCTCCTTCAGGGTTGTTAAAATTTGTGATTGTGTAGTAAAGGATGAAAGCTTTTTTCAAAATTATTTCAGTTGTATCACAGTGGCCATTGCACCTATCTATGCTTTTCCTGGAATTTCTTTTGTAGGTACTTTGCACAATATCCTGCCCAGACCACTGGCTGCTTTCCCAGGTAAGATTGTCAACACATTGATCATCTGTAAGAGATGAGTGAATTTATTCATATTGGCTTTCAACAATCCTTGGAGAGAAATTTGCCATGCTGGGGAATTGATTTGAACAAGGAACCCTAGTTTGAAGCTCTTTATTTTACTGACTGATGCACTTGGCATCATAATTTGATCATCAACTTTTTTTATTTGACACTTTACCAAGCAGTCCTTTAACAACCTTAAGAGAGAAATTTTAAGACAAACATTGTGGGAAAAAGAGAAAATGCTTATAGTAAGCAATTTCTTCTGTTCCGTAAATGTTATAAAGTTTTCAGTAAAGTGCTTAAAAAAAAATAAGGCACAAAATTTATATAAGCTTTTTTCTTGTAACCTCATCTCCCTCTCCAACAGGATTTTCTCCTCCAACCACAATGTTTTCAAAGCCTTCTTCTTCAGAGTCATAACAAGAAATATCTTTTAAAAAAGACAGACGGCGTAAGAGGCACTGGGATATGAATATTTAAATTCGTTTGTAGTATAATATGAAGAGAAATGATAAAAACAGTTCTGAAAGTAGCCTCTTTTAAATTGTTTTGCATATGGTTGAAAGCAGAATTTTCAATTAGATTTAAGAATGAGGAAGCTCTCGTAATGAGCGTTATTGAGCAATACATTAACTCTCATGTTTAACGTAAAATGGGAGTCGACATTCTGCCATGTCTTTGAATATATCGTTTGTTCTGTTTTTTATTAATGAATCATGTTTAGATAAAGGTCTGTTTAGACCATACGATGAAATCTTTAAAAAGAAAACAAAGTAGATTTGTATGTTTTTGTACAAAAATGAAGCACCTTTCAAACATCGACTATTTGTTGTTATCAGAAGGCGGGGTTTTATCACCCGTCTCAATGCTTGACCACACCCACCTACTTTATTAAGCGTAATTTAGTAGAAACCCAGTTTTTTCACTAACAATGCAATAAAATCGATTGTTCCCCCAGGTAGGCATAGTTATTCACGTTTCGAATTAAATCACCAGATTCAAGACATAACATCTTTTTTCATTGTGACAAGAAACAAAATCAGTTGTTTTACAACCCGTTTTCGTGTAAGACAATAGAGCAGTAGCCTGCTGTCGCAATTCATATTTGGTTTTACGCGAGGAAAAACGGGTACCAAATCTCTTACACTAACCAAAATAGAAAACTCGCCAATACTCATTGCTATTAGTTTATCCATATGATTTAGATTATAGATGTTTAGCTAGAGTTTAACATCTGCACGGCCAAAAAGTACATCTTTACACAGGTAAATGTGATCATTACGTGATTTTCTAGTCATGAACACTTTTATCCAATGTCGGTAAATTTCTACTGTGATCTTTATTTTTTTGCGTAGTTTACCTATATTTGGCCAATCACAAAATTTGTAACCTTTCATTTCCTCCTAGTACTGAAAGTAGGTCAAAAGTGAGATCATACAGCTACGCCGAAAAACATGAGATCAGCTGATAAAAGGTAGAAAACCCAGAAGGGCTGATTCTCATGCTCCAGTGAATATTACAGTAGAAGTTAATTTTTACTCTTATAGTGTCTTTCACAGCAAGACTAGTCTTTGCAGCCAGTGTAGATCAAGATCAGACTGCACAAAACATGCAGTCTGATCTTTGATTTACACTGTCTGCTTTGCAGAGACATTCTAGACAAAAGTAACCTTGAAACTTGATTTGTTTTTTGTTCTAGATTGAAAATTTCCACAGGGTTTATTTGGGGCACTAAGGGTAAACCCTGTATCCCATGACAAAAGTTTAGACTAGTCCAAATTCAAAGTACTTGCAGATACCAAAGTAAATGTGGCTAAACTTATGGGATTTTTTTTTCCTAGAAGGGTAGAAAACATTGTGAGGAAAGGAGAAAATGTTGGTTACCAGCATTATCTTCTTTTCCCACAATGTTTTCAAAAGCCTTCTTCTTTAGGGTCATCAAAGCACGGGATTGTGTGGTAAAGGGTTAAGAAAATTTTCAGCTGGAAAACAATGGCTGACTTAGCCTCTGGCTGTTTTGTCTGCGATTTTCTTATTTTTCCGATTTCTTTGTTTAATATTAATGATACAAGCAAGCTTCATACTTTTAATTGAATATCTTATTCAACCCTTTTATCATCGCAAGTAAAACAAGAGGCTTTTACACGCAGCATACTGTATACATGGATATATACGCATGTCGAAAAATTTGCAAATTACCGTTTACAGACATTTTGTGTACGGAAAAGTTTGAACATTCAAGACAGTCGTTATTTGTTAATGGTACACTTGTGGTAAAATATGCAAACAGAAAAGTTCGTGAATTTCACAAATTCGCGAAATCGCAAAAATTTTCACATTGTAAAAATTTTCACCTACACAGTAGACCAAGATCAGACTGCTTTGATCTTAGATCACTCTTTAAGTACAGTGCGTATAATAAATCCATTTCTAGACAACAAAATTTTAGACTTGTCCAAATTCAAAGCTTTTACAGATAACAAGTTAAATAGGACTCAAACAATGCTATTTGTTTTTGAAGAATAGAAAACATTGTGGAAAAAGGAGAAAATGCTGGTCACCAGCATTTTCTTCTTTTACTACAATATTTTTAGAAGCCAGCTTTGTAAAGGGCGGTTAAAAAGTCAGGATCATGTGGCACCATAGGTGAAACAAAAGGCTTTTTGCACACAGTGTAGATCAAGAGCTGACTGCACTGATCTTATATTGCTCATTTACCCTTTTCCACACAATCCTGAGTATTAACAACCCTGAGAAAGAAGGCTTTTAAAAACATGGTGGGGAAAGTAGAAAATTTAATTTCTTTCTGATAGAGTAGAAAGTATTGCTGGAAAAGGAGAAAATGCTGGTTACCAGCATTTTTTCCTTTTCCAGCAATGTTTTAAGATGCGGTCTTTTTCAGAGTCCGTAAAACACGGGATTGTCTGGTAAAGGGTTAACCCTTTTTCACACAATCCTGACTTTTAACAACCCTGAGAAAGAGAGCATTTGAAAACATTGTGAGAAAAGGAGAAAATGATGGTAACCAGCATTTTCTCCTTTTTCCCACAATGTTTTATGCCCTATCAAAGAAAAATTTCATCATTGGTGCTACATTTAGTTTGTTGTCTGCAAATGCTTTCAATTTGAACAAGTCTTGAATTTTGTTATTAGGTAATCGAACTGTTGCATTCAACCCAGTTTTAAAGAACGTATGAAACTGTTTAGAGAATTGATTGATTGAATGATGTTTAATGCTGTTTTCAACATTATTACAGTTATATCGTGGCAGCTAGTGCACCTATCCATGTTTTCCTGGAGTTTCTTTAACCAGTACTCTACACAATATTCTTTCCAAAACACTGGCTGCTTTCCTACATAACCGTGGTCGAAACAATGATAAGCAGTGAGAGAGGAATGAATCCCGTCGCAATGCCTATCTGTTACAGAAGAACAGATCTTCAGTTGCAATAACTATTGTCGTTCCTCTAAAGAGGTTGCTGGGAGTCAAACTTGCAACTGCTGGATTTCTAGCTCTGGATGGTGCCAACTGAAAAAGTGGATTTGGCTACATGTTGTATTTGTACAGCTTTGGTATGAAATTACAAATTTAACTCTTTACCAGACGATAAAATTTTAGTCATGTCCAAATTGAAAGCATCTGCAGAAGACAAAGTAAATTTGTGCAATTCAGTAATGTTGTCTTAGAAAGGGTAGAAAACCTTGTGGGAAAAGGAGAAAATGCTGGTTACCAGCATTTTCTTCTTTTCCCACAATTTTTTCAAAAGCCTTTTCGGCCCCTAACTCCCATATTAAAAGACAGAAGCTGCCAGATTGCAAATAACCTTTACGAAAACGTCGATGTTTACCGATGAGTTAGGGGCCGTAGACCTTAGTGTAATGTCAGAAAATCTTATGTAATAATAGTGTTCACCCAAGATAAGACTACACATTTTGTACAGTTTGATCCAAATCTACATTCGTAACTGAAAACCAACTTTTGGTGTGAAAGATACACTTGGATTTTTAGACTAACAAATTAGAAAGACATTTTTTTATGAGAAGAAAAAAAACAGATAATTGCACTGTTAAAAGCATTTTTGACTGAACACTTCTCAAAATATCAGACTGTGTATATTCAAGATCAGACTGCACATTTTGTGCAGTCTGATCTTGGATCTACACTGTCTGCAAAAGCCACCAAAATCATATTTGTAACTGTTAAACATCAAGCTATTTACTACGTCACTTATTGGTTTGTGTTTGTAATATTTATAGTGGGTGAAGGGTCGACTAAAAAGGCAATAATTAGAAGGGATAAAGGGTGTACTTATTTTTCAGATCAGTTTTGTATGGGGAGCAGAGTGGATGTATGGTTTTGTGAATAGTGGAGTTTAAAGTGGTGAAATTTCGTCAGTCATTTTGGCAAAATTGGATTTTATTTAGAAGTTTGTTGTGAATAATCAACATTTTAGGTATTACAGTTTATACTACTAGGTGAGTATGAAATTTTACTGGAAAATGTTATTTTCGTGGCAGGAATTTGTAGTTTAAGGTTTTATGGTATGGATAATTTTATAAAAAATGTCTGTTTCTGACAGATGATCTACAAAATAGTATTATACAATGAGCGTATTCTCCATATCTCACACTGTTTTCTCATATTGTTCACTTCAACCAGTATAAACTCTGCTGAGTTTTCACCAACACTGAGATGAAGTCATTTGGATGTGGTAACCAGCATTTTCTCCTTTTCCCGCTAAGTTTCCTACCCTCTTTGATGCAAAGCCCATCTTATGAGTATCAGTTCAGTTGTCGCCTCCAATGCTTTGAATTTGGACCAGTCTATAATTTTTTCAATCGATAAAGAGTTAAGCAGGCATCTAAAGGATACTGCTGGTATGGTGTTTAATGCCGTTTTTAACATTATTTAGTACACCTATCCATACTCTTTCTGGAGTACCTTTTACCAGCACTGAGCACAATTTTCTTCCGAAGCAACTAGCTGCTTTCCCACATAATCTTTGTCTAAACAATAATGTGCAGTCAGAGAGTTAAAAATCCTGTTGCAATGACTCTCATTTGTCTCAAATGAGACACTATGGTGATTTTTTTCATATTTGGACATTTATTCTGTACCGTACCAGAGCCGACCAGTCAAAAATTAAAATTGCCATTGTGGACAGTTATCTACTATGACTATCATCAATCCTTGAAAGAAATTAGTTTTAGTGGGGATTCAAACCCGCAACTTCCTTTTCTCAAGTCCTGTACGAAGTCAAGTCCTGACTGGGCTGCCTCAGTGCTCCATAAAGGATAATCAAACTGTAATTGCTTAAGACAGGTGCAAGCTTAAGCCATTACCTTACAATAGCAAGTTTTAACAACTCTTGGGTAGAATTTTTTTTTGAAAACATTGAGAAAAAGGAGAAAATTGCTGGTAACCACCATTTTCTCCTTTTCTCACAATGTTTCCTACCATTTCTAAGACGAACTCCATTATTTGAGCCACATAATAATTTGTCATCTGCAAATGCTTTTGAGTGGATGAATCTAAAATTTTGTTGTCTGGTAAAGAGTTCACTGGTACACTTCAAGGGCTGGGCATGGTTGCTCAGTCAGTAATGCACAGGGCAGAAACCAGGGGCTTGCTGGTATAAATCTCCAGCTTGGCCAATTTCTTTCCAAGGATTGATGATAGTCATTGCAACAGGATTCATTCCTCTCTCACCTGCTACCTTTGTTTTGATAATAGTTTTGTCTGAAAGCAGCCACTGACTTGGGAAGAATTTTGTTTGAAGGACTGGTAAAAGAAACTCCAGGAAAGCATGGATAGGTGCACTGGCTGCCATGATGTAACTAAAATAAAACGGTGTTAAACACCATACAAAGAAACAAAAGTACTATTCAACAATATTTGCCTTTTTTTGGGAACTCAATACAAGCTTTTTGACGATGGTTATGTGGGAAAGCCGCTGGTAGCTTGGAAAGAATATTGTGTGGAGTACTGGTGAAAGAAGTTCAAGGAAAGCATGGATAGGTGCACTGGTCACAGAGATATAACTAAAATAATGTTGAAAATGTTAAACACCATTAAATAAATTGATCCATCAATCAATCAATCAAAGCTTGCTTAACCCTTTATTAAACAAAATTTTGGACCAGTCCAAATTGAAAGCATTTGCAGAAGATAAATAAAGTGTTACTCAGATGATTTATTTTGAAAGGCAAAAAATATTGTTGGAAAAGGAGTAAATGCTGGTTACAAAACATGCAGTCTTATCTTTGATCTACACTGTGAGCTTTGCTGAGACATTCTGGGCTAGAATAACTTAAATATTAGAGTCTGTTTAGGTCTTATTTCTAATTTTGTTGGGTTTATTTGGCAATATAAGAGTTTGAATGACCCGCAAGGAAAAGGACTTTTGAAAACATGGGAAGAAAAAGGAGATAATGCTGGTAACCAGCATTATCTCCTTTTCCCACAAAGTTTTCTACCCTTTCAAAGAAAAATTTCCTGAGTTGAGCATCATTTAGTCTGTTGTATGCATTTGCTTTCAGTTTGGACCAGTTTAAAATTTTGTCATTTGGTAAAGAGTTAAATTTTTGTCTGCCAGTACTGAGTTGAAATGTTGTCTGCCAATGCTTTGGATTTAACTCTTTACCAAAGGACAAAATTTTAGACTCGTCCAAATTGAAAGCATTTGCAGATGACAAAATTAATGTGACTCAAATATTGAAGTTTGTTTTGAGAAGGGTAGAAAACATTGTGGGAAAAGGAGAAAATGCTGGTAACCAGCATTTTGTCCTTTTCCCACAATGTTTTCAAAAGGCTTCTTCCTCAGGGTCGTGAAAACCAGGGATTGTTTGGTAACGGGTTAAACAAGTCTAAACTATTGTCATTTGGCACAGACTTAACAAAAAAATAAAATTTCAAGTTCATTTTTATAGCTTTTAGAGTTGCACTTTATAAACCAGGATGTGCTTGTGTTGAAGTGTAATACCTGGTGTACATCCTGATATAGTGTTTCATGGTAGTGTCCTTGGGCAAGATATTGCAGAACCCCAGCTTGGTTCTTTCTATATGTATGGTTGGCAAACAGTTATTCCTTTACAAGACAACAAAATTTAGGCCTTATCCAAATTCAAAGCATTTGCGAATGACAATTCATGTGCGGCTTAAGTAATGGAATTAGTTATTGATAGGGTAGTAAACATAGTGGGAAAGGAGAAAATGCTGGTAACCAGCATTTTCTCCTTTTCTTACTATGTTTTCAAATGCCTTCTTTGTTAGGGTTGTTAAAACTTGGAATTGTGTGATAAACACTTAAAACCATTTCAAAGCTTGCATCAAAGACATTTTGATTAAAGGGGCGAAGAGATCTATTATTCAATATTTAGTTATTTATGTTTGGGGGAAAAAAAGCTAAAAATATTATGATTATTATATAAATTGACATGCCATGACACAGTTAGTTGTTACAATATTTCTATGTTGGCGTAATAATAAGTAGCCTAAATTCTTTACCACATTAAGGTCTACGTCCCCTAACTCTCATATTAAAAGACGGAAGCTGCCGAGATTGGCCGAACAGCTATTACGAAAAGGTTGTTACATGATATTTACCGATCAGTTAGTGAGTCAACTGCCCCTAACTCTCTTATTAAGATATGGAAGCTGCCGAGATCGGCCAAATAGCCTTTACGAAAATGTCAATGTTTACGGATGAGTTAGGGGCCGTAGACCTTAATCCGAGATTTAAAGACCCTGAAAAGGAAGCCTTTTTAAAACATACTAGAAAAAAGAGAAAACGCTGGTAACTATATTTCCTCCTTTTCACAGATTGTTTTCTACCCTTTCGAAGACAAATTCCTTCATTTGAGCCACATTTAAATTGCCGTCTACGAACGCTTTCAATTTGTACATGTCACCAATTTTGTTGTATGATAATTATAGAGTTACATGTAACTCAGGAAAATTTTATACTTGTCTAAAATGAAGATATTTGCAGATGACAATTGAAATTTGGGTCAAAGATGGACTACCTCTTTGATAAAGTACAAAGCATTGTGGGAAAAGGAGAAAATGCTGATAACCAGCATTTTCTCCCTTTCCCACAATGTTTTCGAACTCTTTCTTCCTTAGAGTTGTTAAAACTCAGGATTGTGTGGTAAAGGGTTAATGCCTACTAAAAAAAAACTTAAAGAGACATCTTTACAGCCAGAGAGTAAACAAACGCTGTTAAAACTTGACTGTGTTATAATCTAGTCAGCTGTGTAAACGTAGATAAAAATTCAATATAAAGTGTATGGGGTAAAGAAACTAGGTATTTGTCTTCAATTTAAACCAGAAACTGTGGTTGTTATGTCTGTGGCTAGCCACAATAGAATGAAATGCATTTTCTATCTGCCATAATCTGCGCAACCTTGCAACTATCAGGGGCAATATTTGGCATGAAGATACAAGAGTGATTATAGTTTCATAAAATAAAGAAAAAAAAACAGTTAAAAAACTGGATGAAAACGAATGGAGATGTATGTTTAATGTTTACATATTTGTACATAAATTGACATTTTATGATACAGATTATTGATAAATTGACGTGCCATGATGCAGTTGTTACATTTCTACATTGAAGGGACTTTAACCATTTACCAAACAACACAATTTCAGACTTGTCGAAATTGAAAGCATTTGAAGGCAACAAATTAAAAGTAGCTCAAAAGGGAAAAGTTGTCTGAGAAAAGGGTAGAAAATATTATGGGAAATGGAGAAAATGTTAGTGACCAGCATTTTCTCCTTTTCCCACAGTGTTTTCAAAAGCACCTTTCTCAGGGTTGTTAAAACTTGAGTTTGTGTGGCAAAGGGTTAAAGATACATCCTTACAGCGAGAGAGAAAAAATGCTGTTAAAGCCTTGGTCACACCGAGCTAATGGACGAGTAACAGATAAAAAATCATTTTATCTGTTCGTGTCCGTTTGTATCCGTTTTATGTCCGTTTCTTATCCGGTGAATCCGCTACTTGTCCGGCAATGTCCGTTCCATCTGGTGGGAAGTTTTGAGCATGTTCAAAACTTTCCACCGGACAAAACGGACAGAGACATGCAAATGATAGACTTTGGATGCATCTGACAATTTATACCCTCGGCATGTCACATGACCGATACGTTCCTTGTACGTTGGTGTTCGGTACATTTCCGTTCATCGTACGTTGGAAGAACGTTTTGTCTGGTTCTCATGCGTTGCACTTCTGTTTTATCCGGTACAAGTCCCTTACTCGTACGGTGATATCCATTGATAGACCGTTTATTATCCTGTACATTTCCGGTAAACATGCGTTTTTTTCCGTTACATGTGCGGTACTCGTGTGGTCATTGTGTGGCTTCCTCACTCCACACACAGATTGCGTGAGCCTCGAGCGGCAGAGGAGATGAATTTTGTCACTGGATAACCAAATTCTGCATGTTTTTGTCCGTTTCCCCCCCGTTACATATCCGTTAGCCGGTCTGACCAAGCCTTAAAACTTGAAAGTGTGTATTATTGCTCAGCTGTGTAAATATAGATAAATTAGCAATATACATGGTGTAACAGATAGAACAATACAAGGGGTTTGTCCTCATTTTAAACCAGAAACAACAACAGGGATTGCTTTGAAGGCTTTCAAAACATGAAATGCATTTTCTGTCCGTCGTAATATGTGCAATCTTGCAGCCATCAGGGGCAACATTTGTCTTGGAGATACAAAAATGACTATAGTTTCATAAAATAAGGATGAAATGTGTTAAAAACTGCCTGAAAATGAGTATAGATGTATCGCTAAACCAGATTTTTCTTTGCAAGTTTTTTGAAAAAATCCCTACCAAGACTGATAATTTTCATTTAGGTGCAAAGGTGGTTTTAAAATTAAAACCTAGAAAGAAAAATACCAATTTCTATACTCTTACTCTTCAACTGAAGGCGGAAATAGTTGTTCCCGCGCACTAGTTACCTAGGTAAAATGTGTGTGCCACTCAACCAGATGGAAATATGACGTAATTTACCCCACATTTCTCGCGCTTGACGTAATATTGTAATGCGTTGCTATGCGAAGGGAGTACGCCACGGGGAATAACCGAAAAGAACTGTTCTAGATTTTGATGTAAGTTCCCCCAAAAAAGGGTTAAAAGCATGAAATAATAGAATATTTGTTTTTTTTGGTGAAAGATCGAAAATTATTTCATCTCGTGAACATCATTGGAAATATTTTCACTTGTGGCTGTGCCAGTCGTGAAAATATTACCGATGATGTTTACTCGATGAAACAAATTTTGATCTTTCACCGTAAAAAACAAATATCCTCTATGTCTTCTGCAAATGCTTTGGACCAGTCTGAAATTTTGTCACTTGGTATTAAGGGAATTCCACTTAAAAAGTTAGACCACATGATGTCATTATTACAATACAAAACCTTCAGGGCAAATTCTTAGCCTTTAACAGCAAAATAAATACATTTTCACATGCATACAAACAGCACTTATGTACACAATAGGAAAAGAAGATAAGATGTCTATAAAAATTAGCAAAAGCTAAATGACAGTAGAAAATGGGGGGAGGGGGTTAAAGTGTTAATTGTGCGTAATTCAAATATATGAGGGTGTTTGCTTTGACCTATCTTTTCATATGTACTGTTTTTTCTCGCTATTTTATTTTCTTTTCCGAAAGAACAATATTTGAGTTTAAAAATAAAAATGAAGAAAAGGTATGTTCGAAATTTTGATAACTCAAATAGATAAAATGACAGATAAAAATAGATTTGTACCAAAAAAAATCTTTTCCTGTTACATACAAATATTTTTCGGGAACGCTTGATAGCAGTTTTGTATAAGTCTAAATGTATCCATATTAGGAAAAGGGATAATACTCTTTTATAACTCTAGTCTGACACATACAAAAGAGTTAAAAAACAAAAATTGACATTCTTACCTGGAGGTTTTAACCCTTTCCCAAATGACAAAAACTCAAACTTGTAAGAATTCAAAGCATTTGCAGAAGACAAAGTAAAATGTGATTAAAAAATTGGAACTTCTCTTTCTAAATGTAGAAAACATTGTGGGAAACAAAGAAAATGCTTGTTACCAGCATTTTCTTCCTTTCCCCACAATGCATTCAAAAGCCGCCTCCCTCAGGGTCTTCAGAACTCATGATTGTCTGGTACAGGGTTCACCTTATACAAAGAGATACCCATTCATATGATGCGGATGAAGAGACATTGTGTGGAGAAGAGAAAATGCTGTTACCTAGCGTTTTTTCTTTGTCTCAGAATGTTTTCTACCCTACCATCAACAAATCCCATCTATTGAGCCTCATCTGCAGATGCTTTTCCTTTCCATCTGGATGAGTGTAAAATCTGGGTCCGTATTCATTAACCATTCTTAAGAACATTCTTTGTTGTATTCTTCTGAATTTTCAAAATTTGAAAGTAACACAACTTCTGATTGGCTAAACCAAATGGTTTAGCCAATCAGGAGTTGTGTTACTTTCAAATTTAGGAAATTAAGAAGAATTTGACTCAGAACCTTTTAAAGAATGGTTGGTGAATACGGATCGACGTGTACTGAAGAGTTAACCCTTTACCACATAATCCGGAGTTTTAACGACCTTTAGGAAGAGGGCTTATGAAAAAAGTGGGAAAAGGAGAAAATAATATATCAAAGATGAAGAAAAAATGTATAGTTTTTCAATTTGTTTGACTTTGTGTTTGACATGCAGATTCAATTTAGTAAATGGATATGTGAAACCTGCCTTGAAGGTCTTTAAATAGCCAGTTATCTTAAAAATCTAAAAACGTTTTATGTCAGCCATTACTCCTGGCTGAATTTATGATTGCATGGTGTTTTACATCACCATTGTTTTAGTCATATCAAAAATCATCTCAAAAATAAATATGATCCATGCTCTGTGAAAAGGGGTTTAAAGCCTTTACCATGCAATCACAAGTTTTAATGACCCTAAGAAAGAAGCCTTTTGAAAACATTGTGGAAAAAGGAGAAAGTGCTGGTAACCAACATTTTCTCCTTTTCCCACAATGTTTTCCACCTATTCCAAAACAAATTTTAATTTTTGAGTCGGGTTATTTTGTCCTCTGCAAATGTTTTGAATTTGGACC
Source organism: Hippopus hippopus (assembly GCA_946811185.2). NCBI lineage: Eukaryota > Metazoa > Mollusca > Bivalvia > Cardiida > Cardiidae > Hippopus > Hippopus hippopus. Next base: position 7,923,967 of record OX328112.1, read on the forward strand.
AGTCTAAAATTTTGTCGCTTGATAAAGAATTAATGCATCTGAAAAAAAGTATCCGCCCAGGTCAGCCTGCGCAGTCTGTTTAGGCTCACCTGGGTCAAAACTGTTTGCTATTGGTCAATTTTCTGCATGTCAAAGGACCATTTTTCCTGATGATTCAGTCTGTTGTAAGACAAAATGGATGTTATGGATCTTTAATTAAACTTACATGATGAGTTGCTTGGTACATTACATCACAGAGATACATAAAGCCTTCTTTTGACAAAGTCTGGCTCTTATTCATGTGTTTCCTTGGTTTTACCAGTGCTAGCAAGGGGCCTTGTAGTGTCTTGACCTCGTAGGATTCCACTTCTCTTTTGGAACAATGTGATTCATCTTTAACTCTTTAATTACCAAATGACAAGATTTTAGACTTGTCCAATTTCAAAGTATTTGCAGTCAACAAATACAATGACCCTCAAATGATGGGATTTGTATCAGAAAAGGTAGAAAACATTGTGGGAAAAGGAGAAAATGCTGGTTACCAGCATTTCCTCCTTTTCCACATTGTTTTCAAAATGCCTTTTTCCACAGGGTTGTTAAAACTTGGCAAAGGGTTAATCCTAATTTACCACACATTCTTGTATTAATGACCCCAGAGGAAAGAGATATTTGAAAACATAGTGGGAAAAAGGAAAAAAGCTGGTAACCAGCATTTTCTCCTTTTGTCATGATGATTTCAAAAGACTTTCTCCATCAGGGTCAGTGAAACACAGGACTGTTAAAATTGGTAAAGGATTAGAAGGGAAGAGAAGATTGATCAATTGATTGTATGGAGTTTAGAGCTGTTTTCAACATGACTTCAGTTCTATTGCGGCGGCCAGTGCACATACCCACGCATTTCTGGAGTTCCTTTTACCAGTACTCCACACAATATTCATTCCAAGTCTTTGGCTGCTTTCCAACATAACCAGTGTCGAAACAATGGTCAGCAGTTAAAGAGGAACGAATCTTGTTGCAATGACTATCAGCAATCCTTGGAAACAAATTTGCCAAGCCAGTGATTGAACCAGCGACATGTTCTCAAGTCCTGTATGCTACCGAGTTAGCTACCAGGCTAGGCTGGTAAAGGGTTAAAGGGAAGAGAAGAATGAAGAAAACAAAACCTTTTTTTTCCTCAAGGTTGTAAAAAAACACCCAGATGATTTTCAACCATGTTTGTGTTAAGTTTTGTCTGATGTCCTATTATTAAACTCCCATCATTGTGGATAGTTTTTCATGGATCACTCATAATATGACAAAATGGATTGATATGGTATACACACACTCAAATATCTGTAGGAAAAAAGATAGCATGGAAACCTAATGCATGGAATTTAGGGAATCTACACAGATTTACTGAAAAATATACTGTTGCGTGTTACATCATTAATTTGGGGTTGTTAAAACGCGCAGCTGTTCGGTGAAGGATTAAAATTGCAATTTGAGTCACTGAAGTCAACTTGTGACCTGAAATAGAATGACAGCAGGCAACTTTGAAAAAGTCCATTTAAAGGTGGGTATTTAGATTTTTCACATCTCACCAAATTAAAAAATATATATACCACTGAAATTTATATGAAAAAACAATACAAATCATCAATAATTAAGAATCATAAAATTACAAAAAAAAATTTTTTTGATGGTGTTCCCTTAAAAGGCTACGTAGCCTCTTAAGGTATTTTTAGATTTCGCGCCAAAAATAAAAAAAAGCATTGTGGGAATGTCAAGTGACTGGCACGTGACTAATGACGCTTAAATTCCATAACATAACCAACATGTAATTATTTTCCATAATGTCTTCTTCGGACACAATGTTTGAAGCTTCGTCTGTGTATTTCTGGTATGTAAATGAGCGAGTTGCTCATGTAAAAATAAACTGTGTTTCCCGTCGGTGTCGACCCGGGCTGTAGTAAATCTCTAATTTCTCTTGTTGTCGGATGGTTTTCGACTACTGGGGTTTTATGAATGAAGATTAACAGGCTTTGGGAGTATAAGGGTGATTTTTTTGTATTTTTGTAAAATTTTGGTCCCAAAATCTGAAGGGCAACCTTTAACCTTTACCAAGCAATCTTATATTTTAACAAACCTGAAGATGAAGGGCTTTGAAAACATTTTGGGAAAAGGAGAAAATGCTGGAAACCAGCATTTTCTCTGTTTCCCACAGTATTTTCCAGTCTTTCAGAAAGTTTCAACTCATTTGCACCAATTTCTGCAGATTTCTTGCAATTTCAAAGTGTCTAATATTGTTTGCCTGAGAAAGGTTAAAGCAAGAATTATGCACAAGCCATAATGATAATACTGTAATTGAATTGACTGAATCATGTTTTGCACTACTTTCAACATTGTTTCCCCAAGCCCCACCAGTGCAGTCGATAGCTTACAGGACTAGAGTCAAGAGCTCAGCCAATTTCTTTCAAAGGATTGATGATAGTCATTTCAACAGGATTCATTCCTCTCTCACCTCTGATCACTGTTCCAACAATGGTTATGTGAGAAGCAGCAAGTGGCTTGGGAAAGATTTTGTGCCAATTACTAGTAAAACAATCTTCAGGAAAGTGTGAATAGGTGCACTGGCTGCTGTGATATCTCTGAAATAATGTTGAAGAACACTTTTAATACCATACATTAAATCAGCATTATTTCAGTTATATCATGACAATAGATCACATACTTATGTATATCCTAGGTTTTAGCTGTACTGGGCAAGGGCTCTGAGCATTCCTGCCAAAGGACACTCCCACGAAAAACACAGTGATTAGGTTGAGGATTGAACCTTTGACCTCTGGGTTACGAGTCTTACACTTTTCCACTGAGCTACATGTATGCAGGATCCCCATGATATGCTCAGAATGAGATGAAGAATAGGTTAAATATTCCAAAACATAGCAAAAAAATATTTGTTAACATTGATACACTATTCGCACATGTAAGTACAGAAACGTCATACTATGAAAGCTGTACCAAAGGACAAAATTGAAGACTTATTCGAATTGAAAGCATTTACAGATGACAAATTAAATATGGCTCATACAATGAGGTTTGTGCTTTTAAAGGGTAGAAAACATTGTGGGAAAAGGAGAAAATGCTGGTTACCAGCATTTTCTCCCTTTTACTACAATGTTTATTAGCACTTCAATTTTTGGTCATTGAAACTCTAAATTCTATGGTAAAGATATAAAGATTCTGAAACATGCTAGAAACAAAAAAACTGTTATACAGAAAAGTCATGATACTATTAACATTGATTTATTATTACTGTTATTGCCATTTTGTATTAAAACAAGCCATTGACATGTATGCATTTAGCTATTTACTCTTTTTTGTCCATTGATAGATGAAGTCGGCAGTCAGAAAATAAGCCCTGCCCTGTGAGAAAGGAGATTAACCCTCTACCAAACAATCCCTGTTTTTTACGACCCAGAGGAAGAAGCCTTCTGAAAACATTGTGGGAAAAGGAGAAAATGTTGGTAACCAGCATTTTCTCCTTTTCCCACAATGTTTTCTACTCTTCTAAAGTCAAGTTTCAATTTTTGAGTCACGTTTATTTTGCCGTCTGCAAATGCTTTAAATTTGGACGTCTAAAATTTTGGTGTTTGGTAAAAAGTTCAATACATCTGCAAAAAGTATCTGACCCTGTGTCGAAACATTTTGCATTTGGTAAATTTTCTGCATGTTCAAGTACCATTCTACCTCAGGATTCTCCCTCATTATTGGTTGTTAGACCTAAGGGATTGTCTGGATGCATAATTATGTTATGACTTGCTTGGTATAATGCATCACAGAGATGCATTATACCCCTCTTTCACAGAGCCCAGCTCAAGTGCACATAGTTTGTGATATTAACCTTTCGAAAACAGTCCCATTTTCTTTTACAACCCAGAAGAACAAAGGCATTTGAAAACAATTTGCAGGAAATGGAGAAAATGCTTGTTACCAGAACTTTCTCCTTTCCCCATAATGTTTTCATATACTGGTACTTCTCCAAAGACAGATTTCATCATTTTGCTGTGATTAACTTATTTTTTGCCAAACTAATTTGATTTCGGCAAGTGTAACATTTGTTTGAGTCGTAAAGGGTTGTTCAATTAGTGTTATTACCATTTTGTATAAAAACAAGTCATTGGCAAGTACTCATGTAGCTATTTGCCCTTTTATCCATTGATATTTGAAGTTGACACTCAGAAAATATTATTCCGTAATAGTTTAATATTACTTGTTTTCACTAATACTGGCACTTATTTGCAGGGGTAATACTGGCAAGATCTGATTGGCTAAAACATTTTTTTCATAGTTCCATGAAAAAAAAATATACAGTGCTGGAAGTACTGTTTCTGGATAATGAGGCACTTATAACATTGTACATTTGGGACATTTATTTAACCCTTTACCACACAATGACGCCTTTTAACGCCCCTGAAGAAGAGGCCTTTTGAAAACATTGTGGGAAAGGGAGAAAATGCTGGTAACCAGCATTTTCTCCTTTTCCCACAAAGTTTACTACCCTATCAAAGAAAAGTTGTGTCATTTGAGCCACTATGAAATTGTCGTCTGCAAATGCTTTCAATTTGGATAGGTCTTAAATTTTGCCGTGTGGTAAAGGGTTAAGCTATTAACCTTTTCCAACAATTCTGAGTTTGGACGACCCTGAAGAAGATGATGACCCTGAGGAAGACAGCTTTGAAACCATTTTGGGAAAAACAAGAAAATGCTGCTTACGACCCTGAAGAAGTCTTTTGAATGTAATGGTGGACAGCATTTTCTTCTCTTTCCACAATTTTTTCTATACTTCCAAGGATCCATAATTGAAACCATATTTAGAATGTTGTCTGTAAACGCTTTCAATTCAGACTAATCTAAAATGTTATTTGGTAAAAAGTTAATGAATATTGTTTCAGACAGCACCGTAGTCACAATAAAAGAATGTTCAAGGATTTTGATTTGAATAACTGTTTTGACTGTGGCATTTATTTAAAGAATGCAGGATTAAAATAGGATTAACATGATTATTACAACATTCAATTCTTATACACAGTGGCTCATAATTATTTATAAAGAAGAAAAAAATATAAAGACAGTTGTACATAAAGACAAATAATTTGAATTGCAGACAGCATCATTATAGTATTACGGGACTTCTGATTGAAATTTGCAGTAGCTTTTTTTCTTTCAATATTTTTAAAAGATGTCTAGTCCAGGATGGTGGGATGCTTTAATCCATTTAAATCTGTGGGCATGAGATAAAGCATCGGCCTCACAACCATAAGGTTCTGAGTTTGATTCCCGGGAGCTGGTGTCATTTTGGACTGTTTATTGGCCCACATATTTGGCGCATGTACTGATGAAGTTTTCAGGAAGAAGAATCAAGACAGATTAGTATAAGGTGAAAGAACTTGTTTTGCAATGGTTACCAGTATTTTCTCCTTTTCCAACAATGTTTTCAAAATCCTTTTATTTCAGTTTTCCCACATTTTGAAAAGCCTTCTATTTCAGTTTTGTTAAAACCCTTTACCACACAATCCGGAGTTTAACCCTTTACCACACAATCCCGACTTTTAACGACCCTGGGAATGAAGCCTTTTGAAAACATTGTGGGAAAAGGAGAAAATGCTGTAAACCAGCATTTTCTCCTTTTCCCACAATGTTTTCTACCACATCAAAGAGAATTTCCATCATTTAAGCAAAATTTAAATTGTTGTCTGCAAACCCTTTCAATTTGGACATGTCAAAACTTTTGTTGTGTGGTAAAGAGTTAAATGACTCTTAGGAAATAGCTTTTTGAAAACCTTTTGGGAAAAGGAGAAAAGGGTGATAACCAGCATTTTGTCCTTTTTCCACAAGGTTTTTTTTACACTTTTACAGATAATTAACATCATTTCAGCTAAATTTAAAATGTCATCTGCAAATGCATTCTATTTGGACTAGTCTAAAATTTTGTTGTTTGTTAAAGAGTTATTGTATTACCACACAGTCCTGTTTTTTTAACGACAAGGACAAAAATTGAGAGTTAAAAAGTGGGTATCTACCCAGGGCAGCCATAAAATATTCAGTGGGTGAAAAGTAAAATAGCTAAGAGAGCATAAATTTTCTTTTCTATGTACCCATGTTTATAGACCATCTTTGATCTGTTTATCTTTAACTCTTTTCCCTTTTCATTTTCAATACACCTACAGCAGATGGCATTTCAAAACTTTGTGATAATTGGAGAAATGAAGAAAATTTAATGGCTCTCTATTTTTCACCAAGTTTTCAAAACTTGTGACTGTATCAATATCATTATCTTCAACATTATCTTTTGTAATAATGAATGTTTTTCTTATAATGTCTTCAACATTGGAAACTCTAAAATTTGCACATTAAGCAATGGGGTCGATCCAATTTTATGACTTTAACTGTCAGTAGGCTAACAAAGCCTGGAGATTATATTGTTATTATATGAGATTAACGCAAATATTTTTCTATGTCCTCGTAAAAAGTTTTGCTGTATTTTGCTGATGACCTTTATACTCTTACAGACTGTCAATGTCAACTGAACCCTTTATGACATAGCCCTGAATTTTGACAACCCTCGGGAAGAAACCTTTTGAAAGCATTGCAGGAAAAGGAGAAAATGCTGGTAACAAGCATTTTCTCCTTTCCTCACAATGTTTTCTAACCTCTGAAAAGCAAATTTTAGTTTTTGGGTCACATTTATTTTGTCGTCTGCATATGCTTTCAATTTGGATCAGTCTAAAATGTTGTCGTTTTGTAAAGAGATACAAATGTTTGCAGAATATGGACCCAGAACTCTGAAATATTTGAATATTTATTAAAAGTATTTAAGTTACATGTACGTCATGGCAGCCAGTGCACCTATCCATGCTTTCCAGGAGTTTCTTTTACCTGTATTCAGCACAATACTATTCCCATGCTACTGGCTGCTTTCCCACATAACCATTGTCAAAAATATGATAATGGTCACTGGTGAAAAAGGATTAAATTCTATCACAATGACTACGGATCAATTCTCACAAAGAAAAATGGGAAAGCTGGGGATTTTAACCCGCAACTCCACTCTAACAGGCTAGGCATCTTGGAAATATCCATGTTGTACTGAAGGTGTAGGATTGTTTTGACATTTTTTCTGCTTTACAATGTTTTCAAAAGGCTTCTTCTTCAGGGTAGTGAAAACCAGGGATTGTTTGGTAAAGAGTTAATAGAAATTTTTGCTTTTACTGCCTTATTCAACAATGTTTTAACTTTTGATATGCTACTAGTAGAGTTGTGTGCTTTTTTGCATCCAGTTCAGACTAAGATCATAATGCACACTGTGCAGTCTTTATCCTGATCTACGTTATTTTACCCTTTACAAAACAATTCGGTCGTTTTAAAGACCTTGAGGAAGACAGCTTTTGAAAACATTGAGAGGAAACAAGAAAAGGCTGGTGACAAGCATTTCTCCTTTTCCAACAATGTTTTGTACTCTTTCAAAGAAAAACATCAATTTAGTCACATTCAAATTGTCATATGCACATGCTTTTAATCTAGACAAAACAATTCTAAAATCTTGTTGTTTCATAAAAAATCGATAGTTCTTATGATTTTCTAATCAATCAAAAATTCAAACTGCAATATTTGGGATATTTCTTACTACTGCAAAATTTCCATTTTGTCTGCTTAGCATGCAATAACGTAAGTATTTACCTAACAATGAAAATTTCTACTTGTTCAAGTTGAAAGCAAAATTAATGCTGTACAAAAATTCCTTTTATCTAACAAATCGATTGGATATTTCTTTGTAGGGAAAGAAAACATTGTGGGAAAAGGAGAAAATGCTGGTTACCAGCATTTTCTCCTTTTCCCACAGTGTTTTCAAAGCCTTCCTGCTCATGGTTGTTAAAACACATGATTTTTGTGGTAAAGGGTCATATTATACACTAACCTTGTAATTTTAGTCAAATATGTTATGAAAATGCATTTACATTTGTATTTATGTCAAATGTAAAGTTTGTTCAATCTGTTATCACGGATTACTGAGTCAAATTTTTTGAAGGTGATGACTACTGGTTCATAATCTAGAAGCCCTGGGTGTAATCCTCACCAAAAGTCCCAGATTTTTCATAAGAGTGTCCTTGGGTAAGTCATCTAGAGCCCAAGCCTTGCACTGGTGAAAAAGCAGACACATGTGAATGAGTTAGCTTTCACTGTGATATGTCATTAATGAAATAGGTTGAAACTGGTTTAAAACATTGTAGAATTGATCAGATCTTAAATGGAGGAGCATAACTCTTTACCAAATGACAAAATTTTAGATTTGTCCAAATTGAAAGCATTGCAGACAACAAATTAAATGTGGCTAGAAAAACAGAAATTTTCCTTTGGAAGAAAAGAAAACATTGTGGAAAAAGGAGAAAATGCTGGTTACCAGCATTTTCTCCTTTGCCCACAATGTTTTCAAAAGGCTTCTTTACCACGGTCATTAAAACTTGGGATTGTGTGGTAAAGGGTTAAAACATTTTGACAGTGTAGCAAAGTGTTAAGTTGATTAAATGGATTTTTGCATATGAACATATTTCATATCAAGTCATGTCATATGGCAACAGCTCACAAGGCTTGAACCCATTGCCTTCAGGATACATGTCCCACACTGAGCCATGCAGGTCCCTGCAGAATATTTGGGTCCCACTGTATATAACGTTCTACTCTAGATTTGAAAAAAGACTTAAGTTCAAATATGCTTAAATAGTCTTTGATGAAAAATAAATTGTAAACTGGGTCACCTTCGATTAAAAAAGAACTGTTTGATTTATATATTGAAAATGGCTCAGGTTTCATTAATTTTTATGCATGTTATTTTACAAATACTTACCTAACTTTTGTTAATCCTTTTTTTGAAATGTTGGAACCTGTAATATAACGCCTGTCTTTTGAGAACTTTAACTCTCTACCAAAAATTTTGTGGGAAAAGGAGAGAATACTGGTAATAAGCATTTTCTCTTACTTCTACAACGTTTTTCACCATTTGAGAGACAAATTTTATCATTTGAGTACTATTTGAAATGCTTTATGCAACTCTTTCAATTTGGACAAGTCAAACATTTTTCATCTGGTAAGAAGTTAAACCTTTACCAAACTATCCAGGGTTCTGAGACTCCAAGGAAGAAGGCTTTTGAAAATGTTGCGGGAACAAGAAACAATGGTTGTAACAGCATTTTCTTATTTGCTTAACTCTTTACCAATTGGCAAAATTTTACTCGCGCAAATTCAAAGCCATTGCAGACAACAAATTCAGTATGGCTCCAATTTGATGAAATCTGACAAACAGGGTAGAAAACATTGTGGGAAAAGGAGAAAATGCTGGTCACAATGTTTTCAAAAGATGTCATCCCCAGGGTTGTTTAAACTCGGATTATGTGGTAAATGTTTGCCACCTTTTCAACAACAAATTCCATCATTTGAGTGACATTTGAAATGCCGTCTGGAAACTCTTTGAATTTGGACAAGTCTGAAACATTTCAACTGGTAATGCGTTAAGCCATTGCCAAACAATCCAGCAACCCAAGGAGGCAGGATTTTGAAACATTGGGGAATAAGAGAAAATGCTGGTCACCAAATATCATGTAATAGCATTTTCTTCTATTTGTTTAATTTTTGCCACCTTTTCAAAGACAAATTTCATCATTTGAGCGACATTTGAAATGCCATCTGCAAGCTCTTTGAAATTGAACCAGTCTAACATTTTTTTGTCTGGTAAAGAGATATAAACTGTTACCAAGGACTATCAAAAAAATATCTGTGTTTAGGGTTTCCTGACCCTACCGAGAAAATGCTGCTAACCCTAAACTTTTTACACTACAATTGAATAAAAAATCTGTTTGGTGTGATTTCAGTACATGGTCCATGTAAAATGTTTCTGGAAAAAAGAAAAATCCCTACCTACCCTACCTACAGCATCTCGGACCGAAACCCTAAACACAGACTGATATTTTTTTGCTGTGCCCAATGGCAAAAAATTGGATCTATGTTGTGGCAAAAGGGGGGTGTGTGCATAATACCTAGCAAGTCATCACATAAATCTAACGTATTATGAAAATGTTTTGTGCTATTGTGAAAAACCATATTATGTACATTCAGTGCTAAAACCAAAAATAAAATGGCTCCAATGACAAGATACGTTTTTAGAAGGGTAGAAAACATTGAGGGAAAAGGAGAAAATGCTGGTTACCAGCATTTTCTCTTTTTCCCATAATGTTTTCAAGAGCCTACTTCCTCAGAGTGGTTAAAAATTGGGATTGTGTGGTAAAGGGTTAAAATGCATTTAATCTAACAACCAGCTGCATCATGAGGGTAGAATAGTCCTTTTTCTTTGGTCAATATTTTTCTTTCCCAGAATTAATTAATCTCTTCTTTTTATGCATCTTTCACAGGGGATCAGGTGCACAGTGCAGTCTTCCACAAAAACTGTAGATAAAAACCCAGAACATCCAGTGCAGTACAAATGCATAGTTGCAACAAAGATCAGGACCCACAGAATGTTTCTAAACATGCCCGGAGCAGCTGATTGGTCAATTGATTGATTGGATGATTTGAAACTTATACAAATTTGATTGGAAAATCAAGCATGGGGAAATCTATGAATCTGAACAACTTGACGCCGGAAGAAGCCCAGCAGATCCTACAAGTGATACAGAAAGATTTTGAATTGAGGCAGAAGGAGAGAGAGAGACTGAGGTACATGTATGTTCTCATTGCATGCATTGTCAGTTACCCACCTTACTTTGATTGTATGATGACAGATTGTATGGTGTTTCATGCCATTCTCAACATTATTTCAGTAATATCGCAGAGGCCAATGCACGTAACCATGCTTTCCTGGAGTTTCTTATACCAATGCACAATATTCTTTTCGTGCAATTGGTTGCTTTCCCACACAACTGTTGTCAAAACATTGATCAGCAGTGAGAAAGAAATGAATACTGTTGCCATGACTTTCATCAATCCTCAGAAAGAAATAGGCCAAGCTTGGGATTCAAACCAGCTACCCTGTTCTCAAGTCCTGTACATCACTGACTGTGCTATCAGTGCTCAGCTATGGATATCTGCCGGACAAAATCTCAAACTCATGAAGGATAAATCTTTTACTGAACAATCTCGTTTTAACGACCCTGAAGAACAAGGTGTTTGTAAAACATTTTGGGAAAAGGAGAAAATGTTGGTAACAAGGATTTCCTCCTTTTCCTGCAATATTTTCAAACCTTTCAAAGACTAATTAAGGCATTTAACCCTTTACTAAACAAACCTGAAATTTGACAACCTCACTCTCTGATCAAAAACCTCCTTCTACATGTTTGTAAAAACAGATTTTTTGGTAGAGTAATAGCTGCACTGACTGCTGTGGTATATCTGCAGAGTTGTTAACACCAGCATTAGCTGTTTACCATGCAACCCTTAGCTTTAATAACCCTGTAGAAGAACACTTTTGAATACATCGTGGATAAAACAGAAAATGCTGGTACCCTATGAAAGACAAATTTCATGTTTTGAGTAATGTTTAATAATTATGCTGTCTGCAAATGCTTTAAATTTTGACCAGCCTAGGATCTTGTTCTGTGGTAAACAACCAACAATAAGTCACTCTGTGATTTTGTGGAGCCCCATAGTGCAGGTCTTCAGAACAAGGGGTCTGAGTCTGCTTCAAGTCCCCAGTTGGGCCAATTTCTTTCCGAGGAATGATGATAGTCATGGTGATGGAATTCATTCCTCTCTCACTGCTTATCATTGTTTTAACTCTTTACCACACGAGAAAATTGTAGACTGGTCCAAATTGAAAGCATTTGCAGACGACAAAATAAAGGTGACTGAAAATTAAAATTTGGTTTGGGAAGAGTAGAAAACACTGGGGGAAAAGGAGAAAATGCTGGTTACCAGCATTTTCTCCTTTTCCCACAATGTTTTCCAAAGGCTTCTTTCTCAGGGGCGTCAAAAGTGGGGATTGTGTGGTAATTGGTTAACAATGATTAGATGGGGAAAGCTGCCAGTGGCTTAAGAAGAATTTTGTTCAAAGAACTGGTAACAGAAACTCCAGGAAAGCATCAATATGTACACTTATAACTTAAAAAATGTTGAAAATGGCATTAAACTTCATGCAATCAATCATTGGATAAGCACTCGACAACTCTCTCTCTGATGGAAAGTGTGAATTTGTAATTATAGCTTTCATCTATTCTAACACACACAAATCTGTCCAAGCTGTTGTTTTGAAATATTCTAACTATATTTTTAAAACATCAGCTGGTGATGTATATGTCTATCAGGTGTCATCCTATTGTCACCCTTGTTTTATAATATTCAAACTGTTAACCCTTTACCGAACAATTCCAAATTTTGATGATCGATTGGAAGGGGACTGTTTAAAACTTGGTGTGCCGAGCCCTGGAAGCTCAGTCGGTAGCGTGCAGGACTTGAGAACTGGGGGTCATGGGTTAGATCCCTGGCACGGGCAGTTTCTTTCTGGGGATTGATGATAGTCATTGTGACAGGATTCATTCCTATTGATGATAGTCATTGTGACAGGATTCATTCCTCTCCCACCTCTGACCATTGTCTCCACGATGGTTATTTGGGAAAGCAGCCACTGGCTTGGAAAGAATATTGTGTGGAGTACTGGTGAAAGAGGCTCCAGGAAACCATGGATAGGTGCACTGGCTGCAGCGATATAACTGAAATAATGTTGTCAAACACCAAACAATCAATCAATCAATAAAACACGGTGAGAAAAGTAGAAAATGCTGGTCACCAGCATTTTCTCCCTTTTCCCACAATGTTTTCTACTCTATGTAAAATGAATCTTATCAGTTGATTTGTATGTGATTTTGTTGTCTGCAAATGCATTCAAACAGGACAAGTCTGAAATTCTATCGTTCAGGAAAGAGGTAATGTTTTGTGTTTGCAATAATTGTATATAGGGTTGATAATATCTAGCTCTCCTCTGAATCATCCCATGCTGTAATGACTTGAAGGAGACAGCCTTTTGAAAACATTGTGGGAAAAGGAGAACAGGCTGGTAACCAGCATATTCTCCCTTTCCCACCACGTTTCTGCCTTTTTAAAGACAAACTTCAATCATTTAAAATACCCTCCGTTTTATCAGTTGCAATGCTTTCACTTTTGCAAAGAGTCAAATTTTTATGTGTGGTAAAGTATAAGTAAAGCTACATTTACAATATCCATCCTTAGTATAGGTTAGCCAAAAATAAATGAGCAAGGCTCCGTGAAAAGGGGGTATGATACATCTTCTCCATGCATTACACCAAGGAAGTCATTATATAATTGTGGATCTATATTATCCATTTTAATCTAACAAACAGCTGAATAGTTTTTCGGGGAATCCAAAACAATGTAAATTAGGTCTTGACTCCAATCAAATGAATATAATGCGTCTTAAAAGCCATGAACCATGTAATAACTTGGCAACTGTGGATGAAACAAGCATTTCTCATCAAGTCCCAGCAGCTGTGGATGAAACATCATCAAGTCGAAAAAGATTAAATGTGTTTGATTGTCATGAGAGGCATTGAGCTTCTGCAGGGAGTGTCCATGGGCACTGCAATACAGAGCTCCAGCACTGCTTTTGGTAGCTATTGAAACCCAGGAAACACATGTATAACTGAATTGCTGCTGTGAAAGAACTAATATAATGTTGAAACTTTGTTGGGACACCGTTCAATGAACCTTTTACTACATAACATACTTTTTTTTCAATTTGAAAGCATTTGCAGTGGACAAATGAAGTGTGTATCAAAGGATAAGATATGCTTTTGTACAAAGAGAAAACACTGTGGGAGAAGGAAAACATTGTGGGAGGAGAAAATGCTGGTTACCAGCATTTTCTTCTTTTCCCACAATATTTTTAAAAGCCATAACCTCAGGGTTGTTAAAAGTCGGGGTTTGTGCTAAAGGATAAATCATTTAGTAAATCAATTAAATCTCTCAGTAGTATCAGTGTTTTGATTTCTTTTCCAGTAAAATAGAAGAGGATATCACTGAAGAAGACAGCAAAACAGCAGTTCTTACGAAACAACAGAAATTCAACGAAACTTGCTGCATACGATGTTGTCAGACATTCGGCCTGATCTTTAACAGGAAGCAGACATGTCAGAAGTGTAAACTGTTTGTGTGTAAATCGTGTGCCGATTATGATGATAGCATCAAAGGATATATCTGCAAAGCCTGCTCGAAGGAATTGTAAGTTACAGATGATCAACAATTAATCCTTATTTAGAACAACGAAATGTAGATTTGTCCAAATTGAAAGCATTTGCAAATAAAAATTTGATTGAGATTCAAATGATGGAATTTGTCTTTAATTTGGTAGAAAACATTGCGGGAAAAGGAGAAAATGCTAGAGGAATTAAATCTGTTGCAATGACTACATCAGTCCTTGGAAAGAAAGTGGCTAAGCTGGGGACTGGAACCAGCAGCCTCCAAGTTTTAAGCCCTGGATGTTATTAACTGAGTTATCAACAAAATTTTAACGCATATTACAGTAATCACAAAACATTTAAAGATACACCTATACTCGTTTTCAGCCAGTTTTTAATCTATTTCAACCTTATTTTATGAAGCTATAATCATTCATGTGTCTTCATGCCAAATGTTGCCCCTGACGGCTGCAAGGTTGCACAGATTACGATGGACAGAAACTGTATTTCTTGCTGTAGAGGCCTTCCAGGCTATCGCTGTTGTCGTGTTTGGTTTTAAATGAGGAAAACCCTTTTGTATTCCATTAGGGTTTTCCTCTCTTTTAAACCATATATAAGCCATGCTCTGTGAAAAGGGGGCTTAATGCATTTGTAAAAAGTATCAACTTATGTCAGCCTGCACAGTCCACACAGGCTGACACAGGTCGATACTTTTTGCTATTGGTAAATTTTCTGCATGTCAAAGGACCATTCTACCTCCATATCCAGTCTATAGTTGGACTATGTGGATTTTATAGATGCAAAGTTATATGATGATTTGCTTGGTATAATGTATCACAGAAATGCATTAAGCCCGCTTTTGCCAGAGTGTGGTCCATATATTGGTAATTCATCTATATTTACACAGCTTCGGCATTCTACATACTTACAAGTTTTAACAGCGTTTTTTTTCTCTATAGCTGTAAGGATGTATCTTTAAGGAAGTTTCTTTACCATTAGATATCATATCATGCACAATATATCACCTTCATTTCCTCAATTTCAGAGAGCTCAAACAGAAATCCTTCAACTGGTTTTACGAAAATGTGAGTCAGAGGTTCAAACGTTTTGGTAGCGCAAAGGTGGTGCGAACTTTGTACAAGCATTCGGACAGCTCTAGATCCAGTAAATTTCACTGTAAGTAAAGTTTGTATGTCTGCCATTGCAGTAGAGATATATGGGATCTGACATAAGTTTGGCATTTGAGATAAAACTTTATAAAACAAGTCCAGAGCAATTTTATGAAGGAAGCTACTTGCGAGCTTAACCTTTTACTACACAATCTCGAATATTAAATGAACCCTGAACAAAAAGCCATTTGAAGACATTGTGGGAAAGGAGAAAATGCTGGTAACCAGCATTTTCTCCATTTCCCACAATGTTTTCTATGCTTTCATAGACAACTTACATAAGTTGAGCTATATGTATATTTAAATTGTTGTGTGCAGAAGCTTTCAGTTCAAAGAAGTCTAACATTTTATTGTCTGGTAAAGGGTTAAGAATATTTTTATATACAAATGAATAGAATATTATCTGAAAAGCCAAGGAATGTCAGATTTTTTTTTTTTTATCATCACACTCATTACCATATATTCCAAATTATGCTAAACTAAATCTAGTATCCACATTCACCAACCATTTTTAAGAACATTTTTAGTCTTGTTCTCCAGAATTTTCCAGATTTTAAAGTAACAATTTCTGATTGGCAATACCATTTGGTATCAACAACTAGAAGTTGTGTTTCTTTAAAATATAGAAAAATTCTTGGAGAATAAGACTAAGAAAGTGCTAAAGAATGGTTGATGAATATGGACCCTGAATATGTAAAACTGTACATGCATGCACAGAGGAAAAAGAATTCATTATATAATATACTGACTTAAAGGCCCTGGAGCCCAAAATATCAAAGCAGGTGTCATAATATATTTAAATTTTAATCATACCATTTAAAAGTATGGAAAATATTGTGGAGATGACAGTCTGTTATCGTGTAGTTGGGCCATATGTTAGTCGCTGGCAGAAAAAAAGGATTTTAAAATCAGGCAAAAAGTAAACAAAAGACACAGCTACCTGGCAGGTTTTCACCTAGTTTTGAAATTAATTTCTCTGTCAGTGACTAAAACTTGGACCAACTGTACAATGACAGATTGTCATCTTCACAATAATTTCCATACTTTTAAATGGTATGATATAAATTCAAATGCATTGAAACACCCACTTTGTTTACATTTGGCCTTTATTGTTACTTTAAGCCACCAGGAATGGCAGACTTCATTGTACTGTTACATCTTGTGCCTACTCCCCAATATTTTGTGACAAATATTTGAGTCATGCTCTGTGATAAAAGGGGTTTCATGCATCTGCACTCTGTGCAGGCTGACCTTGATCGAAACTTTTTGGTATTGGTCAATTTTCTTTATGTCAAAGAACCATTCTACCTCATGATTCTGTTGGTTGCTAGACAAAATGTTTTTTTATGGATCCATAATTATGTGATGACTTGCTTGGTATAATGCATTGAACCCCCTTTTGCCAGAGTGTGGCTCATTTATTTAAATTTTCCATGGCAGTGAGGGTTTCAACTCTGTACCAAACAAAAAAAATTCTAAGACTAATCAAAATTGAAAGCATTTTGCAGATGGCAAATTGAATATGGCACATATAATAAGATTTGTATCCAGAAGGACAGAAAACATTGTGGAAAAAGGAGAAAATGGTAGTTAATGGCATTTTCTCCTTTTCTTACAATGTATTCAGAAGCCTTCTTCCCTAGGTTCAATAAACCTCTGGATTGTTTGGTACTAGTTTGTCATTTGGTCATAAGTTAAAGTATGATGATAATACTGATTAATGCTGGGAACTAAATATGATAAAAAACTTAGATGACTTTTCTTTATAAGTCTCTAGGGCTTTTTTTAGATACAAAAGAGCCTGGTATCTGATTTGCCATCTGCCTCACTGACAAAATGCCTTCAGCTATCTGTGTTTTTTAAAGTTTTGTGACTTTTATGTATTGCTCCATTGCCCCCCAACCTTTTTACTTCTTTTTTCTGAACACTTTCAAATGAGTGTGTAAAAAGAACTTTCAACCCTTTACCACACAATCCAGACTTTTAACGACCCTTTTCCCACAATGTTTTCTGCCCTTCCCAAAACAAATTTCAGTTTTTGAGTCACATTTATTTTGTCTGCTCCAAATACTTTCAACTTTGACTAATCTAAAATTTTGTTGTGCGGTAAAGAGTTAAAAGACTGACAATTTTTAGTTCCAGTTTTTCAACCATCAGATGAACTTACGTCATAGCACGTTCGGCATCCAACCATCCATTTCTCTGTACGACCAACCTGATTATTTTTCCTAATAAAACGGAGTGACATTGATTTTTACATGATTGATTGTAAAATATGTATCTCTTACAGTGCCATGTATTAAATTCAACATCTTTCAATGCTTAAATGCCCAGTAAAGGCCAAAATATCAAAGCAGATGTAATAATACATTTAAATTTAAATCATCCCATTTAAAAGTATGGAAAATATTGTGAAGATGACAGTCTGATATCATGTGGCTGGGCCATGTGTTAGTTGCTGGCAGAAAAAAAGAATTTTAAAATCAGGCAAAAAGTAAACAAAAGATAGAGTGACCTGGCAGGTTTTAGCCTAGTTTTTTTGAAGCTAATTCCTCTGTCAGCGACTAACACTTGGACCAATGGTACAGTGACAGATTGTCATTGTCACAATAATTTCCATACTTTTAAATGGTATGATATAAATTTCAATACCTTTAAACACCCGCTTTGTTTACCTTTGGCCTTTATTGTTACTTTAGAAATTGGCTCTTCTAAACAAGCAGGAGATATAAATCAGAAATCTAGAATTTTTGCTTGTTAACTCTTTGCCAAAGGACAAAATTTAAGACTGGTCCAATTTGAAAGCATTTACAGATGAAAAAATAAACGTGAATGAAAAATTTAAATTCATTTTTGGAGAGGTAGAAAACATTTTAGGAAAAGGAGAAAATGCTGATTTCCAGCATTTTCTCCTTTTCCACCATGTTTTCAAAAGGCTTCTTTTTCAAGGTCGTTAAAAGTCGGGCTTGTGTGGTAAACAGTTAAGCCAGATTTGGTAAGGCACAGGACTTGAAGCCAGGAGTTCGTTGGTTTTAATTCCTTGCTTAGCGAATTTCTTTTTGAGGATTAATGATAGTCATTGCATCAGGGATCATTCTTCTGTCACAGCTGATCATTGTCTCGAGAAGGTTGTGGGGAAAGCAGCTTTGGAAGAATTATTTGTTTAAAAATCTGGTAAAAGAAACTCTAGGGTAACATGAATAGGTGCACTGGCCAGGTAATAAAAAATAGTTAATGTTAAAAGCAACATAAAACACCATACGGACAAATGAACATTGACTAGTCAAGCCTTTAAGATCAAAATTTGTCTGTAGATTGTACTTTAAGATGTTGAGAGAGATTGAGTTTAAGTATTGTGCCAAAGTAATTCACTGTAATTTATGTGTTTTGCACTGAAGTAATTCACTGTAATAAATTTTTGAAATGCCACATAATGAGATTGACTTGTGCAGAAAATTGCAATTTGATGTGCCTATGCATCAATGCATTTTCTGTAGGTATTTTACCCTTGTAGTGCAGAATAAATAAATGATGTTATCGGTCGAGAAAAAAACAACCAGAAATGCAGCATTTTCAAACTGATTTTTGCCAGAATTTCTTTAACTTTCTACCTAATGACAAAATTTTGGACTTGTCCAAATTCAAAGCATTTGCAGAGAACAAATGGGATGAAATTAAATGATGGGATTTGTATCAGAAAGGGTAGAAAATATTGTTGAAAATGGTGAAAATGCTGGTTACCAGCTTTTTTTCCTTTTCCCAGTATGTTTTTACAAGCCGTCTTTGTTAGGGTTGTTAAAACCTGGGTAAAGGGTTGATTAACCCGATTCCACACAATCTTGAGTTTTAACAACCCTGAGTTAAGGTATTGGACTATGTAGGTTTAGGATTGGATTGTTCCTTCCATGCAGTCTGATCTTGGTTCTACGCAGCCAACACTACCAGCTGTCGGAAGGCTTATTAGTTGAACTTCTAGCCCTAAAACAAAATTAATTTGCTTTAACCGTTTACCAAACAATACCGAGTCTTTACGACCCTGAAGATGGAAGCCTTTGAAAACATAGTGGGAAAAGGATAAAATGCTGCTCACCAGCATTTTCTTCCTTTCCCACTATGTTTTCTACCTTGCAGAACACATGTGCAGAGCCTCGGTAGCTCAGTTGGTAGCATGCAGGACTTGAGAACAGGAAGTTGCTGGTTTGATCGCTGGCTCGGCTTTTTCGGGCAAAATTTTAGACTTGACCAATTCGAAAGCATTTACAGACCAGAAAGTAAATGTGAAACAAAAATTTAAATTTGTTTTAAAGGTAGAAAACATTGTGGGAAAAGGAGAAAATCCTGGTTACCAGCATTTTCTCCTTTTCCTTCAGTGATTGCAAAGGGCTTCTTCCTCAGGGTTATTACAGCTTGGGATTGCCAAACCCAAGTTTTAACCCTTTACCAGACGACGAAATTTTGGCTTTGTCTAAATTGAAAGCATTTGCAGACGACAATTTCAATGTGGCTGAAATGGTGCAACTGTTCTTTGATAGGGTAGAAAAGATTGTGGGAAAAGGAGAAAATGCTGGTTACCAGCATTTTCTCCTTTTCCCACAATGTTTTCAAAAGGCTTCTTTCCCAGGGTCATTAAAAGTCAGCATTGTGCAGTAAAAGGTTAACAACCTTGAGAAAGATAGCTTCTGAAAACATGAAAAATAGGAAAAGATAAAATTGCATGTTACAAGCAATTTCATCTTTTTTCTCAATGTTTTCTACTCTATGAGAAATGCTCAGCTCATTTTTATTTATTTCAGATTTATCATTTTGAGATTGCTTTCAGTTCAGAATTGTGGAAAAAGAAGAAAATGATAATTTTAAGTAATTTATCTTGTCACCACAATGTTTTTGAGTATGGTTTACTGTAAGACAAATAAACCCTTTATCACACAATCCTGAGTTTAAGCATCCTTGAGAAAGAAGCCTTTGAAAACATTGTGTGAAAAGAAGAAAATGCTGGACCCTGTATTTTCTTTTTTTCTCACATTTTTTTTCTACTTTTTCTCAGATAAATACCATTATTGTAGCCACACTTTATTTTTTGTTTAAAAATGGTTTCTGTGTTTGTTCATATTGGAGTTAAATGCCTTTTTAATAGCTTAGGTCATATCACAACGGCCACTTACGCATGTGTTTCCTGGCTTTCTCACACCAATACTGACACAACTTTCTGTCCAAGCCACTTACTTCTTCTTTCACACACATCAGAGGTGAGAGTTGAAAAATCCACGGAAAGAAAGTTTGGCCCAACCAAGTCTCGAATCCATGACCACCAGGTCATGAGGCAGATAAGCTAACCACTGAGCTACCCGGCTGGGTCATAAATGGTTTCAATTTGTTGTTTGTGAAAAAGTAAACCCTTTACCACATGACAATACTGTAGACTCGTGCAAATTGAAAGGTTTTGCGGATGTTATTTTAAATGTAACTCAAATGGGGAATTTTGTCTTTGATAGGATAGAAAACATTGGGGAAAAAGGAGAAAATGCTGGTTACCAGCATTTTTTTCCTTTTCCCATAATGTTTTCAGAAGGCTAAATCTTCTTCAGGGTCATAAAAAGTCGGCATTGTGTGGTATAGGATTAATAAAGATGGTAGTAAGAGATTCTGTGTTGGTGTTTACTCTTTACAGCCCAAAAAATTTAGTCTTGTACCAACTGAAAGCATTTGCAGATGACAGATCAAAAGTGGCTTGAATGATGGAATTTATCTTTGAAAAGATAGAAAACATTGTAAGAAAAGGAGAAAATGCTGGATGCCAGCATTTTCTCCTTATCCCATAATGCTTTCAAAGATTTTCTTTCCAAATTTTGTGAAAATATGAGGTTTTATGGTAGATTGTTACTGGTAAGTTGTTAGCCCCTTACAACACAGTCCCGACTTTTAACAACCCTAGGACAAAAAGACTTTTGATAACAGTGTGGGAAAAGGAGAAAATGCTGGTAACCAGCATTTTCTTTTTTTTTTTCCACAATGTTTCCTACCCTTTCATGGACAAAAGTAGGTATGCGAGCCAGATTTTATTTGTCTTCCACTGCTTTGAATTTGGACAGATCTACAGTTTTGCTGTTTTGTTAAGAGTTAATCCTGTACAACACAGTCCTAACTTTTTCCGATCCTGAGTAAGAAGCTTAGGAACACTTAGGAAAAAATTGTGGGAATAGGAGAAAATGCTGGTTACCAGCATTTTCTCCTTCTTCTACCATGTTTTCTACCCTCCGAAAGAGAGAAATTATCATCTTGGCAACATTTAATATGTTGTCTGCAAATGCTTTCAAATTTTGTCGTCTGGTAAAGAGTTAATGTAATTCATAGACCAACTGAAGATTTATTTCACATAATTTGATAGTTAATTCATGCTTGCATATCCCTATATGAAATGCAAATTTATCTTATTGAAAATGTTTGGTTCATAATTCGTTTACGGATATTAATGTTGTAAACTCAAAATATTTTTCGAGTATATTTAAATAAGCCATGGTCTGGCAAAAGGAAGCTTTATGCATCTCTGTGATGCATTATACCACGCAAGTCATCACATGATTTTGGATCCTCAAAATCCGTTTTGCTTATCAATTGACTGAATCCTGAGGTAGAATAGTCCTTGGACATGTAGAAAATTGACTTATAGCAAAAAGTCTTGACCCATGTAAGGTGACTGCGTAGCTGCATCAAGCCCCCTTTTTACAGAGCTTTGCTCAAAAGCATTTTTTAACACTTAAAATATTTTCAAATATATTTAACTCTTTACCACACAATCATGAGTTTTAACGACCCTGGTGAAAAAGGCTTTTGAAAACATTGTGGGAAAAGGAGAAAATGCTGGTAACCAGCATTTTCTCCTTTTCCCACAATGTTTTCTACCCTACCAAAGACAAGTGCCACTGTTTGAGTCATACTTAAATTGTCGTCTGCTAAAGCCTTCAATTTTGACAAGGCTACATTTTTCAGGTGTGTTAAGAGTTAAACGCATTTTTCGTAGGAGTATATTATTGACTGTGTGTTTATTCTCTGGTTTTTACAAATGATTAGTATTTTTCACAAGTCAAGCTCAACGTATGATAAAATTTGGAAGGAAGGAAGGCTTGATTGTATGGTGTTTAACGCCGTTTTCAACATTATTTCAGTTATATCACGGTGGCCAGTGCACCTATCCATGCTTTCCTGGAGTCTCTTTTACCAGTACTCCGCACAGTTTTCTTTCCAAGCCACTGGCTGCTTTTCCATATAACCATCGTCAAGACAATGGTCAGCGGTGGGAGAGAAATGAGTCCTGTCTCAGTGACTGTCATCAGTACTCGGAAAGAAATTGGCTGAGCCAGGGAGCAAACCCATGATCCCCTTTTCTCAAGTCCTGCACGCTACTGACTGAGCTACTGGGGCTCAGTGGATGGAAGGAAGGAAGGAAGGAAGAAGAGAGAATGAAAGGGAGAGAGAGAGAGAGAGAGAGAGAGAGAGAGAGAGAGAGAGAGAGAGAGGGGTCAGAGAAAATAGAAGACAATGAGGAATTTGCCCGAAGAGGATTGGCATTTGTTGCAGATATTCATAATTTTAGTCACTATTTATGATATGACCACTCATGGAAAGGAGAAACATGCTTATATTTCCTAGTTTGAGGTAAAAGGAGAGGTATGGGTAACATTGGTGGATCCAGTGGGGGGGGGTGTCAAGGAGACCCCCTAGAATTTTCAAAGTAACTGCTGTTTTGCATGAACTTTCGACCAAGTATGAATGTAGCAGCAGATTCTAGATCATTTCTTTGCATAGGTTTTGTACTTATAATTGCAGGTATACTATTGTACCAACATACACAATGACAGGAAATCAAAAGCAGTTTTTTTTTCACAATGTACAGATTTCTTTGTTATAACTCTTTACTATGAAACAAAATTTGGGATTTGTTCAAATCAATACATGTAGTATGTGCAGACAACTAATTAAATGTTGCTAAAATAGTGGGATTTGTCCTGGAAAGGCTAGAAAACATTGTGGGAAAAGGAGAAAATGCTGGTTACCAGCATTTTCTCCTTTTCCCACATTGTTTTTAAAAGCCTTTCTTGTTCAGGGTCGTTAAAACTAGGGATTGCTTGGTAGAGAGTTAAGGGAGATAACCCATTGTATTTGAACATATTTGAGGATGAATTACCTCCCTGAAAAGTTTTTCTTCCATTCAGCATGCTAGGCACAACTGGACTTGCTATTTCAGCGTAGATCAAGATCAGACTATTCATTCTGTACAGTATGATTAGGACTCTGAGTCTTTTCTATCTATATGTATCTTTATTGCTCTTTTGGAAAAAAAACCCCCTTAATTAAACAATCTGGGGTTTTAAAGACCCTGAATACATATTTGAAAACAGTGTGGGAAAAGGGAAAAATGCTGGTGACCAGCATTAACCCTTTACCGCACAATGCCAACTTTTAACGACCCTGGTAAAGAAGCCTTTTGAAAACATTGTGGGAAAAGGAGAAAATGCTGGTAACCAGCATTTTCTTCTTTTCCTGCAATGTTTTCTTCCCTAGCAAAGCAAAATTGCACCGGTTGGGCCACATTGATTTTGTTGTCTGCAAATGCTTTCAATTTGGACAAGGCAGAAATCTTGTCGCCTGGTAAAAGGTTAAAGGGTTACAAGTGTCTTTGAGGACAGTGCAGCTGAAGATTACAATGCACAAAAAGTGCAAAGTCTTGAATTTACACCGCTTAAATCTATAACATTCTTTCATTTATGTCACAGTAGCCAGTGTACCCATCGATGCTTTTCTTTCTTGTACTCCACACAGTATTCTTCCCAAGTATTTTGCTGCTTTCCTACATAATCATTCATCAAAACAATGATTGGTGGTGATAGAGGAATGAATGTTGTTGTTATGACTATCATTGATCCTTGCAAAGAAGTTGGCTTTGAACCATTGACCCTTTTGTTTCAAGCCCTATACATTAATGATTGAGCTGTCAGTCCAGACTCTAAGAGTTGAAATAAATATGGTCCCTGAAGAAGGAAACCCCAATGTTGCTCTCTGAGAATTAATCTCAGAGCAGCATGATATCTGAACCTTGCAAGTTTTTTTTTTATTTTCGTCAACCAAAAAGACACATTTTGCTATGACACAGCTTGTCTCAATTCATGTTGACAATTTGTTCGGCCAGATTTAACCCCATAACAAATGGATCCTGTGTTTTATGACTTTGACAGAGAAGACTTTTGAAAACATTGTGGGAAAAGAAGAAAATGCTGGTAACCAGCATTTTCTACTTTCCCCTCAATGTTTTCAACCCTTTCTTCTACAAATCCCATCACTTGAGTGAAGTTTGTTGTGTCACTTGCATAACTTATAATTATGTTAAATATAGATAAGGCTAATACATAGTTGGCTGGTAAAGAGTTAACTCTTTACAACACAAACCAGAGTTATACTACCTCTGCAAGAAAAGGCATTTTCTCCTTTTACCACAACGTTTTCTACCCTATCAAAGGTCAGAAATCATCACTTCAGCTACATTAAATTTGTTGTCTGCATATGCTTTCAATTTGGTCCAGTCCAAAATTTGATCGCTTGGTTGAGAGTTAACCCTATTCATAAGGTCAACTTTTTAGTTATAGAGCCTAACAATAAACTTTTCAACTCTTCAGTTATGGAGTTAAATAAGGCTAATATTTCATTTTTGTGGCATTTGTCGTAGACAATACCACTATGAGTTCAATATTGAATTTCGAAGACCATGTATCATATTTTGTGCAAAGCCGAAGGAAATAAACCCAATTAAACTCAATTTTTCTCAGACAAATGAGTTTTTCGGTAGCATTCAGATATGTAATTGGAAATAGCATGTTAAAATACACTGGGTAAGGCCATCGATCGTGGAAATACTATTTTTTTTATTGAAAATAGCTTCATTTGCTCATAGCCTTCTATTGGCGCAATGATATATACAAAATTTGTCTACTGATTGCTTGGTCCTGGGCTTTTTCGTTTCAAAACCAGTTTGTCCCATGGCTTGTTCATCCCATGATTGCGCTACACCATTTGATTGGGCATGAATATTTATAGATGGAAATAATGGATTGTAATGTTAGGAATTAAATGTTAATGGCCAAAGATATTTCAAAATCATAGTTTTCAGGTACAAACTTAATTTTATTCGATATCTTCACATGGTTTCTCTCTCTATCCATCATGCATCCTACTGTCAAGGGACGTTACTCCTGACTCCTCCTAATGATCAAAGGGAGACCACAAATACACAAATAATCCTTTGTCATGAGTACTCTCCCTTCAATCAAATAGATATTCATTTGCTTAGTAGGTTGACTTTCAAGTCCATATTTGAATAATATTTCGCTTTTTCTTTCAAAATATTAATTCCACATAATGGCTTCCTTGACAAATACCACTTCAGTGTTCTCAACGCTTTGATTGAAATTGTGAATATTACCTCATTCCTTTTCTCATTTTTTTTTCAGCTCTGGTATCAATAAAACACTTACATTATCCTTACTGTTTTTTTAACCCCTTTACCATACAACAATGTTTTGGATTTGTCCAAATCCAAAGCATATGCAGATGCAAAATTCAATGTGGCTAAAATTGTGGAAGTTGTCTTCAAAATAGGGTAGAAAACCGTGTGGGAAAAGGAGAAAATGCTGGTTACCAGCATTTTCTCCATTTCTCACAATGTTTTCAAAAGTCTTCTTCTTGAGGTCGTTAAAAATCAGCTTTGTGTAGTAAAGGTTTTAGATACATATTTAATTCATTTTACAAAAACTGAAGTGAAAGTAACGTACTATGGGACAGAATTCCAAAGGAAGCTTTCGTTGTCTGGGATACCATGTCAGGGGGATAAACCAGCCTGTCTCTAATTGTCAATGCAGATTAACTCTTTACCAGATGACAAAATATCAGACTTGTCCAAATTCAAAGCATTAACCGATGACAATCTAAATTTGGCTTCAATGATAGAATCTGTATTTGATAGGGTAGAAAACATAGAGAGAAAAGGAGAAAGTGCTGGTTACCAGTATTTTCTCATTCTCCCCCTATTTTTTCTAAAGCCTATTCTGTTAGGGTTGTTAAAACTTGGGATTGTGCAGTTAAGAGTTACCCTCTTCGCAAACCAAAAAATGTTTCAGTTTCAGTTCTCAAAACTCTTTTGAAGTGAAAGCATTCATAGATGACAAATTTGAAGTTTGTACCAATGACCTGAATTTTTTGGATAGGATGGATAACATTCTGGGAAAATAAGAATTTTCTTCTTACAAGCAATATCTCCTTTTCCCACAATGTTTTCAAAAGCTTTCTTGCTCCTATCTTTGAAGCACTGGATTTTTTGGTATAGTGTTGACTCTTTCCCACTTGACAAATTTTAGATTCTCCCAAATTTCAATCATCTATAGATGACAAATTTGTGATTGTTACAGATGAGCTTAAGTTTTCTGATAGGATAGAAAAAGTTGTACCAAAAGGAAAAGATGCTGCTTACCATCATTTTCTTCTTTTCCCACAATGTTTTTAAAGCTTTCTCTGACAAGGTTATTTAAACTGTGGATTGTTTGGTAAAGTGTTAACTCATCACTCCCTGAAATAAATTTACATAAGACATCAACTTAAAATTAAGTTTGATACGTGCATATGAAAACAGTGTGGCAAAGAAAGTATTGCAGGGGTGTCCAAGGACAAGTAAATTAAAAAAATCCACTTGTCCGCCAATGTGGCTTACTTATCCAAAACAAAACATTTTTAAATGACATTCAACCACAGAAAACTTTCGACCATGCCTCGTTAAAAACACACTGTCTTGTTTGTCATATTCCTTGTTGCAGTCCGTTCTATATTTAAGTTTGGAGCAGCCAGGTGCTTCAGAGGTCTCATACTTCTCACATTCCATTTGCTTTGAAGATTTAATAAAAAAAAAAACGATCCATCCTCTCTGATTTTACGCATTAATTGGTTGCTGAATCGCAAATTTATTGTTTGGTTTAAAGATGGTTTTCAGCAGTGGAGATAATGCCTAAACCATGGTTCATTCCCACCAAAGCTGTACCATCAAATTGAGGGCTGAAACATTCACATGTGCGGCATTGTCGTAACATCTTTGAATTGGTGCTAAAATGATAATAATAAAATATTTTAATCCATACTGGTGATCTTGAAAGTATTCAGACATTTTACAAAACAGAAAAATCGTCATGCAAAAACAGCCTCATTTTATACCGACCCTGCCGTATGTGGTGAATGTGGAGGTAGATCAAATGTGTATTTTGGGTTTCCAGAATTCAGGGATCATCTCAAGCCGCTGTTTATCATTTGAAATGCCATTTTGTACAAAGAGTGAACAATTGTACTTCACTGCGTAATGTTTACAACTGATATTTGTAAAGGAGAGAGAGAGACACACACACACACACACACACACAGAAAGAGAGAGAGACAGACAGATAGAGAGAGAGAGACAGAGAGAGAAGAGCAGATGAATGAAAAGATAGACAGACATTCAGTCTGTAAATCAGTCAGATAAAAAGAGAGACACAGAAGGATAGGGAGAGAGAGACAATCTGACAGAGGAAGAGAATAGAGAGAGATGTACAATTTAGAAAGATAAGGAGAAAAACTAACAGACAGGCAAACAGCTTATGAGCCATGCTTTTGACAAGGGAGTTAAATGAATCTGCAAAAAAAAGTATCGACCCATGTCAGCCTGTGCAGTCCACGCAGGCTAACATGGGTCAAAACTTTTTGTTATATGTAAAATTTTCTACATTTCAAAGGACCATTATACCCACAGAATCAGCAGGTTGTTGGACAAAATGGACTTTAGGCATGCATTATTATATAATAACATGCTTAGCACAATGCATCATGGAGAAGCATTAAACCCCCATTTGCCAGAGCATTGCTCATAATTATATACATTAGTCTGACTCACACATTTAAAAAAACACAGAACCTTGTGTTAAAGATTAGGAGATTTACGCATGATCGATAAGTCCCATATCGAAAGTTGAAGTTATCGAAAGGATATTTTTGGCAGAGAGTTTATCAATATTGATTCAGTCTTAATTTGACACTTTCTACCTGGCTGCTATATTGTTGGCAGGCCGAGTTAAATCCACATTTGATGGACTTGTATGCAAATGCAGTGTGATTGTGAGGAAAATTTTGTGGTGTATTGAAATGACAAGCTTGCTGTGGCAATATACAGAGCATTTGTGAGCAGTGTAGATCCAAGATCAGACTGCACAGAATGTACAGTTTGATCTTGGATCTGCACTGCCCAATAATTTGTTAGATGCTCTTAAACTAAAACAATACAGTCTAAGATGGTCAGTACTGGAACCATTTGTAGATCCAAGATCAGACTGCACAAAATGTGCATTCTGATCTTGGATCTACACTGTCCAGTATTTCTTTAGATCATGCTCTGACACAAGACAGCCTGAGATGGAAGCACTTGTAGATGGTGTAGATCCAAGATCAGAGTGCATTGAATATGAAGTCTGATCTTGGATCTATCTACACTGTCTGAAATTTTGTTAGATGGTCTTTCAAAAAACAGACTGAAAAGGTCCTTCTTGCAAAATTTTCCATTTTACTTAACATAGGTACAGTAAAGTGGAAACAATGGGTTTTAAGGATTACAAAAGCTTGAATTCGTAAATAAAACCTAATGAGTACTCACAACATAGGTTTTAATGAGAAAGTAGTGTTGTCAGAAATCAGTGACCCTTGCCTATCTGGAATTCTGCATTTATTTGCAGACTAGGAGTTAAACTGCATGGAGTTAGTGTGAATTGAATTGCATTGTGGGGGATGTCTATTGTAGGTTTATGAGTCGAGTTGCATTTTCTCCTTACCACACAATGTTTTATTACCTTTTAGATACAAATCCAATTATTTGAGCTGCATTTAATTTTTTTGTCTGCAAATGCTTTCAATCTGGACCAGTCTAACATATTGTTGTGTAGTAAAGAGTTAATCCATGTTGAGTGAATAAACTGCCAGACTTCTATTTTCGCTGCATATTTTGGTCAGTCTAATTGGAATCTACACTGTTTGCATCTATATTTTTATGGTTTGAAAGCTGGGTCCATATCCACCAACCATTTCTTAAGAACGTTCTTAGTCTTATTCTCCTGATTTTGTAAATTTGAAAGTAAGACAACTTCTGATTGGCTAAACCATTTGGTTTAGCCAATGAGAAGTTGTGTTACTTTCAAATTCCGAAATTCTTGAAGAGTAAAACTAAGAATATTTTTAAGAATGGTTGGTGAACATGGACACTGGTTAAAGGGTTAGCTGTTTGACAATTGAGAAAATATGTAGGGAAAATACACATTTTATTGTTAAGAAAAAATTGGAGAAAGATTTACAAGTTAGATTGTTGTAACTTAATGTTTCAGACTTGGTTGAATGCATAATTATAATTTCCCTGTAAGTGTTCACCAGAGGACAACTATTTTAAAGACCAGCCTGCATAGCTCAGTTGGTAGAGCAAAAAGACTTTTGAACATGATGTTTTAGATCACTTGAGGGTGGGGATTCAAGCCGCACTGCTGGCCATCTAAAATTACTAATAGTCTTTCGGATGAGACGTTAAACCAAGGTCACGTGTGACAGTGCTATAAACCAAGCATATTAAAGAACCAGGTGTTACTTAGGATGGGTTTTGTCCTGTATCTGCACTATCCCCTGTAACAATACTAACGGCCTTCAGGGGCGTTGCCCATATGGGGAACTGGTGGCGACCATAAATAAACGCAAATTCATTCATTCACTATTTTAGACTCATTGAAATTCAAAGCGCTTGCAGATGACAAAACGAATGTGGCTCTTGTGATATGATTTACCGTTGTACTAAAAGAAGAAATACTGGTTGCCAACATTTTCCACTTTTCACACCCTGTTTAACCAAAAAATCCCAAGTTTTAACGACCCTCAGGAAGAAGCCTTTTGAAAACATGGTGGGAAAAGGAGAAAATGCTGATAACCAGCATTTTCGCCTTTTCCCACAATGTTTTCTACCTTCCAAAGGTGAGTTTCTATGTTTGAGTTACAATAATATTTGTCATTTGATAAAGGCTTAAAGATACATCTAAACTCGTTTTCAGCCAGCTTTCAGCCATTTTTTTCACCTATTTCATCCTTATTTTATGAAAGTAGAATCATTCTTGTGTCTCCATGCCTTCTTGTTGCCCCTGTACGGCTGCAAGGTTGCACAGATTGTGATGGATAGAAAATATATTTCATGCTTTGGAGGCCTTTCAAGCTATTGCTGTTGTCGTTTCCGGTTTAAATGAGGACAAATCCCTTGATTTTCTTTATCCTGTACACCATATTCATGGATTATTTACCTATATTTACACAGTTGAACAAATCTGAATCGTTTTACACTCTGTAAAGTTTTAACCGCCTTTTTTCTCTCTGGCTGTTTAGATGTATCTTTAAAGCCTTCTTTCCAGTGGTTGTTAACAGGCAGGATTTTATGGTAAAGCAGTAATTAGCCAATTCCTGTGCTGTGATTATCTTTTGTCCAGCCCTTTCACCTTTCCACACAATATTTTAAAAGGCCTTCTTCCCCAAAGTCATAAAAATGCAGGCTTGTTGGGTTTGAATGTATTTTTTTTTTGTATAGGGTTTGAGGCAGCCAGTGCATCCATCCATGTTTCCCTAGAGTTTTTATTGCCAGTGCTTCGCACAATATTCTTTCCAGGCCACTGAATCCCACATAACTAATGTAGAAACAGTGATCAGTGAAAATTTTTCATGCAGATTTATGATAGTGATTGAGACAGAATTCATTCCTCTCTCACAACTAGGCATTGTTTATATGGAGAAACAGCCAGTGACTTGGAAAGAATATTGATATAAGTACTGGAAAACAAGTCTGGCAGAGCATGGATAGGTGCACTTCTTATCACGAAATGAAAGAATACTTAAGAAAATGGCATTAAACACCGTTTTCTTTAGAACAGCATCAGAAGATGTCTGTAGGCAAATCAGTTACTGGTGTAGAGAAAGACTGAGAACAACCGTAATTTAACAAAATCTTTATATTTTAACTAAAGATTCACCCTGTTTTACAACGTATTTCACAAGTTTTACAGGGAAAAGTGATAATTTGAAAGTTTGATAAGATCGTGTGAATTTGTTTGCGGGCTTGTTATCAAGGACTGGGTTATTTTGTGGATAAAATGGGCTGTTGTGGGCTTTAATGGGCTATTGTTCTTTGTTAACTGAAAAAGCGTGTTAATTCTTTACCTGTTGACAATATTTCAACCCTTTACCAAACAATCCCTGGTTTTCATGACCCTGTGGAAGAGGCCTTTTGAAAACATTATGGGAAAAGAAGAAAATGCTGGTAACCACCACTTTCTTCTTTTTCCACACTGTTCTTGCCTTCAAAAGGCAAATTTCAGTTTTTGAACCAAGCTTAATTTGTCATCTGCAAATGCTTACAATTTGGACGAGTCTAAATTTTTGTCGTTTGGTAAAGACTTAAACAAATCCAGAGTCCAACTTGAAGACATTGTAGGAAAAAAACAGAAAATGCTGATTCTCAGTATATTCTCCTTTTCCAGAACTGTGTTCTAAAACCTTTTCCGTCAGGGTTGTTAAACCTTGAAGCTTCAAATAAACCCACCAGACATTTTTAGTCTAGAAGTAGACAAGTGCGATTTCGTGTTTGCTTTTTGTCTGCAGTCACATTTATTCTGTCGTCTGCAGTTGCTTTCAGTTTAGACACCTCTACAATTTTTTTGTCTGGTAAAGGGTTAAAGAGCCTGTCACACCTTTAGATGCCTCTGCGGCAGGAATGGATCAAGA
This sequence comes from Hippopus hippopus, assembly GCA_946811185.2. NCBI lineage: Eukaryota > Metazoa > Mollusca > Bivalvia > Cardiida > Cardiidae > Hippopus > Hippopus hippopus. The sequence continues at coordinate 7,956,185 of OX328112.1, forward strand.
TCAGACTGCAATAAATGTGTTATTGTACCAGTAGGATTGCAGATCAGTGAAGATTTTTTTTTTTTTAAATTTAACAGATTTGACTTAAATTTAGATATAATTATATTATGTGCTGTATTTCCTATGCAAGATATATTAACAGATTAAGAAAATGATCTATGGATAAATTTGTGTGTACATGGATTGAGTTTATTTTGTGTAAGTGAATTGCAAATGCAGATATGGATTACTTCAAATGATGGATTACTTTAAATAAAAGAAGGGATTATCTCACTTAGTTGATATTACTCAATGTGGACCACATTTAGGAGACTTGGTGAGGATTTTTGTTTGTTTGTACTTTATGTCAATATTTTTCTGTTGAAATCATCATCATTATCATTGTCATCATCATCATCTTCTCCCTCCTCCCCTTTCTTTTTCTTCATCTCCTCCTGCCTAGCCCGGGTAGAGAAGTCAGTAGTGTACTGGACTTGAGAACAGGAGGTCGCTGGTTTGAATCCCCAGGTCCATTGTTTGGGGATTGACCGTCTTGGGATTGATGCCAGCCTGACTCTAGCTCTCTCTCGCTCTCTATCTCTCTCGTGTGCACTCTATCTCTTGCTCTTGCGCTCTCTTTCTCTTTCAGTTCTGCTGTCTGTTTGTATTCTGTCATCACTCAATGATCTGCTTTCCTCCTTTTTTGCCTACAACATATTTCTGTTAAATTCTGTTTCTCACACATTTTTAGCTCGGCTGTTTTCAGATGTCAAGGTATTGTTGTAGCCCTAGCCTTGTCGTCCGTGTCATTGTCATGCAAAAACTTCGACATTTTCAAAAACTTTGACATTTCATAATCTAATCTTAATTACAAAAGATATTTACTGTAAACTTGGACAAGCTGTTCACTATCAAAAAGGGAACTCATACAAAAAGGGCAGGTAACCATCAAATATTTTTTGACACATTTATGCCCCTGTTTTGACTGAATTTTCACTGAAAATCAAGCATCTGCAGCTGAACGTGGCACTACATGCGGTGCTCTTGTTTACTCACACATCTAACCACATGTACAATTTTTTTCTCTGTCAACCAAATTTCAGTAATGTCATCCGCTATGAGGTAGCAGATATTGAAGAGAAAATTTATCATCATTTTGTAATTTACTTCCCCCTTATCGGTAACCTTATCTTGTTCACTTTATTGTATCTTACCCTTTTCTTCAGCTGAATAACTTTGGACACTGCTGTATCAGAGTACAATGTCACAATCAAAGATTTTACTAAAAAAAATAGTTATAGGTGAAGATAATGCGCATAATAATAAATTTATTCTTTTAGCAAAAGTTAAGCCAAAACGACAATGTAGTAAGTTAAAAACATTTACCGATGACATATTAAATGCGGCTCAAATGGAGAAATTTGCCTTCGACAAGGTAAAAAAAGATTGTTGGAAGAGGAGAAAACGCTGGTTACCAGTATTTTCTCCGCTTCCCACAATGTTTTCTTAAGCCTTTGTCCCTAAGGTCATTGAAACACTGAATTTGATAATGGCTTAACTCTTTACCAAACGAAACTTTTGTCAGACTAGTCCAAATTGGTGGCAGAATGCAGCCGACACGTGGCTCGTATGGTAAAATTTGCCATTGAAAAGGTAGAAACATGGTGGGGGAAAAAGGGAGAAAATGCTGGTTACTAGCATTTTCTCCTTTTCCCACAATGTTTTCATGAGTCTTTTTCCCTTAGGATTATTAACTCTTTACCAAATGTTCTTGTGTTTTAACAGCCTTGGGAAATAACACTTTTGAAGACATTGCGGAAAAAGAAGGAAATGCTGGTTAACAACCGGCAATTTATCCCATCTCCACACAGTTTTCTTCCCTATACAAGACATCAAATTATCTGCACAACAATTATTGTTTTTCTACATACCCTTGCGATTTGGATGAGTATAAAGTTTTGTCTTTTGGTAAAGATTTAAAAAATTGGATACTTTGCTAATGGCTTAACTCTTTACCAAACGACAAAATTTTTGGTCAGTCCAAATTGAAAGCATTTGCAGACGACAATTTAAATGTGGCTCAAACAATGGAATTTGTGTCTGACAGGGTAGAAAACATAGTGGGAAAAAGAGAAAATGCTGGTTACCAGCATTTTCTCTTTTTCCCACTATGTTTTCAAAAGTCTTATTTGCCAGTCCAAACTGGGTCAGTCCAAATTGAAAGCATTTGCAGACGACAATTTAAATGAGGCTCAAACAATTGAATTTGTGTCTGATAGGGTAGAAAACATAGTGGGAAAAGGAGAAAATGCTGGTTACCAGCATTTTCTCTTTTTCCCACTATGTTTTCAAAAGCCTTGTTTGCCAGGGTCGTTAAAACTCGGTATTGTGTGGTAAAGGGTCAAACAATGAAGTTTACAAGCTAAGGGTTAATTCCTTACCTAACGACAAAATCTCAGACTGGTCCAAATTGAAAGCATTTGCAGACGGCAAAATAAGTGACTCGAAAATTGAAACTTGACTTTGGAAGAGAAGAAAACACTGTGGGAATAGGAGAAAATGCTGGTTACCAGCATTTTCACCTTTTCCCACAGTGTTTTCAGAAGGCTTCTTCCTCGGGGTCGTTAAAACCAGGGATTGTTTAGCAAAGGGTTAATAGATGTATGCTATTTTGTATTATTTGTGTTCAATCAGGTGCAGATGTTGATAATTCTACATTTGATGAAAATGATGACTTCCTTGCTGAACTGGATCATTCAAAAGGTTACATCCATAGACTAAATGTCTTTGCACGAAAAAGTATTTTTACCCCACCCATCCTCTGTTATGTTGCATTCTGTCATTCAATGGCTATTTTTGTTTGTCCAATGTCATTGCACAAAAACATATTTTACAACACCAGACCTCTTTTATATTGTAGACTGTCATCAAGAAGATACTTTCATTTAACATATGTATTTGCACAGATATATCTTATCCCACCTATCCTGTGTTATGTTGAACTCTGTCATCAAAAGATCACCATTATTGGATGACCAAATGTCTTTGTATTGGATGACCAAATGTCTTTGGAAAGTCATATTAAATGCCACCTTGTCTGTCGTGTTGCAGTTTTCATCAGAAGGTTATTTACATTGAACAAAATGTAATGTCCACAAGCATATTTACCCAACCCATGCTCTGTATTATTGAAGCATGTCACCAAAAGATCATACATGTATGTTTGACCAAATTTCTTTGGACACTGCACAGGCATATTTTTCCCAGCCAATCTTCTGTCATGTTGCAGTGCTTTATCCAAGTCATTTTGATTGATCAACAGCCTAATATTAATGCAAAATTCTATTCGTCCCATCATTCTCTTTTATGTTACAGTTTGTCATGGATAAGTTATTCCACTGAAAAAAATATCTACACAAACTGATCTTACTCTTGCCATCCTCTGTCATGTTTCTGTGTTTTAAAAAAAGGTCATTTCCATTGAGTATATAAGAATGTCTTTGCACAAACTCCTGTACTCCAAACATCCTCTGTTAAGTTGTATTTTATGCAAAGATTATTTTCATTCAAAAAATGTGTGCATCAAAGTATATATACCCAACATGTCCTCACATGTTGTGATCCTTATCTAAAGGCTAATTCCATAGAAAAAAATATCTATGCACATGCATATTTGACACCACCTATCCACTATTATGTTGCTCTTTTTCAATCAAAATTAAAGTCTTTGCAAAAACTCATTTTACCCCATCCACCCTATGTTCTGTTTTGTCAGTTATCAAAAGCTTATTTTGATTGAACAAATGCAGGCAAAAACTTATTTCTCACCATCCATCATTTTATGTTTGCAATGTGACTTCATTTTTTTGTTCCTGTTGGCCCTATATTTTGACACATTTTCTTTGTTGAGTTTTACCCCACCCACTCTTTATGTGACTTAATTTCTTTGTTCTTGTTGGCCCTATATTTTGACACATTTTCTTTGTTGAGTTTTACCCCTCCCACACTTTATGTCTTTTATATTGTTTTAAGATTCAGTTCTGCCCCATTCAGTTTTAGAATTTTGGTTAGTTTATAGGTCATAAATGCTTGTTTTTGTTATTCATAAACAAACATAAAATTTTTTAGACTTATCTATATTGAAAGCATTTGCATATAAGAAAGTAAAGGTGACAACTTATCTTTGAAGGAGAAGAAAACTTTTTTTCAAAAGGAAAAGATGCTGGTTACTAATATTGTTTTCAAAAGCTTTTTTTCAAAAGGGTCCTTAATACTTTACCACACAGTTCTGAGTTTTAATGACCCTGAGGAAATAGCCTTTTGAAAACCTTGTGGGAAAAGGAGAAAATGCTTCAGACAATTACCACCATTTCAGCAAAATTTAAGAAGTTTTCTTTAAATACTTTCAATTTGGACCAGTCTTTAGTTTTGTCGTTTGGTAAAGAGCTAAGACACAGATTGTTTGGTAGAGGGTCTAAACATGCCTATACAACATGTTCTTAGATGCACCAAACTATTTCAAAATTTATTGACAAAGAAGAGGAAAAAAAAGTAAGAAAACAAAGAAATAGCAAGCGTTCATGTACTTAGTGCCCTTCCTCAAGCAAGACATACCTGTTGTAACTGTTACCCTATACCAGACAGTGCCATGTTTTACGTACCCTGAAGGAGAAGGCCTTTTAAAACATTGTGGGAAAAGGAGAAAATGCTGGTAACCACATTTTCTCCTTTTCTCATAATTGTTTCTACCGTCATGAAGAAAAAATCCCATTATTTGAGTCTCAGCTATTTCGTAATCTGCAAATTCAATCAATTTGGACCTGCACAAGGTTTTGTTAATTGGTAAAGAGTTGATTGACATCTTAATCAGTATGGTCTTTTCAATTCCATGAGTTTAACATTTTATCACACAACATCTTTGAAAACATTGCAGAAAAGGCAAAAACTACTGGTAACCAGCACTTTCTCCTTTTCCAATGTAGTTTTCAACCCTTTCTAAGACAATTTTCCCCATTTAAGTAAAACTTAATTTGTCATCTGAAAATGCTTTGGACTTTGACAAGTCCAAAATTTTGTTGTTTTGTGAAGAGTAACTGTTAATCTATCAGTGAATTTTAATGAGATATTTTAACCCTTAGCATACCAAATAAATCCTACAAACATTTTAACCTAGAAAAAAGACCCAAATAATTTCAACTTCAAGCTTGCGCTTGCTCAGAATTTTTCAGCAATATTGACAGTGTAGATCAAAGATCAGACAACACATAATGTGCAGTCTGATTTTGGTCTTAACCTTGGATTTTAAAGTTGTGAAAGGCACTTTAAGGGTTTATTAATAACTGTACATGTAAGAGGTTTTTTTTGTCTCATTTAGAATAGGACTTTTGAAAAAAATGTGAGAAAATAGCAGTTGCAGGTAAATAAGTAATTACATCTTTCCAAGCAATGTTCTTGAATTTTTTAAGAAAAGTGTTTGGGTCAAAATAAGCTAGATTTGTCATCATCATTTGTTACAGAAACTCCAGGAAAACATGAATAGATGCACTGGTCATTGTGATATAAGTGAAATAATGTTGAAAACAGCGTTAAACTCCATACAATAAATCAATCGATCATCTATAGACCTATACAAATTGAAAGCATTTGCTGATGCCTGATGAAATGTGGTTCAAATGATGGGACTTATCTTTTTTAATGTAGAAAACATTGTGGGAAAAGGACAAAATGCCGAGTACTAGCATTTTCTCCTTTCCCACAATGGTTTCTAAAGCCATCTTCCCTAGATTTGTTTAAAAAAAAACATGGGATTGTTTGGTAAAGGATTAAATCAGTAAATCGATTAATCAATAAACATTTTAATTATTATAATCCACACGAGCTTTCGATGGTACAACCGCCTTCCTCAAGAGTAATCCTGTGATCACAGGTTTTCACTTGAGAAAGGCAGTTGTACAGTCAAAAGCTCATGTGGATTATAGTAATTAAAATTAATATTTCTCCAGGAGAGGATATCATGTTTTGTAAATCAGTAAACAAATAACTATTTGGTGTTTTTTTTTTCCAGCCGATAATGAAAGTGACAGTGGTTATGACCCGTCCCTTTACAGTTCCTTTGGGCAGTCAGGGTCTGCTAGAGGGGTCAAGAATAGACCCTCGCTGTCGGGGGTGTTTCCAGAAATTGTCATCAGTGATGCAGATCAAGGTAAGAATATTTTGCTTTTGTTTGTTTGATGGTTAATTCTATTGACATAATTACAAAGCCCGGCATCGTATGATGGCTAGTGCAGCTCCTTATGTTGTCCTGGATATTCTCTTACCAGCACTTTGCACTACACTCTTCCCAAGCCAGTGGCTGCTTTCCCACTTACTGTCAAAATCATGTTCATCAGTGAGAAGCAAATTCTGTTAAAAATTATCATCATCAATGCTTAAAAAGAGTTTGGCAAAGCTTGGATTTAAACCTTTATCAAATATTGAATCTCTAGTTTTAAAGACCCTGAAGGAGAAGACTTTTGAAAACATTGTCGGAAATTTAAAGGAGAAAATGGTGGTTATCAGCATTTTCTCCTTTTCCCACTATGCTCTCATAAGAAAACTTCAGTTTATTAGTCACATTGAATTTGTCATAGGCAGAAACATCAAGTTTGGACCCAGTCTAAAATTTTGTCCCTGGGTAAAGAATTGAACCTGTAGCCCCTTGATTTTTAGTCTTGTACCTTACCAACTGAGCCACATGGCTTAGCAGTTTAGGATTTGGGTCTTAAAGGGTCAAAAGCATTGTGAGAAAATGAGAAAATGCAGGTAACCAGCATCATTTCCTTTTCCTTGTTTGCTAAACCCTTCCATGGCATTATGAAAACATAATTAATATGGTCATTTAATGAAAGGGTAACTTGCAGCATGTGAAGGGCAATGTAAGGTTCTATTGCAGACAGTGTAGATCAAGAACTCTTTACCATATCACAAAAGTTAAGACTTGTCAAAATCATATGTATTTGCAGAATGCATTATGAATATGACTTAGATGATGCTGTTTGTCTTTGAAGGGGTGAAAAACACTGTTCGAAAAGGAGAAAATGCTGATAACTAGCATTTTCTCCTTTTCCAGCAGTATTTTCAAGAGTATGTTCCTTCAGGGTCTTTTTAACTCAGAATTATGTGATAAAGGGTTAAATTCATGGAAGATCCAGACTGATGAAATTTGCATTGAGAGATATACCAGGAAGGGCATGATTGAATTTTTGTAAAGGGACATAACTAAAAGGGTGACATTTTGCTGTCTTGATGAGAGTTATGCATCTTGTATTGACATTAATTTGGTGAAGACTAACTGCTGATTATTTATCTTTGCTAGAAATTGGTGGGTTCATAGAACTACATGTGCTTTGAGTTAACTCTTTAACTCATAAAGCACTGGAACCGAGTTAAGTTGTTTTTGCGGACAGTGTAGATCAAGATCAGACTGCACAGAACGTGCAGTCTGATCTTGGATCTACACTGTCCGCTACTTTGTTACATATTCTGGCCATAACAACTATGAAAATTCAGTTTTGCGGATTTTTTTCATAACTGAAGCGGTCCATTGGATTAATTCAGCACTGTGTTAACAAATAACACAATTTTGGACTGGTCTAAATTGAAAGTATTTGAAAAGGACACTATGAACATGACTAAAATCTTAAAAATTTGTTTTGGACAGGGTAGAAAATGTTGTAGAAAATGGAGAAAATGCTGGTTACCAGCATTTTCTCCTTTTCCCATAATGTTTTCAAAAGTCTTCTCTTTCAGGATCAGGAGGCCTGTGTAGCTAAGTGGTAAAGTGTAGGACTTGTGACCCCAGGCTCGCCGGCGTTAAACACCATACAATCAATTGATCAAAACCCCAGGCTCGAGCTTCACTGGAAGCACTTGGGTTTTCATGGGCAAGACACTTAAGAGCCCTACCCTAGTACTGGTGAAACCCAAAACATACATTAATATGTCATCTGTCCCTGATATAACTGGAATAATGTTGATAGGGGCGAATTTACAAAATATAGTTACACTCATTACTTAAAAGAATGCAGAAAAAGCTATGCACTGTTGCATTTCGTCAAAATTCCACCATTTTCCGTGAAGTGTGTGGAAACAGAAACCATGATATTGTAACAACTGATTGATTGATTTGTTTCCTGTTCGTTTTTTTTTCACCATTAGTTGCCCATGTCGGTGAAGCCCCCCTAATGGCTGTTAGTTTTGTTCTGGGGAATAATGCAAGATACGGGGGAAATCCATTTTATGTTATGCCTGGTTCTTTTACATGATTGGTGTTTAGCACTGTCACATGGGACCTCAGTTTAATGTCTCATCAGAAAGACTATTGGTAATTTTAGGTGGGATTGAGCTCACACCCTCAAGTGACCCAAGACTTGGCATTTACAAGTCCTACGTTCTACTGTTTGAGCTACCACTTGAGCTATGCAGGCTGGTCATTGTCCCAAGTGGATGTGGGTAGATGGTTTTATTGGGAATTTATTGATTATAAAAACATCTGAGGTGGTCTTTGTTGAAGGGTATTGGTCCATTAACTGAAAGGATATCATATGTCCTCAATCTGGCCTCTTTCAGCCAGATTATCATGGTCATTATTATACGGACCATGCTTCACTGGCCTACATAAACACCATTTCATACCTCCATCATTAGCCTTTGGAGTGAATAAACTTAATCCTTCGGCTGCTAAGAGCGACTCACTGACCTTTTGCGGAAAGTGTAGATCAAGATCAGACTGCACAGAATGTGCAGTCTGATCTTGGATCTACACTGTCCGATAAAGAGATATTATTCCCCAAAACATAACTTTGAAATAGGAATATTTCGGTTTTTACTACTGAAAAGAAAATTTAATTTTTTGTATTTAGCAGGATAAGGGTTAATACTGTACTAGAGGACAAATTTTAGACTTGTCCAGATTGAAAGCTTTTGCAGTTGAAAGAATGTATGCAAGTCAGAATTGAATTTGGAAGGGTACAAAGCATGTAAAAAAGGAGAAAATGCTCATTACAAGCATCTTCTCCATTTCCCACAGCCTTCTTCTCTAGGGGGGGTCCTGCATGGCTCAGTGGTAAACCGTAGGAATCGTGACCAGGAGACCCCGGGCTCAAGCCTCACTTGATCCAATGGGTTTTTTGTAGGAGTGTTCTTGGGCTTGACATTTCAGAGCCCTAGCCTAGTACTGCTGAAACCCAGGAAATACATGAATATGTGAGCTATCAACATGATATGACAGAAATAAAGTTGAAAACTGCATAAAACACCATTCAATCAATTCCTATCTAGGGTTGTTAAAACTTGGGATCTTGTGGTAAAGAATTAACCATTGCCCAAAGGAAAAAATTTTTGACATGTCCAAATTGAAAGCACTTGAGTACAACAAAATTAATGTGACTCAAAATTTGAAGGTTGTTTTGGGAAGGGTAAAAAACATTGTGGGAAAAGGAGAAAATTCTGGTTACCAGCATTTTCTCCCTTTCCCACAGTGTTTTCAAAAGGCTTCTTCCTCAGGGTCGTGAAAAGCAGGGATTGTCTGGTAAAGGATTAAACTGACCATGGTTCACCAAGCTTCACACACCCCATTCATGCCTCCCTCATTAAATATTCGGTATCTTGAATATGCTCTTTTTTTTTTTCAAATTCAGTTGATCTTTTTCCTTCTCATTCTTTATAACAGGACAAACAATAACCAAAAAAAAAAAGAGAGCAAACTTTGGATCCAAATAAAACCAGCATATACTTGGAGCAATAACACAGTGAATTATTTGAAATTTGTGGTGTCTGTGGTTATGGGGTAGAGCGTCGGCCTCGTAACCATTACGGTCTTGAGTTCAGTTCCTGCGTGCGGGTGTCAACTTTGGGTCTTTTCATTGGCCCACGCATTCGGTGTGAGTACTGGTGTAGTTTCCAGGAGGCAGAATTGAGAGAGATTAGTGTAAGTTATAAGAACTTACATCATTTCACTGTACCTCTGTTTGTTGCCTCCCCCTTTGCAAAATTTAACACACACAGGGTTGTTATTCTTCACCAAATGACTAAATTTTAGACTTGTCCAAGTTGAGAGCACCTGCAGACAAAAAATAAGTGGTGGCCAAAATTATGAAATTAGTTCTTGATAGGGTAGAAAACATTGTGGGAATAGGAGAAAATGCTGGTAACCAGCATTTTCTCCTTTCCCACAATGTTTTCAAAAGGCTCCTTTCTCAGGGTCGTTAAAACTTGGGATTGTGTGGTAAAGGGTTAAAAGTTGGCATTGTGTGGAAAAGGGTTAAATAGAAAAAAAAGGGGTATTATGAAAAATACTAATCAAGCTGTCACACTATAAAGTTTTTAAAAAAAGGCATTATTCATACAAAAATTGACAGCTTTTGAGTTTGATACTGGTTATCTAAATATCAAATGTTTTCGTAAACCAACAGATAGAATTTCACACCACTTTTTGATGATGAATATTTTGGAAGGGGACTTTTTGTTATAACATTGTACATACTAAATAGATTCATCCAATGTTCAGGGCAGGCACTGTAGCCCTAGAAAATATTGAGCACATTTTTAAAGATACACCAGTCCTATACTTATTTTCGGCTAATTTTCAGCTAGATTTGAACCCATTTCATCTTTATTTTATGAAACTATAATCATTCTTGTGTCTTCATGCCAAATCTTGCCCTTGATGGCAGCAAGGCTGCACAGAGTAGGATGGATAGAAAATGCATTTGATGCTTTGGAGGCCTTCCAAGCTATCGCTGTTATTGTATCTGGTGTTAAATGAGGACAAATTTCTCGAGTTTCTTAATCTTGTATACCATATTTGTTAATTATTTACCCATGTTTTACACAGTTGACCAATATCAGAACCGTTATACATGCTATAAAGTTTTAACTATGTTTTTTCTCCCTGGCTATAGAGATGTATCTTTAAATGACCCTGAAGAAGAAAGCTTTTAAAGATATGTTGAACACAAAATACTGGTAACCAACATTTGCTCCTTTTCCCGTAAGGTTTTTAACTTTTTTAAGACAAATGATACTACTTGAACCACACTTAAGGTGTTGTCAGCAAATGCTTTCAATTTTGACAAGAGATAAGAGAGCAATATTTGCCTTTCAAAAGATCAAGGCCCGCCCCGATAGCTCAGTGTTTAGGATATGGTATTTAACTTGTGACCTGGTGGTCATGAGTTTGATACCCAGTGGAGACAAAGGAGACAAACTTTCTTTCCAGCAATTTGTTGCCTCTCATCTGATGCATGTGAGAAAAGTAGTCAGTGACTTGGAATGAAAGTTGTGTCAGTACTGGTGTGACAAAGCCAGAAACACATGCTTAGATGCATTGACTGCCGTGAGTTGACCTGAGCTGTTAAAATGGTGATAAACTCCAATACAAACGAATCAAAAGACCAAAGACAGTAGCAGAATCATCTCTCTGAAGTTGGTCAAAATTTGAACAGAAGTTTCAGAGATGTCTGAAAAAAAAGTTCACGCACAGGTGTACAGGCCAAAGACAGACACAAGTCATCTGCAAATTCTTTCAATTTCAACATGTCTGAATATTTTGTCATCTTGTAAAGGGTTGGAGTTAAAAACTTCAGTAGCAAACATTAAATGGTAACATAATAAATCATTGTTGAAATATCACATGACCCTTTTTTTTAATGGATGATGTTTGGGGCGTATATGAAAAATTTGTTTTGAAAAATTGCCATTGATGAGCAACTGCTAGATTTATCGCAGTGTTTACTGGTTTGTGTCAGGCATTTAATGTATTGCTATTACATGTGTTTTGTAATTATTTTCTTTGCTGGGCTCGGATTTTTGAGAGCCCAAATATTTTAGTGAAGGGTGTTGAATTTGACCTTTTGACAAAAAATGCTGTGTTTTAACAACATTGATGAATGTATTTCAAAACATTGTGGGAAAAGGAGAAAATGCTGGTAACCAGCATTTTCTCCCTTTACTACAATTTTTTCTGCTCTTTCAAAGGCAACATGCATCGTTTGAACCACTTAAGAATTATTGTCTTCAGATGTTTTCAAGATTGATGAGTCTGAAATTTTGTCATCTTGTAAAAGAGTTGACTTTATACCAAATGACAGAATTTTAGACTTGTCCAAATTGAAAGCATTTGCAGAGAACAAAATTCGGTGTGGTTCAAATTGGATTTGACTTTGACAGGATAGAGAAACATTTTCAGCATTTTCTCCTTTTCTAACCATGCATTCAAAAGCCTTCTTTCTCAAGATGGTTAAAACTCGTGATTGTTTGGCAAGGGGTCAGAATGACTGAAATAAACAAAATATACTGGTAGTGACTAAATTTTATGAATATATAAATACTCAAGCAGCTCTAGCACAAACATCTTATATGGTTTTAATGGGCTATCAAAGTTTTTTTATTATAGTTTATAGCTCATTTAGCCGAGCCACAATAAGTCAGTCTATAGCAAACCAGTCAGTCACTTAATATGGTCTTGTATGCAGGGGTTGTAAGTTTGAAACAAAGGTGTGTTTGCTTGTTCTTCATATGGTTGTACATGCTGTTTTCAACATAATTTTAGTTACATTGCTATGGTCAGAGTACTCACCCATGCTTTTCTTTGCTGAGTCGCAGTAGCTTAGTTGGTAGCATACAGGACTTGAGGACAGGGGGTCGCTAGTTCGATCGCCGGCTTGGCCAATTTCTTTCCGAGGACTGATGAAAGTAATTGCGATCACAGACCATTGTTTCGACAACAGTTATGTGAGAAAGCAGTGATTTGCTTGGAAAGAATATTGTGCGGAGTGCTGGTAAAAGAAACTCTAAGAAAGCATGGATATGGTCACTGGCAGCTGCGTTATAACTGAAATAATGTTGAAAACGGTGTTAAACACCATACAATCAATCAATCAGAGCACTCACCCATGCTTTTCTTTTTAGTGTCTTTTACTAGTACTTTGCACCATGTTCTGCCTAATCCACTGGCTGCTTTCCCTGATAAACATCATCCAAACAATGATCAGCGTATAGAGATAAATGAATATGGCAATTCCAATCATCTGTCCTTGCACAGACATTGACCGAACTCCAACCAGCAACCCTGTGGTTTAAAGCCCAGTACCATACTAACCGAGTTAAATCAAGTGTTTTAAGGACTCTTTGAAGAGAAGCTTGCAAAAGCAGAAATAGGATGAAATGCTGGTAACTGAAGTTTCCCCTTTTTCTCAAGTTTTCTGCTCTTTCAAAGTCTAGTTTAATTGTTTGAGCCCCATGTAGTTGTGCTTTGCAGATACTTTGGATATAGAAAAGTCTAAAATTTATTTGTTGGTAAAGAGTTAAGGCTTAAAACATTAACTAGTGAGAAAACATAGTGGCCAAAGGAGTAGGTAATTGCGTATGATGAGTAATTTCTTCTCTCATCACATTGTTTTCAAAAGTCGTTTCATTCACGACAAAAAGTCGTCTGTCGTGGGTTATAAGTAAATAAACATATAAATACCAAAATTAACTGGAGACATATTGGGCCTTATCTGTCATATTATACAACTAAATATGGACTAATATTTATATTGTGATAAAATAATTTGGGAGGCAAACTTTGCATTTCAACATTTCATTCCTAGGTTGCCAAATATGGTTATAATGTTCTAATTCATGAGGCCATAATAAAATTATTGTATATCATGCTAGGATATTGTTACTTTGAACACAATCTTTAACACTTTACCAAAGGACAAAATTATAGACTGGTCCAAATTGAAAGCATTTGCGGACGACAAAATAAATTTGACTGAAAAATTGAAATTTGGTTTGGGAAGATTAGAAAACATTGTGGTAAAAGGAGAAAATGCTGGTTACCAGCATTTTCTCCTTTTCCCACAGTGTATTCAAAAGGCTTCTTTCTCAGGGTCAATTAAAGTCGGGATTGTGTGGTAAAGAGTTAATTCTTTCCCACATGAAAACATTTTTGACTTGTCCAGATTGAAAGCAATTGCAGAAGTCAAAATGAATGTGACTCAGAAAATTGGAATTTGTTTTTGGAAGGATAGAAAACATTGTGGGAAAAGTAGAAAATGCTGGTTACCAGCATCTTCTTGTTTCCCCACAATGTTTCCTAGTTACGGTTGTTAAAAGTCTGGATTGTGTAGTAAAAGGTTAACTCTTCCAAATGACAACAGTTTCAAAACCTAGGGGCACCTTGGTTGATTTTCTAGTACATCTCTACAGAAGTTTAAAAAAAAAAATCATTTCTGTCCGTCTAACATTACTGGATACCATTTCCCTTGAAAATTATTAGATTTAAAATGATGTTTTTTGTTTTGACAGATCTCCTGATCCAAGGTTTCTGTAAAAACTACAGCTCTAGTGACTTTGATTTCTTGTGGCATACTTTTTCTTGTCATAGCATAATCAGAAGGGGCCCAATACTAAACATTCTCAAACAGTAAAAAATATTTTAAGGCCTCCATCAGAAGATAAACTAGATCTAGTAAGAAATCGGCGATTGCTCATCTTTGTCACTTCGCATGTAAACAATGTCTACCACTTGAGCTATGTGGGCTGTTAGAAAAAAGGTGTTGTCTTGCATGAGGTCATATATGTAAAGGGTAAAAATATGTAACATTCCTAGACAACATGTTGTAACATTATGCTGGAGGGGAATTTATTAACTGTTTACCGGACGAGAAAATTTTAAACTCAGTCCATATTGAAAACATCTAATTTTGTAGGCAAAAAATTCGAAATGACTCAAACTATAGTCTTTCAGGCAGGCAAACTTGTAGACTTGTTCATAAATATCAAAAGAGCTTCTAGTTTGACTTAAGGATAGGGCACCCTAATGGGATTCGTGTAACATTGCCTTTCATCGCCGAAGAACGTACGGTTTGAGCTAAGACTCGGGCACTCCATAATCAATCGGCCGATAGACACTGGTTCCCTGCATTGATTACGGATTACCCGAGTCTTAGCCGAATCCATACAATATTTTGGCGATGAAAGGTGATGTTACACAAATTCCATTATGGTGCCCTATCCTTAATAAAATCTTTACCAGATGACAAAATTTTAGACTTGTCCAAATTGAAGGCATTTACAAAATCAAAATCCAATGTGGCTCAAATGGTGGATTTTGTCTTTGAAAGGTTAGAAAACTTAATGGGAAAAGGAGAAAATGCTGGTTAACAGCATTTTCTCCTTTTCCTGCAAAGTTTTTGAAAGCCTTGTGTTGTGAAGGGTTAACTCTATACTAAACGACAAATTTTTGGACTGGACCAAATTCAAAACATCTGCAGATAACAAATTAAATCTTGGTAATATGATGATTTCTGACTTTGATAGGGTAGAAAATATTGTGGGAAAAGGAGAAAATGCTGGTTACCAGCATTTTCTCCTTTTCCCACAATGTTTTCTATAGGTTTCTTTCTATAGGCTTCAGGGGCGTTAAAAGTCGGGATTGTGTGGTAAAGAGTTAATGTAGCTCAAACAATGGCTGTCCTAGCAAAGTTGGAAAACACCATAAGAAAAGGACAAAATGTTTTTTTCACCAGCATTTTCTCTTTTTCTCACATTATTTTCAAAAGGTTTTTATCTCAGGGTCATTAAAAGAAAGGATTGCTGCGTAAAGGGCTAAACTTAAAGCGTATACTACCCAGAATTAGCCCAGCCTGCTATCTCAGTGGTTAGCGTATCTGACTCATGACCAGGTGGTTGTGAGTTTGATACCCGGTTGAGGAAAACTTTCTTTCCAGCAATTTTACGCTTTTCAGCTCTGATGCATGTGGGATAAGTAGTCAGTGGCTTGGAAAGAAAGTTGTGTAAGTACTGGTGTGAGAAAGCCAGGAAACACATGCCTAGGTGCACTGACTGCTGTGATATGACCTAACCTGTTATAAGGACTTTGAACTCCAATACAAACATACAAACAAAACACCCAGAATTCATAATTACAGGTATGAGGGGGAAAACATCATTAATAGACAGACATATTGATTGAAGGCCCGCACACGACATATATCAATGTTTTGCATAAACTAATTAATTTTATATGTGGATAGACATCTATTGCGTGGTCGTATAGTTGCAATAAAGTGATCGAGACAAGATTGGGTTGACATGCTAGGCTGTAAAATATGCTCCTGACAAAACTTGACAGCTTCTGAAATTATTTTGGTAAAAGGAGCAGTTGTAAGTTTCAAAAAGTTGCTCTTTTCTCAAGATTATTTTCATTTCAATATCATTAACTGTTTACCACACATTCTCAAGTATTAACAGCCCTGAGAGAGAAGCCTTCAAAACATTGAGGGAAAAGGAGAAAATGCTCCATTTGGATCACATTTGATTTGTTGTCTGCCTGTGCTTTCAATTTGGACAAGTCTGAAGTTTCGTCATTTGCAAAAAAGTTAAATAATGGTTGAATGATTGAATGGTGTTTTATGCCCCTGTCAACATTATTTCAGTCTTATCACGGTAATAGCTTTCACAAATGTCCTGTGTTTCACTAGTACTAGATCTAGGCTAGGGCTCTAAAATGTCTTGCTGAAATCAGGTGCAGGTCATAAGTACAGGCATTTTCAGCTTTTGCCCCATTTTTTTCGAAAAAAAAAAATGCTGCAGTGATATGAGAGCTTGCATCTGTCTTGTAAAGGATGAGGATGCTGGCAGTTGGTTTTATGATAACAGTGTCCTTTTGGAAGGCATTTCAGAGCCCAGGCCTTATGTTAATGATAAGAAACACATGAAAGAGTGAGGTGATCCAGTGATACCTGGGAAATAATGTTGAAAGTGGAGTGATACACCATTCAGTCAGTCCATCAGAAATGGATAACTTTAATTTCAGTCATGCTCAATGAAAAGTAGGTTTACTGCATCTGTAAAAAGTATGGACCAATGGCAGCCTGCGCACTGTATATAGGATATTTGTTTTTTATGGTAAAAGATCGAAATTTGTTTCATTGAGTGAACATCATCAGTAATATTTTCACAAGTGGCACAGCCACGAGTGAAAATATTACCGATGATGTTCACGAGATGAAATAAATTTCGATCTTTCACCGAAAAAAATAAATATTCTATTTATTTCATGCTTTTAACCCTTTCTCGGAGGAACTTAATCAAAATCCAGTACAGTTCTTTTCGGTTACTCCCCGTGGCGTACCCCCTCTGCATAGCAACGCATTACAATATTACGTCAAGCGCGAGAAATGTAAGGCAAATTACGTCATATTTCCATCTGGTTGTGAGGCACGCGCATTTTACCTAGGTAACTAGTGTGCGGGAACAACTGTTTCCGCCTTCAACTTAAGAGTTAGAATATAAAAATCGGTATTTTCACTGGTCGTAACCATGAAATATCGAAAAATATTTCACCGATATTTCTCTATAACCTACCGGAAAGCATGAAATAAAATGCTTTAACTCTTGACAAAATTTTGGACTGGTCCAAATTGAAAGCATGTGCATTTTGGGAAGGGTAGAAAACATTTTGGAAAAGGAGAAAATGCTGGTTACCAGCATTTTCTCCTTTTCCTACAATGTTTTCAGAAGGCTTCTTTATCAGGGTCGTTAAAAGTCGGGATTGTGTGGTAGAGGGTTAACTGTTTACCATACAACAAATTTTTAGACTGGTCCAGATTGAAAGTATTTGCAAACTTTTATGTCAAATGTGGGTGAAAATATGAGATTTGTCATAGAAAGAGTAAAAAAAATTGTTTGAAAAGGAGAGAATGCTGGTCACCTTTCTCCAAAATTTTTTTTTTTAAAGCCTTTTTCCTCAAAGTCGTTAAAACTTGGGACAGTGTGGTAAAAGGTTTAACAAAGATGCATTAAACCCCCTTTTCACAGAGTGCAGCTCATTGTTTTTGTTTGAACCTGGAGCCACCTTTTACAACTTAAGTTACTCTTATGGACCGTGTAGATTGAGATCAGACTGCACAAAACATGAAGCCTGGTCTTTGATTTACAGTGTCCTCTTTTCTGAGACACTGTGCAAAAGAGCAACCTTAAATTGAGATTGAATGTCATATTTCTAGGCTGAAATGTCTGTTAAGTTTGTTTGGCGGTCTAAGGATTAATTCCTTTTAGAAATTTTCTTTTTGAAACAAGCAGAACATGTGCTATATACGGGAAAGGGCAAATAAAGGTGATGATACAATATTTTATCTCAAAAATAGATTCAATCAAAACAAATCAGTTACCTCCCCTGATTGTTACCTGTCTGTCAGCGTGTCAATTTCATTCATTTGTTATTGTGTAGTGTACTGTAACCTCACCTGTCATATAGCTTGTAGTTATCAGTGGAAATATACAAAACAGATTTTAGGTCTAGATTTTCTATATGTCATGGTGTACATGTCTATATTGACCAGCTGTTTAATTAATTGATTTTTAATTCCGTGTAACAATATTGACATAAGTTATGAAGTTGTTTTTTGTGAGTGGATAGTTTAATGCGTGATATGGGAAAATAATATCTTGGATAGAATTGTGTTTTAATTCTGTAAAGTGGAGTTTATTTTTTTGTATTTTATGATAGATAGTGTTATTATGGAGGATTAATAAGCATTTTGATATTCTGTTTCAATGCCTATTGTAGGCTTTGATACTTAGCGGAATATTTTTTTTGATAAAGATTCATTTCTCTTGTATAGGAAGGAAATATTTTTTTCTTGAATATTTTTTCCTCTCATTCAATGTACCTTCATTAATTCTTCACCAAATAACCAAATTTTAGACTCGTCTAAATTGAAAGTGTTTGCAGACAAAAAATTAAATACATTTGCTCAAATGACTGGATGTTTCTATGAAATGTTAGAAAAAATTGTGGGAAAAGGAACACAATGCTGGTTACCAGCAGTTTCTTCTTTTTTTACAATGTTTTCAAAAGGCTTTTCCCCCAAGGGTCATTATAACCAGGGATTGTGTTGTAAAGGGTTGAATTACTTCTGGGTTTGCCACTACTAGATTGTAATATTGTACAAAACGGTGGCTATTGCTCTGAACTGCCCTGAACGGGAAAAGAAATATAATATTTTTAGCTTGGCTGTTTTCGAAAAAAACGTCAAGGTATTGTCATAGCCCTTTCATCTTTTGTGTTATCAGTGGCAGCAGCGCCCCTGGCGAGCAAAAACTTTGACATCTAAGGAATAGCAGACTGTGTAGATCTGATCAGACTGCATATTTTGTGCTGTCTGATCTTAATCTACACAGTCTGCAAAAGCATCGTAAGTTGGACCAAGCACCTAACTCTTTACAAGACAACAAATTTTTTTGACTTGTCCAGGTTAAAAGCATTTGCATTATGACAAGTTTTGCTTAAAGGAATAGGTCTAAGTATGAGAAAACATTGCCAGAAAAGGAGAAAATACTGTTAGCGACTATTTTCTCTTTTCGCACAATGTTTTGAAAAGCCCTCTTTATTGAGTTTGTTAAATTCAGGATTGTGTGTTGAAGGGTTTTACAGAGGGATGAGTCACTATTGATTGATCCCTCTGTCTATTACAGTTACAGGTAAATTTTTCCCTGGTGAACTCAGATTGTGTCCACCCAGTTGGCATTGTTGGCTTTGTGGTTAGACCACTTGCCTTGAGAGTAGGAAGTTGAGTGGCGGAGGTCGTGGGTTGATTGATTGTATGTTGTTTAACGCCCTTTTCAACATTATTTTAGTTATATTGCGACAGATTTTTTTTTTTTCATATTCGGCATTCTTCATGTTAAGGTCTAGAGCCCCTAACTCTCATATCAAAAGACGGAAGCTGCTGAGATTGGCCGAATAGCCTTTATGGAAACGTGGATGTTACACGATATTTACCGATCAGTTAGTAAGTCTACGGCCCCTTATTAAAAGACGGAAGCTGCCGAGATTGGCCGAATAGCCTTTACAAAAACGTCGATATTACATAATATTTACCGATGAGTTAGGGGTTGTAATCCTTAAGTTGCTTGTTAACTCTTCACCAAACAGTCTTCTGTTTTAGTTACCCAAAGGACAAAGGCTTTTGAAAATATTGTGGGAGAAAAAGCTGGCTTTTTTTTGTCTTTACTCACAATTATTTTCAAAAGATTTTCTTCCTTGGGTTCATAAACACATGATTGTTTGGTGAAGTATTAATTCTTTACAATATGACAGAATTTTAGACTGGTCCAAATTGGAAACATTTGCAGACCACAAATTTAATATTGCTCACATGGCAAGATTTGTCTGTGATAGGATAGAAAACAATTTGGGAAAAGGAGAAAATGCTTGTAACGAGCATTTTCTCCTTTTACCGCAGTGTTTCCAAAAATCTGTTTTCATTGGTTCGTTGAAAGCTGGACTTGTTTTAGTTAGGGGTTAACTCTTTACCACGTGACCAAATTTTAGACTAGTCCAATTTCAAAGCATTGGCAGACAAAAATTTGAATGTTGCTCTTTTGATAGAAGTTGTCTGTGAAAGGGAAGAAAAACATTGTGGGATAAGGAGAAAATGCTGGTTACCAGCATTTTCTCCTTTTTCCATAATGTTTTCAAAAGCCTGTTTCCACAGGGTCGTTAAAAGTGTTGTAAAGGGTTAAGGAGGGTAAAGAGCTCAATTCGGTCAAGCATAATTATCGGGGATTAAAAATGGAAGATTAAGATATTTAACTCTTTACCAAACAACAAAATTATAGACCGGTCCAAATTGAAAGCATTTGCAGACAACAAAATGAATGTGACTGAAAAATTGAAATTTGGTTTGGGAAGGGTAGAAAACCTTGTGGGAAAAGGAGAAAATGCTGGTTACCAGCATTTCTCCTTTTCCCACAATGTTTTCAAAAGGCTTCTCTCTCAGGGTCGTTAAAAGTAGGGATTGTGTGGTAAAGAGTTAAGACTGTGTTGTAACACTTAGTGTGCTCAAATTAGAAAGGCCAATCTTAGATTCTGCTTTAGAAAACTTGCAGTCTGATCGGGAATCTGCAATGGCCTCCGTGGCAAGGTAGTGGATTCGTAATGTAGTAGGGTCACTTTTTACATGCCATGTCTATTTGGTCAGTGTATTTACCTGCACTGACACACGCGAGGCTGCCTCTGGGTTTCAAACCAGTTCACCTCTAGGTGGGTAGGAAACAGGAAGTGTCTCAGAAAGGTCATGGTCAGGCCAAGTATAGAACCTTGGACTTCAGGATTGATAGTCCAGCATTTTACCACAGCACCCTTATTTCATCTTTTACGCCATACTTAGTTCTTTTAAATCACTGCTGAGGGAGAAAGTTTTAAAAAACACTGGAGACAGGAGAAAGTACTGGTAACCAGTATTTTTTCCCTTTTCCACTGTTTTCCGCCCTGCCAGAGACATACCACCCTTTAATGCTCATTCACTCTTGTATCTGCATGAAATTATGCTTTCAGTTTGAACAAGTCTAAAATTTTATCATCTAGTAAACATTTTTAATTTTTCAACTTGTCCAAATTCAGTGCACTTGCAGATGACAAATGAAATCAAAGGTGGCTCAAATTTTGGAATTTGTCTTAGAAAGGGTTGAAAACAATGTGGGAAAAGAGGAAAATGCTGGTCACCAGCATTTTCTCCTTTTCCCCCAATGTTTTCTAAAGTTCTTTTCCTTAGGATTGTTAAAACTGGAGATTTTGTAGTATAGGGTTAAAACATTGTGGGTGGGTGACAAGTATCTTGATGTAATATTGGGCAAACATTGTTTTCCTTTTGATCTACTTGAACATTAGATTTTCAGCTGGTTTCACACGATTATTTCCCCCTTAGGGTCCATGGGCTAGAGTTGCGTAAAATAATGAAAAATAAATCTGGTCTTGTTATCTACCTTTACATGCAAAATTTAACCCTTTACCCCCACAATGCCAACTTTTAACAACCCAGAGAAAGAAGCCTTTTGAAAACATTATGGGAAAAGGAGAAAATGCTGGTAACACTTTCTGCTTTTCCCTTAATGTTTTCTATCCTTTCCAAAATAAATTTCAATTTTTTAATTACAATTATTTTGTCTGCAAAGGCTTTTAATTTCGACAAGTCTAAAATTTTGTCGTCTGGTAGAGTTAACTCATGACCGCATGACAAAAAATTGGCCAGATTGAAAACATTTTGCAGCCGACAACTAAGATCTGGCTCAAATGATGGAATTCTCTTTGCATGGGTAGAAATTATCCTTTTCCAACAATGTTTTCAAAAGGCTTCTTCATCGGGTGTTAAAAGTCAGGGTTGTGTGGTAAATGGTTATAGCCAGTATTTTGCCTTCGAAATAGTATGGTTCTGTGAAAAATTGTAGAAAAAAAAATATGAGACAGTTTGATCCATGAGCAGATAGTTCCACTATAGCTCGGTGAAATCATCCTCGGTGACCCAGTTTTCAATTCATTCTGTAATCGCCCCTGGGTTATTTCGCTGGCGTTTCCTCGTTCTCATGAATTATTCATGAAGCATTTTGATTGGTGATCTCGGTTTTTCTTTGAGAAAATTTAAACTATTTTCAGGGGTGTGGAAATCCTACGTCTGATCGGGTAAATTTGACGTCGGACAAGTGGCTTTTTGCAATCTACTCGTCCGCGGACAAGTAGAATACGAGGAGGAAATTGAAAGTAAAGATCTGTATTATATAACATTATCCTTGTGAAATAGAAATGTTCTCTCCGTCTCACTTCGTAAACAACAACATTCTTAAATTGAATTATGATGAGCTATTCCCTGATACATGTATCTGGAATCAAAAACAAATATTTTGCTGACTCTGATTTTATTGCCTCCGCAGGCTTTTTCTTGATTTTGACTTCGCTGCAGTACGGCCGAAATGTTGCGGTTTCTCAGTGCCATTTGGTTTGTTTAATGGAGGCAACCATAACCGAATTTTTTTGCACATTATAACACCACACGTAGACTTGACGCGGTTGTCATTTCCCTATCATTCAATATTAGATTCTTTTTTGTCGTTCGCAAAAACTTACAGCTGACAATAACAACAAAGTTGCCTTTATTTAACACTGTGGAACACATTCTTACTCAGTCGCAGTAAATGTATTTGAAAGAAAACCAAACACGCTGAATCCCAAGTAAAACATGTCAAGAACCGGGAAACATTACAAAAAGTTTGTTAAAAGGGCTGTAGATGATAAAGGCCAGTGCAGCCTTTTTACTTTCGGCGTAAAACGTTCAAATTCTTTGCAGATCGATCTGCAGGTAATCAAATCTCCGCATACTGAGTCACAATCTGAAGTGCCGGATCTGTTGGACATCGCCAATCTCCCGTTGTCTGAGAACTAGACAATTATTATCATTGCACATGATGCAAACTCTACATCTCCAGACACAATAACCAAACCTAGCCTTTTTAACTTCCACAGATAATGAGTCCCTTGTATCTTATGATGGCTGGTAAGCAGTTCTGCTGAAGTATTAACTCCGGCACCCATGGGTGTACCACAGTAGTGTTAAAAAGGGCTGTAAGTGCAAACGCTGAGATATTTGGCCATGGTTTAAGCAGTTATACTGTAACTGTTGGAACTTTTTCAATTATTAAATTGTTGCACCTTTCTATTTACTGTATGTATGTACAGTGCCATTAATTTGTTTTATTGATGTACCTTGAAAGTCAGTCTGCTTTTTCCCAATTTGGCCAAAAACGCGCATGAATATCCCAAAATGAAAGGCTAAGGCCCCTTCCCAATTTTTGGAAAAAAAGCCCTGTAAAGGTTTGCTTGATTTATTTTCATCATTATTATTAAAAACCTAAACAAAGCAAATTTAAATGCTTAAAAGAACATCATTACCTACAAACTACGGTACATTCAGTTAGGTCTTTTGTGCCATTTAAAATTGTTTTGTTTTGGACAAGTAAGCTTATCTGACGGACAAGTAGATTTTCTAGATTTACTTGTCCATGGACAAGTAGAAAATTTCAAGATTTCCACACCCCTGATTTTTATCACAAATACGCCATCATTTCTATTTTTACTTGTCGATATCCAATCACATCATTTGTTGCAAGTCAAGCTTAGCGATAATTTAAATATGGTGGCGCCCATCAACACCACAATCAAGAAGCGTTTAAAAGAGATTTTCAGCGTAACACCGAAAGATTGTCAGTGAAAATCGTACACAAAGATCGATAGTGTCGTCCCTATATTGCAGAATGGCATATCTCACAGGAGACAGGCACGGTGATGGCAGCCATATTTGTTGACAACCTCAGGTTTTTTCCAGGGTTATTTTTAGTAACGGAAGAAATGAAATTATCCTCTCTACAAGAGAGTATCGTTATGTTATCGATCTTTCAATTGGCTGTTAGGGTACTTCCCAACCATACGAATATTCATAAGAAACGATGATTTGCTAGTCAATTTTCCCAGGGGTGATGCATGGAGAGTAACGTAATGCTTCAAACCAGGGTTCCGAGGATGGGTGAAATAGGCATTTTGATTTGTGACTAGAAAGTTTTGGTATGACCCTCACTGGCAGCCTGTCTTTTTACGACCAAGAGGAAGAAAACAACTGAAAACATAGTGGGAAAAGCAGAAAATACTGGCATCCAGCAATTTCTTCCTTTCCTACAATGGCTTTCCATTCTTTCACAGTCAAATTCAAAACTTTTAAGTAAACCAGTCTGTCTAGATGTCAACTGGTTAGAAACTAGTTTTTTTTACCAACTTTGGATATTTTGTCTTGCACAAATTATGAAAATATATTCTTGCGTAAATGCTTTCGTTATTTTTATCTCTAGACATCAGATTTACGACTGGTTTAACATAGTTATTCTTCCTTAGGGCTGTTTTCAGTTTGGTGTAATATTGAAAAAGAAATTTTTGCATCATGGGTAATTGACCTATGACTATTTCTTTATGCAGAGTTATGCATAACAATGTATTACGATCAATTTGCAATGCTGCGTTTTTACAACCCCTTGAGGAAAAAAAGGCCTTTGAAAACATTGTGGGAAAAGAAGAAAATGCTGATTACCAGCATTTTCTCCTTTTCCCACAATGTTTTCTATCCTGTCACCGACAAATTCTGTCTTTCCGCCACATCTTTAAGATTGTTTGCAAATGCTTTCATTTCAGTCCAGTTTGATTTTGTGGGTTGGTAAATGGTTGAATCATGTTTTACGCCACTTTGAACATAAAATTGTCAGTCATATCACAGTGACAGCTCACTTATTCATGTATGTCCTGGATTACACCAGTACCAGGCTAGGGCTCTGAAGTGTCTTGCCCAAGGACCCTTCCATGGAAATGCCAGTGCTGCCAGTGAGCTTCAAAGCTGGGGCCTCCAGGTTATGAGTCCCACACTTCACCCAAATTTGAAATCTTGATGTCTGTTAAGAGATAAAGCATAAAAATTTTGTAGACAAAATGTAGCTCTAAAGATGGAACATGTCTTTGAAAGGGTAGAAACATGGTGGCTATACTGTGGATAAGGAGAAAATTCTGGCTATTTTTTAACCTTTTACCAAAAAGACCCCAGTTTTAACGACCTTGAGGAAGAAGCCTTTTGTAACCATTATGGGAAAAGGAGAAAATGCTGGTAACCAGCATTTTCTCCTTTTCCCACAATGGTATCTACCCTTTCAGAGAAAAATTCCACAATTTGAGCTGCACATAATTTGACATTTGCAACTTCCAGTTTTGACGAGTCTACAATTTCGTTGTTTGCTAAAGAGTTAAAATTTTGACAAACTAAATAAAGGGAAAAAAAAAAAAACGGTTAGAAAGATTAAATTTGAAATGGGGATGTTATTGGGATAATTTTCCAGATATTGGATACCACGATATAATTTTGAAACATGCAGGGGGACAAATATTGATTTCCAGCATCATTTAGCCGACAGCTGTTTATCACACACTGAGAATACCTGTATTTTAACTCCTAACCAAATGACAAAATTTTGGGCTCGACCAAATTCAAAGTATTTGCAGACGACAAAATAAGTATGACTCTAATGCTGATTTCTGTCTTTAATAGGGTAGAAAACATTGTGGGGAAAAGTGAAAATGCTGATTACCAGCATTTTTTCCATTCCCCACAATGTTTTCAAAAGCCTTCTTCTTTAAAGGTGAGAAACTCGGGATTATATGTTAAAGAGTTAACCCATCACTACACAGACAGGAATTTTTTATGTTCCAAAGTTACAGGAGAGAGCTCTTCAAAACAATAAGGTAAAAGGAGCAATTGCCTTTAAGGATAGGGCACCCTAATATGGATTCCTGTAACATTGCCTTTCATCGCTGAAAAACATACGGATTCGGCTCAGACTGTGATAATCCGTAATCGATTGGCCGATTGATCATGATTATGGATTACCCGATTCTTAGCTGAATCAGTACAATGAAAGGTGATGTTACACAAATCCCATTAGGGTGCCCTATCCTTAACAAGCGGATGCTTCTTTCCCCTCAATGTTTTTCTTTAAAATTCTGAGAAAAGCATTTTTTTTTTCTTTAAATGTTTCAGCTATACATCCTTATGGGCATTGTTTTAGTTGTAGTGAAATAAGTATGATAATGGGTATGATAATGGGTTAACTCTCGACCAAACAACGAAATTTTGGACTGGACCAAATTGAAAGCATTTGCAGACAACAAAATAATTGTAGATCAAATGATGATTTCTGTCCTTTATAGGATAGAGAATATGGTTACCAGTATTTATACCCCCGCAATACGAATGTTTTTGGGGGTATACTGGAATCAGCCTGTCTGTCCGTGTGTCCATCTGTCTGTGTGTCCATCTGTCCGTGTGTCCGTCTGTGTACAAAATACTGTCAAAGCCCTGGCGGGGGTATAAAGTCACATTCAGTGACAGCTCTAGTTTCTCCTGTTCCTACAATGTTTTCAAGAGCCTTCTTCTTTAGGGTCGTTGAAAGGCAGGATAGTTTGGGAAAGTGTTAACTCTTTACCAAACAACAAATTCTAGACTGCTTCAAATTGAAAGCATCTGCAGAATCAAAGTTCTTTGACAAGGTAGAAAACATTGTGGGAAAAGGAGAAAATGCTGGAAGAAGCCCTCTCTGTCAGGGTTGTTAAACTCGGGATTGTGTGGCAAAGGGTTAACCCTGCTTTGTCATTCAGTTACCATAAGACTTATAAAACAGTGTGGCAAAGAAAGTAACTACTCGAAATGACCTTTCCTTATTTATAGTAACACAGCATTTACATCAACAATTTCATTTCTTAAATTATGATGATGTTTTCTTCTTCAAAGGTCTTTAACCCTTTACCACACAATCCCGAGTTTTAACACCTGAAGAAGAAGGCTTTTGAAAACATGGTGGGAAACAGAGAAAATGCTGGTAACCAGCATTTTCTCTTTTTCCCACCATGTTTTCTACCATATCAAAGACAGAAATTATAATTTTAGCTACGTATAATTTGTCATCTGCAAACACTTTCAATTTTATCCAATCAAAAATTTTGTTGTTTGGTAAAGAGTTAAAGTAGATCAGCCAGTGAAATTGCATTATTATTATTATGTGATGGATGGACGGACAAAGATAGAAATGTGACAATCATATGCAAAGAGAATTAGTCATCTTTTTGTTATGTTCATCCCTTTTTTTTTTCTCGGTGTGTGTTCAGAATAATCTGCCTTCTTTTATGTTTAACTTCTTTACCAGAAGACAAAATTTTAGACTTGTTGTAGTTGAAAGCATTTGCAGACAACAACTTAGATGTTGGAAGTTGCCATTGAATGGGTAGAAAAGACTGGGGGGGGGAAAGAGACTATTGGTGACAGTCTCAAGTCTTAATGGAAAGAAAGCTTTTGAAAGCACTGTGGGAAAAGGATAAAATGCTGGTTTTTCTACCCTTTGAAAGGCATTTCCCATCATTTGACCCGTATTTAATTTGCTTTCCGCGTCATGGACAAGTGGGAAAGGGAGAAAATAAATGCTGGTTATCGACATTTTCTCCTTTCCCCATAGATTTTCAAAAGTTTTCTTTGTTGGGGTCGTTAAAAGTCAGGATTGTGTGGTAAAGGGTTAAGTTGAAATTTGCCGTGGAAGAGTAAAAGGCTGCTGCTCTTTGTTCTTTTGGCATTATTTTTAGATTATTTCTAAATTAGGTGTTGACTAAGACTTTTATTATCATATCATAATTTTACTGTCCTTTCTTTCATTGTTGAATGAACGAAAATGAGATAAGAACGTTTCTTTCATACATTGCGTTGTGAGGCTTTGTATGAAAAGGGCATGAAGTACATGACTTAACTCTTTAACAAACAACAAATTTTAGACTCTTATAAATTGAAAACATCTGCAGACAATAATTTCAAAATCGATAAAAATGAGCATAAGTTCTCAGATGGGATAGAAAACATTGTGGAAAAAGGAGAAAATGCTGGTTACCAGCATTTTCTCCTTTTTTCTACAATGTTTTCAAAAGCCATCTTTCCTAGGGTCGTGATAACCAGGGATTGTTTGGTAAAGGGTTAACTTTTTAAAAAACAACAAAACTTTAGATATGAAGGCATTTCGCAGACGACAATATATAATCATGTGTCTCAATCACTGAAGTTTGTCTTTGGAAGGGTAGAAAACATTGTGGGAAAAGGAGAAAATGCTGGTTACCAGTTAACACTGACGTTTGTTTTTGGAAGGATAAAAAACATTGTGGGAAAAGGAGAAAATGCTGGTTACCAGCATTTTCTCCTTTTCCCACAATATTTTCATAAGTCTAACTCCTCAGGGCTGTTAAAATTTGGGTTTGTAAAAAGCACTGGTAGCAGCCAGTGACTTTAATAGTATATTGTTTTGAACTTGTAGAGACTTAAAAGGAAAGAAAAAAAGGAGCCATAGAATTGTACAACCTGTTTCTATATAATCTGAAGTCTTATTCCGACTGTTTTTCCACCTTTCACAATGTTTATACAACTGATCTGTTTAACCCTTTCCCAAACAATCCCTGGTTTTCATGACCCTGAAAAAGAAGTCTTTTGAAAACATTGTAGGAAAAGATGCTGGTAACTAGCATTTTCTCCTTTTCCCGTAATGTTTTCTACCCTTCCAGAACCAATGTCAATTTTTGAGTCACGTTAATTTTGTCGTCTGCAAATGCTTTCAATTTGGACCAGTCTAAAATTTTGTCGTTTGGTATAGAGTTAAGGTATAAAATGTTAACTAGTTAATGATTTAACCCTTTACCACACAATCCCGACTTTTAACGACCCTGAAGAAGAAGCCTTTTGAAAACATTGTGGGAAAAGGAGAAAATGCTTTTTACCAGCATTTTCTCCTTTTCCCACAATGTTTTCTACCCTATCAAACAAAAATCGCATCATTGAGCCACATTGAAATTGTCGTCTGCAAATGCTTTCAATTTGGACAGGTCTAAAATTTTGTCGTGTGGTAAAGAGTTAAAGAAAGAACTCAATTTTTTTATTGGCTTTAATGGAAAGTGTTGAAAAATGAACATGAGGAAACGACAGACAAGAGTACAAGTTGAACATACAACCCTTGTATTATAAACCTAAAACCATAGGGACACCTTAAAAGTCCCAATAGTGGCCAAAAGTAAACAGTGTGTGTAAAAGTATGGAAACTATTGTGAAGATGACAATCTGTTATTGAAGGTATTAGTCGGAAGAAAAATAAATTTCAAAAGTTGGTCAAAAGTTGCCAGGTCGTTCTGTCTTATGTTTACTTTTTACCTGGTTTTAAAATTCATTTCTCTGCCTGCAACTAACACTTGGACCAACTCTATAATAACAGATTGTCGGCTTCACTATAATTTCCGTTCTTTTAAAAGGTATGATTTATATTCAAATGCATTTTAACACCCACTATTGGGGCTTTAACATGGGTTTGGCCGAAGAGTTTGCTAACAAAAGAAAGGGTAATATGGTTATGTATATGTGTGTGTGTGTGTGTGTGTGTGTGTGTAAAATGTCATATTTTATAATGGGAGTATTTAAAGGAAAGAAATATTTGAATAAATTGGGAAGGTATTTCAAATGAGAGGAAAATAATTTACATACTGGGACGAAAATGAGCATTCAGATGACGTGTAATGCTTTGCCACACAATACGGAGTTCTAACGACCCTGAGGGCAGAGACTTTTGAAAACATTGTGGGAAAAGGAGAAAATACTGGTATCCAGCATTTTCTCCTTTTTTCCACAATGTTTTCTAACTTATCATAGACAACACTTATCATTTTAGCCAAATTTGATTTGTCAAAAATGCTTTCAGCTTGGACAAGTCTAAGATTTAGGTGTTTGGTTAAGAGTTACTTTGGGAAAAAATGAATTTTAACTATAAGATATTGTAGGAAATACCTGTAATTTTAGTTTTATTATTCTATATTTATGGATTTTGATGTGTTTTCGAGAGATAACAGTGGAAAGCTTTGTGACAAGTGGAAAGGTTGCCCTGTCAGCAATTCTTGCCATATGTCACCAAAATGCTATTTTTAATGTAGTTTACCTTTTAACCAGACTATCATTATTAAATTTGTCCAAATTGAAAACACTTTTGCAGATGTCAGTTTGAATGTGGATCAAAATGGGAATTTGTCTGTGAAAGATCTGATATAAAAACATTGTGGGAAAAGGCCAATTTTCCAACAAAGTTTTCTATAGCCTTCATCCCTAGGGTAGTTAAAAGACTTTGGATTGTTTGGTAAAGTGTTAAAGCTTAAATTGTTACAGATTCAATTTTCAAATATTAGTCTTTTTTTTTTTTCAAACATAGTTTATATTGGTTTGAGAGTAATTTTCTGTATTAAAAATAGATCTTTTTTTTTCCTGATGGATTAAAAGTGAATAGAAGAACTGTTTCAGTGAAAATATCAGAAACATGCCATAAATGTGACAAAAATGGGTTTTAAACCTGGACTTTTTGGTAATGTGATATACTGTAGAGACACAGTGAAATAAGAACTCTTCCAGCATTAGTTTTAATGTTAATGTGGTTAGAAGATAATAAAAACGTTAAGTTATAGTGTAAGAATATGATTCGAGGAAGAAAGGAGACGAAAAGTTATGCAACATGGTTTATAGGATTTGATCATGGTAAGTTTATTTATATTTTTACCCTTTACCACACAATCCGGACTTTGAACGACCCTGAAAAAAAAGCCTTTGTTCCATTATCTCATTGTCTGTCCCAAAATCCCATTGCCTGTCCCAAAATCCCACTGTCTGTCCCAGAATCTCACTATCTGTCCTAAAATCTCACTATCTGTCCCAAAATCTCACTTTCTGTCCCAAAATCTCACTGACTGACTCAAAATCTCACTGTCTGGCCCAAAATCCCACTAATTTTATCAACCATTTAAAGTACATGCTAATTCTAATTCTCAAAAAATTTTCTAGATTTCAAAGTAAAACATTTTCTGTTTAGCTCAACCAATTCTGATTACTCAAAACCAATTTGGTTTAGCCAATCAGAAATTGTGTTACTTTGTAAATTTAGAATTAGACCAAGAGTGAACTTTATTGTTAAAATATATATCAGCCATGCTTTGGCAAAACGGGGTTTAATGCATCTCTGTGAGGCATGACACCAAGCAAGTCATCATATAATTATGGATCCATAAACCCTATTTTGTCTGACAACTGGCTGGAGATGGACTGGTCCTTTGACACACAGAAAATTGGGCCTATCAAAAAAATGTCTGTGTTTAGGGTTTCCCGACCCTACCTAGAAAATGCTGCCGATCCTTTACTTTTTATGCTACGATTGAAAAAAAAACTGTCAGGTGTGATTTCGGTACATTGACCACGTAAAAAGTTTCTTGAAAAAAAATCCCTACCTATCCTACCTACAGCATCTCGAACCGAAACTCTAAACACAGATATTTTTTTTGTTAGGCCTTGATCAATAGCGAATAGCTTTGACCTAGGTCAGCCTGCGTGGATAGCGCAGGCTGACCTGGGTTGAAACATTTCGCTGATACATTATACCCCCTTTTCACAGAGCACGGCTCATGTATAGGGTCCAGAGGCCTGCACAAGCTGCATAAATCTGTTCCCATTGATTTACAAACAACAGGTAAAACAAGGTCACATTTAACCCTTATTCTACTACAAAACTAGAATGAAATTTTCTGTTCGATAGTAAAAACCCAAATAGGGCTACTTCAAAGTTTTGTTTTGGGGAATAATATCTCATTCTTGGACATTGTAGATCCCAGATCAGACTGCATGTTTTGTGCAGTCTGATCTTGATCTAAACTGTCCACAAAAGGTTAGCGAGTCGTGCTTAGCAGCCTAAGGGTTCATGTGATTAATAATTAAATCACAGTCACTATCTGACACATCTTAGGGTCTTAGAGAAAACCTTTTTAGTGGTAAGTGCACTTTAGCCCTTTTCCACATGATCAATTGATTGCATGGTGTTTATCCAGTTTTCAACATTATTTCAGTTATATCATTGCTGCCAGTGCACCTATCCATGCTTTCCTGGAGTCTCACATTATTTCATTTATATCATGGCAGCCAGTGCACGTATCCATGCTTTCCTGGAGTCTGTTTTTCCAGTATTCCGCACAGTATTCTTTCCAAGCCCCTGGCTGCTTTCCTGCATTATCATCATCGAAACAATGGGAGAGTGACAGTGAGAGAGTAATGAATCCTATCACAATGACTATCATCAATCCTCAGAAAAAAATTGGCTGAGCCAGGGATCAAACAAGAGTTACCCTGTTCTCAACGAAGTCCTGTACGCAACCGACTGAGCTACAGGGCTGGGTCCTTTTCCACACGAATCCATGTTGTAACAACCCTGTAGGAGAAAACTTTTGGGTAATTTGTACCAATGTTGCATTTGTCGTCTGTGGATGCTCGAAATTTCGATGAGTCTAAAATTTTGTCATTTTGTATTGAGTCACCCTTTAATTAATGGTCACCTGGATTATGCTTTCCTTTTGGACCAGTCTAAAATTTTGTTGTCTAATTAAGAGGTGACCCTTTTCCCTAACAACAAAATTGTAGACTGGTCCAATTTGAAAGTGATTTCAGATGACAATTTATATGTGGCTCAGATGTTGGAACTTGTGTTTGAAAGGATAGAAAACGTGGGAAAAGGAGAAAATGCTGGTTACCAGCAATTTCTCCTTTTTCCACAATGTTTTTAAAAGCTGGAGGGTTGTCAAAAGTCGGAAATGTGTGGTAAAGTGTTAAGAAAGCTTGGGGCCAGATTCAAAGAGATCAAGCAAATCCTGTGCAGTCTGATCTTACATCTACACAGAGTTATTTTGTGTTGAGATCTACGGCCCCTAACTCTCATTAACCCTTTACCACACAGCAGAATTTTAGACCTATCCAAATCGAAAGCATTTGTAGGCGATAATTTCATAGTGGCTCAAATGATGCAATTTTTCTTTGATAGAGAAGAAAACTTTGTGGGAAAAGGAGAAAATGCTGGTTACCAACATTTTCTCCTTTTCCCACAAAGTTTTCAAAGGCCTCTTCCTCAGGGGTGTTAAAAGTCGTCCTTGTGTGGTAAAGGGTTAAAGACGGAAGCTGCGGAGATTGACCGAATACCCTTTACGAAAATGTTGATGTTACACGATATATACCGATGAGTTAGGGGTTGTAATCCTTTACATGATTTCAAAAATGTGATTGATTGATTGATTGTATGGTGTTTAACACCGTTTTCAACATTATTTCAGTTATATCGCGGCGGCCAGTGCACCTATCCATGCTTTCCTGGAGTCTCTTTTACCAGTACTCTGCAGTTTTCTTTCAAAGCCACTGGCTGCTTTCCCACATAATCATCGTCGAAACAACGGTCAGCGGCGGGAGAGGAATGAATCCTGTCGCAGTGACTATCATCAATCCTCGGAAAGAAATTGGCCGAGCCAGGGGTCATAGCCAGGGATCGAACCCTAGACCCCGTGTTCTCAAGTCCTGCACGCTACCAACTGAGCTACCGGGGCTCAGCTCAAAAATGTGAAATCATTATGTAGGCGAATAAAAATTGTATATTTCATTTTGAAGAAAAAATAAATATCCTTGCTTGCTTGGTTGGCTGTTTGAGTTTCGCATTTAGATCAAACAGAAAACTTTGTCATTATAAATCTCTCTATGTAATATATTTTACATGTTTCACTGGGCTTGCTAATGATTTACCCTTTGGCTGACAGTACGATGATTGCATCAATGTCTGTTGTTCAATGCCATTTTTAATGTTATTTTTGTTATATTGTGGCGGCCAGTGCACCTGCCCATGCTTTCCTGGAGTTCTAATTGTACCTGTAAATCGCACAATATTCTTGCCAAGCCTCTGGCTGCTTTTCCACACAACCATTGCAGAAACAATGATCATTGATGAGAGACGAATGAATCCTGTCGCAATGACTTTTATCAGTCCTCAGAAAGAAATTGGCCAAACTGGGGATTTGAACCAGTGACCGAGTTCTCAAGTCCTGTTAGCTACCTACTGCATTACCAGGGCTCGGCACTATCAGTAACTGTATTCTGAAAGGATTACTAAGAGAGGGGATGAATTACCGTATAACCCTTTACCAAACACTACTGTTTTTGAACAACTCTAAAGAAAAAGGCTATTTGAAAACATAGTGGGAAAAGAAGAAAATGCTGGTAAAATTAATGTTCCATGGCATGAGTAATGTTGAAATCAGTGTTAAACAATAAACAAAATTGGGAGTAGTTGAAAAATTGTAGAATGGAATAATTTTAAAGGTGTGTGTTGATAAATATAAATTGCCACACAGACCAAATGTAAAGTAGTCATTAAAGCTTCTATTCATCAGTCTCAATGAGAACCATAATCCTTTACCACACAATCCTGAGATTTAACAATCTAAGGAAGAAGCCTTTTGAAAACAGAAGCCTTTTGAAAACATTGTTGGAACAGGAAAACAATGTTTTCTATCATATTAAAGACAACTTCCATCATTTGAGTCACACTTACATCGTTGTTTACAAATACTTTCGATTTGATAAATCTACATTTTGTCGTTTGGTAAAGAGTTAATTGGCACTGGCATGGTGTGGTGGCATTCGGCATACCTCGGGTGATGGGAGCCATCATGTCCCTCGGCTGTATCAGGTAGCTTGATATGCACCTACACGGTACATTTCATCACTGGAAATATGCCGGTTTACCGTTTTAAAAATTGTAAGGCTCCTCATAAAAAAGAAAACTTGAGTCTCAATTTTCTATCAAAATCTTTCTAACTATATTTCAGTTGACAAACAGTTTGTACATTCATTTTTTAACGTGGTTTATCAATTGCGATTGAAGTTTTCACTGACAGATAGATGTGAATAACTTCATTGAGGTTGTTTATGTCGTTGCAAAACGACTGAGTGGCGCCGCCATGTATAAGATCACGTGATTGACAGTTCAAATGGAAACGACCGTTATACAGACGATGTTAGATGTAGGTACGGAATTGGCTGAATTGTGGCGAGTGGGTGTGGTGGGTAGTTTCGGGTGTGGTGGGTAGTTCTGTTGGTTGACCATCACACCATACAAAGCCAGAACCTTCAATGTGACAGTCCTTTGCTCAACCCCTACATAATGTTCGCAGTCGGTAGCATACAGGACTCAAGAACAGGGGGTCGCTGGTTCGATCCCAGGCTTGGCCAATTTCTCTCTGAGGATTGATGATAAACATTGCATCAGGATTCATTCCTCTCTCACTGCTGATCATTGTTTCGATGATGGTTATGTGGGAAAGCAGCCAGTGGCTTGGGAAGAATATCGTGCGGAGTACTGGTAAAAGAAACCCCAGGAAAGCATGGATAGGTGCACTTGCGGCCACGATATAACTGAAATAATATTGAAAAATGCATTAAACATCATACAGTCAATACAACCTACATAATGTTCCCAAGTTCTGCATATTTGGTGAAGAATATCTGTAAGAGGTAAGAAATTCATAGTCGCTGTGTATTATATGCAATTAAAACCTATCCTTTTACTCGACAGATACCCTGTTTCAAATTTCAATGCCCTTGGAATTATGTTCCTTTTGTCACAAGGTTATTAACCCCTTACCACACAATCCCAAGTTTTAACGACCCTTAAGAAAGATAGCTTTTGAAAACATTGCAGGAAAAGGAGAAAATGCTGGTCACCAGCATTTTTTCCTTTTCCCGCAATGTTTTCTTGTCTTTCACAGTGAAATCTCATAATTATTGCCACATTTAAATAGTTTTCTGCAAATGCTTTCAATTTTGTCGACTCCAAATTTTTGTTGTTTGGTTAAGAGTTAAACCCTTAGAAAGCTTTATCCATTTACCAAATGATCAAGATTTTCTTTTAACAACCCCAAGAAATAAGGCTGTTGAAAAATCATTGTGGAAGAAGCAGAAAATGCTGGTAATCAGCATTTTCTGCTTTTTTTCACAATGTTTACTAGCCCATGCAAAGCCAGATTTTGTCACCACAGCAATATTTTAGTATTTTCATTGTCTTCCAATAGATTATTTTGGATGAGACGAAAAATGTATACTGACGTCCATAAAAAACGCCTCATTGAAAAAGTGCGATAGCTTTATACATACCTAGAATATATATGCCACTTTTTGCCTACATTGAATTTTCACTTCTCTAATCTACTGAAGCATGAAATTTCATGCCAGTCTATTATGTTTTCTTCAACCATGGCTCAGGCGCCCCATGCATTTTCCCCACGTGGTTATGTCGATCAAAATTACGCATGTGTATACAGTAATTGATTTACAATTAAGTACTCCAAGCAATATTTTGAAAACATCAATTTCGAAAATGCCAAGACAAAATAATGAAGAAAGAGCACACATTTTGGGCATGCCTGAAAGCGGTCTTTCTCAAAGTCACGTTGCAAGATGCTTTAACGTTGCAAGATCAACAATAGTGCGTCTTGTTCGAAGGGTAAACGAAACAGGGAGCTTGTCTGATAGACCCCGACCTGGTGCTCCACGTGTGACGTCTGTACGACAAGACAATTTCATTCATCAATGTCACTTGCGAAACCGTTTTGTCACAGCGCAATCCACAACGTCGATGGTTATAGGGAATCGTGGAAGACATGTAAGTCGGAATGCAGTAAGGCGACGTCTTCGGGAGCTCGGAATATTGTGCAGGCGGCCGTACCATGGTGTTGTACTAACTGACTGCCACTGTCGGGAACGTCAGCAGTGGGCTCAAAACAACATTGAAAGACGTTGGCGTGATGTGGTCTTCAGTGACGAATCCCGTTTTAACCTCTCCTGTGCCGACGGACGAGTCCGCGTTTACCGTCGATGTAATGAACAGTACATCCAAAGTTATGTTCTGGATAATGGTTTGGGCAGCAATAAACCACACATTTAGAACTGACCTAGTGGTTATTAATGGTAATTTAAATGCCAGATGGTATGTAAACCAAGTTCTTCATCCTGTGGTCGTTCCCATGTTTCAGCAACGGCGTAGCCTTACATTTCAACATGACAATGCGCGTCCCTACACGGCCAGATTTACCAGAAACTTTCTCATGGCCAATAATATTGCCGTGCTGCCATGGCCTGCTAACTCTCCTGATTGTAACCCAATCGAACACGTGGGACATCCTTGGACGTCGTTTACGTCGACGTAACCCACAGCCGCAAAACGTCCAAGAATTGACAAATGCTCTTCGTGAAGAGTGGGCTCGCATTCCACGCTACCTCCTGGGTGGGTCATTAATCTGTGTGGGTCCGTGGGACGGTGACTGCAGGCACTGATAGCAAGTCAAGGAGGCCATACACGGTATTGATGAATTTAAGGGGGTGAGTTTGTTGAAATGGCTATTAAATTTGTGTAATATTTAGCTAAACGCTTGTGTCATGTGATGTGTGTAGAAATATTGACAAAGTCCATTTTTAAATTACAAAATCATGCATTCGATATTTAATTCATGAAATATGACGCGACAGAGGGAGATGAGGCCTTTCTTATGGACGTCAGTATATATAGTTATTGTCTGATAAAGGGCCTTCCTATGCTTTTGCAGTAAGTTTAGATTCAGATCAGGTGGAGCAAATAGCCAACATGGACCAATATGATTGGATGATGATACCTGTCTATTCTGTAGGTAAAGAAGTAAACTGCAATGGATTGCAGTTAAAAAATCGAGAGAGGTCTAGAAATGATAACACAAGTTTAACTCTTTACCACACAATCCCCAGTTTTAACGACCCTGAGAACAAAGGCTCTTGTAAACATTATGGGAAAAGAAGAAAATGCTGGTAACCAGCATTTTCTTCTGTTTCCCACAATGTTTTCTATCCTTTCTGGTACCCGTCAAATTAAACAAATTAAATTTGTTGTCTGCAACTGCTTTGAATTGGGACAAGTCTAAAATTTTGTCTTTTGGTAAAGAGTTAATTAACGTATTGTCATGTCCAGCTGATACATAAATTTGTAATCCTTTGGTGACACATGACCTTTTAACCCTTTACCTCATAATTCCAAGTTGTAATGACCCTGGAGAAGAAAGCTTTTGAAAACATTGTGAGGAAAGGAGAAAATGCTGGTAACCAGCATTTTCTCTTTTTCCCACAATATTTTCAACCCCATTACAGATGATTTCGATCATTGGAGTCTATTTAATTTATAGTCTACAAATGCAGGAAAAGTGTGGGAATCATAACCTTGGGACCCTAGATTCAAGTCTCGCTGGAAGCACTAGGTTTTTCGTTGGAGTGTCCTTGGGCGAGACAATCAGAGTAAAAGCCTAGCATTGATGAAACTCAGGACATAGTATTACTTGGATATGTGAGCTGCTGCTCTGATTTTACTGTACCAATGTTGGAAGTGGTGTAAAGTACAAATCAATCGGTGAGTCAATCAATAAATGAATCTGTCTATCCATCCATCCATCCATCTACATACCCACCCACCTACCCACCCATCCACCAACCAACCAACCAACCAGCCAGACAGCCAGCTGATCAATCAATCAATCAATCAATCAATCACAATCAATCAATCAAACCACCCACCCACCCACATAACCAACCAACCAACCAACCAACCAACCTTTTTCTTCTTAAGAAACCATCTTTCAATAATTATTATTGTTAATCGATTGAATAGTGTTTTAATGCTGCCTTCCTCATTGTTTCAGACCCATCTCAGAGTTAGTGCATTAATTTTGTCATGACAATATCCTGGCTTCCATCAGTACTTAGCTGGGGCTCCTGAAAGTCTTGCTCAAGAACACTTCGTCCTAAAATCCAGTGCCTGCTGTGAGGATTGAGCCCAAGGCCTTTGAATTTTGAGTCATTCACCTTTAGCACCGAGTCACACAGGACTGCATTGTATAGTATCTGACCACTGTCAATATTATTATGTCAGGTCATGTTTCAACGTTTCAACATGCATAGATATGACTAATATGGATGGTCAGTCACACATTTTATTTTGAAATTCTTATTGAAATGAGTTGCTGTGACTGTGCTTTTCCCTCAATGTTTTCTACCCTTACCAAAACAAATTTCCATTTTTTGGATCACATTTATTTTGTTGTCTACAAATTTTTTCAATTTGGACAGGTTTAAAATTTTTCATTTAGTACAGGATTATTGTTAAGTTTGCCCATCGACAATCTTCACTGTCCTTCTTCTGCATCACTATTCTGTAGACGGTTGAAATTTTGAATAGTTGATAAATTTATTTGAAGGAGGAGTGGGTTTGTAGATAATTGATAGTAGATAACTGTATTGATTAGTAATATGTATTGATGAGTAATAGCAGTATTGATTATAGATAAAAGATATAATCAACAAACATGATTAACAAACACTGATAAAAACAATAAATGATCTGTTTAAGTCACATAGCTGTTATTGAGATGTATTATTGTTGTCTTGGAGTCTTCCACACGCAAGCTCTGCCCCTTCTTCAAAAATCCCCCATCTTTGGCTTAACCTTTTTTGAAGAAAATGACAAGTTAGTGTCATCGCCCTGGTGTCGTAGTCGTCGCCATCATGCTAAACTTTTGACATTGTGTAATATCTCTTTTATTACCGAAGATATTTACTGCAAACTTGGACAAGTTATTCACTATCAAAAAGGGAACCTATACAACAAGGACAGATAACCATAGAAAGTATTTTTGACATAGTTTTGCTCCTTTTTTGACTAAATAAAGCACATGTAGCCCGCATGTGGTGCTCGTGTTTATCCTTGTTCTTTAGGGTGGTGGGGTAGGGGTGGAGTGGGGGGAGGGGTGGAGTGGGGGGAGGGGTTGGTTGG
Organism: Hippopus hippopus; assembly: GCA_946811185.2. NCBI lineage: Eukaryota > Metazoa > Mollusca > Bivalvia > Cardiida > Cardiidae > Hippopus > Hippopus hippopus. Next base: position 7,996,319 of record OX328112.1, read on the forward strand.
GCTTCCCTCCCTCTGAATTTTCAAACATGAAGAAATATCCCCATCATCTTTTAACCCTTTGCCAGACGGAAACATTTTAGACTGATCCATATTGAAAGCATTTGCAGAGGACAAATAAAATGTGGCTGAAATGACGAGATTTGTCTGTAAAAAGGCAGAAAACATTGTGCTAAAAGGAGAAAATGCTGATTACCAGCATTATCCCCTCTTCCCACAATGTTTTCAATAGCTTTATTTTCAGGTTTTATAAAACATGACTGTGATTGTTTGTGAAGGGTTAAATTGATTGATTGAATTGTGTTTTATGCCGCGTTCAACATTATTTCAATCATATCACAGTGACAGCTTACATATTCATTTATATCCTGAGTTTCACCAGTACTAGGCTAGGGTTCTGAAGTGTCTTGCCCAAGGGCACTCCCACTAAAGGGCCATTGGATCCAGAGAGGTTCGAACCGGGGGTCTCCACTTCACAAGTCCTACACTTTACCACTGAGCCATGCAGGAACCCTGAAGGGTTAAATACAAAATACTTGTACCGGTATGTAAATCCTTTCATTGCCTTCTTAGTAAATATTTCTTTAGTATCACAGGAGTTATGGCCCTTTGAATTTTCCTGATGCACAGTGACTATGCAACCAGTAGGGGGTATTCATGGGTATGCCACAGTTCTAGTTTTAAGGACAGAATGACAATTGTCTCCTTATGAAAAATGTTTTTTCGTGTGTGAAGTAGTTCCATATTTGCCAAATATTGTAACCTAAATTTTTTACGACATTGCAAAAATGTTGACTATGTTTGAAAGGAATTTGGCAAAAAAAACAATTGAACTTAATTCAGAAAGAAATTTAAAACTTATTCAAATCAAAAGCATTTGAGATGACAAATTAAAGATCACTCGAATTAAAGGATTTTCTATTGAAAGCAAAGAAGCATTGTGGGAAAAGGAGAAAATGCTGGTTACCAGCATTTTCTCCTTTTCCCACTATGTTTTCAAAAGGCTTCTTTCTCAGGGTCGTTAAGACACTTGTTTGTTTTGCACAGGGTTCACCCTTTGAATGTTGAGAATAGCGTCTGTGCAGACAGTGTAGATCAACATCAGGCTACACTGAAAATGCAGTCTGATCTTGGATCTAGACTGTCCACTCCTTTGTGCATTTTTTTCCAAAGATAGAAGGTTGCAAAATGCAATATTTTATTCCTAACTCTTAACTAAAGGACAAAATTTTAGACATTTTCAAATTAAAAACCTTTGCAGACAACATAATCATTAAATGTGGCTAAAATGGTTGGTTGGATTTGTCTTTTAAAGGGCAGCAAACATTATGGAAAAAGGAGAAAATGCTGCTAGCCAGCATTTTCTCCTTTTCCCACAGTGTTTTTAAAGCCTCTTCCCAAAGGGGTCAATAAAACTTGGCATTGTGCGGTAAAGGGTTTATTAATTTCTATAGCATTATTTGGCACTCCATGGCTTAAGTTTTGCTTTGTTTGATAGGCAGATAATTTAAAACAGTAGCCAAAATATTTGTTAAAGGCCTATTGCCAATTATGTCCTTAGTATTTCAGTTAGAAAACATTAAAGTTTCTCTCAAACAATTTGAAAAATTAATGACTGCTTATTGTAGATAATTTAAGTCTTGAAATTGTAAAGTCTCTTCTTAAAGGAATCTTCTAAAACCAATCATGTATTGTGATTTTGTTTAATACATTTGTTTAAGTATTTGATCAAAATGAAGAACCATGTAGATTTTTTTTATGAGGAACAATTGGAAATATGCTTATTTCATTGTATATAGTATTGTAGTAAAGTAAATCAAAGTGCTGGTGACACTGGGTTAAGCATTTGAGCACCCAGTAAACTCAACAGACATTTTCATATAGAGATAAGATCCATTTCTGCAATTTCTGTGTTGGTTTTGCCCAGAATGTCTCACCAAATTGGACAATATGGAAAGTGTTCATCATCGTTCAGTCTGATCTTGAACTCAACACTGGCCGCAAGGAATAGGTCTACAGTTTTGTCTGTAACGTCCGCATTATCATTGTCAGCAAAGACTTTCACATTGTCCAATATCTCTACCATTACTGAAAATAAAATCTACAAACTCAGGCTAGTTGTTAAAGATTGAAAGGGAAACACATACCAATAGGGCAGGTAAGAATTAAAAAATTTCAACATACTTATGCCATTTTAAGAACATAGTATTGTTGCTTGGAATCCAATATGGCCCATGTACTTTATAAAGCATTGTTGAAAGATTCTCACAAATCATAAAATCTTAAAAAAGTGTCAAGTCCAATATGGGAAATGAAGGAAAGATGGCTTTTTTTGGATCTGAAAATCCTCATATTCCCCAATCATTCTTAGGAATGTCGTTAGTCTTGTTCTGCAAGATTTTCTAAATTCGAAAGTAACACAACTTCTGATTTGCTAAACTAAATGGTTAACTCCACGTAATAGCAACAGTTACTGTAGCCAAGCATTTGCATTTGAATGCAGTTCTCTTGTTGTTTCATCAAACCTTTTTAACATTTTAGTGACAAGGGTTCATGGTTAGTGTCAAATGGACTATTAGCCCGTTGAAGAATGCTCATGAAATTCGATAATTTGTAAAAGGACTTAGTAATTGAATATTGTAAACAGCCCCATTGTTTTTGCCTTTAAAAGTTGATTGACAGCCTTTGTTAGGAATATTTTGTCTCAATTAAAAACAGTTTAACTCTTTACTGCACAATCTCGAGTGTTAACAACCCTAACAAGGATTTAGGCTTTTGAAAACATAGTTGGAAAAGGAGAAAATGCTGGTAACGAGCATTTTCTCCTTTTCTCACTATGTTTATCTACCCCATCTAAAACAAATTTCACCATTTGAACCACATTTAAATTGTTGTCTGCAGGTAATTTCAATTTGGACCAGTCTAAAATTTTGTCCTTTCGTAAAGAGTTAGATTGTTTCCCTTTTAGAGATATTAGTTGGTGCCATATGTGGGGTACCATAGGTGTCTTTGCAAGCAGTGTGGCCAGTGGAGACGTTCTTCAGTGGGCGAGATTCTTAGTGGACACAAAGCCATCTTCTCTTTCATCATAGTCACATTACGCCTAAATTGTCTGTGTTTTATACTTTATAAACATACTGCTGAATGACATCAAGGAGAAAGATTTCAAGGGAAGGAAAATGTTGTTACTGAATTAACTATTTATCAGACAACAAAATTTCAGACTTGCCAAATTAAAAGCATTTGCAAACTACAAATTTAATGTAGTTTGAAAGATAGGAATCATCTATAGAAAGACTGCAAGCATTATGGAACAAAAAGAAAATACTGGTTACCAGCATTTTCTTCTTTCCCCACAATGCTTCTAAAAGCTTTAAAACACAGGTCTATTCGGTAAAGAGTTTAAAAGTGTTTATTGATAGTATGGTTTTTAACACCGTTTTCAACATTATTTTGGCTGTATCACGGCAACCATTGTGCCTATCTATGCTTTCCTGCAGTATCTTTTACCACTACTGTGCACAATATTCTTTCCAAGCCACAGACTGCTTTCCCACATAACCATTGTCAAAACAATGATCAGTGGTGAGAGAGGAATGAATCCTGTCTCAATGACTATCATCAATCCTGGGAAAGAAATTGGCCGAGCTGGGGATTGAATCAGCGACCCCCCTACTCTCAAGTCCTGTGCGCTACCAACTGAGCTAACAGGGCTTGGCTTAACCCTTTACCACACAATGACGACTTTTAACGCCCCTGAAAGAGAAGGCTTTTGAAAACATTGTGGGAAAAGGAGAAAATGCTGGTTACCAGCATTTTCTCCTTTTCCCACAATGTTTTCTACCCTATCAAAGAAAAATCATTTTATATGAGCTACATTAAAACTGTCATCTACAAATGCCTTTAATTTGGACAGGTCTAAAATTTTGTTGTGTTGTAAAGGGTTAATGTTTTTTACAAGAATATTTTCAACTTTATCTGCAAATTTGTTTTATGAAGTAACAGGTTCACTTAGACACCAAAGTTGATGACCTTTTAATTTTTTTTCTTGAAATATGATCAGCCTACTCAAGTATATTACAAACATGGCTGGCAGTAATTAGTTAATTACTACAATTTTTGTAAAGATTGATGGATAGCTGTGGGTATATCATACACACTTAAACCTGTAACACATGATCCTGAGTTTAAGTGACTGATTGAAAAAGGTTTTAGAAAAAATTGTGGGAGAAAGGAGAAAAATGCTGGAGTAACCAGCATTTTTCTCCTTCCCCCCCCCCCCCCCCCCCCAATATTTTCAACCATTTTACTGATAAATTCTAAAATATAAGGCAAAGATGACATCTTTTTTGCACTTGCTTTACGTATGGGTAAGGCTTTTTGTCTGCTTGGTGTTTACTTTCCATCAGGTAATAAATTAAAGGTTGCTCAAATGATGGGATTTGTTTGAAAAGGTTGCAAATATTATTTCTCTTTTTTCCACAATGTTTTCCAAAATTTTCTGTCATGGGGTAAACTTGTATTATGCAACACACTGCTTAAAGAGACAACAGTTTTGATTGTACATCCAATCCATATTACTTGAGCTTGCATCAGAAGACCACCTGTTGTAAGAGATCACTCTTGTACTTCCCTTTATCTGTACACAGAATTGACTATATAAACCAGTCAAAATGTGGAATGAATACATGTCATGCTTAATTCAAGGATAAGGGTTTAACCCTGTGCTTTAGAATCCTGTGTATGAAGGACCCTGAGAGAGTAGGCGTACAAAAACTTTGTAGAAAAGGAGAAAATGCTGTTAACCAGCATTTCTCTTTTTCCAATTAACGTTTTCTAACCCATCATAGACAAATTCTGTTGTTTGGTTCTCTTTTGTGGGGTCCAAAATTGTGGGTTTTTTCGGTAAAGGGTGTAAGTGCATTGACTCTAATTTCATTAGATGTATATAGTTTCTTGATTACCCAGTTTTGTTGTTAATTGTGAAACTGGATAGCTCTAATCACCTTAGGGCACGAACATGTTGAAATACGGTTCTAATTTGAAATATGAAAATTGAACCAGTCTGGTCTGTAACAGTTTGTATGCTTAAAACCTTTAACTAACTCTTTCCATACCATAGATGACACCAGAAGCTTTTGTGGACAGTGTAGATCAAGATCAGACTGCACGTTCTGTGCAGTCTGATCTCTGATCTACAGAGTCCACTGTTCTATTCTAGATTATGAGTGAACTGTCTGTTGATTTTGCAGCGGAACTGTATTTTGAAGCCTTGAGAAAATGCAATTTATCTATTCAGTAGTGAAAGAGTTAAAATTTTTACCAAACTATAAAATATTAGACCAGTCTAAACTGAGAGAGTGACCAGCCTGCATAGCTCATGTAGGAGATCGTAGGACTCGTAAACCTTAAGTAAACCTTAAGTTGCGGGTATGGGTTTGGTTTCCACACCTGGCCATCTAAAATTACTAATAGTCTTTGAGATGAGACATTAAACCAAGGTCCCATGTAAGGGTACTAATTACTGAGCAAGCTAAACAACAGGCATAACTGGGTTTTGTCCTGTACCCTGGACTATTTCCCCCCATCTCCCCCCCCGTAACCCGGTAACAAAACTAACAGCCTTCAGGGGGCGTTGCCCATATGGGCAACCATTGAAGATAAATAAAAGCCAATTCAACCAATCAGAGAGAATGCAGATAAATGATACAAGGCTCGAATGATTGGATTTGTCCTTTGAAAGTGTAGAAAATATTGTGTGGGATAAGGATTGATGTATTGAGCTCCTTTTCCAACCGAATTTTCTTAAAATTTCTTCCCAAGGGTTAAAATGCAGGATTGTGAGGTAAAGGTAAATTATTTTCAGGATGTTAATGTGTTTATTCAGCCTTGAGGAAGAAGGCGCTTGATAACTGGGGGGAAAAGGAGAAAATACTGGTATAAAGCATTTTCTTTCTTCTCCCCAATGTTTTTTACCCTCTCAGAGATGTAGTCAAACATTTGAGCTACACTCAATTTGTTACTTATTCATCTGTTTTCTCTTATTACAAGTACAAGGCTTGGAAACTGTGGGACCTTGCCCAAGGACACTTACTGGCAAACTCAGCTGGTGAAGGTCAAACCCAGGACATTTTGATTACTTATCTTACATGTTAACCCTTTATCACACAATCCTGAGTTTTAACAACGCGAGGGAAAATGACTTTTGAAGACATAGTGGAAAAAAAGAAAAAATGCTGGTAATCAGCCTTTTTTTTTTCCCTACAATGTTTTCTACCCTTACAAAGACAAATTTCATAATTTGAGCAACATTTAATTTGTTGTCTGCAAATGCTTTCAATTTGGACCAGTCTAAAATTTTATCATTTGGTGATGAGTTCAGCACTGAATCGTGCAGAACCACTCAGAAAACTTAATGTCTTTGTTTACTTTTAAACTATTTAGAGCATTTTAGTCAGTCACCTGAAATATATAATCAAAGATTACCTCAAGATAAACTGATTGTGGTGTTTTACAATTGATTTATTGATCTTGATCTATTTGTCTTACATATAACCCTTAGAGCGCTGAATTAATGAAATGGACTTTTTTAATCAGGAAAAACATAGGACATATTGTCATTTAACAGTTGTTTTGGCCATAATATGTAATGCAGTAGCAGACAGTGTGGTTCTAAGATCAGACTGCACGCTCTCTGCAGTCTGATCTTGATCTACACTGTCTGCAAAAACAAGTTAGATCCAGTGCTTTAACGGATTAATGCCTCTGCCATATAAAAATGTTTCAGTGCTGTCTCAGCAAGTCGCTGGCTGATTTCTTGTGCTCAAGACAATTACTGTGAAATTTTGATGTCTTTACCCATATTATGTGCGCATTTCAGATCTATAGTTGCTTTTGCAGCCAATGTAGATTAAGATCAGACTGCACAAAATGTGCAGTCTGATCTTTGATCTGCCGAGCCCCGGTAGTGCAGTCTGTAGCTTACAGGACTCAAGAACGGGGGGTTGCTGGTTCGATTCCCTGCTCAGCCAACTTCTTTACGAGGATTTATGATAGTCACTGAGACAGGATTTGTTCCTCTCTCACCACTGATTATTGTATTGACGGTGGTTATTTGGGAAAGCAGCCAGTGGCTTGGAAAGAATATTGTGCAGAGTACTGGCAAAAGAAACTCTAGGAAGGCATTGATAGGTGCACTGGCATCTGTTATATAACTGAAATAATGTTGAAAACTTTGTTAAACAACATACAATCAATCAGTCAATCAATCAGTCAGTCAGTCAATCAATCAATCAATCAATCAATCAATCAATCAATTTGGTGTCTGAAATTTGTCCTTGGTATAGGATTAATTTGAATGTTATTTTGAGTAGGATGCAGCCATTGGTGCAGAAAGATTTGAATTATGACTGGTGCATTAAGTTTCATTTATTATTGTGAAATTGTTGCAAATTTACCAATCCTTGATTATTCATTCGAAAAACCAACAAGCCCCCACAAATATGTAAATATTTTATCCCTTAACTTTTTAGAAACAACAAAATTTTAGGCAAGTCCAGATTCAAAACATTTGCAGATGACAAAATAAATGTGACTGAAAAGTTAAAATTTGTTGCAAGAAAGGAAGAATACATTGGGGTAAAAAGGAGAAAATGCTGGTTACCCTTGGTTTTTCTCTTTATTCCACAATGTTTTGTACCTTTTCATATATAAAAACTTTCGTTTGAGTTACATTTCATTGTCATCTGCATATGCTTTCAATTTGGGCCAGTGTAAAATTTTGCCATGTGGAATAGAGCCTCTTGCAACTTTAGTTGTATAATATGCTCTGCAACATGTGAAAAGGGGCATTCGGACATTTGCGTAAAGTGTCATCTTGGATCAGCCTGCGCAGTCTGCGCAGGCTAATCCGAGACGGCACTTTACATCAACATTTGATTTTGTCCTACATTAGACTTGCCTGAAACAGAAAATCACACACGATCGGAAAGTGTCGTCTCAGATCAGACGGCGCGGACTGTGCAAAAATGTCCGTATGTCCCTTTTCACGTGTTTCACGTGTTTCACGTATGTCCCTTTTCATATAGGGTCACTGTAGATCAAAGCATGAGGAAACAAGCCCAAAATATGAAGTTGTAAAATGTCCGTACTGTTGTCTTTGCTCAAACATTCTGGAAAAAAGCATCTTCAAAATTGCAAATTACTGGTAGCCAGCATTTTCCATTTTCTCCTTTTCCCAAAATATTTTTAAGTCCGGATTGTGTGGTAAAGGGTTAATTCTTAACCACACAAACCAGAGTTTTAACAAACACGATTAAAGAGCTTTTGATAATATAGTGGAAAAAGGAGAACATACTGGAAACCAGCAATTTTTCTCTTTATTCTACAATGTTTTCTACCCTTTCACATTGTTACGGGAGACCACTCCTTCATGCATGGCTTCATCCCGATTTAAATACAATACCTAACAACTGCATTAGGGAGAATTCTCTTTAGCTCAGTGGTTATGGTGTTGGCCTTTCGTCCGGGCGTTCTAGGTCAAAGCAGGAAGAAACAAGCCCAAAATATGAAGTTGTAACATGATCTGCACTGTTGTCTTTGCTCAGACATTCCGGAAAAAAGCATCTTCAAAATTGCAAATTACTGGTAGCCAGCATTTTCCATTTTCTCCTTTTTCCAAAATATTTTTTTCCCCAATCCAATTCCATTTGAGCAATATTTAATTTGCAGTCTGCAAATGCTTTCGATTTGGACCAGTCAAGATTTTTGTTGTTTGATACAGAAATAATTCCTGAAGCACACAAAAAAGTATAAACTTTCTCTAAATTCCCAAAATTGGCAATTTCGGTATCGATTTGAAAAGTTTTTACGCCTGGGTGTGTATCCTTAATGCCGAACCCAATCATTACAGAGCGGATCAATTTCCAGTTTATCAAAAGCGATAACCTAGGTTTTTCAATAGGTAAGTAGGTTTTAATTGACTAAGGAAAGTTCGGGGGCTGTTATTATGTGAGGGATTGCAATAAGTTTGTCCTTATATAGAAGAATTAGTCATTTTTATCTTGTGAGAAACTAAGTTTAACTCGTAATCCTTTACCACACTATCCTGAGTTTTTTACGACTTTGAGAAAGAAAGCTTTTGAAAACATTGTGGGAAGAGGAAAAAATGCTGGTAACCAGCATTTTCTCCTTTTCTCACACTTTTTTTTTTAACCCTTTTAAAGGAAATATGAAACATTTGCACCACAATTTGTGTTCACTTTTGACAAGTCTAAAATTTTGTTTTTTGGTAAAGAGAGAAAGTGCCTTTTACGACTGTAGTTGCCTTTTGAGACCATGCAGTGACTAATCTGTGATCTACACTGTCCACTCTATTGAGACAACCTGCGCAAGAGAAATAATGAAATTACAATCCTTTTATAGACTTTATTCTAGACTGGAAGACTTTGTGTTTGTTGAATTTATTCTTAGGGCCATTACCCTTTACCAGATGACAAACTTTTAGACATGCCCAAATTGAAATCAGCAAAAAAAGAATAAGATGATAATAAGATCTTGCTGGTTGCGGGGATAGAAAACATTGTGGAAAAAGACGAAAATGCTGGTTACCAGCAATTTTCTTCTTTTGCCCACAATGTTTTGAAAAGCCTTCTCCCTCAAGGTTGTACAATCTCACACTTTTAACTCTCGACCAAATGACAAAATTTTAGACTGGTCCAAATTGAAAGCATTTGCAGACAACAAAATAAACGTAACTCAAAAATTGAAATTTGTTTCCAGCAGGGTAGAAAACATCGTGGGAAAAGGAGAAAATGCTGATTTGTTTCGTTATAGTCAAAGGTTGAGAATTCTAGGAAAAAAGCGACATTGACTTGCAATTATTGAGAAACATGTATTTTCCTTTCTATCAATTTTCTCATTCCATGTGCCACATAGTTTCCTTATAACAGTAGGATAATAATTTATGTGTGTTGGGAAATAACTTGTGTGGTATGCTACGTTATTCTGTTGCTAGAAGTTTCTCAAGTGTATAATAATTTATTTACTTTAAAATTAAATCTGAAGACTGCTTTACCTGACAACAAAATTTTAGAATTGTAGAAGTGAAAGCATTTTGCAGGTGACAATTTATATATAGCTGAAATAATGGTATTTGTATTTGAAAGGGCAGAAAACATTATCAGGAAAGGAGAAAATGGATTTTTTTTTTCTTCTCAGGAATTTCTTCAGGATGTTTTTTTCTATGACAGGAAAAGAACCAATTAACTTTTTACCAAGCAGTCCAGGGCTTTCGTAACCCTGAGGAAGAAACCCTTTAACCCTTTACCACATAATGACAAGTTTTAAATACCCCAAGAAAAAAGCCTTTTGAAAACATTGTGGGAAAGGAGAAAAAGCTGGTAACTAGCATTTTTTCCTTCTCCCACAATGTTTTCTACCCTATGAAAGACAAAGTCCATCTTTGAGCCACAATTAAATTGTTGTGTGCAATTTCTCTCAGTTTGGACAAGTCCTTGATTGTGTGGTAAAGAATTAAAACAGTGGGAGAAAAGGGGAAAATGCTGACAACGCTGGCTTGTTTTTTTTTTCACGAAAGTTTTCTGCCCTTTCATAGACAGATCCCATCATTTGATTCACATTTTGTTTATCATCTGCAAAATCAGTGCTTTCGATTTGAAAAAGTTTGAAATTTTGATGTCTTGGCCAATATTCACGAACCACTCTTAATATCATTCTTTGAGTTATTCTCAAGAGTTTTCTTAATTCTAAGAATTACAATTTCTGATTAGCTATAACAAATGAGCCATGCTCTGTGAAAAGGTGGTTTAATGCATCTGCAAAAAGTTTCGACCCAGGTCAGCCTGCGCAGTCCGCGCAGGCTGACCTGAGTCAAAACTTTTTGCTATGGGTCATTTTTCTACATGTGAAAGGAACAGCAATCTACCTCATGATTAAGTCAATTGTTAGACATATATTTTATGGATCCATAATTCTATGATGACTTGTTTGGTATAATGCATCACAGAGATGCATTAAACACCCTTTTTGCCAGAGTGTGGTACAGATGTTTTAGCCCCATTATCTACCGCTAGATGGCATTCTACAAATACACATCTATCTAATTTGGGCATTCTGGGTACATTCTGGGGACTACTTTCCAAAACGACAACCGTTACTTTGAATTTCAAAATGAAATAAACGTTTACTCAATAAAACGCTACCTGGTGCGATTCATTCAGCTGTGATCAGCTAGCATGTAACCTATGCACCGGTCATTTACTAAAACAGCCCCTACAGGCTTTCGTAGTAGCTTTGGTATAAGCCCTACTTTTCCATAGTATATGGATCTGTGATGGGTCATAGCAGACAGGTCGAATCTTCAAAGAATATGACATGCGTAGACAATTTTAGTGCTGTCTAAAACTAGAATAAGAATGAAATTTAGCATGGTTGGTGAATAGAAGCCCTGGTTAAAGTAATATGAGATGATATTTCCATAAATAACAATTTCTATTAGTTATTCATTGAATTTTCATTGTCATATAAAATAGAGGCCAAAAACTCAATGTGAGGTACATTGACTTGATAGGAATACGAGCCTTTGATGTCGAAAGTAATTAGACCTACGTCTACTAAACGACTTCATAATTACACACACAACATACCAAATATGGTCGTTTTACGGTGAGATGACAGTGGTTAATTTGTCCGTGGCCTGAGGCTGACCAGCATGCCTTGACCCTTGGTTGGTCACTTTACCTTAACTCTTTACCAAACCATAAAATTTTGGATTGGACCAAATTCAAAGGATTTGCAGAAGACAAATGTAGTGGTGATTTATGTTTTGGATAGAGTAGAAAACGTGGGAAAAGGAGAAAATGCTGGTTACCAGCATTTTCCCCTTTTCCCACAATATTTTGTAAAAACTCTTTCAGGGTTGTTAAAACTGTGTGTATAGTACTGTGCAAAGCACAAATTTTGAACTCTAGGAATTTTTGTTATAATATTTGTTTTTTGTTTATGATATTGAGCAAATGAGGAAAGGTGAGGAGTGGGGGGGGAGAGAAAAAAGTACTGGATAAAATGTATTTGAACTAGTTTTTCCTTCTACCACAATTTGCTGAAATTGAATCAAAGTATGTTTGGTATTTAATCTTTACCAAAAGAAAAATTTTAGCCTCATCCAAATTGAAAGCATTTGCAGACAACAAATCAAGGAATTTGTCTTTGATAGCATAGAAAACATTGTGGTAAAAGGAGAAAATACTGGTTAGCAGCATTTTCTCCTTTTTCCTCAATGTTTGCAAAAGCTGTTACCCACTGGGTCATTAAAACTCTGAATTATTTGGTAAAGGGTTAACACTTCACCACATGCTATTGACTTTTTTCACAGTGCAGCTGACCACTTTAGAAAACATTGTGGTGAAAGGAGAAATTATTGCTTATAATTATCAATATCTCCTTTTGCCACTTTGTTTCAACAATGGAGTACACTTTGAATTGTGTTGGTTATACATACCATACTTTTACAAGGATGTTTTCAAACTTTCATACTTCAGATTGATTTCACAAGTCAACGAGGAAAGAGCAAATGATGAAAGTTGACTCATCTCAGATGGAAGAAATGTATGAAATCTTTACCAAATGACAAAATTTAGACTTGTCCAAACTGAAAGTATAGGCAGGCGACAAATTTAAATGTGTCTCAAGTGAAGGAATTAACCCTTTACCAGACGACAAAATTTTAGCCATGTCCAAATTGAAAGCATTTGCAGCCGACAATTTCAAGGTGGTTCACATGGTGCAATTTTTCTTTGATAGGGTAGAAAACATTGTGGGAAAAGGAGAAAATGCTGGTTACTAGCATTTTCTCCTTTTCCCACAATGTTTTCAAAAGCCTTCTTTCCCACGGTCGTTAAAAGTCGGCATTGTGTGGTAAAGAGTTAATCTTCGAAAGGATATAAAACATTGTGACAAATACTGCTTACCATCTTTTTTTTCTTGTTCTGCAATTTTTTTCCACAATTTTCTTCCCTAGGGTCTTATAAACAAGGAGTTGTAAAGATAGGTAGATTGATTGATTCTTTGGTGAATTGGTTGGTAGAGTGATGTTTCAGGCGGCTTTCAACATTACTTCAGCCATATCACTGCAACAGCTTACTTACTCTTGTATGTCCTGGGTTTCACCAGTACTAGGGTAGGTCTCTTAAGTGTCTTGCACAAGGACACTCCCAGGAAAAACCCAGGGCTTCAAGTGAGGATTGAACCCAGGGCCTCCAGGATACAATTTCTACACCTTACGGCTGAGCCATATAGGACCCCTAATTTCAAGCAAGAATAAAAACCATCAGGTGTACATAAAATGCTCATGCAATTTTTCAGACAAAACTGAGACATTGTTGTCAGTGCAGACAGGAAGTGGGTGGGGTTGGGCAAGTCGTTGGGATGATTAGTGGGTTGAGAAGCTGGTGATTATTCATAGTTCACATTTTTCTGGTGCATTAGGTCAAAGTTTACAGAGGTTGACCGTCATTTTCTAGGTCACTTCCTGTCATTTAGCAGACAACACTTTTATCTGTCTCCCAATTTGTCTGCCATTTTGCAAAGAAAACTCCTGAATGTACAGTTGAGACCATTATGAGAAACTTAAGAGTCATCAAACCCAGGAAAGCATATTGGCAAAGGAGTGATTTGAACCTTAATAAATGTAAAGTTCTTTGTACTATTTTGAAATTTAGAACCTACTGGCATAGAATTATGTAACTTAAGGAGGAGATATCCCTGTTGAGGAGCTAAGACAAATGCTAGATTTGAGACACACATATACACACAATCAAAAATAAGGGAACCCTTGCATTTCATCTTGAGATATATATTACTTTTACCTGAAACACATAACAGGTATGGCAGCAAGTCAATATCGGGTGTGTCCCCCGTGTGCAGCAACACCTGCAGGACACCTGGCGGGCATGCTGGAGATGATAGGACGTATCTGCCGCCATTCCTACTGCAGTGCAACACCAATTTCCTGGAGAGTGGCTGGACCTGGGCGTCGTGCTCAAACCCTTCGACTCAAGACATCCCACAAGTGCTCGATGAGAGAGAGGTCTGGAGATTTGGCGGGCCACTGAAGTGTCACAATGCGTTGTTGCCTGAGAAAGTCAACTGCCACACGAGCTCTGTGTGGTCTGGCATTATCATCTTGGAAGATGAAGTTGCGACCAATCCTACGAGCCATAGGAACAACCACGGGGAGTAGGATTTCATTGACGTATTGCTGCCCTCTCAGGTTACCAGGAACAAGAACAAGATCAGTCCTGTTACTGTAGGAAACACCTCCCCACACCATAAGGCTCCCTCCACCAAAGGAATCGTGCTCCAGGATAGTGTTACGTCTGTATCGCTCCCCACATCGCAGTCAGTAAATCCCAAACAGAACCTCGATTCGTCGGAAAACATCACGACGCCATCGATGGATAGCCCAGCCCTGATGCTGCTGGCACTGTTGTAAATGAGTCCGTCTGTTAGCCTGTGTCATGATGACACCATGGAAAGGACGTCTGGCTTTCAGTCCAACCTCACGGAGTCTCCGACGCACAGTATTGTTGGAAATTTGTAGTCCAGTTGCAGTATGGAGTTCCTGCTTTAGTTCTGGTGCAGTAACGAACCGGTTGCGAAGAGCAATAACCCGTATGAGGCGATCTTGTCGAACGTTGGTCTTCCTATGGCATCCACGCCCCGTCCTCATTTTGACGTCACCAGTCTGGTGGTATAGAGCTGCGAGTCGTGAAATTACACTTTTCGACTTCCCAAAGAACCTAGCAACATGGTTCTGCGATTCCCCAGCTTGCAACATGCCTATACATTGCCATTTCTGTGCTGTTGTAAGGTATTGTCGTGGTGGCATTTTTGTGTAGTGAGACACTCAACTTTGTTCCATTCCTTAAGTATGCTTCGGTGCATGCAGTGCACGTGCAATACGTGTAATGAATGCATGATTGAAGACGATAGCGAGTGTCTTTCATTTCTCCGTGTTTTGCATTCATTTTTACCAACAACTGAAACGTAAAATCAACATGTCAAACCAAGCCAAAACGAACCAGAGTCAGGGTTCCCTTAATTTTGACGCTACGTATATACTAGTGAATAATGGTGATTGGCCAGTCTGCCATCTGCAAACATGCACTTAACAAACTATTGTGTCACAAATCTCTCTCACAGTTTTGATGTCATTGCATTTGTATAGAAACTAATGGTACATGACTCTTCACTAGTGTCTGCTGCTATGGAATATGCAAGTTTTGGATGTCTGACTGTTAGCATAGAATAATCTTCCCTTTGAACTGAATCCAGGTACTTCAAAGTGGGGAACTCTGTCATCTTTGTCAGAGCACTTTGTGGTGATATTGTCATCTTTTGTGACTCAAAAGCTTGTTGTGCAGGGAAAGATTTTAAAGTTATTGCAAGATAAAGATTGTTTAATAGCCATGATTGATTCATAAACTGTTTAAGTATACCAAATACCAGCTTGCAGCTGTCATGTGAAGAGCTGTCTGAGTGTTTGTTAATATCTTAACAAGAGATATAAGATTGTGGTTGTTTCTTTGTCCCATTCTCTCTAGTTTATAAATGAAACAGATCCCATGGTTTCACAACCTTGAAGAAAAAGGTTTTTGAGACTATCATGGAAAAAGGACAAAATGCTAGTACCAGCAGTATTTCCTCCTTTCCTTAACCCTTTACCACACAATCCCGACTTTTAACGACCCTGAGAAACAGGCCTTTTGAAGACATTTTGGGAAAAGGAGAAAATGCTGGTAACCAGCATTTTCTCCTTTTCCAACAATGCCTTCTACCCTTCCAAAAACAATGTTCAATTTTCAGTCACGTTGATTTCGTTGTCTGCAACTGCTTCGAATTTTGACTTGTCTCAAATTTTGTTGTGTGGTGAAGGGTTAAAGTTCCAGTCTGAGTCGTACAAAGACAAACCTCATCATATGGCCTGCAACATGCGAAAAGGGGCATTCGGACATTTGCATAAAGTGTCGTCTCGGATCAGCCTGTGCACTCAGCGCAGGCTAATCCGAGACGGCACTTTAAGACCACATTAGATTTTGTGCCACAGTAGAGTTGCGCAAAACAGAAAAATACGTAGAAACAGAAAGTGTCGTTTCGGATCAGCCTGCACAGACTGTGCAGGCTGATCCGAGACGACACTTT
The DNA here is from genome assembly GCA_946811185.2 of Hippopus hippopus. NCBI lineage: Eukaryota > Metazoa > Mollusca > Bivalvia > Cardiida > Cardiidae > Hippopus > Hippopus hippopus. The sequence goes on from OX328112.1 coordinate 8,012,537, forward strand.
ACGCAAATGTCTGAATGTCCCTTTTTGTGTGTTGCAGACTGTATAACCCACATTCAATACGTCATCTGCAAATGCTGTCAATTTGGACAAGTATAAAATGTTGACGTTTGGTCAAAGAACAAGTTTATTATGTTGTTGTTTGGTAAAGACTTAAGTAGCCCTTTATCACACAGTCGCGACTTTCAATGACCCTGAGTGAGAAAGCCTTAGAAAACATAGTGGGAAACATTGTCCCAGAATGTTTTCTACCCTTACAAAACCAAATTTCAATTTTTTGAGTCACATTGATATTGTTGTCTGCAAATGCTGTCATATTGAACAAGTCTAAAATTTTGTCATTTTGTAAAGATTTTGTAACTGTGTACCTGGAATTTGGAGAAGAACCATATAGGCTTTGCTTTCGTTCTAACCCATTTCGTCAATTATTTTTGTTATTCTATTGATTTATCTTTAAATGCTTGTAATTAATTGATGAATAAAATATGTTTAACTAAAGATTTATCTGTATACAGGTCCACCAAAAAAAAGTTACTTTCATTTATTGGCATAATCATCATAGCACATGTTTTTGGCCACAAGTATAAGTATATATGTAAAAAGTTAAATTGGCACCTGCAAATGTTGGCAATGTCTAAACTTTTGATTATGTAAAGAGTTAAAAAGATCCATAGAAAGATGAAACATATAGATATAACATGATTATGACCATAATTTTACTCAAATTTCATTCAAATTATCCCATAAAAGATTTTCTGGGCTCATATTGCAACATTTATACATGAGCCATGCTCTGTGAAAAGGGGGTTTAATGCATCTGTTAAAAAGTATCTACTCAAGTCTTGGTTGATGCTTTTTGCTATTGGTCAATATTCTGCTTGTCCAAGACTCAGGTTACTTCATGATTCAGTCTGTTGGCAGTCAAATTAGATTTTGTGGATCCATACTTATGTGATGACTTGCATGGTATAATGGATCAAGGATACATTAAATCCTCTTTTGCCAATACAAGGCTCATATAAATATTATAATAATATATGCATTTCAGCAGACTGCGGATTAAGAGATTGTTTAAAATAAGGTTATAAAAAAGACACAAAAGAGTCAAAATTTGAAGAAAGGAAATAAGTAGAAATAATTCATTGTCTATAAAACATTGGAACAGAATCAGTTATCCTTAAGGGGCAATTGTTTTTCATTGTGCAAGCCTCTCTAACCAGCATTTTCTCCTTTTCCCACAATATTTTCTAACCCTGTCAAAGAACTTCGTATGTATCACTTTCAGATTTGTTGCTTGCAGATGTTCTCAATTTGGAAGAGTCTAAAATTTGTCATTTGAGAAAAAATTAAATCTTAATGCATTCTTGTGGAAATTGGTAAAATTTGACAATCAGAGCAGAAGGAAATGTCTTCTGAAATATGAAATGTGATATGTACATTTACATAATACTAATACTTAGCCTGCTAATCACAACTAAAATGGGCTTTTGCTGACAATGTAGATCAAGATCAGAGTCTGCACATAACTCCCAGTCTGATCTCGGATTTTTACTGTCGAATGCAGTGAGTTTTTTCTGGCTAAAAGAGCTTTTGAAATTTCAATACTTGGTGTTTTACTATTATTGGCTTGAAATCATGGAATTTGAAAATAGCCAGTATAGGAGGTTTGTATAGCATAATTTATGGTATAGATTTTCAAAAGATCTGTCATTATGGAACAAGATAGTATTCATACCCTCCCCTTGTTGAAAATCTTGATAAACATCTGAAAACTGTTTGAAAAAATGTGCAATGCCCTGTTGAAAAAATGTGCAATGCCCTGTTGAAATTCTTTGTCAGTGAGCAAAATCTACTAATTCTTTACTAAACGACAAAAATTTTACACTTGTTCAAACTAAAAGTATTGGTGGACAGCAACTGTTACAATGTTTTCTCAAATGATGACATTTGCATTTAAAGGTTAGAAAACATGGTGAGAAAAGAGAAAATGATGGTTACCAGCATTTTCTCCTTTTCCCACAATGTTTTCCAAAGTTCTGTCATGTTTGTAAAAACAGGGAACTAGTAAAAGGTAATGCTCTGCAGTGATTGAATTTGGAATGCACTTTTTCAACTCATTATTTCATGATACTATTTTAGTATGTTAATGTTACCATAAGACAAGAATTTAGAGTTAGACTAAGCTGCTTTTATTTGCAAATGAAAAATTAAGTAATGAAATTAAAAAAGGTTTCTTTTCAGCAGGATAGAAAATATTGTGGAATAAGGAGAAAATGCTGGATACCAGTATTTTCTTTTTTTTCCACAATTTTTTCAAAAGCCTTTGCTTTAGGGTCGTAAGAAAAATAGGGTTGTGCAGCAAAGGATTTATTGAAGCACAAAGTTTACACCAACTCTCTGTCGCAGGACACTTCAGAGCTCAAACCCAAGCCCAAAACTAAAAAAAATTCGCTTTTCTGACTGAATTCCTTCATATTGAAACCCAAAAGCTATCATATTAAGACTTTGAAGATTAATGGATATATCACAAAGGTGAAAATATTGTCATCATAGCTAATATTGGTTTTATACGCCCACACATTTTAAATTGTTTGACACAGATTTACAGGACTGGTGGCGCTTGGGCTGTTGACCTCTTGACCATGCTCGGTTTCAGAACATAGTCACATGTATGAAGTGCACTGTGGGTGGACGTCTAGCAAAAATTTGGGACTTTAATCCGTAATTCTTTACCACACGACCAAATGTTGGACTTGACCAAATTTAAGTCATTTGTAGATGCTAAATGAATGGAGATGATTGTTGTCTTTGATAGAGTTAAAAAACATTATAGGAAAAGAAGATAATGCTGGTTACCAGCATTTTTTCTTATCCACAAAAATGTTTTCAAAAGCCTTCTTCAGGGTCGTTAACTCTGGAATGTGTGGTAAAGGGTTAACCAAACAATCCAGAGTTCTAACGACCCTGGAAAAGTAAATTTTTGAAAACACTTTGGGAAAAGGAAAAAAGGCATTTTCTCTTTTTTCCCCACAATGTTTTCTATCTTTCAGACAAAAGGAAAAAACCCAGCATTTTAGCCATATTAATTTTGATGTTCTCACCTGCAAAAGCTTTCAACTCTTTACCAAACAATGCCTGGTTTTCACTACCCTGGGAAAGAAGGCTTTTGAAAACATTGTTGGAAAAGGAGAAAATGCTGGTAACCAGCATTTTCTCCTTTTCCCACCATATTTTCTACCCTGTCAGAGAGCTATGCTCATTTGTATCTGTTCTGATATTGTTGTCTGCAGATGTTTTTATTTTAAAAGTGTCTAATATTTGTCGTTTTGGAAAGGGTTGATATGGGTAAGCTTAAGATTTTGTCGTCTGGTAATGGAAAAAAGGCTGTTTGCAGATGATAAAATGTATATTGACTCAAATGATTGAAAGAATGAAAGGCTTTTAAAAATATTGTGGGAAAAGGGGAAATGCTGCTAAGCAGCATTTTCTCCTCTTCCAATAATTTTTTCTACCTGTCAAAAAAACAAATTTTTTTTTTAAATTTTGAGGCTCACTTTATTTTGTCTTCTGCAAATGCTTTCAATTTTGATGAGCCTAAAGTTTTGTCATTAAGTAAAGAGTTGATCAGTTTTGTTGAAAGCAGTGTTTGTTATTGAGTTGAAGCCAGTTGATTTACCCAACTGGCTTGCCCTTTTCCTTTTTAGTGCTGAATAAATAAGATGGATATTGTCAATCAGTACTGAAGATGTAGATATTGCAATTCAAGGCTGTTTTTGGTCATAATATAAGACAAATATGTAGACAATGAAGATCTAAGATCAGACTGTGAAGTATGATCTTTATCTACACCGTCTAGTGCGGTGTCAAAGGTTGTGAGGCAGAGTGTCGGCCTCGTAACCGTAGGGTCCTGTCTCGTTTGATACCCGGGAGCAGGTGTCAACTTCAGGATTTTCATTCGGCGCCAGTACTGGTGTAGTTTCCAGGAAGCAGAATCGAGAGAGATTAGTATAAGTTGTAAGAACTTGTTTCTCAATTGATGTAAAATAAATATGTTTAAACTACACTGTCTGGACAAGTGCATAAGCATGTAAATTGAATTTCAGAGCTGATAATGTTAAAAAAAAGACAAGAATTTGACAAGGAATGTGAACAGAATAATTTGTATAAGAATATTTGGGGATAAAAAGTGAGAGTAAACAAGCGAGTATTCCAATATTTACTAAATGCTTGAAAAACGTTCCTAGGCCCGATATTTTTTTGCTACTTCACTTGATACAGTAGTTAAATATCTCACAGCGACAGATAATTGATATCAAAATGAAATTTCTACCATACTGATTTTTAGCCTGCCTGTTTCCAAAGAAAACATGAGGTAACGTCCTGTCGTTGTCTTGCAAAAACCTTTTATTACTGAAAATATCTTCCTCAAACTTGGGCTAGTTGTTTAATATCGAAAGAGGAACCTGTGTTTCAATGGTAAGTAATCCTGTAATATTTTACGCAGTTATGCCTCTGTTTTGTCTTCAAACTTTCCTGGATAAAGCAGTTGCAGTGGAGACTGTTTGCACCCGCATGCAGTGTTAAACTCATTACCACAGGACAAAATTTACCAGCATTTTCTCCTTTTCCAACAATGCTTTCAAAAGGCTTCTTCCTCAAGGTCGTGAAAACAAGGGATTGTTTGGTAAAGGGTTAGAGCTTTTTGCCAAATTATGCTCCTCATATTATACTTCCTTAGAATAGGGATGGAGCGAAGATCAAATATTTATTAGAAAGGTGGAAAGAGGGCGGGACTTTTTCAGCGTAGCTGTATGATCTCACTTTTGACCTACTTCGAGTATTAGGAGGAAATGAATTGTTACTCATTTTGTGATTGGCCAAATATATGTAAACTATGCAAAAAAATACAGGTCACAGTAGAAATTTACCGACATTGGATAAAAGTGTGCTCACATTTGCCTATGTAAAGTTGTACTTTATGGCCATACAGATGTTAAACTCTAGCAAAACATCCATAATCTATATCATATGGATAAACTAATAGCAATGAGTATTGGCAAGTTTTCTATTTTGTTAGCGTAAGAGGCTTGGTACCCGTTTTTCCTCGCGTTAAACCGAATACGAACTGCGACAGCAGGCTACCACTCTATTGTCTTACACGAAAACAGGTTGTAAAACAACTTATTACGTTTCTTGTTACAATGAAAAAAGATGTTATATCTTGAATTTGGCGATTCAATTCGCAAGAAACTATGCCTACCTAGGGGAACAATCGGTTTTATTGCGTTGTTAACGAAGAAACTGGGTTCCTACTAAAATACTCCTAGTAAGAGTAGGTGGGTGTGGTCAAGCACTGAGAGGGTGATAAAACCCCACCTTCTGATAATGACAACTCGTCGATGTTTGAAAGTTGCTTCATTTAAGTACAAAAACATGCTTCCCCATTCTTATATGTTATTGATAATTACACTTTCAACCATATGCAAAACAATTTAAAAGAGGCTACTTTCAGAACTGTTTTCATCATTTGTCTTCATATTATAGATCAACTACAAACAAATTTAACTGTATTCATATCCAAGTGCCTCTTACGCCGTCTATCTTTTTTTAAAGATATTTCTTGGTAGGAAAGTGTTAACAATGTTTTGTTGTAAGCCAGTGAATGTTTAACCCTTTACCACACAATGACGCCTTTTAACGCCCCTGAAGAAGAGGCCTTTTGAAAACATTGTGGGAAAAGGAGAAAATGCTGGTAACCAGCATTTTCTCCTTTTCCTACAAAGTTTTCTACCCTATCAAAGAAAAGTTGCGTCATTTGAGCCACTATGAAATTGTCATCTGCAAATGCTTTCAATTTGGATAGGTCTTAAATTTTGCCGTGTGGTAAAGGGTTAACTGTATTCATATCCAAGTGCCACTTACGCCATCTATCTTGTTTTAAAGATATTTCTTGGTAGGAAAGTGTTAACAATGTTTTGTTGTGAGCTAGTGTATGTTTAAATCAACTGGACAACTAGATTTCAGACTTAGTCCCTATCAAAAGTATTTGCAAACAACAGTTTAGATTTGGCTGAAATGATGGAATTTGTCTTTGAAAGGGCAGAAAACAGTAACAGAAAAGGGGAAATGTTTGATGCCAGCATTTTATTCCTTTCCCAAAATTTTTATCAAAACCTGTCTTTCTCACAGTTGTTTAAATTTGTAGTTCCTTGGTAAAAAGTTAACCCTGTACCACACAATCCCAAGTTAACACGAGCCTGAGGAAAAAGGCTTTTTTAAAATATGGTAACCACAGTATTTTTGCCTTTTCCAATAATACTTTCTACCCACTCAAAGACAATTTTCACCATTTGAGCTATTGTTAATTTGTCATCTACAATTGTGGTTATGTGGGAAAGCAGCCAGTGGCTTGGGAAGCATCTTTTGCAAAGTACTGGTAACAGAAACTCCAGGAAAGCATCGATAGGTTCACTGGCCACCACAATATTACTGAAATAGTGTTGAAAGCGGCATTAAACACCATACAATCAATCAATAAATTGTCCAGAATAACTTCGGATTTAGGCAAGTCAGAGATTTTGTAATTTGATCAAGAGTTAGAGACAGTGTTTGTAAGGGTAATGGATGTGGGGGATTAAACTGGATTAAACTGTAGGGCAGTGCCAAGCTTTGATCTATACCACTTGTAGATAGTTGAAGAAATTTTTAAAATCTCTCGGATTATACATAAAATGATATTCAAACAGCCATATGACCTTACAATCTCTTGTCATTTATGTATGTGCTTCCAAACTCTTTATGAAAGAATCCTATGTATTAAAAACCTGAGGAAGGAGGCTCTTGAAAACATTGTGAGAAAAGGAAAAAGTGCTGGTAACCAGCATTTTCTCCTTTTTCCCACAATGTTTTCTAACCTTCATGTTCTGATTAAAATCTGATTTGTTGTCTGCAAATGCTTTTAATTTAAAGAAACATCAAATTTTGTCATTTTGTCATTTGGGAAAAGGTTAACATTTTACCTAAAGACAAAATCTTCAACTTGTCCAAATTGAAAGCATTTGTAGACAGGAAGTAAGGTATGGCTCAAATGATGGAATTCCTTGTTGAAAGAAGAAAACACTATTGGAAAAGGAGAAAATGCTGGTTACCATCATTTTCTCCTTTTCCTACTATGTTTTGGAAAACCCTCTTGCACAGGGGCTATTAAAAGTCGGAATTGTCTGGTAAAGATTTAGTGTTAAATTTAACCCTTTACTATACAATGCCAAGTTTTAACAACCCTATTGAAGAAGCTTTTTGAAACAATTGCAGTCAAAGGAAAACATGCTAGTACCAAGCCTTTTTCTCCTTTTCCCACAATGTTTTCTACCCTTTCAGAGTCAAGTTCCATCATTTGAATCACATTTAAATTGTCGTCTGCAAATGCTTTCAAATTGACAAGTCTACAGTTTTATCATTTGGTAAAGAGTCAAAGAAAAATGCTACATACAAACTTCAACTCTTTTACCACAAGAAAAATTCTTAGACCTGTCTAAATTGAAAGCATTTGCAGACAACAAAATATATGCAGCTCAAATGATGGAATCTGTGTTTGATATGTCAGAAAACATTGTGGGAAAAGGAGGAAATGCTGGTTACCAGCATTTTCTCCTTTTCCCACAATGTTTTCAAAAAACTTCTTCATTAGGGTCGTTTAAACTTGGGCTTGTGTGGTAAAGAGTTAAGGAAAGAAGTACAGGTTATCATACCTTTAAATTTATGTGAAACAGATATCAGAAAATTTGTGGGAAAAGACATTTTATTAGTTGCTAATTCTAGGGTGTCGCTATTCAACCCTTTACTTAACAATCCCATGCTGTCACAACCCTGAAATAAAAAAGATTTTAAAAAATTGTGGGAAAAGGAGACAATGTTGGTAACCAGGATTTTCTTACAATGTTTTCTACCCTACAAAAGCCAAACCGGATCACTATTGAGCCACATTTAATTTTTCATTTGCAAATGCTTCCGAGTTGGGACGAGTATCAAATTTTGTGGTTTGGTGAAGAGTTATCTATCTGTCTGTGAATAATGGATGATGAACAGTCTAAATTACATGGTATTGCATATTCTCAAACTCAGAACTTTCTCCTGCATTAGTCTACACATTTTGATAATATATATGTGCTGCAGATACCATTGAGTGTACGAAAAATGGCGTTAAACTCCAATACAATCAATCAATCAATGATTGTACGAAGTGTCAGTTGAATAGCTAAAGTAGAAGGCCGTGAGACTTGTAAGCGACAAGTCTCGGGATATATGAGGATATGGGCTTGATTGCCATCAAAAAACTTATTAATTGTCTTTCGCATGAGACAATAAACATAGGTTTTGTTTGACAGTCTTTCATACTGAGCACACTAGAGAAGCAGGAGCTGTGTTCACTTCCCATTCTTAAAAAAGATTCTTAGTCTTGTTGTCAAGAATTTTCTAAATTTGAAAGAAACACATGATCTAATTGGCTTAATTAAATGATTTAGCCAATCAGAAGTTGTTATTTTCTAAGTCTACGTTACTTGTACACATTTGATGTAAAATAAAGTGCCAATACTCTCTTTTATGTGGAATTCCTGGATTTCTACGGAAGTATGTGTAAATCCACATTTTTGAGCAAAGGGAGGATTAGGCTTAAAATCTAATTAAGATTTTTTGTTAAATATGGGCCTAGGCTAACTTTTGATGGGTTTGTTCCTGTACCTTGTTTTATCCATAACATTACTTACAGCAATCTAAGGTCATGGCCCATAAGGGTAACCAGTGGCTTCAATAAATAAATGAAAAAATCATTATCATGATTGTAACAAATGGTAAGATGCTAAACAAACTAAACTATAGACTAAATGAACAACTTTAGTATGCATATTGAAAATATCGAATCTGAAATTTTCTTAATGCATGAAGCGTACAGTTGTGATGCATATTTTTGTAATTATTATAACATGTAGTTTCCCTTTTTCCCTGGAAGGGACATATTTTTAATTCATCATCCACAGACCAATTTAACCCTGTACTAAACAGTTCCATGTTTAACTCTTTACCACACAATCCCGACTTTTAACGACCCTGACAGAGAGGCCATCTGAAAACATTGTGGGAAAAAGGAGAAAATGCTGGTTACCAGCATTTTCTCCTTTTTCCACAATGTTTTCTACCTGTCCTAATACAAATTTTGATTTTTCAGCCACATTTATTTTGTCGTCTGCAAATGCTTTCAATTTGGACTGGTCTAAAATTTTGTTGTTTGGTAACGAGTTAAATGATCCTGGGAAAAGAGGCTTATTGAAAGTTTTGTGGGAAAAAGAGGAAATGTTAGTAACCAGCGTTTCTCTTTTTCTCTCACTGTTTTCACTCTTATAGAAATTGTCCATCATTTGATCCAAAATATTAAAATCTTAATGTCTGGTAGAGAGTTGGCTCTTTACCACATGAAAAAATTCAAACTTGTGTATTACTGAAAGCATTTTGCAGATGAGAAATTGAATATGGTTCAGATGAGGGAGTTTGTCTTTCAAAGAGTAGAAAACATTGTGGAAAAGGAGAAAATGCTGGTTACAAGCATGTTCTATTTTACCCACAATGTTTTTGAAACATTTTGCCTCAGTCATTTCAACATGGATTGTGTGGTGAAGGATTAAGATACAGTTTCACAACAGTTACCAGTATTTTCTCCCTTTTACGACAATGTTTTCAAAACGCTTTTTGCTCAAGGTCTGGATTATGTTGTAAAGTGTTAATGTAGCAGTTATTTCTATTTTCAGAATTAGACAATGGGTTGTTTCCCCCACCCCCTCTGGCTCTGTCGCCCAATGGAAACTCATACCAGGAGTCACCAAACACATCTTCGGAAGAAATTCAAGTTTCACTTGGGCAAAGCCCACCAGTCCCTGCACCAAGGACCTCAGTTACTACACCCACACAGACTTCTACAGAATACCTCGAGCAGGACAATGAAAAGGGTAAGAAATAGAGGATATTTGTTTTTCTATGTGAAAGATCGAAATGTATTTTATCGAGTGAATATCATTGGTAATATATTCATGAGTGGCTGTGCCACTCATGAAAATATTACCGATGATGTTCATGAGATGAAATAAATTTCGATCTTTCACAAAAAAAACCCCCAACTATTCTTAATTTCATTCTAAGCCGAATTCTAGATTTAGAAAGTGACACAATCTCTGATTCGCTTTCCAATACCATATATGCTTCAAGATGACAAACAGCTGTTTTTTTGTAACAAAGGCCTTCCAGCTAGGATCAGTCTTTCTAGACACTTGCTTGATAATAAGAAACAGTGACAGCACTTGTGCTTTTGTAGCCCTAAAGGTTTACCTTGCTGGTTAAAAGCTTCCAACCCTGAAACTCTTATATTTTTTTTCAATATTTTTCAGTCTCAAATAATTAAAAGAAATGCTTAAAGTAAACAAGTTTTTATGTTTTGAAGACAGATAGGTACTAAAAGATTTTTGTCATTTATGACTTTTTCAAGGAAATTTTTTAACAAATTGCATTATGTTTTTTTTTAAGGGACTCACACAAATACATGACATTAGTAGAGAATGATGGACAGAAGTGACATCTTTATATTGTTTTGATAACTTTTTTAATTTTCAGTTTAAACATTAATTATAAAAGTAAGATTATTTATTATCTGAATTAAAAATATCACCTTTACAGGATTTGTTTGTTTCAGTTTGTTTATTTGTATGGTGTTAAAAGCTGTTTTCAGCATTATTTTAGTTATATCGCCACGGTCAGTCCACCTGTCCATGCTTACCTGGAATTTCATTTACCAGTACTTAGCTCAAAGTTCTCCCCAAGCCACTAGCTGCTTTCCCACATAAACTTTGTTGAAACAATGATCAGCGGTAAGAGAGGACTGATTTCAGTTGCAATGACTATCATCAATCCTCGGAAAGTAATTTGCCGAGTTGGGGATGGAACCAGCGACCCCACGTTCTCAAGTCCTGTGCCCAACTGACAGAGCAACTGGGGCTTGGCTGAAAATATTCATATTATATTTTTAGATATACTGTAGTAGGACTTGTGTATTCAGATATGAGATTTTGAAAGGTTTTAGACGTTCATTTATCTTAAGCATTGTCTTTTCATTGTCAAAAAGACAAATATACATAACAAGAAAAGTTGTGTTTTCTCTCTCACTGAAGTCTCAGCAGTATAAGTTGTGATTTCTTCTGTCACCAAACTCTTGATAGTATAATTCTTCACCAGACGACAAAAAATTTAGACTTGTCCAAATTGAAACCATATGCAGACAACAATCTAAGTGTGGCTCAAATGATGGAATTTGTCTTGGGTGGGGTAGAAAACATTTTGGTAAAGGAGAAAATGCTGGTTACCAGCATTTTCTCCTTTTTCCACAATGTTTTCAATAGGCTAGTTCCTCAGGGTCGTTGAAAGTAGGATTGTGTGGTAAAGGAATAAGGTCTTTGAAAGTAATTTTAAATGAAGTTTATAATTGATGACAATATTTGTCTCATTCTCTTTGGCTTTCAAAGGGGAACATTAAGTTAGTAGACGCCTAACACTTCTAGTGCAACATGGAATAAAATTTCTTGTTAGTTGATAAAATTAGTAAGGATTTATACTGATATAATACTTTCGTACATTTTTAACTGACCAGAACATTTTTGATTTCTATCTTGAAATTATTTGTTGATACTTTTGTTAGTTTCCTGAAAAGGGAGGTAATTATTATCTCCCTTTGTAATGAGAATATAGTGGTTTTAGATTTATAAATGATAATTCTAAGACGGGAAAAAAAGAAAAAAAGTGGCTCAGTTAAAGTAGTACAATAATACTAATTTTTAATCATAGCAAGGTTTGTAGGATAATATTATAGGGGAAATAGCTGTTTTCCATTAGGGGTCGTGGACCTTAATGTTAGTATTTCATTAGCATCTCGTCTTGACCTTAAATCTTTACCAGACAACAAAATTTTAGACTTTTCCAGATTTAAAGCATTTGCAGACAACAATTTCATAGTGGCTCAAATGACGCAATTTTTCTTTGATTGGGTAGAAAACTTTGTGGGAAAAGGAGAAAATGCTAGTTACCAGCATTTTCTCCTTTTCCCACAATGTTTTCAAAAGGCTTCTTCCTCAGGTTCCTTAAAAGTCTTCATTGTTTGGTAAAGTGTTTAATCTTTACCAGACAACAGAATTTTAGACTTGTCGATATTGAAAGCATTTGCAGACGACAAATTGAATGTGGTATCAATGATGGAATTTATCTGTAAATAAGTCGAAACATTGTGGGAAAAGGAGAAAATGCTGGTTACCAGCATTTACTCTTATCCCACAATGTTTTCAACAGCCTTCAGCATCAGGGTCATTGAAACTTGGGATTGTTTGATAAAGGGTTAATTTACTGTGATAAATTATTTATACAAATGTTTATGAATAAATACATATTTAAAGACAGTCCCCTTCACCCAGGTGGGTAAAAAAAAAATACAATATTACTCCTTGTGACCCTTTTCACTTTTTTACCACACAGTTTGGAGTTTTAATGACACTGGCAAATAAGGTGTTTGAAAATGCTGGAAACTGGTATTTTTCTCCCTTTCTCACAATGTTTTCTACTCTCCCAAAACCAAATTTAAATCTTTGAGTCATATTTATTTTGTTGTTTGTTAAAGATTTTAACCCTTTACCGCACAAACCTCAAGTTTTAAGGACCCGGAGGAAGGAGGCTTTTGAAAACTTTCTTGAAAGATGAGAAAATGCAGGTAACCAGTATTTTCTTATTTTTTCACAATGTTTTCTACCCTATGAGAAAAAAGATTTCATGTTTTGAGTTACATATAATTTGTTGTCTGCAAATGCTTTCAGTTTGGATGTGTTTAGAATTTTGTCATTTGGTGAAGATTTTAAACATGTAGACTTCATACTGACCCAAGTTTTTGAAAGCATTATGACAAGTGCTTGGTAAGCAAGTTCTCATAATTATTTCAAAGATGATGCTTTAACAACAACAAAAAAACCTGCAGACAAAATTCCAAACGGCCACTTCTAACCAATATTATGGCCAAATGAGAAATTTCTTGTTCAGAACAATTTCTTCTTTTGCTGCAGTGAGCCTCAAATAAGCAAATGGCATTTTTCTTCACGCGAGAGGACCACAAAAATGGCAGTTTTAAGGCTGCTTTTGAATGCAATAACTCAGCATATTGAACAGAATATAGATCAGACTTAAATGATGGGATAGTAATGTCCTTGAAAAAGTAGAAAACTTTCTTGGAAAAGGAGAAAATTCTGGTTACCAGCAGCTCTCCTTTTCTAAAAATGTGTTCAAAACAACATCCTTCAGGACTGATGAAAAATTGTATTTTGTAACATTTTAAATGATAATTATTCTTTAACTTTATTTTCAGACATATATAAGGAGGCATTTGAAAACACCCGTCGTACAGAAGAAGCCAAGTTCAAGGTCAGATTCGACAACCTGCTTACAGAGATGCATGCGTCCTTCGAGAGTATGTCTCCACAAGACGGCAGTGTGCCAGAGAATTTTGGGATGCATTCATGTAAGATTGGTTCAGTGTTTACTAAAGATTATTAAAGAACCTTTTTACCAAAACAGGCTGACAGCACAATATGAGCAATTATCCAAACAACAAAATCGTGGACTTGTCCAATCAAAAGCATTTACATGTGTCAAATTAAATGTGGCTCAAATGGTGGAAAATATGCGAAAAAGAATAGAAAACATTGAAGGAAAAGGAGAAAATGCAGGTACCCAGCATTTTCTCCTTTTCCTACAATGTTTTCAAGTGCATTCTTCCTTAAGGTCGTGAAAACCTGGGATTGTTTGGTAAAGTGTTAAAGGGACATAATTCGGTTTTTCTTTTGCTGTGACTCAAAATTCTATGTAAAATACTAATAAATACAACAAGATATATTTTTCTCTGCAAGGAACTTGATGTTTGCATTCAGTAAAAAAAATGCATATCTGTATGATTAATTTAATGAATTTTATCATCAGGAACTCTGTCCAATTTTATGTGTGCAGAGCCACAGTAGGGCTGCCAGCATTTTCTCCTTTTCCCACAATGTTTTCTACCCTGCCAAAGACAAACCCATCATTTGAGTCACATTTGATTTGTCTTCTGCACATGCTTCCAAGTTGGACATGTCTAAAATTTTGTTGTTTGGTAAAGAATTAAAAATTAATCTGCTACAAGATGCAAAAATGAAATGAGAAAGGAGGTAATGAGAAAAGGTATTTCGAAAATATTTGATGTAAATTGAAACCAATAAACAATTTATTGCCAGTGGAGCATTCATGTATCTATGCATGTTTGCATGTTGATATATAATATTTATGTGCATTCTTGTGTGATTCATGTAACCCTATACATCACCATCACAACTTTTATCAATATTGAGAAGGGGTGCCTTTAAAAATATTCTTGAAAAAGGATAAAGTGCAGGTTACTAGCATTTTTTCCTATGCCAATGTTTTCTCTTTCTCTTTCTAAGATCTTTGCCATTTTGTACTAATTTTGAATTTATTGTCTGCAATTACAATCATTGTGGAATTGACAAAAATTTTGTTGTTTGGTTAAGGATATATAAGACTTTTTTGAGTAATGTGGCCAAATAAAGCAGCATGCATATTTTCTTTCTATATATATTTTCAAAAATGATTCTTGATAACAGATCTTAGATATTGCAAAATATATAAAATGAATCATATTAACTTACTAATTTTTTTTTTTTTTTTCAGTCAAAAAAGTAAACAGATTTTATTCTTTTCCAACAATTAAATTCATAATTTCATAGATTAATACCTTTATTTGGTCTGTGTTTAATTTCCGTTGAAATTTATTTTATACTTCAGATGGTGAACAAATGTCAAATTACCGAGGTCGGGTCAAGGACATGCTGGTCAGTCTCTCACAGAGGCTAGAGTTGGCTGTAGAAAGTAAGTTACTATCAGGTTATTTAACCCTTTACCAAACAATCCCTGGTTTCACGGCCCTGGGAAAGAAAGCTTTTGAAAACATTGTGGGAAAAGGAGAAAATGCTGGTAACCAGCATTTTCTCCTTTTCCCACAATGTTTTCTATCCTATTAAAGACCTAAAGCTAATTTGTACCCATTCTGAATTTGTCGTCTGAGGATGCTCTGAGTTTGGAAGAGTCTAAAATTTGTCGTTTGGGAAAGGGTTAACCCACTGTGGTACAATAATGAATTTTACAGGATGGGTACATCACAGAACCAGTCTATACTTTAGAGAAGGTGACAACAGAGTCTAAAATAATTATAGACCGGTGGAAGATGGCAGTTTACAAATTCAGTTGAATTTAGCATTGTACCAAAGCATGTTGAATTACCTGTTTATTTCACACTCACGTATTTAGATCTACTATAAACACTAAAAACTTGGCCAATTTCATTTTAGTTCGCATTTGAAAACAAAAAGGTGCATTAACTTTTTATCAAAAGATTAAATTTTAAGACTTGTCCAAACTGAAAGCATTTGACAACAAATTAAATCTGACTCAGAAAATGGGAGACTACTCTTTCATGTTGATATCAATCTTTTGAAGAATATTTAGTATTTGTCTGTTAAATCCGCCAGATGGCTGAATTTTAGACAGAACCATAGTTATTGAAAGCATTTGCAGATGACAATTACGATAAGGTATTTTGTTCTGGACACCCATGAAATTGCATATCCAAGTCTATTGTAGGGAATGAGAAGGTATATTGCACTTTTATGAAATTCAAGGATTAATTATCATTGTTACAAGAGAACCATACAAATTTAAAATTTGTGTGTTCTAGGTTTTGATGAAACATGCGCCAACTCGCCTACATTGACGTCACAGAAAGTCCGACAGATAATTTCAAAATTGGTTGAAGACAGACTGGGAGAATCCTTAGATCTGGTTTGTATGAGTTAACTCTTTACCACACAATCCCGACTTTTAACGACCTTGAGAAAGAAGCCTATAGAAAACATTGTGGGAAAAGGAGAAAATGCTGGTAACCAGCATTTTCTCCTTTTCCCACAATATTTTATACCCTTAAAAGTCGGAAATCATCATATTAACAAGATTTAATATGTTGTCTGCAGATGTTTTGAATTTGGTCCAGTCCAAAAGTTTGTCACTTGGTAAAGAGTTAAAACATATTTTTCGAAAAAGAAAAAGATTAAAAAATAACTAGATTTAGTCCTAAACCAAACTTTTACAAGCTTTAAGAACCTTGTGAAGAAGGCTTTTGGAAACATTGTTGGAGAGGAAGAAAATGCAGGTGACCAACATTTTCACCTTGACCTACGGTGATTTTAGTCTTCCCAAGGACAAATTCTACAGTTTGAGCCATACTGTCTTTGTCATCTCTATCGTGCTCTGGATTTTACAAGTTCAACATTTTGTAGTTTTGTATAGAGTTGTAGGGTAGTTTATGTAAAGAATTTTTGCATGTGTAAATGAAGGCTCTGACAGTAAGTGCAGTAAATTCACCAAACAATCCTGTGTTTTAACGACCCTAAGGGATGTGGCTTTCCAAAACATTGTGGGTTTATCCAACTGTTTGCTACCCATCCCATGACAAAATATTGATTTGAGCCATTTTCAATTGCTTATCTGCTAATGTTTTAAAATTGAACAGGACAGAACTTTTTTGTCTGGTCAAGAGTTAACCCTTTACCACACACTGCCGGCTTTTTACGACCCTGGAAAAGAAGCTTTTTGAAAACATAGTTGGAAAAGGAGAAAATGCTGGTAACCAGCATTTTCTCCTTTTCCCACTATGTTTTCTACCCTATCAAAGATAAATTCCATCGTTTAAGCCACATTTAATTCCCTATCAAAGATAAATTCCATCATTTAAGCCACATTTAATTTGTCGTCTGCAAATGCTTTCAATTTGGGCCTGTCTAACATTTTGTCGTGTGGTAAAGAGTTAAATAAGGCCTTATCAATGCATTACCACTTGCAGATGACTTTTTTTTACACATGCAGAAGAAAGCTGCTGGGAGGGGACATTATAGTGAAATCAAATGTCTATCTGTCCATCCATCTGTAGATTTAATTTTGTTGTCTTCTCCGAAGGTTTTTTTTTTCATCTTGCCTTCCAACCATTGCAAATTGTGTACCTATATATAGTTGACTTTTACAAGATTGATGGCCCTTTTTGCCAGCGGCTCTTAGAAGGTTTGAAAAAAATGGAGGAATTACTTATTTCTGTGACTTTTTTCAGACATCAGACGAGGCTGTTTCAGATTTGTCTTCGCTCTCAGATGATTCCACAGATCAGAAATCGTTTGAAGAACAAATTGCTCAAGCTGTGATAGCAAGGGTATGTATGTTCAAGTGAAATGGACATAACTTTATTTCTCATTTAATACCATTCCATGGATTATGGGATTTTTAGCTCGGTTATTTTTAAAGAAACATCAAGGTGTTTTCAAAGCACTGTCGTCTGTGTCATGATAAAACTGGTATTTTCTTATGTTTCAAGATGTTTACCTCAAACTTGGGCTACTTGTTAGCTATTAAAGTAGAATCCATACCACAAGGGTAGGTAACTCTCAAACCGCTAAAAGAAACACATGCAGCCATGCCCTGGCACTCAGACGAGCCCCAATAGCTCAGGTGATAGAGCATGAGACTTGTTGAAATTTTCTCATCTGGTAAAGAGGTAAAAACTAGTTGCCATGGCAACAACACTGAAAAATATTGAGATTTCTTAAAATCTGCAAGTACTTTGAATATGGACAAAGCTAGGACCTATTTGGTTAGAAAAAATTTAAAAGTCAATTCTATAACTAACCTTATTATATACCTGAAAGTTTTCCGGAGAAAATACATGCGTTGCACGCGGATGAAATATCATACTGGATAGAAAAAAAATCCCTATCTACACAATGTGAAATATGGTTCCAAATATGGTATGATGATGTCATAATGCCGTAACTGACGCGCGGTATACGTATGTATTCATTTGCAAGTTCATTGGTCAAAATTTTACGCTGTAATATTCATCTTCATAAAAATGAAGTTACTGGCTACTTCACCATTATTTGTTATTTTTGCTTACCGTTTTCGAATAAAATGTCAATAATTTGCAATATTTTGTCGTTGAAAAGGTGTAGATATATAATAAAAGGAATATTATGCTGTAGTGACTTTCCTGGTACTTGTATTTACTTCTCGCTGCGTAAGAAAATTTTGTCATCTTGCTCGACCTTCGGTCTTGGGCAATACCAAATTTTCTCATGCTGCTCGAAGTAAATACAAGCACCAGGAAAGTCACTACAATATAATATTCCGTATTTATTTTTTCAATGCAGGTGCTAGAACAACACAGACATATATCTGGAGTGCATTTAAATTTCAATGAACCCAGTGTTCAGAGACAAAGTGACTCTTCAATCTCAGAGGAAAGAACAGTTAGTCACAGTAGAAACTCTTCAGTGAGTGAGGAAAGAGGTAGAAAAAGAACTAAAAGTGAAGAAGTGAGCGTGGAAAATAACAATAATAATATCAGTGATGAAAGTGATAAAAACATGAACACAGCTGAAGATGATGTTAATGATGATGGTGATGATGATGTGATCGATGGTGAAGTTGTTCAGAGTCCTAAAGAAAATTCTAAATTTTTCAGTAGTGGCAATATCAATAATCAGAAAGTCAGATCAAAGTCAGAATCGGACAACAGTAATACTAGGCCAAAATCAGAATCTGACACAAATGATAATGAGGAAAAGTCACAGAAGACTGTTATTGCTGTGGATGAGAAGAGACTTCTTCAAGAAGAATTTAACAAACTACGAAATTTTGCACAGGAAGTGGTCCCAAAACCTCTCTACGAGGAGGTCAGTTTTGTTGAAGAAGTCGAAGAGGAACCTATCGTTGAAAATATGGAGAGAGTTGAAGTGGACCATGAAGAATCTCAGGAAGAATTTCAGACTCGATTTTTCACATACGATAAAGTTCATGAAAATGAGAATAGTCACCATTTACCCGACTTTAGTGACCTAGATTATGAATATCATGACTTCGGTGTGAATGAAATAGATCCTGATCTGTTATCCATGAATCTTGCTCCGATCATCGAAGAGACGGAGGAGGAACTTGAGGAAGATAAAGAAGATGTTGCAGAAGAAGAGGAGGAGCAAGACTGGAGAGGAAACTGGATGTTTAAAGGTATATTGCTACTCTTCCTGTCTCTGTCTGGCCT
Organism: Hippopus hippopus; assembly: GCA_946811185.2. Classification (NCBI taxonomy): domain Eukaryota; kingdom Metazoa; phylum Mollusca; class Bivalvia; order Cardiida; family Cardiidae; genus Hippopus; species Hippopus hippopus. Next base: position 8,031,795 of record OX328112.1, read on the forward strand.
GTGTGTTTCTTCTGTGTGACTATGTGTACATATATCGCATCAGATAGCGCAGTCAGTAGACTATAGGACTTGAAACTAGGAGGTACCTGGTTAGAATCCTCAGCTCAGCTATTGATGATAATAATTGTGACAGGAGTCATTCCTCTCTCACTGCTGATCATTGTGATGATAATTGTTATGTGGACCTATACATGCTTTCCTGAAGTTTCTGTTACCAGTATTCTGTGCAATATTCTTCCCAAGCCATTGGCTGCTGTCCCACATAACCATTATAGAAACAATGATCAGTGATGGGAGAAGAATGAATCCTATTGCAATGACTATCATCAGTTCTTTGAAAGAAATTTGCCGAGCTGCTTGTTTTATACAGGTTGCACTTTACTTTCTTTTTCTGGTGTCTTTTTCCCATCATTTCTTTTTTGACCCATCTTTGTTAGTCTTTAGCTCTGTTGTTTTTGAAGCAAACATTGAGATATTGTCATAGCCCTGTTATCTTAGTTGTTGTTGTGGACGTGCAAAAACTTCGACAATTTTATAATATCTCTGTCATTACTGAAGATATTTAAGACTATTTCGGACTGGTTGTCAAAAGGAGAACCCATACACTAGGGTCAGGTAACCATCTAAATATTTTTGACACAGTTATGCTTCTTTTTTTGACTTATGAATTTTCATTCTATCAGTCTTTTTCTTAAAGCAATTGCAGCCGCGCTTTGGCACTGTCTTGCGGTGGTCTTGTTTCTCTCGTTGCTCTCTCCTCTCTCCATTATCAAGCTGGCCAATATAGTTCAGGTAGATGTATGAAAAATTTGTCAGTGCAAGATGTTGCTTTGTTTGGATTTGCATTTATTGAAACAGTTGTTCATAATGTTTTCTGAAAATCTTCATTCCGTGTCAGTAAGTTGATAATGCATATTTTGTATTGTTGTGAAGTTTTCTGACTGTAAACATTAGGTTTTATCTGTACACAGGTGCTGGGGGAGTAGATCCATACAGCAGTCTCGTGAAAAACAAAGTGGTGGGTGACTTTGGTGATATTAATGTTATGGTTCCCACCCCATCTGGAGATATTACCCCACAGATTGGAAACCGGTGATTATTCTTTCATTAAACCTTTACCAAGCAAGAAAAATTTAGAATTACCTAAATCCAAAGCAATAGCAGACGACACTTCAAATATGGCTCATATAGTGGAAAATTCTTTGAAAGGGTAGAAAACATAGTTGGAAAAGGAGGAAATGCTGGTTACCAGCATTTTCTCCTTTTTCCACAATGTTTTTGAAAGCCGTCTTCTTTAGGGTTGTTAAAACACTGACTTGTGTGGTAAAGGGTTAACTTTTTACTATAATTATAACAGCAATATCAATTACCTATAAATGTACGATATTTGTTCGGATAGAGTTTTAAGCCCCAACAGTATTTTAGTCGTTTCGCTCCCCATACTTACCTTTTTTTTTCTACAATGGTTATGTGGGAAAGCAGTTACTGGCTTGGGGAGAATATTTTGCAAAGCACTGGTAAAAGAAACTTAACTAAATGGAAAGGTGCACTGGCTGCCAGGATTTGACTGAAATAATGAATAAGAAATAAATCCTTACCCCACAATCACAAGTTTTAATGACCCTGAGAAAGAAACCTTTTGAAAACATTGTGTGAAACGGAGAAAATGTTGGTAACCAGTACTTCTCCTTTTCCCACAATGTTTTCTACCTATTCAAGGACAAATACTATCATTTGAAAAACATTTGACTTGTCTTCTGCAAATTCTTTCAATATGGAAGAGTCTAAAATTTTGCAATGTGGTAAAGGGTTAATTCTTTTACCACACAGTAAAATTTTAGACCTGGCCTAATTAAAAGTATTTGCAGAGGACAAATTCAAGGTGGCTCAAATGATTGAGTAGAAAACATAGTGGGAAAAGGAGAAAAGGTTGAATAGTGTAAGACACCATTTAAAGTAGTGATGATAGTGATCTCTGTTTCAGGGGTGTGGATGATATGTCAGACATGTCCGAGAATGATGACAGGGACAGTTTAGAGGGTCTTAGTGACGAAGAAAACTCATTCTATGCCAAAACCAGTGAAGAAATTGCAAGAATTACACGCAAATCTTCGTCATCTACGCAATTATTTCCATTATCAAACAATTCTGTACATTCTGGTGAATCGGATGCAGAATCTGTGTTGTCACGGCAACACTCTTCTTCTTTCTCGGACTCTGGAATACGCGGAAGTCGAGGCCTAGATCAGAATAGCTTTGATAGTCGTGTCAGTAAGGAATCTCAGGTTAAACTGTCGGAAGACTTGGTCCCTGCAGAAGGTGATGATCCCAAGTTTGAGATCCCTCCAGTTAGTGTATCAGTCCCAGAAGGAGAACCAGCCAAGTTGACTTGTAGAGTGGCTGGTACCCAGCCTTTAGGTAAGGGAGAAAGTTGACACTTAAGGCGCTAAATGAACCAAGCAGACATTTTCAGTCTACAAATAAAACCTGAATAATGGCAATTTCAAGGTTGTTCCTGTCTTTAATTTTTTAGCAAAGTGGACAGTGTAAATCAAAGATGTGCAGTCTGATTTGATCTACACTGGCAGTAAAGGCAACTTTAGTTGTGAAAGGCGCTTAAAGGGTTAAAAGCTTGGATTTCTTGGAGAAGGACAAAATTTTGGACTTGTCCCATAAGTTTTCATCTTCCTTGGGGTCAATTTAGGTAGAATCCTCCTGATGGAAAACAGCTATTTCTACTATAATTTTATCCTACAAAATTTGCTATGATTAAAAATGAGTATTATTGTACTACTTTAACTGAGCCACTGTTTCCTTTTTTTCCTTCTTAGAATTATCATTTATAACTCTAAAACCACTATATTCTCATTACAGAGGGAGATACTAATTACCTCCCTTTTCAGGAAACTAACTAAAGTATCAACAAATAATTTCAAGATAGACATCAAAGGAATTTCTGGTTGGTTAAAAAAGTGCAAAAGTATCATATCAGTATAAATCCTTATTTATCAACTATCAAGAAATTTTATTCCATGTTGTACTAGAAGCGTTAGGAGTCTACTACCTTAAACTCAGGTTAGTTTGGTAAAAAGGAAAAGAATTTTTATTTACATAAAAAGATTTGGATCAGGTTATCAGAATTTAAAATTAATTTTAAGATTGAAGGGTGAAAGGTCAACATGGACATTATACGCTTTGTCATGTTTATGAAGACGTTTAATGGCATGAAACACTAAAGATGTATATTTTTCCCTTGTAGATCTGTTTTGGTATCGAGTTAGAGGTGAAGTAGAGGAATTAGAAAACTCAGAAAACTATGAAATTACGAAAGACGAAAGTCGACACAATCTCACGATGTACAACATGACCAAAGAAGATGCGGGACAGTACATGTGTATGGCGATCAGTGAAAAGGGGAGGTGTTGCCAGTATTTTATACTCACTGTCAAAAGTAAGTTTGAGAACTAAGCAAAACTTATAATGCTTTTTGTTAACCTTTTTCCACACAATCCAAGGGTTTAACGGCCGTGAGGAAGAAGGCTTTTGAAAACATTGTGGGAAAAGGAGAAAATGCTGATAACCAGCATTTTCTCCTTTTCCCATAATGTTTTCTACTCTTCAAAAAACAGTTTTAATTTTTGAGGCACATTTTTATTGTCGTCTGCAAATGCTTTTAATTTGGACAAGTCTATAGTTTTATTGTATGGTAAAGAGTTTACCGGGCTGTGGTTAACATTTCTGACTTATTAACTGGAGGTTTTCGGTTCGATATTGGGTTGAGGCAAACTTTCTTTGAGGTGATTTTTAGCCTCTTGCCACTGATGCATGTGAGAAAAGTTGTCATTGACTTGGAAAGAAAGTTGTGGCATTATTTGTGTGAGAATGCCAGGAAACACATGCATAGGTGCACCGACGGCTGTGATGTGACCTAAGCTGTTAAAAGTGTGGTAAACTCCAATACAAACAAACAAAGAATGCTTTTGTTGTCAGTGTAGATCGAGATCACACTGCACAGATTATGCTATGTGATCTGGGATGACATGACACTGTCCTCTGCTTTTCTGGCATATCCTGGCCAAAGCAAGCTTTAAATTGCATTATTTTGAATGTTTCTTCCTGTTTGAAAAGGTCCATTTTTCTCCTACTTGTGGTGAGTGAGACATAGTCATTACTACTTCAGCTTGGTGTTTCAGCATGCGTTAGTGCTTGCATGCATCCATCCATATTTGTCTTAGGCATAACATCAATATTTATCAATATTAAAAAAGGATCTGTCAAGTTATTTTGAATTTACTTTTGATTTTTAAACTCTTCAATATTCAGAAAATACTCAGGAACTGAAAAAGCCAGAGTTTTTGAAGACACCTACAGACCTGGAGGTCACTGAAGGTCAGAGTGTCAAGTTCAGGTGCAAGGTCAAAGGTTACCCACAGCCTAGGGTCATCTGGTACAAAGATGGTCAAATATTGCTCAACAAACTGAATTATAGATTAGGTATGTATGTTCATTTATGTCTTTCAGTACACCTCATTTGTGAACATTGTGGCATAAGGAAAAATTACACTTTAAAATATATTCAGGTACAAGAGACACTAAGTAGAGCATGTTCTTCTTTTCCTGCAATGCTTTGTACCTTTTCAAAGACAAATACATACATCTGAGCATCATTTGTCATCTGTAATTGCTTTGAAATTGGACTGGCCTAGAGTTCGATCTTTGGTAATAAGTTTAACTTTCATTCATGTTTATCAAGAATATTTTACAGAGTTGTCCATTGTTAGCTTCAAAATTTTAATGATTATGGGTTAATAACCAAAGGAACAGCTTTTCTCCTTTTCTCACAATATAAAAAAGACTTCTTCATCAGGGCTTTTGAAACTTGGGATTGGTTAACCATTTACCAAACAGTCACAAGGTTTAACGACCCTAAAAAAAAAGAGGACTGTTGAAAATACTGTACAAAAAGGACAAAATGCTGATAACCAGCATTTTCTCCTTTTCTCACACTGTTTTCTACCCTTCCAAAAGGGAAATTTAGATTTTTGAGTCAAACATATGTGTATTTTGTTGTCTGTAAATTCTTTCAATTTGGACAAGGCTGAAATTTTGTCGAAACACTACTTCTCTTCTTGATTGGTCAGGGCTTTACCAAACAACAAAATTCTGGACTGGACCAAATCAAAAGAACTTGCAGACGACAAATTAAATTTGGCTCAAATGGAAATTTCTGTCTTTAAAAGGGTAGTAAACATTGTGGGAAATGGAGAAAATGCTGGTTACCAGCATTTTCTCCTTTTCCCACAATGTTTTCAAAGGCCTTCTCTTTCAGGGTTGTTAAAACTCAGGATTGTGTGGTAAAGAGTTAACCTTTTACGAAACAAGATTTTAGACTTTTCAAAATTAAATGGAATTACAAACAAAAACGTTGCATACCTGGGTATGTATTCACTAACCATTGTTTTCCAGAGTTTCCTAAAATTAAAAGTAACGCAACTGCTGATTGGTTAAACCAAATGGTTTAGCCAATCAAAAGTTGTGTTACTTTCAAATTCAAAAAATCTTGAAGAATGAGTCTTGGTATGATTTATGAATATGAACCCTGATTGGATTAAATTTGCATCTGAAACTAGTAAACATGGTGGAAAAAGATATTTTCTTCAAGGTTATTTAAAATCGGAATTGTTTAGAAAAGGGTTAGCGCTTTACCAAACATTCACAATTTGCTGGAAAGCAGCATTTACTTCTCTTCCTACAATGTTTTATACCTTTCCAAAAGAAATTTAAATTTTCAAGTTAAGTTGTCTGCAAATGCTTTCAATTTTGACAAGGCTGAAATTTTGTCATTTAGCATAGGGTTACATGATAAATTGCTGTTTGAGGTCTATGACACATTCATAAGGAATGTTCATGTATTATAGTGCATTATTTTGCATGATATATGCATAAAGCTTAACTCTTCATTAATATTCATTAGATGGAGGTTTACCAGTCATTTACACAGGTAAAGATTGCAATAGAAGTTGATTTTTTATAAGAGTGTCTTTTGCTTACATCAGATAAGCCCTGTCCTTATAAGAGTGTCTTTTGCTTACATCAGTTAAGCCCTGCCCTTATAAGAGTGTCTTTTGCTTACAGCAGATAAGCCCCGCCTCTGACTCCGCCTACTGCCCACACCTACTTGCTTGCCTCTGCATAGTTGACAATACTTGTTTGACCCTTTACCACACAATCCAAATTTTTAATGACCCTGAGGAAGAGGCCTTTTGAAACCATTGTGGGAAAAGAAGAAAATGCTGGTAACCAGTATTGTCTCTGTTTCCCACAATATTTTCTACCCTGTCAAAGACAGATTCTATCATTTGAACCAATTTTGTTTGTCATCTGAAAAATGCTTTCCACATGGACAAGACCAAAGTTTTGTCATTCCTGATTTGGTAAGGAGTTTAGCTGTTATGCTTTGCATTTAGACAAGTCTAACATTTTATTGTTTTGTAAAGAGTATTTTTATGTTGATTTCTTCCTTTGGCTGTTTTCAAAGAAAATGTTGAGCTATTGTCTTAGGCCCATCTGCTTCATTATGCAAAATTTTTGAAATTTTATAATATCTTTGTTATTACTGAAGATATTTGTTTCAAACTTGGACAAGTTGTTAACTATCAAAAGGGGAATCCTAACAATACGGGCATGTAACCATCCAAGTATTTTTGACATACCCCTTTTTTGACTTAGAATTTTCACTGAAAAATCAAGCAACCACAGCAGAGCGCTGGCATCCGTATGTGGTGCACTGGTGCACTTGTTTTCTTCTTTTACTTCTTTATTTAAATTACATTGCCTTGCCAGCTTTTTTATAAGTCTTTGGTGTGTATATAAAAAAGTTTGACTTATGTAATCAGTGAAAATGACCTAACTGCTGAAAGATGGCTGTTTGCCATTGATTCTTTTAAGTGACTGGGTGGCTTTCCTAACTTTTCAGCTTGCTAGAATTTTACTCTCATGCAAGAAGACCTTTACAGACAATTTATTTCATTCTTTAATTTTCTATCAGACGACAACATTTTAGACTTGAACAAATTGAAAACACTTGCAGAAAACAAATCGAGTAATACTCTAATGAAGAAATTTGCCTTCAAAAGTGTAGAAAACATTGTGGGAAAAGGAGAAAATGCTGGTTACCAGCATTTTCTTCCTTCTCAAAAAAGTTTTTTTGAAAACCTTTTCCATCAGGGTAGTTGAAACTTGGGATTGTGTATTCAACAATTTCATGGTTTCAATGAAGGAGGCTTTTTGGAACAAAGAGAAGGAGAAAATGCTGGGGACCAGGTTTCATTTACCTTTTAAAATACAAACCCCAATCATTCATCTTCTTGTCTGCAAATGCTTTTTATATTGGCAGGCTGAAATTCCCTTATCAGGTTAAGAGTTACTTGTTCATACCTTAATTTTATTGTTTGGTTTAAAAACTGATAATTTTATTCTGTATTTATGAGCTATTATCCCATAGGTTTCATTTTTGTTTGTTTATTTTCAGAACGTTTTGGTAACCGTGACTACCTACTATCTATTGACTCGGCAACAATGGAGGAAGATGCAGAGTATTCTGTTTTAGCCAAAAACATTGCAGGAGAAACACGAGCCTCAGCACAACTTATCGTCGAACCTAAAAATAAACCTGGTAAATTTCAACTTTTAACTTTTTTCCAAATGACAAATTTTAGACTCTATCAAACTCAAAACATCTACAGACAACAAATATGAAATAAGTACGAATGAGCATGAATTATCTGATTGGGTAGAAAACATGAAGGGAAAAGGGAGGGAATGCTGGTTTCCAGCAATCTTGAAATTCCTATAATTTCAGTCATATTTCTAGGCTGGAATGTGTGTTTAATTGATTCAGCATAGGTTAACCAACAATAGATTCTTTAACCCTTTACCATACAATCCCGAAGTTTTAACAATCCTGAGGAAGAAGGCTGTTGAAAATGTTGTGGGAAAAGGAGAAAATGCTGGTAACCAGCATTTTCTCCTTTTCCCACAATGTTTTCTACCTCATTAAGGACAAATTCCATAATTTGAGCCACATTTATTTTGTAGCCTGCAAATCCTTTTCATTTGGAGGAGTCAAACATTTCTTCATGTGGTAAAGGGTTAACCCTTTACCAAAATGACAAAATTTTAGACTGGTTCATATTGAAAGCCTTTGCAGACGACAAAAGAAATGTAACTTGAAAATTGAAATTTGATTTGGGCAAGGTAGAAAACATTGTAGGAAAAGGAGAAAATGCTGGTTACCAGCATTTTCTCCTTTTCCAACATTATTTTCAAAAGCTTTTTATCTCAAGGTTGTTAAAAGTCAGGATTGTGTGGTAAAGGGTTGAACCTCTACCAGTCTCCACATTTAACAACCCTGAAAAAGAGGACTTTTGAAATCATTGTGGGTAAAGTAGAAGATGCTTGAACCAAGCATTTTCTCTTTTTTCCACATTTTCTTACCCTGTCAAAGACAAATCCCATCACGTAACCCACATGAAATTTGTTATCAACTAACACTTTCAAAATGGATTAGTCTAAAACTTTGTTGTATTGTAAGGAGTTAATCCTAAACCACACGACTCTTTCATATTGAAGGAATTTATTGATGACAATGCAAATGTTTTTTCCAATGATAGTATTTGTCCTTGATTAGGTAGAAAACATTGTGAGAAAAGAAGAAAATGCTGGTTACCGGCATTTTCTCCTTTTTTCACATTGTTTTCAAAACCTTTTTTTCTCAGGTTGTTAAAACTCAGGATTGCGTGGTAAAGAGTCAAGTAAACTGAGTTAACATTTTTTTTTCCATAGAGAGCATTCCAAAGACAAACAAAACAAAGGCAAAGATGGAACCCGAAACACCGAAGGAAGAGGAGAAAACATCAGCTTCATCTGACTTGTATGACATTTCTTACCTCCCTTGGTTGAAGAGATCATCGAAAAAGCCGTCGTCACCAGAAACTCAAAAAGACAACAATAACCTAGCCAATATTGGTCAGAAATTATCAATGACAAAGGATAGTGTTTCTGACGTCGCCTCGGATATGTTGTTGTCAACAAAAGAGGTAATTATTGTGGTACTTACTAAGTTTGATATCGTATGATGTATACATAGTCAGGGTTGCATCTAGAGCGCGGCCTTGCGGGATTGCCGCAAATTTTTGTGATTGCCCCCCTATTTATCAATTTTCCGCGGGCAAATTCCACAAAAATATGACTTCATTTCAACTAGATCTAGAACTAACAAAATCTTCATTTCGTAGACTATCACTCATAAAAAGAGCATAATTCAAACAAACAAAAAAATCGAACGAGTGCAATAAAACTATCAATTCAGAAAGACCCGTCATTACACCTAAATCATTATTCCTAGTCATTTGGCATACCTCGGGTGATCCGGTGATCAAGTGTAAGATGCAGGCATGGAATCGGCCGAATTGTTACGAGTGGATCTCTAATCAAAGTCGTCTTCGGTGACTCAGCCCCAATTTACCATATATGGATAACATGTATTCCAAATATGGTTACTATTACTACAGAAAACCCGCAAAAAAAGAATGATGTCATAAGCACGAGCTTTACATTCCGATGATTTGCCTACGTAATTCCTATCTGTGACATCAGTTGGATGTCTGTTCCCCATGGTTTTTCAAATAGAATAATCCAAAGCGATCTCAATCGCAAATTTCGGACGTTTGATTTCCGGGACAAATAACTTCATATGGGTAATACCATTTTTTAAAATGGGAGTTCTGATAGAAATGAACTTACACCTTGACTTGTCGAGCCACATGTTTCATTCCGATACGGTGGAAAATAGTGACTGTTTGTTGCATTATTTCACAATGACTGCCAAGACGAAATCACTGAAAGAACAATGGATAATTCTTAGGATTACACTAGCGATTCTAGTACTAGCGATGATGTCGAAGACTCGGGTCACATAAAGGAAGAGACCTGCTTTTATGGGAGTCCTGGAAGGCCAATCAACCGTGACTCGAAGTTGATCCTAAAATTAAATGTTTTGTGCTTGGTGTATTGGGGAGTAAAAAGTGCAACTATTTCACTATTTGATGTTGTAACTTAAGAACATCGAGGCTGGATAGGTGACATTGCCTTCCCACAAAGAAGGCGTGAATGACATAACTTTACGTACCGATGTGTCTTTCACCTGATTAGACTGTCAACTTCAAACGAAGACTTATGTAATTACGGATACAAAATAATCTAGTGGATATGTAATTCTTTAAAGGGTAACACATGCATTGTCTATAAATTGATATAGATCTAGTATAAACAGTCTCAAAGCACATAAAATAGTCTTTATATGCATCCCCCCAAATTATGTTCATTGCCCCCCAAATTCAGAAATTATGGGGGGCATTGCCCCCCAAATTGCCAATTTCTAGATGCATCCCTGCATAGTCGGTGAAGGGTCTTGTCTTGTTAAGTTGAGCTAATTATGCCCCACACCTACGAAGTGGGGGGGGGTACACTGATTTCACTATGTCTGTCTCTCCATCCATCCATCCATCCATGCATCCATTTGTCTGTCAATCTGTCTGTCTGTAGACTTTTTGTTTCTGTGCCCTTACTCAAAAGCCTTTTGACCTAGGATCCTGAAACTCTATACAAGTGTTGCTTGTGATCCAAGGAGGTGCCCTATAGTTTTTGGGTCACATGGTTCAAAGGTCAAGGTCACATGTGAACTTTGTTTGAAAATCGTTTCCGTGGTCTAGCTGAATAGCTGTTTGACCTAGGACCCTGAAACTTTGTACAAGTGTTGCTTGCGATCCAAGGAGGTGCCCTATAGTTTTTTGGGTCACATGGGTCAAAGGTCAAAGTTACTGGTGAATTTTGTTTTGAAAATCATTTCCGTTCTCTGATTGTGCTGCTTCATTGACAAGGTGCTTGTGGGGGGTATTTGTCCAATTCGTGACAGTTCTAGTTACATCCTATATAGATGACAGTATTGTTAGCCCACCTTTCTAATAACCCTTCACCTGAGGACAAAATTTATGACTGGTCCAAATCAAAAGTATATGCAAACGACGAATGAAATTTAGCTGAAATTGTGGTACATGTATATTGTCTGTGAAAATCTGCAGAAAAAGAATGTGGAAAATGGAGAAAATGCTGGTTACCAGCTTTTTCTACTTTTTCCACAAGGTTTTCAAAAGGCTACTTCCAAGGCATGATTTAAACTTGGGATTGTGTGGTAAAGAGTTATGAAACTGTTAAGGTATTCTTCTAGCTCTGTGGTCAACTGCATCGTCATGGGAACACTATAATATTTTCTCATATGTGTTGTTACAGAAGATACTTGATTCAGCTTTGGGCTAGTTGTTAACTATCATAAGAGAAACCAATAATAAAAGAGCAGGTCAACCTTGAAATATTTTTGACACAGTTATCCCCCTTCTTGGAGTTCTTTTCAGGAGAAAACAACATTGATAAGAAGAAAATGCTGGTTACCAGCATTTTCTCCTTTTCTTACAATAGTTTGACTTTTTCAAAGTCAAACCTTATACTTTCAGTCACATATAATTTGTCATCTGCAAATGCTTTCAATACGGACAAGTTTAAAAGCTTATTACCTTATAAGGAGTTTTACCATTTTGAGAAAAATTTAGACTGGTCCAAATTGAAAGCAATAATTGCACATGACAAATAAAATGTGTTTCAAGTAATGGGATTTATATCTAAAAAAGGTAGAAAGCATTGTGGGAAAAGGAGAAAATGCTGGTTACCATCATTTTCTCCTTTTCCAACAATGTTTTTAAAAAACCTTTTCCTCCGGGTTGTTAAAACTCAGGATTGCGTGGTAACTGTATAGGTTTAACATATTTATGACAGTTTGATTTAAAGATGAAACTGAAATTATATGGTTTACAAGAGGATGTATATGAACAATTAATGTGAACTAACAAATTAACAGCTAACAGAAATCGACAAAAGTATCGCAGCTATGGATAAAATGCTAGAAGACTTGGAGTCCGATGTATACTCTGTCGAGTCTGACGGGTCTGCAGACCTTGAGAGAAATTCCCGGCTAGTTTCCACACTTCCACACCATTCCTCTATATTACTGTATAATAACTATTTAGAGGTGGTGAGTTAATGTTTGCCGTTTGCTGATAGTTTGCTTTTGTGTGAGAGCTGTCATGATAAAAATGTAAATCCTTAAATAGCTAAATGCAACTTAGGACTCTTTTGCAGCCAATACCTTTTATTTCTATAAGTGGAACTCTTCAAGTTAGAGGTACGTTAAGACCTGTTACCAGTACCATGTGTAAACAAAAATCGATGGCAACATAAATGAAATACAAGTAAAGGCATTTATCTTTAATAGCAGAGGCATATTTCATTGTGATGCAGTGTCTAATAAGTACATTTGGGCTTTTATTTCTCAATTTGTTCTTCTGGTTATGGGCTAGTTAATGTATTGTCTATGATAAGGGCACTGTATCTGACCTAATATTATTGCGCACTAGATATTTTTACCAAATATCAAGAAAGAGTATTCAAAGAGAGTCAACTCAGTTGGACTGGTGAAAATAAGTATTTAGATTACAATCACACTGCTTGGAATGTGCAGACAGATCTTGGATCTCCTCTGTCAGAAAGTATAGTGAAAAGAATTTAATAATCACAATGCTAGGTTTTTGCATTTGTCTGCAGACCTCTTGCAGATGCCTTTGAAAGCAATTTGGCAAAAGGAGAAATCGTCCATAGCTCAACTGCTTCTTTGTTTTCATTTATTAGAGTGAATTGTGTTGATTATTCATTTCTTAACCCTTATCCAAGCAATCCCATGTTTTTACGAAATGCTTGTCTCTTAAGGCAGTTGGTTGCTTAACAGGGATGGTGTTAATGGTAGGTTTGAATGTATCTACAATTATCAAAATGAAATTTCAACTTTATTATGGCAGCTCTACAATGCTAGATTTGTTACCTTTTTTTCAATGTATCAAATTGCTGTTTGTTGTTTTGAACTTTTTTTCACAATTATTATAGATATGCTAGAAGATGCTAGGATTTGAGGGAGGGGTTTTATCAATAAACACTAGAGGAATATCTTAGAAATTTTACCAAACAACATGCCCATGATATAGATCATTTTAATATTGCAATTATTAGAAAGAATTGCATAAAATGTTTTCTGAATATCTATAAAACCAGTTCATAACCAACTTATTATAACAAAACATTTTTTATTAGGAATACAAAAAAAGGAAAAAGAAATACAATTTTTGTTCTTCATGAATTGTGTTCTTAGACATTCACTTCATTTATTGCATGTAATGTTATGCCCACTTGTAGAAACATGTACATTTTTTCTGAACCCTCTACCAAACAATTCCTTAGGAGAAGTTTTTGGATAACATTATGGGAAAAGAAGAAAATGCTGGTAACTAGTACTTTCTTCTTTTTCCAGAATGTTTTTAACCTGTCAAGGAATTTATGATTTGAACCATGTTCAACTTGTCATCTACTTATGCTTTTGAAACAGCCAAGTCAAAAATTATGTAATCTGGTAGAGGGTTGAACTTGTGTAACCCTTTACCACACAATCCCGAGTTTTAACGACCCTGAGGAAGAAGGCTTTTTGAAAACACTGTGGGAAACGGAGAAAATGCTGGTTACCAGCATTTTCTCCGTTTCCCACAATGTTTTCTACTCTGTTACAGACAAATTCCATCTTTTTTAGCCACTTCTATTTTTTGACAGCAGATGCTTTTAATTTGGACCAGTCTAAGAAGTGTTTGTCATCTGGTAAAGGGTTAAGCTAGAATAATAAACACATAGCACTGCATTACTTTCTGCTCTTTTAGATGTTTCACATATTGCTTGTAATACCAGTTGTATAATAATTTCATAGAAACCTTTTTTATTAAAATGAAAATACAGGTAGGCTAGAATTTTGCACAAAACTTTATGTTAGTGAAACAGCTTGCTACACAGAGAGACAAAAGAATAATTGATTAAGCCTTTCACACACAATTCTGAATTTGAACGACCCTGCCAAAAATGACTTTTTAACACATTGTAGGAAAATGAGAAAATGCTGGTAACCAGCATTTTCGCCTTTACCAAAAATATATTCTATAAAGACAAAATACCATAATTTGAAAAACAATTCAATGGTTGTCTGTCAATACTTTCAATATGGATGAGTCTAAAATTGTGCCGTTTAATAAAGGGTTAAGAAAAATTGAAAGAGAAGAAGAATTAAAGACGGGAGAGGGAAGCAGAGAGATAGAAAGAGGACAGGAAGAAGGAATAAGAACTGTCTTTTACAAAAGAAAGATGGTGTAAGTGGTACTGTAGTATGAAGACTTAAACTCTGGTTGTTTAATATAAGAATAATGCAATATAAACCTTGCCATTAATTGCCTCTTTTTCCTATTATTTTGTTTACTGTTGAAAAGCAAAATTTTCAATTAATTCTATACATTATTATATTTCTTAAAGCTGCTGTAGTGAATCACCTTTACTTGGGTTTGTTTTTTTTTTAGCTCACCTGAGCACAAAGTGCTCATGGTGAGCTATTGTGATCATGTGTCGTTCATAGTCAACTTTTTACCTTGTGTACGCTCTAGAGGACACATTTTCAGTCCGATACTCATGAAACTTGTCGGACGAGTACATTTTAAAACTACTGAATTCTAAATCTGTCAAGTAAAATTCAAATTACAGGTTATTTCACGGCGAACACAAAACGAAAGTAAAACTGAAATTCCAGAGCGTCTCTTCGATCAGGATACAGGATGTTTATGTTTATTACGCATGCGCATCTGTAAAGTGCTTGACGGGCTTTCTGCATTCGGCATACCTTGGGTGATGGGAGCCATCAAATGTAGGTACGGAATCGGCCGAGTTGTGATGAGTGGGGTTTTCTGTTCACGGCGTCGGTTAGAGTAGTATACCTGTCCGATCTATGCTACAATTCCTATATTGTTAGATCGGGACAGGTTTACCAGTGAAGCCAGTTGAAGCCACCGGAGAAAAATAAGTATTAAACACTGTCTACTTTGTTTATATTGACACCGTAGTATATGCAGTAGAAATGGTCATTCAAGTCCGAAAGTTTGGACAAGTGATAGTGTCATAAGGACGAGTAACTTTTTCTACCCACTCGTCCTACAGGACAAGTAGACAAAGAAAAAATTTTACACCCCTGAGAGTGTTTGTCTTAATATCTCTGAAGAGATTGGAAATGGGTCATGTTTGATCAAAAGGCTCAGGTGAGCGACTTCAGGGCCATCATGGCCCTCTTGTTTGTCATTTCTGTCCATATTGTACCTTACAAAAAGTTTGAAAAAAAATCTTTTCTTTATCTGGATTTATCTTTAACCCTTTACAACACAATCCACAGTTTTAACAACCCTGAGGAAGAAGCCTTTTGAAAACAGTGTTTTCAGAAGGCTTCTAAAATTTCCTCAGGGGTGTAAGTATAGGAGATCAGTTGCTAAATAGTCAAGTTTGATGCTTTGAACTTAGCATTTGCTGGCATTGAGCATTGTTTTCTTCATTTTTTTGTGTGTGTTCATTTCTTTGAGAGAGTGTTCATTACAACTTTGATTGTATGATATGTTTCTTAAAATTTTCAATGAATTGATGTAATCATAACAGTTTTATGTAAAGCTAGAAATGCATGATGTAATATCACATTTAACACAAAGTCATGTTTGCTCTTCTGTTTTTTTTTTTTGTGAGTATATTTTACTTTGAATTTCTATAATTGTTTTTTTCTCATTGACAAATAATTAGAAACATGCATAATGTTTGTTTGTTAGCTTACTTCAGCTCTATACAACACAACACAATTTTAGACTGGACCAAACTGAAACCATTTACAGATGACATATTGAATGTGGCTCAAATGATGATGTCTGCCTTTGATAGCGTAGAAAAACATTGTGGGAAAAGGAGAAAATGCTGGTTACCAGCATTTTCTCCTTTTCTCACAGTGTTTTCAAAAGCCCTCTCTTTCAGGGTAGTTAAGATTCAGGACTGTGTGGTATAGAGTTGATAAGAGTACATATTTTCATTTGTATCAAGGAATTTGAGACAATCCACTTGATTTACCAGACAAAGCACTTGCCTTGACATGAGCAAAGTAGAAAAGAACCAGTTAAAGGGGGTTTAATGCATCTGTGTTGCATTATACCAAACAAGTCATCACATAGCTGTGGATCCATAAAATCAATTTTGTCTTATTCTAAGGTAGAATGGATATTTTAGATGCAGAAAATTTATACTTATAGCAAAAAGGTTTGATGCATTGTCAGCATGTGTGGACTGCACGGACAGGCTGGCATGGGTCGATACTTTTTGCAGAGGTGATAAACCCCTCTTTTCATAGAGCTTGACTCAAAAGGTTTGTGTTTTGAAGAAAATATTTAAAGATTGATTAAGTTATAAAAAATATTAAACAGTGAAATTTACCACTCAATCTCGAGTTTTAACCCTTTACCACATAATCCTGAGTTTTAACGACCCTAAGGAGGAAGCCTTTTGAAAACATTGTGGGAAAAGGAGAAAATGCTGGTAACCAGCATTTTCTCCTTTTCCCACAATGTTTTCTACTCTATTAAAAACAGAATTTATCATTTGTGCTATATTGTAATTGTCGTCTGCAAATACTTTCAATTTGGACTAGTCTAAAATTTTTTCGTATGGTAAAGAGTTAAACACCTTAAAGAAGAAGGTTTTTGAATATTTAAAGGTATGAAACATATAGAAAACATTTTATTATACTGCAAAGAAATTTCTCGTGATCTAATTGGATAATATGCCCCGAACATATATATCATGTGCACTGGCAAAACCAACGTAAAAGCAGTTTCCCTTTCGGGAGCCCAGTATACATGACTACACTATCAACACAACATCCAAAATGGTGGCGTTGACCAAGATTAACATCAAGATTATTACGTTTTAGCACATTTTACCAAGTTTTCTGTGACGTCAGTTCCCAGTGACGTCAGTTTTCATTGAATTGGGGCACTCAGAAGGGAAATTCTACTTTGTCAGCGTAATCAATTTTTGAAACCAAAAAAACAGGTAAAATTCGCTTAAGACACGTTGGAATGGTAAAACATTGCAGTATAATAAATTCGTTGTATGGTCAGGTGGCAGGGGACTTGGAAACTTGTTCACGGCTGTGGTGAATAATGTCGCCCCGAGCCGAAGGCGAGGTGGCGACATTATTCACCACAGCCGGGTGGCAGGGGACTTGGAAACTTGTTCATGGCTGTGGTGAATAATGTCGCCCAGAGCCGAAGGCGAGGTGACGACATTATTCACCACAGCCGTGAACAAGTTTCCAAGTCCCCTGCCACCTGACCATACAACTAATACTGTTAGCCTTCTCTTTCTTGCTTGTTAAAACTCCAGATTGTGTGGTAAAGAGTTAACTCTTTACCAGACAACACAATTTTAGACAGGACCAAATTGAAATCATATGCAGGCGACAAATGAAATGTTGCTAGAATAGTAATTTCTGTCTTTGATAGGGTAGGAAACACTGTGGGAAAAAGAGAAAATGCTGGTTACTTTTTCCCACAATGTTTTCAAAAACCTTTTCTTTCAGGGTCATCAAAAGTCGGCATTGTGTGGTAAGAACTGATAAGTGCCTCTACTCATTGACCAACACCGTCTTTTGTCACAATATTTTTTCCCCCTCTCCTTGGTTTCTTACCTATATCTTTGTTATCTCTTTCCCATATGGCAAAATTTTAGACTTGACTGAAAGCATTTGCCTAATTCTTGTTCAGTAGATAACTTGAGTCTTTAAAAACTTTTGTGGGAAAAGGAAAAAATGCTAGTTACCAGCATTTTCTTCTTTTCCCATAATGTTTTCAAAAGACTTCTCTCTAGGGCTTTAAAAAATCAGGATTGTGTGATAAAGAGTTGAATTGCCAAAAAATCCCATGTACCTTGCTAATGTAATTGCTTATAATAACTTTCTTGTCTTTTATTTTAAAGCAGGAGGCTGCAGAAAATGTACGCAAAGTGACATCTTCAGCTTTAGATTACATCGACACGACAAACTCATTTGTGACGCAAGAAAAGAACATTGGAGCCATAGCAACAAGTACGCCGAGAAATTCAGAATCTGAGAGAGTATTTAACCCGGATGTAGATAGTTCAAATCTGGCCTGTGATAGTGACATTGGTATCGAAACTGTTCATGACACAAGTGAAGACTCCCACAAGAGTGAGGTTAGCTTTAGTCTGACCCCACTATCTTCAAATATGACACCAACAAATGTGACACAAAAAAATGTTGCGCCATCACAAAATGACATGCTTAGAAAGGATTTATCTGTGTCTTTGAAGAAGTTTGATAAATCTAAATCAGACACTAATGTGAAACCTGTCCCAGAATCTCAAATAAAAAAGGCTAGTGAGGACACTCGTGAAAGTCAAGTTAAAACTAATATTGCAGACACAAGTGCAAAGCCAAATGAACCTATTACAGAGTCGAAAGATCCAGTAAAAGTGAATCTAGGACCTAAACGTGAAAGCAAGGAATGGTATCAAAAAGATTTTTATATCACAAACACGCCGCTCATGCAGAGGAAATCTCCAGAATCGTCACCGAGAGAAGAGAAGGAGAGAGCACGCACAGAGGAAAAGGTGAGGAATCAGACTTCATGAAAAAGTGATTCTAAGCTTGGCTGTTTTCGAGGAAAAGGTCAAGGTATCGTCTTGTCTATTATCCATATTTTCATATGGATATGTCCTACAGAATAAAATTTTAGACCTGTCCCAATTGATATAACTCTTTACAAAGTGGCAAAATTTTAGACTTGTCCAAATTGAAAGTATTTGCAGACAACAATATAAATGTGACTTTAAAACTGAAAGTTGATTTGGGAAGGGTGAAAAACCATGTAGGAAAAGGAGAAAATACTGATAACCAGCATTTTCTCCTTTTCCCACAATGTTTTCAAATGCCCTCTCCTTCAGGATCATTGAAACTCGGGATTGTGGGGTAAAGGGTTAAGCATTTTAAGATGACAAATGGGACTCAATTTTACCGATCTTTTGAGTCTCATTTGTCATCTACAAGAATTTAGTAGGGCCCTGGTAGCATAGTTGGTAACATATAGAACTTGAGAAATGAGGGTAACTGGTTTGAATCCCCAGCTCAGCCAATTTTTTTCTGAGAATTGATGATAGTCACTGCAACAGGATTAATTCCTCTCTAACCACTGATCATAGTTTCGATGATGGTTATGTGGAGAAGCAGCCAATGACTTGGGAAGAATATTGTATGAAGTACTGGTAAAAAGAAACTCCAGGAAAGCATGGATATGTGCAGTGTCCACTGCAATATAACTAAAATAATGTTGAAAATGGCATACAACACCATGCAATCATTTGCTCAATTTAACAAAAATTAAAGTCTTTCAGTATGGACAATTCTAAAATTTTGTGATCTGGTAAAGAGTTTGTGAAAAAAAATTTTTTTTTTTTTCAGATCTATCTAACAGCCAATACTGTATACAATCTTGAGAACAAAGTACAAACATTGCAGGACAAGATGCGAGCAGTAAATGCTCTCTCTGAACAGGAAAAAATGTCCAAACTCGAGAACCAAGTGGCAAAAACAGCTGCACAAGTTACTAGTACAGAAAAACAGGTACAGTGAAACTTTCTTGGCAACCTTCTTTTTTAACTCTTTGTACCACACAACAAAAATGTAGACTTGTTTAAATTCAAAGCATTTGCGGACAATAGTTTAAAAGTGGCTCAAATGATGGTACTTGTCTTTGATAGGGTAGAAAAGATGGTGGGAGAGAAAATAATGGTAACCAGCATATTTAGCTTGGCTGTTTTTGGAGAAAACAAGGAGTTATTGTCATAGCCCTGGTGTCGTCATCTGTGCCTGCGTTGTTGTCCTGCAAAAACTTATAACATTTTGCAATATCTCTGTTATTACTAAAGATATTTACTTCAAACTTGGACAAGTTCTTAACTATTAACTCTTTACCAAACGACAAAATTGTAGACTTGCTCAAATTGAAAGCATTTGCAGATGACAGAAAAAATGTGACTCAAAAATTGAAATTTGCTTTGGGAAGGGTAGAAAACATTGTGGGAAAAGGAGAAAATGCTGGTTACCAGCATTTTCTCCTTTTCCTACAATGTTTTCAAAAGGTCTCTTTCTCAGGGTCGTTAAAAGTTGGGATTGTGTGGTAATGAGTTAAAAGAGAAATCTATACAGCAAAGGTAGATAACTATCAAATTATTTTTGACACAGTTATGCCCTTTTTATTGACTCAGAGTTTTTACTGAAAATCAAGCACTTGCATGCGTGCGTTGGCACTTGCATGCGGTGCTCTTGTTTTCGTTTTCCAACAATAAAATTGTTTTTATGAGAGTTCCACTCTTTATTGTTTTAACAGGTGAAAGATGTAGAAAAGTCAGTCACAAAACTAGCAGAGCCCAAAACACATCCCATAAGACCTTCTTCAACCAAATCAAAACAGGCCCCAACAGCTCCTGTGAAGCAACAGACCCCAATACCCCAAATAAAACAGCAGGCCCCTCCACTCCCAAAGCCAGAGCCCACATTCCTAAAAGGTATGTATGTCCATGTTAGGACAATTTAATAGTTATAGATCTCCTTAACTCTTTACCAAACGACATAATTTTAGACTGGAGCAAATTGAAAGCATTTGCAACAACAAATTTGATGTGGCTCATATGTTGAGATTTGTCTCTGAAAGTATAGAAAACAGTGTAGGAAAAGGAGAAAATGCTGGTTACCAGCATTTTCTCCTTTTCTCACAATGTTTTCAGAAGCCTTTAAAAGTCGGGGTTGTGTGGTAAAGAGTTAACACCGTTCCAAAACAATCCTGGGTCAGTATTAACTACTGTATAAGTGGAAATGTTTGCGATGTGGAAATTTTTGCGATTTTGCGAATTTGAAAAATTCGCAAGCTCTTCTGTTCTCATATTTTACCACAAGTTTACCAACAAATAACAAGTGTTTTGAATTAGCAAACATTTCCGTACGCAAATTGTCCGTAATTGGTAATTGCCAAAGTCTTTGACACATGTATATATCCATGTATACAGTAACCATTTCCAGATATATTTTTAGTATTATTCTCAATAATTTCCTAATTTGAAAGTAATGCAACTGCTAATTGGCTAAACCAAATGGTTTATCCAATCAAAAGTTGTGTTACTTTCTAAATCTAGATAAACTCTATGATGAAGTGAAGAATGGATGGTGAATATGGGTTCTAAATTTCAAAGAGCCTATGAAAGAAAGCTTTTGAAAGCATGTTGAAAATGGAGAAAATGCTGGTAACCACATTTTGTCATCCAGTAAAGAATACTGTTCCAAATGATAATGTTTTTTTGCAAACCCCTCATCTTACTGTTTATCTGTCTGCTATCTCATTTCTTGTAAAAAGATGTTAGTACTTGTTGTAAATGTCTCTTTATTTATACATATTAAGAGGTCCAATCACGAGTTTTAACAACCATGACAAATACACTTTTGAAAACATGAGTGAAAGGAGAAAATTCTGATAACCAGTGTCTGTTTTTCCAAGCGATGGACCACTCTTTGAAACATTGTGGCCTTTTGCACAAATGTTTGCAAATATATTTGTGTACAACCTCATTTTGTGTTGCTTATTCATATTTTACAAGGGTGTTTTCCAAGTTGTGTACAGCAAAAAAGTTTCAAGAGATGACTAGTTAGAAATATTCATTTCATGCTTTTCATTAATTTACCGAGAAATAATGGTCGATTCTGGTTTGATATTTCATAGTTATGACCATTAAAAAATACCAATTTCATATTTTTAACTCTTCAATTGAAGGCAGAACAGTAGTTCCCGCACTAGTTACCTAGGTGAACAGCTCGTGCCGTTCAACCAGAGGGAATCATGACATAATTTACGTGCATTTACCCTACATTTCTCACGCTTTACGTAATTTTGTAATTCGTTGTTAGGTTGGGGGAGGTTCGCCACAGGGAATTATTGAAAACAACTGTACTGGATTTTGACAAAAGTCCCAACCAAAAAGGGGTTAGAAGCATGAAATAAGTATGATATTTTTTTTTTTTTTTTTTGGTGAAAGATCGTGATTTATTTTATCTCGTGAACATCATCGGTAATATTTTCATGAGCAGCACAGCCACTCTTGAAAATAGTACTGATTATGTTCACTGGATGAAATAAATTTTCAATCTTTTACAAAAAGAAAAAAACGAATATCCTCTATCTCGTTCTGTAATTTTTTTCAGGTGATACAAAAGAGCAGGATATTCCTGAGAGCCGGACAGAGTTTAATGAAGAATATGGTTCTGCTTTTGAGCTTCCAAGTGTCAGTAGATTGAAAGCAATGTTTGGACAGGACCAGGCAGCTCAGGATAGCTCCTTCAAGAGGGTATGTGTCAGAGTAAAAATGCAGCATTATTTGCCATGATTATTTCTGTGGCAAATTAGCTTGATGTCCCATAGACGTCTTTCTATCCCTTTCTCACATGACAAACTTTAGACTCTCCCGAATTCAAAACATCTACAGATGACAACTTCAAACTGGATACAAATGAGCTTAAGTTCTTTGATAGGATAGAAAACATTGTGGAAAAAGGAGAAAAATGCTGACAGAATCTGAAGATGACAAGCTTGAAAGTAATTAAAATCAACTGAAAGTCTTTGACAGGTTGAAAATATGATCTGAAATGGAGCAAATACTGATTGCCAGCAATTTCTCCTTTTCCCACAACAAAACTTCCTCCTGAAGTTCGTCAAAATATGGGATTTTTTGGTACAGAGTTGAATGAGAGAATTAACAAATTAGATCTATGTCAATGTATTTGTACAGGGATATTATGTAATTAATATTTTTTTTTTTCATAAATGCATGATTTAGGTACAGGATTTTGCGGTGAGCATATTTTGCAAAGAATTAGATGTGTTAGTGTAGTTTGAAGAATTTCTCTGTAACCCACTCTCTGTATTACTACACATGTCATATGCTCCCCCATTTTGATCAATAATTTGTAGAGCAAAAATTATCGGATATATATATGTATGAGATGTGTTCTGGCAAAAAGGGCTTAATGCATCTCCATGATGCATTATACCAAGCAAGTCATCGCATAACTATAGGTCCATGAAACCCATTTTGTCTAACAACCAACTAAATTATGAGGTAGACTGATCCTTTTTGCGGGCAGAAAATCGACCAATAGCAAAAAATTTAGTCCAAGTTCAGCCTGTGTGGACTGGGCAGGCTGACATGAGTTGATACATTTTGCAGATGCATTAAGCACTTTCCACAGAGCATAGCTCATATGCATTTGACTATTTATGGAACAATCATATGTTTTAAAAGTCCGTAGGAAAATGGCTTTAGGAAACATTGTGGGAAAAGGAGAAAATGCTGGAAACCAGCATTTTCTCCTTAACCCACATTGTTTTCTAGTTTTGATAGACAAAAATTCCATTTCGTGAGCCATTTTGAAATTGTCATCTGCAAGTGCTCTTGATTTTGACAGCCTTAAATGTGTTGTCAGGTTAAGAATTAGATTGCTGTTGTACTGTACATCTGTGTGACACACTGTTCAAAGATTACTACTGTTCCAGTATTGTTTGTGATAGATTTATATATAGACAACTATCCAAACATTATGTGCATGTGTAGCGAATGGATAAAAATTTGCATTTGAATGCCCAAACATACAAGCACATAATTATATGTAAAGTGTGTGTTTTGCTGAATCTATGTTAAACTTTTCCATCCATATGCATGTACTATGCTTTTGACCTTGTTTGTAGTGCCTCTTTATTGTAAACACCAGTAGCATAACTCTTATACCAAAATATAGAATTTTAGACCTACGTGTTTGAGCTTATTCCGAACGACAAATTCCATCGATGGGCAATTCCTTTCAGTTGAGCAGTATTAGTTATGTCTCCCCCCATAAGGGTCGGGAGACATTGTTTTTCCCTGTGCGTCCATCTGTCTGTTGGTCACAAATCGTGTCTGCTCTATAACCCGAAAACCTTTTAAGATATTTTGATAAAACTTCACACATTTGTAAAGCACCATGAGATGAAGTGTCATGCACAAGAACCATAACTCTGGCTTGTATATTTTGAGAATTATTTCCCTTTGATTATTTTACTTACTCATTTTACGTACAATTGCGTGTCCGCAATAGAAATCTGGGAGAAAATGTTATTGACTTTATCATGCATTATTAATCCTTCTGACACCAAAAAGGGGGTAGACATCTGTTTTTTTGTAGAAAAACAAGTTCTAGTTTAATTTTGTTGTCTGCAAAAGCTTTCAAAATGGACAGGTCTCAATATTTTGCCATCTAGTAAAGATAATCCTTTACCAGACAACAGAATTGTAGACCAATTCATATTGAAATTAAGCATTTACATTAGACTCATTAAATGTGTCTTGAATGATGGGATATGTCTTTAAAAAGGATGGAAAACATTATGGGAAAAGGAGAAAATGCTGGTGACATGCTGGTCACCAGCATTTTCTCCTTTGCTCACAATGTTTTCATAGATATTCTTCCTCAGAGTCATTACAAGCTGGGGGTGTTTGGTAAAGAGTTAAAAGTGTATGTATGTTCTGTTCTGTTCTGTTACAATGGTGCTCCCATTTCAGGGTAATGATCCTTTGAGCCAGGAACCAGTATGTTTTTGTTTATATATTAGTTTCCACACCTTAGTACAAAGCCTGGTTCCCTTCTTTTATTTCTTATTGTGAAAAAAATTGGTAGAAACTCTGATTGACTTTAAGAACTTTCACTATTCGGGAAAATGAAGATGCTTCAAAAAAGTAAAAAGAAATCTGTTTTGATAAGCCTAAATTAATTTTTTTTAACTCTTTACCAAACAAACAAAAAAAAATCTGCATTTGACAAAATTGAAAGCAACAAATAAATTGTGCCTCAAATAATGGAAAATTTCTTTGACTTAGTAGAACACATGGTGAGAAAAGGAGAAAATGCTGGTTACCAGCATTTTCTCCTTTCTCACCATGTTTTCAATAGGCTTTTTCCTTAGGGTGATCAAAATCTTTGATTGTTTGGTAGAGGCTTGATTCTTTAAACTTTATGAAAGTGTTGTAAAAATTGCATTCTTTGACACAAACATTGATTAATATCTTCTGTTAAATAGAAATATGTTTTTATGGCAATGTTGTTGGAAATGATATTTACTACATGTCTACAAAATTTATAAATTATCTTGACAACAACAAGTCAACCAGTAGAAGTTTGAATCAGGTTTTTACAAAAGGCTTACACTGTGCAGTAGTGTTTGTAGTGTTTGTGCTTAGTGCAATTTGATTGGCTACTCTCAGCCATAGCTTTGTTTTGATTGGGCTTCTTTCATATTTATTGTTTTGATTGAATATTTTACATAGAATTTAGTTGTGTTTTCATTGGCTAATTTTACTCTTAGATGTGATTTTGTCTGACATCCTTCTGATCTGACAAGAGTATAAAAATGGTTTCAGTAATAAGACTGCCAAGATCTGTTTTATCCCTTTACCAAACAACAAAATTTCAGACTGGTTCAAATTGAAAGCATTAGTGGACAACAACTTGAATGTTGCTCAGGTGTTTAAATTTATCCTTAAAAGGACAGAAACATTGTGGGAAAAGGAGAAAATGCTGGTATCCAGCATTTTCTCCTTTTCCTACAATGTTTTCACAAGCCTTCTGTATCAAGGTCTGTATAAAACTGTTGAGTAAAAGGTTAACTAATTATCTGTACTAAAATGTAAATACAGAAAAGATATTCCTGGACTCAATCTTTGAAATTTTGAAATCCAATTGGCTAGAAAAAAAATTCTCCAAACACAATACTCTTTCTTTTATAGTACCTCAGTCATTTAATTTTTTAATCAATTCATTATGAAACAATCTCGTTAATGTGTTTTAGAATAAATATTATACTGAAACCATTTTACGTACTTGGGTAAAAGTTCTTTTCCATTTATCTTTTCAGGTCATCTTTCATTAAGTGCTTATTAGGGCAAGCTATGATTTTTCAGTGATGCTCATCTGGCCCTTAATCTGTCCTACTTTCATTACTAAAAGATTTCTCATCAAATGTACTGAATCAGGTTTTATATGTAGCCATTTGTTCTGTAAATGTTCACCAGTACTGTCTATAGTAATAATTATGGCAAAAACCATAACAAAATCTTCCCCAGAATTGGAAACTGAATGACACTGAAGTTTGATATTGACAGGTAGTAGAAGGCATACTTCTATAGGTCAAACATTGGCTTAGGCTAACCGTGACCTTTGACCTTTTTTGGGACTAGGTCAGAAGTTGGGCTGCTGTGTTTTATAGAGTTACATTAAGATTTTCCTATCCTGGAGGCACACAGCCTAAGGCTTTGATATATCTTATGTTACATCTTATAGTGCTCTATTGTCAAAATTATACAAATTAAGTCTCAAGGAAATGAGACGTCCCAGGTCCAGGATACAAAATCAAATGCTTTTAGTTTTCAAATGCTGATATCTATTTTCTCTTGAATATTAGCTGGTAATCCTCTATCAAGACTATTCAACTTAAGTCTTATCACTACCAAGTAAATGATATACACTTTTTCATTGGCTATAAATTTAGTTCCACTGCAAGATGAAGAGACAGTAAGGAAAGAGTTAAGATTACTTTGGGTCAGAATAAGCAATATAATTATGTGAGAATCTGTGGTCAGGCGAGTGGTATAGGGCCTTATGGTCCTCGAATACCTTTTAGTTACTTTTACTACAAAGAAGAACTATTAAATTTTTGATATTGTGAAAAATTACTTAATTATTGTTATTTTCAGTTCTTTTAAGTCATATTTAACTGGTAAAGTTTGTTGATATTTACCCAATTCTTATTGATGACTATCATACATTCCCATTATCATAACAAAACAAAGAGGGTTGACAAACAAAGCCTTTGTATTATCATTTCAAAACTTGAAGAAATGGCTTCCCCAAGGATGAGCTCTATTACATATTAGCCAATGTGTGGATGTGAAATTAAAGCCCCAACAGCACCCAAAAGTAAACAATGTGAGTGTTAAAATGCATTTGAATTTAAATCATACCAGTAACTTTGAAAAGTATGGAAATTTTTGTAAAGATGACAATCTGTTTTTGCACACTTTGTTCAGGTGTAAGTCAGAAAAGTGGCAGAAAAATGAATTTTAAAACCAGGTAAAAAATAACAAAATATAAAGCAACCTGACAACTTTTGACTTCTGCAAGCGACTATTACTAATACAATTGCAGATTGTCATGTTCACACTAATTTCTAAACATTCAAATGGTACAATATAGATTTAAATGCATTTGAACACCTGCAGTGTTTACTTTCAACCTCTATTGGGGCTCTCTAAGCAGTGGTTCAAAAATGGAGGAAACTTGATATTGAATATGGGTACTCTTAACTGAATTATTTTGAAAACAATACAATGATTTTGTTTGTCTCCCGTGTTTGATAAAAATATAGTAGCAATAAAATAACATGTCATTAACACAACTATAACAGACTACAATTAGAACTGTAACAGAAATGAACAGGTTAAAATCAAAATGTACAGAGTATGTAAACTGATCTTGATTCCACTCTGTTTTAATATCGTTTTTGAGTATTTTTGTCATGGTACCTTGAAATTAATGGAAATTGAGCCTTTGCAGCAGCCCAAAAGTTCATTTCCTTTTCATTCTGTATGTCATAATTCTGTTCTTTGTTTTATAATAGGAAGTCTTGGAATTCAGTTGGTTCATGTAAAAGAATAATACAATTACCATTCCAAATTTCGTTTTATGCACCTGTATCCATTACCGGGTATTATTAGATAAGAATTAATGAATATTTATATTATTAACCAAAGTATCCCAGGGAAAATATCAGTATATCAATTACCATATAATTATAGTGTGTGGGTAATTGTAATATAGGTAGAACAGTTGGATCCTGATTCTATATATGTGACCCGTCACGCAAAAAGGGACCATCTGGGAACTGCAAAAAGTGTCAACCCTGGTCAGACTGCGCAAATTGCGCAGGCTGACCAAGGTCGACACTTTTCGCTTTTATGATATTTTCTGTATGAAAAGTGGTCATTCTACCTTGTTATACAATTATTTTTGAACTGTCAACTTCAATTGACCTGCACTATCGTTAATCTGTTTTCATCTAACTGATGTACGGAATTCCCAGATTGTCCCTCTTTGCGTGACGGGTCACGTATATAATCTGGGTTTACATGGATTGCAGGTTTGGCCTTCAAAACAGGTATTGATCCTATATTTGGTGCTGAAAGAATTAACTCTCTAACAAACAACAAAATTTTGGACTGAACCAAATTGAAAGCATTAATTTTGTAGTCATGAATGTTGCTAACTTTGATGGGGTAGAAGAGATTTTGAGAAAATGATGGTTACATATTTTTTCAAAAGTCTGTTTCCTCAAGGTCACAACAACTTAGGATTGTTTGGTTATGAATTAAGCTATCAAACCCAGCCTTACTGCTTTAGCAAGCTCGTAACTCTGTACCAAATGACAAAATTTTAGACCTGTACAAATCGAAAGCATTTGCAGACAACAAATAACATGTGGCACAAATGATAATATTTCATTTGAAAGAAGGAAAAACATTGTGGGAAAAGGAGAAAATGCTGGTTACAAGCATTTTCTCCTTTTCATACAATGTTTTTAAAATGCTGTCCTTCTGAAGGTCATTTAACTTTGGAATATGTGGTAAAGGGTTAGTTCTTTGCATTTGAATAGGTTAAAAACATCATGGAAAAAAGAGAAAATAATGCAACCAGTATTTTCTTCTTTTGCAACAATGTTTTCAAAGCCCTTTATCCACAAGGTTGTGAAAAACTGGGTATTTTTGGTGAAGGGTTAATTTTTATCACTTAGAGTTTAGTCATCTAGAGGTCAAGATTGCTAGCAATAATTTGATGGCTTTGTTACCATGACAGTGTTTTTTTTAGCTCCACTGGCTGAAGGCCAGTGGGCTTATGTCATGGGCCGGTGTCAGTCGTGCATCCGTGCGTCTGTCCGTGTGTGCATGCGTCCGTGCTTGCGTGCGTTAACTTTTTTTTCAAACTTCTTCTTCTCGGAAACTACCCATCCAAATTTGATGAAACTTCACAGGAATGATCCTGCCATTGTCCTCTCTAGAATTTCTTGAAAGAATTTGATTCCTTCTAAAACTGTGGTTGCCATGGCAACAAAACTGAAAAATATTGAACAACTTTGAAAATCTTCTTGTCTGAAACCATAAGGCCCAGGGCTACCAAATTTGGCATGTAGCTTTATCTAATGGACCTCTATCAAGTTTCTTCATATTATAGCCCTGGGGTCAAAATTGGCTCTGTGCTGGGGATCACAAGTTTAACATGGGCTTATATAGTGACTGTAATTTAAAGTACTAATCAAGGGAAGTAACTCCTGTTATACAAGATAAAGTTTGTTACTGTTTACCTCCCTTGATTATCAAACTGCAGTTATACATTATTGGAGTTTGGTATTCAAGTTTTTTGGAGAGGAAATGTTCTGTTTTAACCCTTTACCACACAATCCTGACTTTTAACGACCCTGAGAAAAAAAGGCTTTTGAAAACATTGTGGGAAAAAGAGAAAATGCTGGGAACCAGCATTTTCTCCTTTTCCCACAATATTTCTATCCTTCCCAAAACAAATTTCAATTTTTCTGTCACTTTTATTATGTAGTCTGCAAATGCTTTCAATTCTGAGTAGTCAAAAATTTTGTTGTTTGGTAAAGGGTTAAGGGAGAGTGATTTATTTTGATGCTAATAGTTATGCTCACATGAATGGAATTTTTAATCTAAAGTAAGGTCTCTATCACCCAAATTTTTTCAGAACTTTACTTTTCATGCTAATGAATAAACCTGCTTGTATTCACTGACATTATCTTTGCATTTAAAAAGATATGACTCTTTTTGTTTGGCGGGCGGGGTGGAGGTTACGTTTTCAAAGTAAGTTTATTACCATGCAGACTTTTTATGCTGTATGTCTCTGTCAGTGCCAATTAAGCGCATGATACGTTAATTTTACTGTTTAAAAAATGACAAATTCTTTTTACTGTACCAAGTTTAAAGCCATTGCAAAAAGACAAATTGAAAGTAGCTTAAATGATTATTTCTGTCTTTGATAGGTTAGGAAACGTGGGAAAAGGAGAAAATACTGGCTGACAACATGTTGTCCTTTTCTCATAAAAGCCTTCTCTGTCAAGGTCATTAACACTTTGATTTGTGTGGTAAAGGGTTAAAAAGCCAGTGGAGCGATACAGGGCCATCATGGCCCTCTTGTTTTAGCTCACCTGAGCACGAAGTGCTCATGGTGAGCTATTGTGATCGTGCTGTGTCTGGCGTGCGTCGTTTGTCGTCCTCCGTCAACTTTTTACCTTGTGTATGCTCTAGAGGCCACATTTTCAGTCCAATACTCATGTAACTTGGTCAGAATGTTTGCCTTGATAATATCTCGGACGAGTTTGAAAATGGGTCATGTTGGGTCAAAAACTAGGTCACTAGGTAAAATCTTAGAAAAACCTTGTGTACGCTCTAGAGGCCACATTTTCAGTTGGATACTCATGAAGCTTGGTCAGAATGTTTGCCTTGATGATATCTCGGATGAGTTTGAAAATGGGTCATGTCGGGTCAAAAACTAGGTCACTAGGTAAGATCTTAGAAAAACCTTGTGTACGCTCTAGAGGCCACATTTTCAGTCCGATACTCATGAAACTTGGTCAGAATGTTTGCCTTGATGATATCTCAAACAAGTTCGAAAATGGGTCATGTCGGGTCAAAAACTAGGTCACCAGGTCAAATCTTAGAAAAACCTTGTGGACACTCTAGAGGCCACATTTTCTGTCCAATACTCCTGAAAGTTGGTCAGAATGTTTGTCTTGATGATATCTCAAAGGAGTTCGAAAATGGGCCATGTCGGGTCAAAAACTAGGTCACCAGGTCAAATCTTATAAAAACCTTGTGTACGCTCTAGAGGCCATATTTTCAGTCTAATACTCCAGAAAGTTGGTCAGAATGTTTATCTTGATGATATCTCGGACAAGTTTGAATATGGGTTATGTCGGGTCAAAAACTAGGTCACCAGGTCAAATCTTAGAAAAACCTTGTGTACGCTCTAGAGGCCACATTTTCAGTCCAATACTCCTGAAAGTTGGTCAGAATGTTTGTCTTGATAATATCTCGAACAAGTTTGAAAGTGGGCCATGTCGGGTCAAAAACTAGGTCACCAGGTCAAATCTTATAAAAACCTTGTGTACGCTCTAGAGGCCACATTTTCAGTCCAATACTCTTGAAAGTTGGTCAGAATGTTTGTCTTGATGATATCTGTGATAAATTTGAAAACAGGCCATGTTTGGTCAAAAACTAGGTCAAATCTTAAAAAACCCTTGTGTATGCTCCAGAAGCCACATTTTCTGTCCAATACTCTTGAAATTTGGTCAGAATGTTTGTCTTGATAATATCGCAGACAAGTTCAAAAGTGGCCCTTGTGGGGTCAAAAACTAGGTCACTAGGTCAAATCTTTGAAAAACCTTGTGTATGCTCCAGAAGCTACATTTTCAGTCCAATGCTCTTTAAAGTTGGTCAGAATGTTTGTCATGATGATAGGTTGGATGAGATTGAAAATGGGTCATGTCAGGTCAAAAACTAGGTCACCAGGTCAAATCTTAAAAAAACCTTATGTAAGCTCTAGAGGCCACATTTTCAGTCCAATAATCTTGAAATTTGGTCAGAATGTTTGTCTTGATAATTTCTTAGACTAGTATGAAAATGGGTCATGTTGGATAAAAAAAACTAGATCATAAGGTCAAATCTCGGAAAAACCTTTTGTACTATAATTACAGTCCAATATTCTTTAAACTTTCGTTAGAATGTTTATCTTGATGATATCTTGCATGAGTTGGAAAATGGGTCACGTGGAATAAAAACTAGGTCACCAAGTTTCATCCTTGAAAAACTGTGAACGCTCTAGAGGCCACATTTTCAGTCCAATAATCTTGAAATTTGCTTTGAATGTTTGTCTTGATAATATCTTAGACTAGTGTGAATATGGGTCATGTTGGATGAAAAACTAGGTCACTAGGTCAAATCTCGGAAAAACCTTTTGTACACCCTACAGGGCACATTTTCTCTCAAATACTCATGAAAGTTTGTCGGAATGTATGTCTTGATAATTTCTACATGTCAAGTAGGCCACTGAGACAAATTCTAGAAAAAGCTTGTGTGCATTCTAGAGGCCATATTTGTAGGCCCAATACTAATGAGTGTTTGTCAGAGTGTTTGTTGTAATATCTCTGAAGAGATTGGAAATGGGTCATGTTTGATCAAAAGGCTCAGGTGAGCGACTTCAGGGCCATCATGGCCCTCTTGTTTCATTTTTAAAACTCTTGTTTATATTAAAGTAAGGTTGGCATTAAATTTTTTTTTTTTTTAGCTCCACTGGCCGAAGGCCAGCTGACTTATGTCATAGCCTGGTGTCCATGCGTCAGTCCGTCCAGCATGGTTACCAGCATTTTCTCCTTTTCCTGCAGTGTTTTCAAATAGCTTCTTCGTCAAGGTTGTTAAAACTGAGGATTGTGTGGTAAAGGGTTAATGACCTTGAAGAAGAATGCTTTTGAAAACATTGTTTGAAAAGGAGAAAATGCTAGTATCCAGCATTTTCCTGTTTTCCCCATCTCTGCAAGCCAAAGGTGACAATCTTGGAGATTACAAATATTTGATTCAATCAGCCAAGGGAGAAAAGAATGATGTAGTGATCACCCTTGGCTAGCAAAGGTGCTTTTTCTCTCAATGTTTTCTACTCATTCAACAGCAAATTCTGTCATTTGAGTTTCATTGAATTTGTCAACTAGAAGTCCTATCAATTTGAACATGTTTTGAATTGTTTGAAAATAAAGTTTAAAAAAATTCTTACCTTTATTTTAGGTTCATAGCATCACAGCCAGAAGCGTCCCTAAAGGTCAGCTGGAAAAACTGAAAGAGACTGCGTCTGATGATCCGAGGTCCCGTGTTCAAGTTGTGTCAGCCAACCAACAGTCGAATCCCGGTCGTGCCACTGCCTTAACAACAGGCCAACAAGTAAAGTCTACTCCAACAACAGCCAAACAAGTGTTCCAGTCATCTAGTTTAAACAATGATCATTCTGACATAAAGACTGTTAGTTTACCAAAACAAAGTATACAAGTTTCATCAAGCTCAAAATCTAGATCTAATGAAGGACAAAAAACTAATAAAACAATGAAAGTAACACTGTCAACAAGTGGAACAAATAGACCCATTAGTCCTCACCAATCAAATATCTCCTCACAGTCTCAACAGCCAATCAGCAGCTCTGTTACAAAGACTTCCTCTGTGCCATGTAAGGACCAGTCACAGGGTGCGTCAGGCAATGCTGTGAAATCTGGGGTTGATATAGATACACCTGATGAGCGAAAGTCTCCAAAAATCAAAACGGGTGCAATTTCTGCGATGTCCAAATTCTGGGAGAAGCGACTGACAGAGGGCACTGGGGATGAAGCCCCAGAGATATTAGAATATGAATAATCAAGTTTGAAATTACATAGGAACAGATTCTTTCCACCCTTTTCCACACAGCCCTGACTTTTAACAACCCGGACAGATATGGCTGTTGAAAACATTGTGTGAAAAGGAGACAAAAAATTTTTAGACTTGTCCACTTTGGGAGCATTAAAAGTTTATAGGCAACAAATTAAATGGGTCTCAAATGTAGGGATTTCTCTTTGAAAGGGTAGAAAACATTTCATGAAAAGGAGAAAACGCTGCTCACCAGCAATATTTTCAAAAGTTTTTTTTCTTGGGTTAGTTGATACTGAGGATTGTTTGGTGGAGGGCTAAGTCATACCCATTGGTACAAATTTGCTGCAGATGACTATCTTAACCTTTACCAGACAACAAAATTTTAGCTTTCTCAAAATTGAAAGCATTTGCAGACGACAATTTCAGTGCAGCTTAAATGGTACAATATTTCTTTGATAGGGTAGAAAACATTGTGGGAAAAGGAGAAAATGCTGGTTACCTTTCCCAGGGTCGTTATAAGTCGGCATTGTGTGGTAAATGGGTTAAAATAGAAATATTCAGCATGGACTGTAAGACATATGAATAAAATAGGGCAATAGGAGGTTCTGTTACCACATTGTTTTTGGAATTAGTTTGCTGCAAGACAAATTTGTCTGTAGCAGGTAATGTGTTTATTAACCCTTTACCTAACAATACCCACTTGAAACAGGTCTGAGAGGGAAAGCTCTTGAAAACATTGTTGGAACAGAAAAGGAGAAAATTCTGGTAACCAGCATTTTCTCCTGTTCTGACAATGCCTTCTTTTGTATCAGAGAACTTAGGCTCACTTGTTCTACTGTTGAATTTGTCGTCTGCAGATGTTGTAAATTCAGAAGCATCTAGAATTTATTGTTTGGTGAAGAGTACATGTGTATTGATTTTGTTTTTCTATTCAAACACCCATCTAAATAACCAGGAACCATATTCACCAACCATTTCTTAAGAACATTCTTAGTCTTATTCTCAAGAATTTTCCAAATTTGAAAGTGATACAACTTCTGATTGGCTAAACCAAATGGTTTAGCCAATCAGAAGTTGTCTTACTTTCTAAATCCAGAATTAGACAAAGAATGTTCTTAAGAATGGTTGGTGAATATGGATCCAAGTGTTCGTACCAACCTGAAACAAATTACTTTTGAAAACCATATGGGAAAAGGAGAAAATACCAGCATTTTGTCTTTTTCCCACAATGTTTTCTACCTTTTCACTGACAAAATCTATCATCAATGCCACAGTTTATTTGTCCTCTGCGAAATGAAAAAGTATAAAATTTTGTTGTCTGGTAAAAGGTTAAACTTTAAACAGTAGACAATTTCAAATCAATGGAGGGAAAGCAGCAGTTAATGTACTTGCAACAACCCTTGGCTGGCAGCATTCCCAATAGAATTTAAAAAAAAAACAAGATTTTCCCCTTCTAAGTTCAAATTAATGTTTTGATGCCAAGAAGTGATAGCTGCATGTAAATATGAGCCATGTTCTGTGAAAAGGGTGCTTAATGCATCAGCAAAAAGTATTGACTCGGGTTAGCCTGCTCTGTCCACGCAGGTTGACCTGGGCTGCGGAACTTTTTGCTATTGGTCAATTTTCTGCATGTCCAAGGACGAATTTATCTCATGTTTCAATCGATTGTCAGACAAAATGGATGAACTTTATGGATCCATAATTATGTGAGGACTTGCATGGTATGATGCATCATGCAGATGCATTAAGCCACCTTTTGCTAGATCATGACTCATTTAGAAGGCAGCTGTTGTATCTTGCAGCAAACAACTTCTTAACCCTTTACCACACAATTCCGACTTTTAACAACCCTAAGAAAGAAGCTTTTTGAAAACATTGTTGGTAAAGGAGAAAATGCTGGTAACCAGCATTTTCTCCTTTACCCACAATGTTTTCTACCCTTCCCAAAACGAATTTCAATTTTTTGAGTCATCATGTTTGTTGTCATCTGTAAATGCTTTGAAATTTTGTCGTTTGGAAAAGATTTAAGGGATTTGGGCAATTTGTTGACTTTGTTATATATATAAATATACTCTTAGTGTTCATGGATATTAACAAAAAGTGCATTTACTAATTAAAGCCAGTATTTAATCAGTGTGTAAATATTGTGGACAAAGATTGTGCAAAGTGTGAACAAAATGTCTTCCAAACAACTTACAAATTTTCTTGTTTATGTTGTCGTCTTACCATGGCATGTGCTTTGCTTAGACCCTTGTTAAGACTTACTAACTTGAATCTCTTTCTTGCATCTTGTTATTAACCTACCTCTATACTGTAGGTGGTTGCTCTTTTGTCTGTTGGCAGGTCTGTTTGTCAGTCTGCCAATCACCCTAAATTCTAATTTTTTGTGTAAAAAGTTAAGTTTTTGATTGACTTAACTAAAGAGTTTAGCTTATTTGCTAAACCAAAGAGTTTAGCCAATCAGATACTGTACTGTTTTTCTTTGAAGTTTGGAATATACTTGATTTACTGTATGAATGATTTGTTGATACATCTACTGAGTCCTATTAGTTGCCATTCTGCACTTAATCATTGGGAGAGCTATTACATCAGACTGTGGTCTCTATTTATTATAAACCTATTAAGATGTTATTTAACTTTTCTGTGCTACCAGTCTGCTTAGCTGTCTTGTAATTTGTTAACGGTTATCCTGCTTAAAAAGTGACATTAAACTTTCGAGCTGATAGGAAAAATATTTCAAAAGTATTATTCGGGGAAAGATATCTCCTAATCGGACAGTGTAGATCCAAGATCAGACTGCATGTCTGATCTCGATCTACGCTGTCCAAAAAATGTCCTTTAGTTGCGCCTAGCAGCCTAAGGGTTAAGTACTTAGCTGTTTAGGCAATAAAAAAAAGAGATTTTAAACATAAGACTATCATTTCTATTAGCTTAGTTGTTTTTCATAGGAAAGGACTTGACTATCATAGTATTGTCTTTGTGTTGTCATGAAAAAACTTTGACATACTCTATCTTTACTGAAGATATGTACCTCAAACTCTGGCTAGTTGTTAACCTTTAGATAGGGGAATCCCATACAAATGGGGGCAGGTAACTCTCAAAATATCTTTGACACAGTTATGCCCCTTTTGTGACCTCAAATGTTTACTGAAAAAGCAACTGAAGCTGCATGTTAGCACTAGCATGAGGTGCACTTATTTTATTATGATATTATTATACATGATGCAATATTTTATTGTACATACTTGAATACACAAATGTATAAAAACTGTAATCTATAGATTGCACAGAAATGTAATTAATATGTATATGACTGTGTATTAATAATGTTTATTTGTATGTTGTATATCATGTGAAATATCAAAATAATATTTCAGTACATAACTGTTATCGAAGTTTATTAAAACAGGAAAAAAAAATGTTTTTTAAAAAAGTAACATTGAGTTAATTTTGTTTGTAGACCATTTTTGACCTTAACTCTTTACCTCACAATGCAAACTTTTAACAACTCGGAGAAAGAAGCCTTTTGAAAACATTGTGGGAAAAGGAGAAAACACTGAAAACCAACATTTACCTATTTCCCACAATGCATTGTTTCAGCTCATTCGAGCGACAGATTTTTAATATTACACACAACCAGTTGATTGTCCTATTTTAGCTCACCTGA
This sequence comes from Hippopus hippopus, assembly GCA_946811185.2. Lineage (NCBI taxonomy): Eukaryota > Metazoa > Mollusca > Bivalvia > Cardiida > Cardiidae > Hippopus > Hippopus hippopus. The sequence continues at coordinate 8,069,116 of OX328112.1, forward strand.
GCACAACGTGCTCAAGGGGAGCTCTTAGGATCACGTTGTGTGCGGTGTGCGTCGTCCGTTGTGCGTCGTGCGGCGTCAACAATTCTTTAAACATCTTCTCCTCCTAAACCGCTAAGCCAATTTGGACCAAACTTGGCTGGAATGTTCCTTGGGAGGTCCTCTTTAAAAATTATTCACAGAATTTGATTCCATCAAAAACTCTGGTTGCCATGGCAACCAAATGGAATTTTCTAAGAAATTCTTTGAAAATCTTCTCCTCTGAAACCGCTGGTCAGATTTTAAAATAATTTCACAGAAATGTTCCTTGAGTGACCCTTTTCAAAAAATGTTCGCGAAATTTTGATCCGTTGAAAAACATGGCCGTGGGGGGGGGGGGGGTCTTTTTTGCACTGTATGGACTTAAAGAAATTCTTTGAAATTCTTCTTCTCTTAAACCACTTGTCAGATTTTGAAATAATTTCACAGAAATGTTCCTTGGGTGCCCCTTTTGAAAAATTGTATGCAAAAATTTTGATCTGTCAAGAAAAATGACTGGTGGTGGGGGGCTATTTGCACTATACGGACATAAAGAAATTCTTAAAAATTCTTCTTTTCTGAAACCACTGGTCAGATTTTGAAATAATTTCACAGAAATGATCCTTATATTATGCCCCTTTTTTAGCTCAGCTGTTTTCGAAGAAAACATCGAGGTATTGTCATAGCCCTGTTGTCGTCGTCTGTGTTGTTGTGCAAAAACTTTGACATTTTGTTATATCTCGGCTTCCACTCAACACATGTACTTGAAACTTGGAATAATTGTTCACTAGTAAAAGCAACCCATACAACAAGGGCAGATAACTCTAAAATAATTTTGTCCAAATTATGCCCCTTTCTCAACTTAGAATTTTAACTTACTATCCAGCACCCAACAGCCAATCGTTTGCACCCGCATAAGGTGCTCTTGTTCGACTTCATATTTTTAGCCACTATCGGGCATGTGCTCGTGTTCAAGAAATGGTTCTTGGGTGACCTATCTCAAAATTTATTTGCAGAATTCTGATTTGTCAAAAACATGGCTGTGGTGATGATTGTAGGGGTGGTGACAGATTTTGAAATGATTTTTAGCTCCACTGGCTGAAGGCCAGCGGGCTTATGTCATGGCCCAGTGTCCGTCGTGCGTCCGTCCGTCTGTGTGTGTGTGTGTGCGTTAACTTTTATTTCAAACATACTCTCCTCTGAAACTACCCATCCAATTTTGATGAAACTTCAAAGAAATGATCCTGCCATGGTCCTCTTCAGAATTTCTTGAAAGAATTTGATTCCTTCAAAAACTCTGGTTGCCATGGCAACAAAACTGAAAAATATTGAAAATCTTTGAAAATCTTCTTGTCTGAAACCACAAGGCCCAGGGCTACCAAATTTGGCATGTAGCTTTATCTAGTGGACCTCTACCAAGTTTCTTCAAATTATAGCCCTGGGGTCAAATTTGGCCTCGCCCCAGGGGTCACAAGTTTTATATGGGCTTATATAGGGAAAACTTTAAAATTCTTCTGGTACCTAGCCATAGGGCCAAGGGCTACCAAAATTGGCATGTAGATTTATCAAGTGGGCATCTACCAAGAGTGCCCAAATTATAACCCTGGGGTCAAATTTGGCCCCGCCACGGGGGGTCACAAGTTTTACATGGTCTTATATAAGCAAAACTTTAAAAATCTTCTTGTACCTAGCCATAAGGCTTAGGGCTGCCAAATTTTGCATGTAGCTTTATCTAGTGGGTCTCTACCAATGGTGCCCAAATTATAGCCCTGTCAAGTTTGGTCCCCACCCCGGAGGCCACAAATTTAATATGGGCTTATATAGGGAAAACTTTAAAAATCTAATCATACCTAGCCATAAGGCCTAGGGCTACCAAATTTTGCATGTAGCTTTATCTAGTGGGCATCTACCAAAAGGAGAGTTTAAAACCAATTGGCCAAGTATTATAAAATGTTTGGTTTGTAGTGTTTTGACTTATTAGCCAGTGGAGCGGTACAGGGCCATCATGGCCCTCTTGTTACAGGTGACCTTTTCAAAATTGCTTGTCAAAATAATGATTTTGTTTCCAAAATTTCAATACTTCAAAAAAAAAAAATTGGCTATGGTCCTCTCAAAAATCCAGGTGAGCGATCCAGGGCCATCTTGGCCCTCTTGTTTATTCTAATAATTATCAGGAATGGTACATTATGAGCAATATAGGGAAAAAGTAGTTCCGGCAAACATTCTAAAACTATATCGTCACTAGTGATGATACTATAATTATCATCACTAGTGGTGTTATTCACTGTGAAATGCCTGTAATTCACTGATAGGAATATAATAAATATGGAATATTACACTGTAGTGACTTTCCTGGTGCTTGTATTTGATTCGAGCTGCGTGAGAAAATTTAATATCTCATGAGACTGAAGGTCGAGCGAGATGTTAAATTTTCTCGCGTGGCAATACTACAGCGTAATATTCTTTTTATTACATACGTACACCTTTTGACGTCAAAATATTGCAAATTGTTGACATTTTTTTCGAAAACGGTGAGCAAAATGAAACAAATTGTGAATGGTGTAGTAGCCAGTAACTTTATTTCTGTGAATGGCGAATGAATATTACAACATAAAATTTTGACCAATCAAATCGCAAATGAATACACTTGTATTCAGTGCATGAGTTACGTCATCATACCATATTTGGAACCGTATTCCACAGTGTGTAGATACAGATTTTTTTTTCTGTTGTGTGTGATATTTTATCGGCATGCGACGCATGTATTTGAGCCGGAAAATTTTCAGATATATAATATTACCCATTACTGTACAGTCCGTCAAGATTCAGAAACACCATTTAAGCAGCAACTGCTCCTTTCTCAACGCTGTATTGGATAAACCTCTGACCTATAATCCCTTTTAACCAACATGCAAAACAATGAGGAAAAGAGAGAAATAATGCTGGTGTGGTTACTTTACATGATTTCTCTACACATAGAACTACAAAAGAGTTCCTCTGTTCATATTCCAATATCTCTTACACCGTCTTTTAGCTCACCTGAGGACGAAATGATCAAGGTGAGCTTTTGTGATCGTGCTGTGTCTGTCGTGCGTGGTCAACTTTTTGTCTTGTGTATGCTCTGGACGCCACATTTTCAGTCTGATACTCATGAAAGTTTGTCAGAATGGTTGTCTTGATAATACTTCAGACGAGTTTGAAAATGGGTCACGTCAGAAACTCGAAAATGGGTCACGTCAGGAAAAAAAAACTAGGTCAAATTTTAGAAAAACTGTACACTTATGATCTAGGTCACATTTTCAGCCCTTGTTACAAACGAGGTTAAGCCCAAGTCCAGGCGGCTATAGTTCCTTAATTACTCTGTATAAGGCTGTTTTAATTGCGGTTTGCTATAGATCTTATGCAGCCATCTGTTAACCACTTCTGTAAGTACTGTACCCTCATTTTTTTAACATTGGCTATTTGCCCTAATGCTCTCACCTGAGTAGTCACCTATGGTTGATAAAGCCGGAGACATCCTGGTTTTGATGATGTAAAACGCATACGTGTAAGTGAACTACTTTTTGACCAACTTGACCTACTTTTGAATTTGTCAGAGATGTCACCCAAACAAACATTGTGATAATGTTACATGAGTATCAGACTGAAAATGTGGTCTCTAGACTGCACACTTTTTTTCTAAGATTTCGCCCAGTGACCTACTAATTGATCTGTTGTGTTCCAAATTCAAATTTGTTTTGAGATTTCAAAAAGATAACCTTTCTGACATAGCTTCATGGGTATCAGGCTGAAAATGTGGCCTCTAGACTGCACACAAGCTTTTTCTCAGATTTAGCCATGTGACCTACTTTTTGACTCGACGTGACCCAATATCAAACTTGTCCGAGATATCATCAAGACAAACATCCTGACCAACTTTCAAGAGAATCGAGCTGAAAATGTGGCCTCTATAGAGCACACAAGGATTTTCTAAGATTTGGCCTGGTGACCTACTTTTTTGACCCGACATGACCCAATTTCCAACTTGTCCGAGATATCAATAAGACAAACATTCTGACCAAATTCATGAGTAACTGACTGAAAATGTGGCCTCTATAGTGCACACAAAGTAATTGTTCACGATAGACACAGCACGATCACAAAAGGTCACCAGGAGCACTTCGTGCTCAGGTGAGCTAAAAAAATGAATGGACTGGAATCCAGGCTAGACGAGGTTATATGTTGGTACGGAATCGGTCGAGTTGTGACGAGTGGCCCTCCACCGAGACACGGAGCTCGGCACTTGAGTTAGGGTACTTATGAAGTTCGTATTTGGGTTAACCCTTTACCACACAACCCCGACTTTAAGAAATCCAGAGGAAGACGGTTTTTGAAAACATTGTAGGAAAAGAAGAAAATGCTGGTAACCAGCATTTTCTTCTTTTACCACAGTGTTTTTTACCACTTCGAAAAAAAATCGAATTTCTATAAAATCTAGTTTGTCGTCTGCAAATGCTTTGAATTTAGACTAGTCTAAAGAGTTAACCGAGGCGCGAAGTGTCAAGAGAAGTGGCAAGGATATTTTCCTTGGGGATCTCCTCCCCCACTACCCAAAAATTGAATGGTAGAAGCTATTTGATGGTCTTTGGTGACGTATTTTCTTGGCATTTTTTTTTTTGTGCAAAGTGTACGCAACACGAAGCGTACGCACTTTTTGTCTTAGAACAAATTTCACTTAACTGCATAACTTTACGATTTGAGAAAATATTTGCATAACTTTACGTCAGTTCATATCTTTTGGTAAAGCAGAGATCGTCCTTGTGTATGCCCAATCCCCCCCCCCCAAAAAAAAAGGCGTAAATCTACGCAGTTCAGGGAAAGATACCCATCGTACTTTCGTATTTGGGTCAAGGGTTCTGTCGCACGAGGGCTCAAATCGTCATGCTTTACAGACTTTGCACGTGATCTTTCAGACAATAGTTATTACTTCTGCGTTACACAGATCAACTGTTTGTTCTAATGCCATATATAGTGTGACATGAATAAGTTTGTGTTTAGTACTTTTTCAAGACGACAGAATTTTGGACTGGTGCAGATTTAAAGCATTTGTAGGTGAGAAATGCGGCTAGAATGACTCGATTGACATTCGAACAGCTTGAAAACATTGTTAAAAAAAGGAGAAAATGCTGGTAATCAGCATTTTGTCCTCTCCTCACAATATTTTCAAAGCCATTCTATTCTTAGGTTCGATTGAATCCGGGATTGTTGTGTGAAGGGCGAGACATCATTTAGTAACTTTTTTTTTTTTACTTTTCTACGACTTTATTTTATTTAAGTGTAGGAAGGAAGCGAAATAATTATGAAAAAGCAATAGGTAGATCTATTTGCAAGTTTCATGTGTATCTTTATCGTAATGTCTGGCCAATATACTGGACAGTGTAGACCCAAGATCAGACTACACGTTTAGTCAGATCAGAAAGGTACTAGGAAAGTATTGGAGTTAATTGAGGGAACAAATTATAATGGATTTTTGAGTGAAAAGAAATATGAAAATAAATTTACATCGAGGTGGGTGATTTTTTTACTTTACAGTTTTGGCTTTTTCTGTGCACCCTCTCTTCCTCTTTCCATCTCTCTCCCTGCCCCTGCCCCCTTCTCTCGCTTCCCATATTGGTCGATTCTTTCGACAATTAGTCGGATTGGAATGCCCTCCGGCAAATCACGTTGTAGCCCAAGTCCGGTACTTGCGAAGCTCAGAAAAGACATGAAGAAGCAAGATGGGAAAGATGGAGTAATTTTTCCCCCGATGCAAATCCCAAGTCGATTTGATGCCCACAAAGGGCGTCAATGTTTTTTTTACAATTTCAACTATTTGAATTTATGTTGTTGGTAATAGTAGCGACATAACTTTAAGATCACGTGCGATGCTTGCAAGTTGCAGTGATTTTTTAGGAATACTAGGTCCGTATTCACCAACCATTCTAAAGAACAAAGATTTGCCAAATTTGAAAGTAACAACTTCTGTTTGGCAAACCATGTTTAGCCAATCAGAAGTCGTGTTACTTTCAAATTTGGAAAAATCTGAATAAGACTTGAGAAAGTTCTTAGGAATGATCAGTGAATACGGGTCCAGAGCTGGGGAGGGGTTGGGCGAAAACTTTGAGATAAACATTTTTTTTTTTTTTAAATTGCTGACCCTTGTCTCTACAGTAACTTTAGAGACAAAGGTCAGCAAATTAAAAGCGCTAGGGTCATAAGTGCGGGTAGTGCGTGTTTAAGGACAGTGTAGCTCAAGACCAGGCTGTACGTTCTGTGCAGTCTTGTCTTGATCTCCATTGTCGAAACTGGTGAGTTTCCCGGTTGAAAGATTGATTGATTGATTGTATGGTGTTTAACGCCGTTTTCAACATTATTTCAGTTTTATCGCGGCGGCCAGTGCACCTATCCATGCGTTCCTGGAGTCTCTTTTTACCAGTACTTCGCACAATTTTCTTTCCAAGCCACTGGCTGCTTTCCCACATAATTATTGTCGAAACAATGGTCAGCGGTGGGAGATGAATGAATCCTGTCGCAGTGACTATCATCAGTCCTCGGAAGGAGATTGGCCGAGCCGGGGGTCGTAGCCAGGGATAGAACCCTGGACCTCGTGTTCTCAAGTCCTGCACGCTACCGACTGAGCTACCGGGGCTCGGCCCGGTTGAAAGAAGTTTGAAATTGCAATATATGGCTTGAAATGACAGTTGTATTGTATTAGCATTTCACACTTTACAACACAACCCCGACCATCATTTTTCCTTGTACCACAATGTTTTCTACCCAATCGAGCACAAAATTCGTCATTTGGGTTACCACTAGTGTGTCGTCTGCAAATGCTTTGAATTTGGACAAGTCTAAAATTTTGTCGTTTGGTAAAGTGGTCAAGATAAATTCTGATGTAGATTTATTGATTATCACGATACTATGGAAACTTAATATAGTGCAGAAGGAAAGGGGGGGGGGTTCAAACTTGAGATAAAATTTTCAGAGTTTGAATTCCGACGTAAATTGACAGAGTTTAAACATGAAAACTTGTATCAAAGGTTTTACCAGACGACAAAATTTTAACCCTGTCCAAATTGAAAGCAGTTGCAGACGACAATTCAAAGGTGGCTCACAGGACGAAAATTGTCATTGCTTGGGTAGGAAAATTGTGGGGAAAAGGAGAAAATGTTGGTTTATCAACATTTTCTCGTTTTCCCCTCAATGTTTTCAAACGCTCTCCTCCGTGGGGGTCGTTAAAACCCGGGATTGTGTGGTAATGGATAAATTCAATTCTACCATTATGTACAACAAACTTGAAAAATAGTAACTAGTTTTGATTGGATCATTATCAAATCGAGTCACGTGAACTTACTTTTTTTCTGTATGTTTTTATAAGACATTGTATTCAAATAATAATTCCAACGTTCCTCTATTGGGCACCAATTCAGCATAATGGCCAGAGCGCGGGACCCGGAATCGGGAGACCCGAGATCGAGCCGCACCGAAGGAAGGGGAGGCAAAAAAAAAAACCCAAAAAGGCAGACAGAACGGGAGAAAAAGAGAAAGACAGCCAGGCCAGAAAACGGGAAAGAAAGATCGATATGCAGAGGGCCGTGGGTATCCAGGGAAATCACCCTTTGCTACAGTGTATTATGTAAATTAACAATTTTGATAAGTGTCTTTATGAATTGTTTCAAGTTTTCTTTTTTACTATTGTTTATTGGGCCTGTTTTTCATGAAATTTGAAGACGACGTTTTTGAAAACATTATGGCAAAAAGAGAAATGGTCATTATGAGCAATTTCTTCTTTTGCCACCTTGTTGTCTATAATATTTGGATGCAAACTGCTGAGTTCATCTGATGGAAGATATAGCAAACAAAAGCACACATAGTAATCTTTAATTATCATTCTATTTCTCTTATTTAACATTATACAAAGTGTACAATATGAGCCATGCTCTGTGAAAATGGGACTTAATGCATCTCCATAATGCATTATAGATGCATCTCCATGATGCATTATAGATCTACAAATCAAACCATCATATAACTATGGATCCATAAGAGCCACCTCTTTTTAATAATTGATTTAATCATGAGATAGACTGGTCCTTGGACATAAGAAAATTGTCCAATAGAGATAAGTTTCAGCCCAGGTCAGCCTGCACAGACTGCACCGGCTGACTTGGGTGGATAATTTTCACAGATGCATTAAGCCCCCTTTTCACAGAGCATTCATATAACAAATAGAAAAGTTCATACAAGCAAAAACCCGGTAAAAAGAAAACACTTGGAAAACTGTTATCCTTTACCAAACAATCTTAGTTTAAACGACCCGGAGGAATGATGCTCTTGAAGACATTGTGGGAAATGGAGAAAATGCTGGTAACCAGCATTTTCTCCATTTCCCACAATGAGTTAAACAACAATCTAAAGCTTAGACAACAATGAGCAATAATGCGCTTGAAAACATTGTGGAAAAAGGAGAAAATGCTACCAGCATTTTCTCCATTTCCCATAATGTTTTCAACCCTTTCAATAGAATAAAATGGCATTTTATGCCGCAGTCAACATTATTTCACATATTTATATATTTCCTGGGTTTCACCAGTACTAGGCTAAGGCTCTGAATCATCTTGCCCTAGGGCACTCCCACAATACCAAGTGAATCCAGTGAGGCTCAAACCTAGGTCCTCTAGGTTATGAGTTCTACACTTTACCACTGAGGACCCCTCTACCCTTTCAAAGACAGATATCATAATTTCTTCAACATTAAATGTGTTGCCTGGCAATGCCTTGAATAAGGACTCCTCTAAAATGTCATTTGGTAAAGAGTTAACCTTTAGAGTGCCCAAAAAGCCCATCTGACTTTTTCAGACTTCAAATGACATCCAAGTAATAGCTTTTTAACCCTTTACCACACAATCCAAGTTCTAACGACCCTGAGGAAAAAGCCTTTTGAAAACCAGCATTTTCTCCTTTTCCCACAAGGTTTTCTACCCTATCAAAGAAAAGTTCCATCATTCGAGTCAAACTCATTGTCATAAATTCTATAAATTTGGACAAGCCTACACTTTTGTCATTCGGTAAAGAGTTAAAATGTTTTAACTGACAATGTTTTGGCGTTGCAGACAGTTTAAAACAGATCAGACTGGATGTTCTTTGCAGTCTGATCTTGTTTTAAACTTGCCGCAACCCTACAAAGATTGTGAAAGACCCTTCAATCCTTTACCAAAAAATCTGCCAACTGCATGTCAACTTTTGGACAGTTCATTTACCCACACATACACTTCAAATGTTTTCCAAATGATGGCATTTTTTCCTAAATAGGTAGAAAACATGAACAGAAAAGGAGAAAACATTTTCTCCTTTTCCCCCAGTTTTCAAAAGCCTTCTTTGTCAGGATTGTTAAAATTTGGAATGATGTGGTAGAGGGTTAATCTATATGCCAATGCCTTCAATTTGGACTAGTCTAAAATGTTGTAAATATGTTGCAAGAACTTATCTCTCAATCCATGTAAAATAAATGTGTTTAACTCTCCACCAAACGACAAAATTTTGGACATGACCAACTTGAAAGCATTTGCAGACGGCAAATATGATGTAGCTCATGTGATGATTTCAGTCTTTGATAGGGTAGAAAACACTGGGGGAAAAGGAGAAAATGCTGGTTACCAGCATTTTCTCCTTTTCCCAAAGTGTTTTCAAAAGCCTTCTTCCTCGGGATCGTTAAAACTTGGGATTGTGTGGTAAAGGCTAAATCTAAATGCGAATGCCTTCAATTTGGACTGGTCTAAAATGTTGTCAATATGTTGTTAGAACTTGTTTTTCAATCCATGTAAAATAAATGTGTTTAACTATTAAACCAAACAATCCCAAATTTTCAGGCCAATGAGGAAGTAGATTTTTGAAAACGATGCAGGAAAAAAGAACATGCCATTCACTAGCAGTTTTTCTTTCTCCCACAAGGTTTTCGACCCTTCCAATGTTAAACCACTTTAGACACAATCTAATTGTTGTCAGTAATTCCCTTCAGTTTGGACATGTCTAACATTGTGTCATTTGGTAAAGAATTAGAGGTTAAGAACTTGGCAAAGTTGACAATTCAGTACTTGAATTCTAAATTTTTTAAGTTTAAAAAGGGGCATAAACGTTTCATGAATACTTTGATGGATATCTGCCCTTGTTGTATGGGTCCCCTTTTTGATAGTTAACAACTTGTCAGTGTTTGCAGTAAATATCTTCAGTAATAAGAGAGGTATTACAAAATGTTACAGTTTTTACAAACTGATGCAGATGAAGCCAAAGCTATGACAACCAAAACAACCAAGCTAATAATGTTGAAAAAATGGTGTTAAACACTATCCATGGTCTTGGAAAAAGAAGTGTTGTTGTTTGACTGAATGGCAGTGAAACTGTCCCTCTTACAGGATGCCTCATTGACATATTGAAGGAACATCATTTCAAATGGCCAGTGATTTTCAGTATTTCAGCCGCTAATGATGATAACGACACATCTGCATGGGAACTGAAAGAAATATAAACAGGTGAATAAATAAATTTCCTGTACCAATTTACCTGGTTCCTGGACCCCCCATCCTGGCACATTCAACTTTGTTCGTGATAGAGATACATACTATACTAACAACAATTTAACAACAGCACCACATCCCAACACTACACAGCAGTTGCTTTAAGTAAAAATTTGTTAAAACGAGTCAAAAATATTTTGATGGTTACCAGCACCTTTTGTATGGGATCCCTTTTTGATAGTTAACTACAGGGTGTCCCATATTATCTGTTACTATTTTAAAATGTGCTGTTTTATTATTTCTTGGTCAATAATTATCATCTTTATATCAAATTGATATACACATTAAAATTTTTATAGCCGAATTGTATCGGAAAATTTATTATGTCAGTTAAGAGGAAAAGACATCATTTGATGTTACTTGTTTTTCAAGATGGTGTCATCACATTATTTTAAGGCTGAAACTGTTAAGTTGTACATGTATTATTCAACACTCTCTCCTCCTACAGTTATTTGGGTAATGGAAAAACAGAACCTCGAGAGAAAGGGCTTATCAAGAATGAAAATAAAAAGAATTGTTGACATAAGAGAAATCAGATACATTACCGCTAAAACTTGCAAAGCTGTGATTGACAATTTCCAAACACCCTGCAACGTCGTTGCTAACAAAAGGGACATCACGTGGAACATATGCTTTAAAAACAGACATGCTATTCTCAGCGTATGTAATAATTTTTGCTGTTATTGTACACTACATAAAACTTAATTATCTTACCTTTCTTATAATGTAACTTTCATATCAATACAAATAATAAATATGTATAAAAATGTTTAGAATAGTAACATACACATATATTATGGGACACACTGTACTAGTCCGAGTTTGAAGTAAATATCTTAAGGAATAACAGAGATATTATAAAATGTCAACGTTTTTGCACGATGACGATGCAGTTGACAACTGTTACGCCAGGGCTATGATAATGACTCCGGGTTTGCTTTGAAAACAGCCAAGTTTAAAACTAGCCACTGGGCCACAGAGAAAACAAGCCTGTACCTGTAGTGCAGGAGTGTTAAAAGCAATCATCTCTCTAGTTGATAGTATCCCACACTAAGTAAGGCCAAGTAAATGATCAAATTTTCGTAGTTTGCAGTAGTCAAAGAATACCATACAATGTCATACTTGTTTTTGATGATAAATCAAGCCTTACCTGGCAGTTTTAACAAGGTTTCTGATGGTAATGGCCAATGTTTCACCTTGTGTTTTCATGGATTCTGCATGAGATTTGTCTGTACTGACCTGTAAAAAAATATGTCTTGAGTGTATTACTTTTCTCAATCATATTTCAGTTATATCACGGTAGCAAGGGCACCTGTTCTTGTCTTCCTTGAGTTTCTTTAATAGTATGAAGTATAATACTCTTTCACAGCAAACAGCTGCTTTCTCAAAGTCACGCTAATACTCTAATACACTCTTTACTAGCCCACAAATGATATATACAATATGGTTCAAATGATGGGATCTGTTTTTGAAAGAGAAGAACACACTGTGGGAAAAAGAGAAATGCTGATAACCAGCATATTCTCCTTTTCCAACAATGTTTTCAAAATCCCACTGTGTAAGCGTTACAAAATAACAGATAATCTGGTGAAGGCCTAATCCTTTATCAAACGATTCCAGTTTTTAACAACCTAGAAGACAGAGGTTTTGGAAAACACTGCAGAAAAAGGAAAAAATGCTGGTAAACAGTACTTTGTGTGACAGTAACAGTGTCTTACCAATCGTTTCATGATCCTTAACAAAACTTTCTGCTTTTTTGCATCTGCTTTCTTTAAAGCTTTACTGTAATAATCCTGCAAAAAAAATAAACAAAATGAGTACTGCACCAGAACATTACACCACATTTCAACAAAATATACAACTGACCTTCTTATATTCTCTGTGTAACAGTTGCACAAAAAAGGACAAACAATAACAGGGCAGATCATATATTTGTAGGTCCTCATGACAGCTTCTTTAATAGCATTATTATCTACTTCATTTAACCTGACCCAGGTCAAAATCATTTACATAACTTGATATTCTATTTTTACCTTCGGCACAACTTGGCATATGTTCCAAATGTTCTCGGAAATATTTCGTGCGGTTTACGTCAATCAAACCTTAACTTACTAGATAAGTTAACTGTAACTTTCCTGTCAATAGCAAATAGAGCAAATATTGCAAATTCAAAGTTTTTTTTTTTTTTTTGAGGACAGTGTAGATCCAAGATAAGACTGCACGTTTTGTGCAGTCTAATCTTGATCTAGACTGACCGCAAAAGTGCCTTGAGTCGCGCTATGCAGGCTAAGGGCTAAATTGCTTACCTGTCTATATAAGTCTCTTCCCCTGTATATATAACTTTCCAAATAATAGTCGTAGTTCTATTTATATACCTACTTACAAATTCAGCATAAAGGTCAGGATCAGGTTATATGAAGTAGGCAATATGTACCATCAGCCATAATCTCTTGAATATAGATGCCCCAATTTTCCTTTTTTTCTTGACTATAAAAAATGTCTCCACCCTCATATATTTTATCAATGATAGTAGCTTGACCTAAACAAATGGTCATTTTCAGCTACTCTACCAAGGAGGAAGGAAAAACTGAAGGATATTTACCGATATTAACTGTTTTTGATAAAAATTGACACTGATGGAACTATTTGAAATGTTACCAGTAAACATGTGTAAATCAAGTGTCTTTCATGTTGAAGATTAACATCAAAATTGGCCAGTGGTGCACTGGACTTGGGAGTGGGTGGGGTAATATTCAGAGTATTTGAGGTGACGGCCAGTCTAATGCTTGACGATACAGTCATTTTTTTTGTTGTTTGAGAGAAAGTAAAACAGTAAAAAGGTGTGGTTTTTTGTTGTTGTGTTTGATTCCTAAGGCTTTATTGAAACCACTCTTTTTTTCAATATTTACTGACTTGGCAGTGTGGTTTTGTTTTGGCTAGAAATTGGAACAGCCATGGTTTATTCAAGGGAATATTGTCTGCATACACTCTTATACACTTAGTATGAACTTGATTTCCTTTGATAAAGGGTTGGTCATGTCGTGGTTTATTGTTCAATAAACCATGGTTGTGAGTTATGAGGTGCAATGAATAATCCACTCCGGCTACACGGTTGTGAGTTATGAGGCACAATAAATAATCCACAAGGGCGATAGCCCGAGTGGATTATTCATTGCATCTCACAACTCACAACCATAGCTTATTGAACAATAAACCATGATAGAAAGATTATTTCTTAAATAAACCACAGTTGTGAATAATGAGGCACAATGAATAAACCACCAGTGCCATCACCCTTGTGGTTTATTTATTGTGCCTCACAACTCACAACCATTGTTTACTGAACAATATACAATAGAAAGAAAATTATTTCTTAAACATACCATATTTTCTAGACTCATTGCTTCCTTGTGTTCTCCACCAAACAGTTGCACCAATAATGACAAACACTTGCAGGATAAATCATGTATCTCTGGGTCTTCATGGCACAGCTGCAATCAAAATATATCTCATGGATAAAATCTCGCTAATCTTACTCTCAAAGAAACTGAAATATCAGATCTAACTATAAGCAAAGAAATATACAGATTATCAACAAATCGTTTGATTCTAACATATAACTCTTTACAACACAACAAGAAAGTAGACTAGTCCAAATTGAAAGCAATTGCAGACGACAATTCAAGTTGGGCTAAAATTATTGGATTTGTCTTTCATAGAGTAGAAAACATTACGGGGAAAGGAGAAAATGCTGGTTACCAACATTTTCTCCTTTTCCCACATTGTTTTCAAAAGGCTTTCTAAGGGTCATTAGTACTTGGGGCTGTGTGGTAAAGGGTTAAAAAGAAGATAAATTACTCTGTTTCCAACAACAACAAGGCAAAAATCAAGCTTTTCAAATCATGCCTTTTTTGCCTTTAACAATGCTATACTGTAGTCGCAGCACATTGCTAAAGGACAATCCTCACGTGGTTGAATCAGGATTTTCTGATTACAAATCAAAAGCCTTTACTCTTAACCACACAATCCCACATTTAATGACCCTCAAAAGAAAAATTTTGAAGATACTGTGAGAAAAAGAGAAAATATTGTTAACCAGCATTTTTTTCCTTTTCCTATAATGGTTTCTTCTATTAAAGAGAAATCTCCTGATTTGAGCAATATTGAATTTGTTGTCTGTAAGTGCTTTCAAATTCAAAAAGTCCAAACTTTCGTCATTTGGTAAAGTGTTTACTACTGTATACATTGATATATACGCATGATGAAAAATTTGCAAATTACTGATTATGGACATTTTGCGCACATGAATGTTTGCAAATTCAGGACACTTATTATTTGTTGGTATACTTGTGGTAAAATATGCAAACAGAAAAGTTTACGAATCTTTTAAAGTCGCAAAAATTGCAACATCACAAACATTTCCACCTAAACAGTAATTCACTTAATCATAAGAGAACCACAGTGGTGACGAGCATTCTCTCCTTTTCCCATGATGTATTGTACCTTTCCAGAATTAAGTCCCATCATTTAAACCAAACTTTGTTGTCTTCAAAGGCTTTCAATACAGGGTAGTCTAAAATTTTGTCGTCTAAGTGGTTAACCCTTTACCACACAGTCCCAATTTTTAACAACCCTGAGGGAGAAGTTTTGGATAACATTTTTGAAAAAGGACAATATGCTGGAACCAGCGATTTCTCCTTTTCCCACAAAGTTTTCTACTCTTTCAATCATTAAATTCATTATTTGAGCCAAATTTTATTTGTCATCTGCAAATGCTTTGAATTTGGACAAGTGTGAAATTTAGTTGTTTGGTAAAGGATTAACCCTTTCCCACACGACAAATTTTAGATTCTTCCAAATTCCAAACATCTACAGATATCAATTTCAAAACTGATACAAATAAGCTTCAAATTTCTGATAGGGTAGAAAACATTGCGGGAAAAGGAGAAAATGCTGGTTACCAGCATTTTCTCCTTTTCCCATAATGTTTTCAAAAGCTTTCTTCTTCAGGGTCATTAAAAATTGTGACTATGTGGTACAGGGTTAAAGGGATATATTCTACATACCAATTGTGTCAGGAGACTCGTGAGATCTGTTAGGGCTTTGTTCATCAACAGTAACTGTTCAGCTTCCTCCGTTTCTCGCGTTGCTCCCTCACCACCTGCTTTTTTAACCTGAAAAATAACAAAGACACATTTGCCACTTATGTATTGAAAACGACATCATAAACATTTACATGTGTATGGAAAAATCACATTACATGTGTATTCTATTGTACAGAACATCATGGACATTTACAATTCATGTCTAGAAAATGACATCTGCCATTCATGTATGGAATATAACACTGCATGTTTAGTCATTTGTGATTTATACATTATGAAAAATAAGCTTTTACAATATGTGTATGGAGATTGATATTTTAGACATTTGCCTTTTACTTCCGGGAAAGAGCATTTATAGATATTTACCATTTACTTGATATAAAATTAACATCACAGATTGTGCTGTTAATGTATGGAAAATGATGGGACATGCCATTTATATACAGAAAATAATCTCATTGACAATTTACTTTACATGATAAAAATAACATTGTAGATATTTGCCATTTATATATGGAAGATAATAATATAAACATTTTGCCATTTATATATGGAAAGTAATATTGCAGATGTTTGCCTTTTATTTACGAAAATAAAATTTTATCACATAACCTCCCTGGTTTTCAGTGTAATATACCCATTACAAATTTTCTCATCTTATATACGTTTGATATCATATTTGTGTGATGTCATTTTTGACGTCATTTTGTATGTTTTTCATAGAAGTGACTGGGTTTTATGGATATTACTGCAGGTGCATAGATTCTATAAATGGTTTTGCATCATCTGATCTATATTTCATGAAATATCATTATGTGATAAAAAGAATATGACACTCATTGGCGTTTGAGATAAAATTTTATTAAACTCATCAAGGAAAAATGTTGGAAAGCTCGCCAAAGGCTCAATCAATAACATTTCCCCAGACCTGTTTAATAAAATTTTATCTCAAAAGCCAACTCATGTCAGATCCTATATATAGCTATTTTGCCATGTCTAACAAAAAGTAACTGAAAGAAATGTTGCCATTTACATGTAGAAAATAACATGTTGCAAAAAGAGAAAATGCTCCTTACAAGCCATTTCTTCTTTTGACACAATTCATTTTCTCCTTATCCCACCCATAGGGGTCCGTAGTTTGACTCCTGGCACCCATAGACTATATAGTATAAAGATACATTGTTTTCTTGTAACCGGGGGCGAGTAGCGGGCTGCATACAGTTAAATCCATTGTTTATACTATATAGTCTATGGGTGCCAGGAGTCAAACTACGGACCCCTATGATCCCACCCTGTTTCTTTTTTTTTTCCAAAGCTCTTTTCCTCTCAGGGTCGTTAAACCACCGCGTTGAAGGGTAAAGGCTTAACATTCCATAACTGCATGGATACAACAATTTACACCCCTGTGTTAACATTGTAGGAAAAGGAACAACAGCTGGTAACAAGCTGTAATACTGTAAGTCAGGATTCTTGGAAATAAAATCAATAAACAACCAACAAAATTTATGAAATATACTTGATTCTCTGTTAGAGCGTTGCAATGAATTAGAAAGATATAAACTCCTTACCACACAACAAAATGTCGGACTGGACCAAAGTGAAAGCATTTGCAGACAATAAATTAATGTTGCTAACATGATTATTTCTCTTTGATAGGGTAGAAAACATTGTGGAAAAAGAGAAAATGCTGGTTACCAGCATTTTCTCTTTTTCCCCACAATGTTTTCAAAATCCTTCTTACCTGGGGGTCATCAAAAGTCAGGATTGTGCGTTAAAGGGTTAAATGGATAGACAGATAGATTGACAAAGGACATCAACATGTATTTGTTTCTAGATGTTTTAACTTCAACCAGTGGTTGCATTTTAGAATTTAATCAACACACCTGGGCCAGTACTTACCGTATATACTATCTTTTTTGTGTTAAAGTCTGCCAAGCATAAAATTCGAATTTCATATAAATGTGATTAACTCTTTACCAGACAATCAAAACTTTTAATGACGCTGAGGAAGGAGGCTTATGAAAACCTTGAGTCCCTATAATGTTTTCATCCCTAACAAAAATTCCATCATTTGAGATACATTTAAATTGTCGTCTGAAAGTGCTGTAAATTTAGAAAAGTCTTTTTTTTTGCTTGTGTTGTAAATGGTTAAATAATTCAGAGAGTAACTTCCTGAATGTTACTCTTTACCAGAAGATAATTTAAAATCATCTAAAATTTTGGAAAGTTTGAAGTTTTGAGGTCTGGTCAATTGTCCATTAAACTTTAATACCGTAATGTCTCTTATTATCGCTCCCCCAGCTATTTTCTAACCAAAAATGGCCTTAACAGATGGATAAAGCTGAAAAAGATCAGCTGGAATAAACTTACGGCATTGGCATAATCCTAATTACTTAACAAATTGATATCATCTACACCTGCCTATCTAAATATAGGTACACTTCCAATACCGATATAAAATTCCAATAACACAAACTTTGTCAACTAACTTGGAAAAACTTTACGAAAGTGAAAGTATCAAAGACAAGTGTCACATATCCATAGTGAATGCTATTTAATGTCCAAATGAATCATGATCGGCAGTTAAGTCAATATTCTGGATTAATACAGCGGGTTTCTCAAATGGCAATCACCTTGCAGTTGGTGCTGACTAAAACCCGGACGGTAATGTTATTGTCGTCCTCTGGAAAATTCTATGTTGTTTTACTTCAATTAATCGCCCCCCGTTTGGAAAATGTAATGCCCCCAGGGGCGTTACAATACAGTAGGTAAGTAAACCTAGTCTAACATGAAAATAAGTTCCATAAGCACTGACCCTTACTTTCTGTGCAGTGTGCAAAGGTTAGAGTGTAACACAAATATAACGGTCACAATTGTACACAGAGAAACACGTAGATGGACGTATGGCCAGGTTTTGGATTGAAGTTAAGTTCAAGTTAAAAGAGTGTGTTAATTGCAGACTGAAAAAAAAAAGAGACTTAACTGTCACTAAAAGTGACCTAATTCCCAGTGAGTGTTTAGCAGAGAGAAGAAATAAAATCTGAAAAGCATTAACCCTTAACCAAATAACCCTGCATTTTAATGGCCCTATTAAAAAGCCTTTGAAAATATTGTGAGAAAAAGGAGAAAATGCTGGTAAACAGGAGCTGATGCTTTAGATACCTGTAAATTGTGTCTATCAAATGTGCATTTATTAATTTTTTTTTTGTTTAAAGTTGTGCAATGATGACAAAACTATAGAGAGAGTCTGCCATACAAATATATCTACAAGAATGCCCACAGGCAGACAAGACAGATGGACAGACACCCCGATTTCAATTTGGAAATGTGTATTTAGGACTCTAAAAGATTAACCTGAGTTTGTTTTATCTGTCCTTTTTTCATTTAATTCATACAATACTTTGAATTTCTGCAAAATCTCACTATCAAACTTTGTCATCCATGTCAAATTTTGATCATATAGTCTGTAAATTGTAAATTTTGAAGAATTCTTTTATCAATTCTGTACTAAGTAAATGTGTTGCTGAGTCATGCTCTGTGAAAAGGGGACTTAATACAACTTTGTAATACATTATATCAAGCAAGTCATCGCATGATTATGGGTCCATAAAATCCAGTTTGTCTTACAAACAACTGAATCATAAAGTAGAATGATCCTTTGACATGTGGAAAATTTTACAATAGAAAAAAGCATCGACCATGTCAGCCTGCACAGACTGACCTTGGTCAACACTTTTTGCAGATGCATTAAACCCCCTAATCACAAAGCATGGCTCATTGTATTTGTAATCAGCCACTTTGCTAAAATAAGTATAATTTCAGTCTGTAATCAAGTGAAAAGGAAAGACAGACGAAGGGAAAAACCCATGATCTATAACCATCACAGCACACCAACCTGGTGACCGACCTGAAGAGCTTTTCGTACAAAATCAGAAACATATTTAAACAGTCCGTGTAAAGTTTCCAGTAACGTCTGTAACATCGACAGAACAATTTTACTATCTCCGCTGTCCTCTCCATCAAAACATGCTGCTGACACTTCGAAGAATATTGTTGTGAAATAATCAATGAGTCCTGAAATACAATGATAACATCTTCTCAGAACTTTAACAAAACCATTGGAATTTTCTTTCATTTCTTTTTAACCCTTATCCTGTTAAATTACTTCAATAAAAATCTTCAAGCCGATAGCAAAAACCCAGATCTTGCTAATTCCAAGTCATTTCTTGGGAAAAATATCTCCTTATCAGACAGTGTAGATCCAAGATCAGACTGCACATTCTGTGCTATCTGATCTTGATTCAAGCTGTCCGCAAAAGGTCTTTGAGTTGTACTTAGCAGCCTAAGGGTTAACATCTTCTCACAGAGCAGAGATCCATGAAGGCCTGAATCAATCTGTCTATTAGCAGTTGCTGACAAGTACATTTTTATTCGATGGAAGTCAGTTAAAACCTAATCAAAAAAGTTTTACAATAAAAAAGAACCCTAAAATTTTAGGAGCTTCTTAGTCATAAAATAGAGTTAACCCTTTACTACATAATAATCCTGAGTTTAAAATAACCCTGAGGAAAAGAAAGGCTTTTGAACATATTGATAAAAAAGGAGAAACTGCTGGTAAGCAGCAATTTCTCCTTTTCCACAATGTTTTCTACAATACCAAAGACAGACTCCAACCTTTGAGCCACATCTAGATTGTCATCTGCCAATGATTTGCAACCAGCATTTTCTCCATTTCCCACAATGTTTTTCAATATGGATAAGTCTACCTTTTGTCATTTGGTTAAGAGTGAAGTACTAAGATGCACATTTTAACCCTTTACCAAACAATGCCAGGTTTTCATGACCCTGGGATGAAAGGCTTTTGAAAACATTGTGGGAAAAGGAGAAAGTGCTGTAACCAGCATTTTCTCCTTTTCCCACAATGTTTTCTATCCTACCAAAGGGAAGTCTTGTCATTTGAGCCACATTTTTATTTATTGTTTCCAAATGCTTTCAAATTGGAGAAGTCTAGAATTCCGTTGTGTGGTAAAGAGTTAAAGTAATGTGCGCTATACCTTGTTCATAAAGTTCCTTCATGTTGGTCTCTTTATGCCCAACAAGACAGTTTAGAATTCCCGCTATACTCTGCATGGCACTGCTTAGTGGTTTATTTTGATGATCCTGTAAATATCAATAATGTTATCAACCGTTTACCACACAATCCAGAGTTTAAACGACCCTTGGAAAGAGGCCCTTTGAAAACATTGTGGGAAAAGGAAAAAATGCTGGTAACCAGCATTTTCTCCTTTTTCTACAATATTTTCTACCCCATCACAGACCAATTCCATCATTTGAGTCACATTTAATTTGTTGTCTGCAAATGCTTTCCAATTCAGATCAGTCTAAAATTTTGTTGTGTGGGAAAGAGTTAATGTGTACATAACTGCAATCACAGTGTAATAGACTCATTCACTGCATAAATTGCCATCATTGTATAAAAGATTCTATCACCATAAAAAATGTCGTTTCTGTTTAAAAGACTAATTTGCTGTATAAAATGCCATTTATGTATATAAGACTCATTTGCTGTATAAATGCCTTCATTGTATAAAAGACTCACTTTTATAAATACCATCACTGTATAAAAGACTTGTTGGCTGTATAGAAAGCAACTGCTGTATAAAAGACCCATTTACTGTATAAAATGCCATCACAGTATAAAAATGCCATCACTGTATAAAAGACTGATTTAGTATTTAAAACGCCACCAATGTATAAAATACTCATTCACTGTACAGAAATGCGTTTACTTTATAAAAGACTAATTCAAGGTTTAACAAGAGCACCACATGCGAGTGCCTACGCTCACATGCAGGTGCTTGATTTACAGTGAAAATTGTAAGTCAAAAATGCTTTGATTGTAACCTACATTTGTTTTATGGATTCCCCTTTTAATAGTTAACAACTTGACTAAGTTTAAAGTAAATATCTCTAGTAATAATAGAGATATTATAATATGTCAAAGATTTGCACAACAACAGAGTTACTGCAATAACCTGACATTTTGTTCGAAAACAGCCAAACTAAAAATGCCATCACTGTATTATAAACTCAATGTATGAAATTCCATCACTGTATAAAATACTTGTTAAATGTTTAAAAATGCCACCATTATCAAATCTTGAAAATATCTCTGAGAAATAGGGACTGTTGGTGTGACTTTAAAAGATTAACACATGGATGCATATAAAACATTATGGCAAACAGAGAAATTGCATATAATGAGCAAATTAACTTTGGGATAATCTGGTAACCTGCAGTTTATCTTTTTGCCAAACTGTTTTCAAAAGCAGTTTTCTTTAGGATCATTTAAACACAGGATTGAGTGGTAAAGGGTTAATCTTTAATAAGATGGACAAGTCTATTATAAGGGGGCTAAACATACATGCAAAGCGTTTCATCCTTGGTAAACCTGCGCAGGCTGACGTGAGAAGAAACTTTTTGCTATTGTTAAATTTTCTCATGTCAAAGAACCAGTCTAGCTTGTGATTCAGTTGTTTGTTACACAAAATGGATTTCATGGATCAATAATTTCATGATGACTTGCTTGGTATCATGCATCATAGAGATGCATTAAACCCCCTTTTGTCAGAGCATAGCTCAATTTTTTGTTTCATAAAGGGTTACATCACCTTTTGTGATGGCTGTTGTTTTTTTTAGTTTTTATGTTACAACTAAACACTACTCACCAACAAAACTTGAAATATTACAGACACCAGTCCCAGTTTTTCCATGTGCTTGATAAATCCTGAATTTGATTCTAATAAAGCCAGTAATAGTTTGAGTCCATAACTAGGCATGGGGTCTTGATCTAGCAGGATCTGTTCATAACTGAAAGATTAAAAGAACTAAAACTGTCACTACTGCTGACTTATTACCCTGCGAGTGATAGAGACGACAAATGGTAAAATCTAGTAGGCATTACACAACAAATAATTGTTTAACTCTTTACCACAGGACAACATTTAAGCCTTGCCCAAACTGAAAGCATTTGCAGACGACAAATGTTACTCAAAACAGGAAAATTGTCTTTCAATGTGTAGAAAACATTCTGGGAAGAGGAGAAAATGCTGGTGACCAGCATTTTCTCCTTTTTCCACAATGTTTTCTAAAGGCTTCTTCCTTAGGGTTGTTGAAAGTCGGCATTGTATGGAAAAGGGTTAACTGTTAACCAATCTTAATTTTAGACCTATCCAAATTGAAAGCACTTGCAGACAATAATTTGGATGCTGCTGAAATAAAAGGATTTGCATCTAAGAGGGTAGAAAACATTGTGGACAAAAGAGCAAATGCTGGTCCCACATTTCTGTTCTCTTTCAGGGACAGATCCCATCATTAGAGAAACATTCAATTTGTTGTAATCAATTGTTTTATCTATAGACAAGTCTAAAAATTTAGATGAATGCTAGACAGTTAACATTTTACAAATTATGTTGAAACCAGCGGCCTTTCTTATCATACCAAGAACTTGGATTCAAAAACATGAAGAAAAAATTACCTGTGTAGGGAAAGTATCTATCTTAAGCAAACACCTTTTTACTGTCCCTGAGCTACTGGTGTTAGAAGAGGCTTACAAAATTGCTTTTTTGGGGGGTATTTTTTCCACAAATTAAAATGAGCCATACTATGATAAAAGGGGGCTTAAGGTAGTAGACCCCTAATGGAAAACAGCTATTTCCACTATAATATTATCCTACAAAATTTGCTAT
Source organism: Hippopus hippopus (assembly GCA_946811185.2). Taxonomy (NCBI): domain Eukaryota; kingdom Metazoa; phylum Mollusca; class Bivalvia; order Cardiida; family Cardiidae; genus Hippopus; species Hippopus hippopus. The sequence goes on from OX328112.1 coordinate 8,092,576, forward strand.
TACTAAAAATGAGTATTATTGTACTACTTTAACCGAGCCACTTTTTCCTTTTTTTTCCTTCTTAGAATTATCATTTATAAATCTAAAACCACTATATTCTCATTACAAAGGGAGATAATCCTTACCTCCCTTTTCAGGAAACTAACAAAAGTATCAACAAATAATTTCAAGATAGACATCAAAGGAATTTCTGGTCCGTTAAAAATGTGCAAACGTATCATATCAGTATAAATCCTTATTTATCAACTAACAAGAGATCTTATTCCATGTTGCACTAGAAGCAATAGGGGTCTAGTACTTTAACAAATCTCTATGATGCATGATACCAAGCAAGCCATCACTTAAGTATTGATCCATAATAGCCACTTTTTTTTAACAATCGACTTAATCATATGGTACGCTAGTCCTTCAACATACAGAAAATTTACAAATAGCAAAAGGTTTCGACTCGGATCAGTCTGTGCAGACTGCACAGGCTTATCTGGGTCATTACTTTTCGCAGATGCATTAAGCCGTCTTTTCACAGAGGATGGCTCAAATGTATGTTTTGTTTATGTAGAGCTCATATAACAAAAACCTGAGTATGGAAAATAGAAACCAAATACCACCATTGCTTTATGTTGTTTGAAATGAGCTAGCTGGCACTTAACCTATGACTGACTGGTCTCTATGCAACCACTTTAACCTCTTAACAATCAAAGCAGTTTTAGATGACCAGAAAATACAAGCAAAAAAAAAAATCAAAGGTAAATGAAAAAACTGACTGTGGTAGAAGTTTCGTCTCTATGATCACATTGAGTTGTTTGGCATCGACTTTTCCATTCGTGTGGACGGAATCTTGTGTAAGATAGACAGTTGCCATCTCAGAAAACAAACTTAAAGATAAAGCCCTTGTGTCACCTGCAATCAAAAGATAAATCTGCTTAAATTTTTTGTCTTTTAAAACCCTTTATCACACAGTCCAACGTCTTAATTATCCCTGGATAGAAGACTTTTGAAGACATTGTTGGAAAAAAAGCAATTGCTGGTAACCAGCATTATCTCCTTTTCCAAAATTGTTTCCTAAAATTTTCAAACAATAAACGTGATACGAGCCATATTAGATTTGGTATCTGCAGACAGCTTTACATATAGACATCTAGTTCTGATCAAGAGACAAAATATTACATTTGCCCAAATTCAAAGGAGTTGCAGACAACAAATACAATGTAGCTCAAGCAATAAGGTTTATCTCTGAAAGGGTAGGAAACATTGTAGGAAAAGAAGAAAATTTTGGTAAATAGCATTTCTCCCATTTTCCACAATGTTTTCTACCCTTCTAAATATAAATCGTATCATTTGAGCCAAGTTTAATTTATCTTTTGCAAATGCTTTCCTTGTAAACAAGTCTGAAATTTTGTTGTATGGTCAGGAGTTAACAACTGTTTGCTTTCCCACAAAAAGAATCATGTGACAAACAGGGTAGAGAGGATAATCATTCCTGTCTAAATGACTTTAATTGATCCATAGACAATACTGCAAGCTTTATTATACTGCAAAGAAATTTCTCGTGATCTGATTGGATAATCTGCCCTGAACATATATATCATGTACACTGGCAAAACCAATGTAAAAGCACTTTCCCTTTTAGGAGCCATGTATACCTGACTACACTTTCAACACAACATCCCAAATGGCGGCGTCGATCACGATTAACATCAAGATTATGCAACAAACTGCATGTTTTACCAAGGTTTCAGTGACGTCAGTTGCCAGTGATGTCAGTTTTCATTGAATTGGGGCACTCAGAAAGGAAATTCTACTTCGTCAGCGTACTCAATTTTTGAAACCAAAAAACAGGTAAATTTCGCTTATTACATGTTGGAATGGTAAAACTTAAAACTTTGCAGTATAATAAATTCGTTGTACGGGCGGGTGGTCCCCACCTCGCCTTCGGCTTGGGACGACATGATTCACCACAGCCATGAACAAGTTTCCAAGTCCCCTGCCACCTGACCGTACAACTAATAGTGTAGTCAGTATTCCAACTAGCAACCAAGCCCTGGTTCAGTATTCACTAACTGTTCTAAATTGCTTTCTTAGTCAAATTCTAAATTTAGAAGGTTAAACAATTCTTAATAGCAATCTCAGTCTAAATGTAAAGCAAGACAGAGATTGGCTAAACCATAATTTTATGGTTTAGCCAATCAGAAATTGTGCTACTTTGAACTTTAATAGTTGTACGATCAGGTGGCAGAGGACTTGGAAACCTGTTCACGGCTGTGGTGAATCATGTCGTCCCGAGCCGAAGGCGGGGTGGCGACATTATTTACCACAGCCGTGAACAAGTTTCCAAGTCCCCTGCCACCTGACCGTACAACAAATATATTATACTGCAAAGTTTTAACATTCCAACGTGGATTAAGCGAATTTTACCTGTTTTTTTGGTTTCAAAAATTGAGTACGCTGACGAAGAAGAATTTCCCTTCTGAGTGCCACAATTCAATGAAAAATGACGTCACTGGGAACTGATGTCACTGGAATCTTGGTAAAACATGCAGTTTGGTGCATAATTTTGATGTTAATCTTGACCGACGCTGCCATTCTGGATGTTGTATTGAAAGTGTAGTCATGTATACGGGGCTCCCAAAAGGGAAAACTGCTTTTACGTTGGTTTTGCCAGCGTACATGATATACATGTTCGGGGCATATTATCCAATCAGATCACGAGAAATTTGTTTACAGTATGATAATAGGAAATTCTTCAGAATTGGCAGTAAAAATGCAGTTAAAAATGGTTGGTGAATAGAACCCCTGTACTCTAAGCCCTTCTTCAATATCATTGTCCACCATTCTTACTATCACTCTCAGTCTAATTCTCAAGAATTGTCTAAATTTTGACAGTAACACAATTTCTGATTGGCTAAACCATTTGTTTAGCCAATCAGATATTGCATTACCTTTAAAATCTAGAATAGAACAAAAAAATGCAAGTACGAATGGTTGGTGAATACAAGCTATGGGTGTTACAATAGCTGATAACAGATTTAAACCAAGTGTAACCAAAAAAATTATAATCACCATTTTGACTCACAACCAATTCTGCCAAGGTGGGCAGCACTGTTTCTATGACAACAGTGCTATTCTCCATTAACAGTGCAGGATGCTGGGTAATTCCTTCCACAACAGACATTACAGTGTTCACAAATTCTCCAACAGTTATTACACCTGTAAAATATGTACAACGAAACCTGTCTTACTGACCACCTCCATCAAGCAACCAACCAGTATTTAGCAAAGAATACAGAGATATCCTTAACTCTTTATCTCACAGCAAAATGTTAGACCTGTCAAAACTGACTGCACTTTAAGACAACTTTTAATTATTTTCACACAAGAAGCTCTTGTGGACTGTGCAGATCAATATCAGACTGCACAGAAAGTGCAGTCTGATCTCTGATCTACATTGTCCACTAGATAATTTTGTCTTTGAACAGGTAAAAACATCGTGGGAGAAGGAGAAAAACGCTGGTTTACAGTATGTCATCCCTTTTCCCAAATATTTTACAAAGCCATGTTGTAAAGAGTTAAATGGAGAGTTTCCCCAAAGCACTAATTAGTGTGTTTTGACATAGGATTTCACTGACATGTTAAAATCAATTCACTGTGGACACAGGACACAACTTATGCTGATCGCTATTTTGATTCAAAGCAAGATTAAAACTAATCTTCAAGCACCAGGACTTCATCTTTATTTTTAAAGCTACAAAGCTTCATACTATGCATGCCTTATGTAGGTTTGTAAACCATTTGCCATCGGTCAATTAGACTAAAACTGCCTGCCTTGACCAGATAAGCAATTTCAGATTCATCCATATGAAATATTGGACAGATCTTACTGGTAAAAACTACTTTTAGCATCACACTTTTATTTCAAAGCCGATATTCAAATTTCAATGACCAATCAGATTTGTTCAAAATATTTGCTGCGGTATCAAAAATTTCCATCTCACAGTGGGAAGGAGTCTGCTTCCTTTACCTTTAATATTAATCTATTTGTTCCATTTTATGTACCAGATTGAAGAAAAGGCATCTTCAGATCACGATTAAAGTGATAAAGTTTTCCATTTGAGTTTACAAATGTGTGAAAATATTGACAATTGACTCTGGGTGGTGTCTGGAAAGTAACACAGTTGTAGAAGGTGAAAACCAAGCGCTTGTACAGTGAATACATGATTATCAATGCAGAATGGTGAGGTGACATAATTAAAACAGAATATTACACAGACATACAAGAACTCAGTTGTGATTTTATGCTGCTTTAAGCATTACTTCAGCCATATAAAGGTGAAAGCTTATACAATCTATTTTTTCTAGGTTACACAAGTACTAGGCTGAGGCTCTGAACTATTTTGCCCTAGGACACTCCCTCAAAACCAGAAGTGGAAAAAAAGAAAATAAATATAATAAACAAGAAACACTAGGAAGGGAGATAGCTGAACTAATATCAAGAGCTAGCTTTGGATTAATAAAACTGAAAAAGCTTTAAATCTTTACCAACTGATCAAAAGCCACTGGCTGCTTTCTCAAATGAACAGAGCATATTCACATATAAAGCTACTACCTACCCTATCACCTCATCAAAAATAAATATTATGTAAAAAAAAAAGCAGTATCTGATACCAGCATTAAACCCTTTCCCAAACAATCCTGTTTTTAAATAACCAAGAGCCAAGAGGAAAAAAGGTTTTTGAAAACTTTATGGAAAAGGAGAAAATGCTGGTAACCAGCATTTTCTCTTTTTTCCACAATGTTTTCTATCCTTTCGAAGACAAATTTCATCATTTGAGTAAAATCTTACTTGTCTGCAAATTCTTTCAATTTTGAAAATTTTTAAACTTGTCATCCAGAAAAGAGTAAAGCAACAAGATAAGAAAGAGGGAGACCCTCGTGTAGTGGTAGAGCGTAGGCCTCTCACACGAAAGGTTCTGGGTTTGAATCCCACGATGATCATGGACAGCCTTCCAAACTACCCATATCACGTCGCAAGAACTGGTTAAGGTTTCCAGGAAGCAATTGTTGAGAGTGATTTATATAAGTTGTAAGAATTTGTTTCGCAATCGATGTAAAACAAGAGTACCATATGTGGTTGTCAACACTTGGCACTCAAAAAAGGGGGATAACTCTGAAAAATACTTTCATAGTTACCTGCCCTTGTTGTATACATTTACCTTTTGATATTTAATAACTTGTCCATGTTAGAAGTAAATATCTTCAGTAAAAACAGAGATATTACAAAATGTCAGTTTATGCACAACGACGATGACTCAGACAACGATGAAGACAAAGCCAGGGCTAAAACAATAACTTGTCATTTCCTTCCAAAAAAGCAAAGCGAATAAAAGAAGTTTTCCTCACTAGCAAGATAGAAGACAAAGAAAAATTACAAGAAAAGTAAAGCTTTTTGTTTTTACCTTTAACCTTTTCTGTGACATGCAAAATATGAAAATGATAATTTGGTAATTGGAACCTTTGCAATGTTTTTTCAAACTTATTTTTTTGTGATCATCGTTTTCAGTGCATTACTATCTGTACGCAACTGTTTGTCTTGCACCAGACAACACTATGACAAAAAGCATAATGGCTTATAACAAGTGATTTCTTCTTTTACTATGGTGTTTTCACACATATTCATGTATATCCACTTAACTCTTGACCAAACAACAGTATTTTTTTCACTATTCTCAATCCAAAGCATTTCCAACCATAAATAAATATGGCTCAAAAAGAGAAAACTGTCTTTGAAAGGAAAGAAAGCATTGTGGAAAACAGAGAAAATGCTGATAACCAGCATTTTCTTTATTTCCCACTATGTTTTCATAAGTGTTTAAAAGAAGCTAAAATTTCTGTTTGGTCAAGGGTTAATTTATGTTTTTGTTCCTACTAACAAGGACCTTTTTATAAATCATATTATGAATGCTCTGGCAAAATAGGGTTTAATGCTTCTCTCTGTGATGCATTATACCAAGCAAATCATCACATAATTATAGGTCCATAAAGTCTATTTTGTCTGACAACCACATGAATCATGAGGTAGAGTGGTCCTTTAAAATGCAGAAAATTGAACGAAAGCAAAAAGTTTCAACCCAGGCCAGCCTGTGCCGACTACACAGGCTGGCCTCGGTAGACTTTTTGCAGATGCATTTAACACCCTTCTCACAGAGCATGACTCATATGTACTTGAAAAACAAAAATCTCCAAGAAAAATTGATATTTCATCCAAAGAAAAAGGAAGTTTTCCTAGTATTGATGAAACCCAATTCTTTTTTTGGGGGACAGAAACACTGCTTTTTCAAAGAGGCTTTATGGTATCTGAGAACTACAGCTGAATTCCCCACTAAACCATTTTTCGTGATGGCACTTTTGAAAACACTGTGACAAAAACAGAAAAAATTTGTCACAAGAAAATTCCTCCTTTACCATCATTATAACATGTCAATTGTTCACTTTGAATTGTTACATGTTTTTTTTCTCCTCTTCCCACAATGTTTTCAATCCCAACATGGGCAAATCCTATCTTTTGTGCCATGTTTAATATGATGTCTGCACATGCTCTCAGTTTAGACATGTCAAAGATTTTGTTGATTTGGTAACGACTTAAAAAGAAATTTAAAAAAAATATAAACGAGAAATAAAGAACAAACACACTGGAAGACACTTACCACTAGTCGCTTCAATGTTAGTTTCTCCATTTTCTATCCGTCGAACGTGAGTAAGTAAAGCAGCCAGTCCTTTTACAAATTCTTCTGTCACAATCTTTGGTCTAAATACCTTTTGGATACAGAAGCATAGTATGAATTCCTTAAACAATAGTATGAAGGTCTTCTCCAGGAGAGTCAAAATAAATTTTTTTGTCTTAGAGTGCAAAATTCATTAACAGCATTTTTAATACTGCTGCAGCCAAGTTATTAAAAATTGTGACAACAGAAGATCTTGCTTGTTATTAGCAATTTCTCATTCTGCAACAAAGATATTTATGAAGATCTATTAACCCTGTACCGCACAATTCTCCGTTTTAACAATTATGAAGGTTACAAGAAGTGATAACGCTGCAAATTTGCCCTTTAAAAACTGCCTTGATAGCTCTGCAATCAGTTATTCCATTTACTTTTATGAAATCAAATATGAGATCATTGCCCTTATATGAATATGATCCCACTTAATCAATGCATGTCATTGATCACGTAACACTCCTACAAATCTGTAAGAAATTCTGGTGCAAAACCTAGAAATACCTTAAGTGGGTATGTTACCCATTTAGGAAACACCATTTCTTTATTCCATCCAGGTAGCTCTGTGGTTAGGGTATCTGACCAGTGACCTGGTGGTTGTGGGTTCAATACCGGGTTGTGGCAAACTTTCTTTCCATGGACTTTTTGCCTCTCTTCTCCGACGTATGTGAGAAAGTAGTCAATGACTTGGAAAGAAAGTTGAGTCAGTAATGGTAAGAAAAAGCCAGGAAACACATGCATAGGTGCACTGACCACCATAATATAACCTAAGCTGCTAAAACGGTGTTAAACTCTTATACAAATATACAAATTAGTTTGTATTACTTCTTTACTGATGGATTGCCAGCTACTGCCTAACTTAATTCAGTGATGAATCATTTCTGTAGTCTAGTGAGACAGAAAATCTCAGTTTTTGCACAAGGACAACCACAACAACAGGGCCATAACAATACTTTGATGTTTACTTATAAAGAAACTGAGCTAGAGAGCCTTCTGCATGGGATAATGAAAACATATTTATACCAAAGTGTAGTAATACCTGGGATGTTACAAGATGCAGAAAGATATGCACAAGTGGGAGGGTGGTTTTAAGTTGCTTTGCCTGCACTGTGTTGGGATGTTTACGTCCTGCAACTGCATCCAGGGAACTTAAAATATCCCCTGAAATAAGAGTGGATAATGAAAGTATAAACTGCAACAAAACTTTTCCTAAGTTCCTGTACATGAAATTCATAGACCTTCCAATCTATAAAGAAAATGGCATAAGCGTGAAAAAGTTGAAAAAAAGGACGATTGTTTTTTTGAGAAAACAAGCAATTTTTGTTCATAGGTATTTCTGTTCCAGTAAACACTTTGATTTAACCCTCTATCTAACAATTTTGTATTTTACAACTCTGAGGAAAAAGGCTTTTTAAAAACATTGTGGGGAAAGGAGAACATGCTGGTTACCAGCATTTTCTCAATTTCCCACAATATTTTCTATCCTTTCCAAAGCAAATCCCATCATTTTACAGTTAATTTCTTGTCTGCGAGTGCTTTCTTAATGGGAAATTCTAAAATTTTGTCTTGTAGTAAAGAGCAAACCAATGATTTGAACATTGAGTCATATATTTGGAAAATCTTTAACTCTTGGCATTTAAAATTAACTGATACATTCCGATAACTCTTCTGTATCTTTTGTAATGATTCATTAAACCATCGTGTACTGGCAACCTTGTGGAAAAAAGCTTTCGATAAAATCACAGGAAAAAGGGAAATAAATGCTTTAATACAAGTAACAATCTTTTTCTCCTTTTCCGACAATGTTATTTACCCTTTCAAAGACAAACTCCTTCATTCAAGTCATATTTCATAAGTTGCCAGCAAATGCTTTCCATTTGGACCACTGTAAAATTTTGTCATCTAGCAAAGTCTAAACTCTCTATCACACAACAAAAATGTATACATGTACTTGTCCAAATTTAAAGCATTTGCAGACAACAATTTAAATGTGGCTCTAATGATGGAATTTGTCCTTGACAGGGTAAAACAAAATTGTGGGAAAATGAAAAAATGCTGGTAACCAGCAGTTTCTCTATTTCCCACAATATTTCCAAAGCTTTCTTTCTCACGGACATTTAAAGTCTGGATTGTGTGGTAATGAGTTGAAATATCACAATTGCACTTGACTTAAAACATTGTGACTTACTCATTATACTTGGGGTACAGTCTAGAATATAATTAATAAGTAAATCCAAACACCGGTTTAAATACTCAATCTCAGCTGGCTCTGTGGTTTTGCTGGTGTCTCTGGGTGTTTGTCTCCGGCTGTCTCTCTCCAAATACATTACCAATCTGAAAGAAGAAGACTTCAGTAAAAAACATTGTGGGAAAAGGAGAAAATGCTGGTAACCAGCATTTTCTCCTTTTCCCATGCTGTTTTCTACCCTTCCCAACTCAAATCTCAATTTTTAAGTCAGATTTATTTTAACGTCTGCAAATGCTTTCAATTTGGACATGTTTAAAATTTTGTCTTTGGTAAAGACTTAGTCTAAAACCCAAGACCTTTTCCTGTAAGTTTATTTCAGAAGGTAGTCATTTAACTCTTTACCAAGCAACAAAATTTTAGACCTTTTGAAACTGAAAGCATTTGCAGACAACAAATAAAATTTGGCTCAGATAACAAGTTTTGTCTTTGAAAGGGTTGAAAACATTGCGGGTAAAGAAGAAAGTGCTAGGCTACCCACCTTTCATCTTTTTTCCACAATTTTTCCAAAAGCTTTTATTTTCTTAGGGTCACTGATTGTTTGGTGAAGGGTTGCCCAGTTAACAAGATTATCCTTCATCTAAACTTGTTTAGATTTGCTGACAATGTCAATTAAGATTTGTCTGCACAGACTGTATATCAAGGTTCCATATTCACCAACCATTCTTAGGAACATTCTTAGTCTTATTCTCCATCATTTTCTGAATTTGAAAGTAACACATTTTCTGATTGGCTAAACCATTTAGTTTAGCCAATCAGGAGTTCTGTTGCTTTCAAATTTGGTTTGGCTTAAAATTTTGCCATTTGGTAAAGAGTTAAACCTGGACCACACAAACCTGTCTTTCGAGAATGCTGAGAAAGAAAGCATTTGGAAGCATTGTGGACAAATGAGAAATGGTAACCAGCATTTTCTCCTTTTATCACAATGTTTTCTACCCTTCTCAAATCAAATCTCAATTCCTGATTCACACTTATTTTGTCTTCTGTAAATGCTTTCATTTCGGACTGGTCTGAAATTGTGTCATTTGGTAGAGACTTCACTAAGAGCAGAACATGATGCATCCGACAGCAAATGATGACACTTTGTCACTACACATAATGGAGGCTGACATATAGAAAAGACTCACCTCAACTGACAACTGTTTAACAACAAGTCATGGTTGTTTTTCACCAGCTCATGAAGTACGATCAGGGCTTTAGCTCGTATAACAGTGGAGGGACTTTCAAGCAAACGCAGTATTTTCTGCAGAAAATCCTGTAGGAAAAAGAAAACATCATTTAATAAGATTTAACATTTCCAATCTTTTCCTGGTTCCAAGATCATAATACATGTATATTAAATAATTTTGATTTATTACACCAGAGTTGAATCTAGGATTGAAAGACAATGACTCCCCCATCCCTTTCAACAAAGTGGTCCAATTCGAAATTTGACTTTTAATGACCCTGAAAGAATAGACTTTTGAAAACATTGTCGATAAATAAGAAAATGCTGGTATAACCAGCATTTTCTCCTTTTCCCACAACATTTTCTGCCCTTATTAAAGACAGAAATCAGCATTATAGCTAGATCTAATTTGTTGTGTGCAATTGCATTCAATCTGGTCCAGTCCAAAGTTTTATTGTTTAGTTAGCAAATAAATAGCAAAGAAAAGCACTCATAATTGTGGTCCTAACTAGATTTGCCACTGTAAGAATTCCAGCAAGTACCAACAGCATAGGGATAACCCTAGTCTGCAGAGAAACTAATCAAGATTTAACCCTTTAACACATGACAAAAATATAGATTCGTCCAAATTGAAAGCATTTGCAGACGACAATTTAAATTTTACTAAAATTACAGAACTTCTCTTTAACAGGTTAGAAAACATTATGGGAAAAGGAGAAAATGCTGGTTAACAGCAATTTCTCCTTTTTTCCACAATGTTTTCAAAATGCGTCTCTCTCAGTGTCGTTAAAATTCGGGATTGTAACATGAAGATTTAAGTAAGCTGTACCCATCTAGTCTGGAGTGTTGATGCCATCAGACATAATCATTCCAAAGACAATCTTTTGTTTAGAATGATTCAACTCTGTGATACATATGTATTCAATACCAAATCCTCCACTTTGCAGTCAGTAAGTCATACTACACAGTATTGCTATGAATCTATTTGAGGTGGAAAACTGTAGATTTATAATAAACACTTTACCAGATGATAAAATTTTAGACATGTCCACTTTGAGAGCATTTTCATGACTTCAAAAAATCAGATTTGTCCATCAGAGGGTAGAAAAATTGCAGGAAAAGGAGGAAATGCTGGTTACCAGCATTTTCTCCTTTTACCACAATCCTTTCAAAAGTCCCCTTTCTTCAGAATTGTGTTGTAAAGAGTTAATACTGTAATCTTTACCTTGTCCTGTGTCAGTCGATTCAGTGATACACCGGACACAATCAAAGCGCCAAACATCGTTACAATAGATTGCTGTATTCGAGTTATTCCGAAAGACAACGCTGACAAAAGTGTGGACAATCCCACCGTGTCGATAACTGACTGAAACACTTGTGGATTGTGACGGGTGATTCTATGTAAGGCCTGCAAATGTAAATTAAAAATATCAGAAAAAACTAGAGCTGTCACTGAATGTGACTTAATACCCCCGCCAGCGCTCTGACAGAAACAAGCAATTTAACAAAAAATTTTCTAAGTTCAAGGGGAGATTACCCTTGAATCATAGGGAGTAGATGATTGAAAACTGCGTCTTGCACAACTTCAGTATACGATCAATGTATCAACAAACTTTCAATACAATAGCAGCAAAACTGTAGGAGGAGTTCGCGAAAATCAGGTCAATATATGCCAGCGTTTAGAAAAAAGTCCGGAAAACTGTTTTTTTGGGTGAAAATTTCCAAGTCCAAGGCCCATAATTTCATCAAAAATCAGTGGACCAGAATGAAACTGAAACTTGATATGTAACTCATAGTGGTTGACTTACACTACAAAAATCAGCTCAATATCTGCCAGCGTTTAGAAAAAAAGTCTGGAAAACTGTTTTTTCTGTGAAAATTTCTAAGTCCAAGGCCCGTAATTCCATAAAAAATCAGTGGACCAAAACGAAACTCGAACTTAATCTGTAACTCATGGTTGTTGACTTGAACACCAGAAAGCAGCTCAATATCTACCAGCGTTTAGAAAAAAAGTCCGGAAAACTTTTTTTTTCCTTGAAAATTTCCAGGTCCAAGGCCCGTAATTTCGTAAAAAATCAGTGGACCGAAGAGAAACTAGAACTTGATCTGTAACTCATGGTTGTTGACTTGCACACCAAAAAGCAGCTCAATATCTACCAGCTTTTAGAAAAAAAGTCCGGAAAACTGTTTTTTTCTTGAAAATTTCAAGTCCAAGGCCCGTAATTTCGTCAAAAATCAGTGGACCATAACGAAAGTAGAACTTGATCTGTAACTAATGGTGGTTGACTTACACACCAAAAATCAGCTCAATAGCTGCCAGCGTTTAGAAAAAAAGTCCGGAAAACTGTTTTTTCCTTGAAAATTTCTAAGCCGAAGGCCTGTAATTTCGTCAAAAATCAGTGGACCATAAGGAAAGTAGAACTTGATCTGTAACTAATGGTGGTTGACTTGCACACCAAAAATCAGCTCAATATCTGCCAGCTTTTAGAAACAAGAGGGCCATTATGGCCCTGAAGTCGCTCACCTGAGCCTTTTGATCAAACATGACCCATTTCCAATCTCTTCAGAGATAATAAGACAAACACTCATTAGTATTGGGCTTACAAATATGGCCTCTAGAGAGCACACAAGCTTTTTCTAGAATTTGTCTCAGAGGCCTACTTGACATATAGAAATTATCCAGACATACATTCCGACAAACTTTCATGAGTATTTCAGAGAAAATGTGGCCTGTAGGGTGTATTAAAGGTTTTTCCGAGATTTGACCTAGTGACCTAGTTCTTTATCCAACATGACCCATATTCAAACTAGTCTATTATCAAGACAAACATTCAAAGCAAATTTCAAGATTATTGGACTGAAAATGTGGCCTCTAGAGCGTACACATGATTTTTCAAGGATGAAACTTGGTGACCTAGTCTTTATTCCACGTGACCCATTTTCAAACTCATGCAAGATATCATCAAGACAAACATTCTAACAAAAGTTTAAAGAATATTGGACTGTAATTATAGTACAAAAGGTTTTTCAGAGATTTGACCTTGTGACCTAGTTTTTTATCCAACATGACCCATTTTCATACTAGTCTAAGAAATTATCAAGACAAATATTCTGACCGAATTTCAAGAGTAATGGACTGAAAATGTGGCCTCTAGAGCATACACAAGGTTTTTCTAAGATTTGACCTGGTGACCTAGTTTTTGACCTGACATGACCCATTTTCAAATTCGTCCGAGATATCATCAAGACAAACATTCTGACCAACTTTCATGAGTATCTGACTAAAAATGTGGCCTCTAGAGCGTACACAAGGTTTTTCTAAGATTTGACCTAGTGACCTAGTTTTTGACCCGACCAGACCCATTTTCAAACTCGTCCGAGATATCATCGAGGAAAACATTCTGACCAAGTTTCATGAGTATCGGACTGAAAATGTGGCCTCTAGAGCGTACACAAGGTTTTTCTAAGATTTGACCTAGTGACCTAGTTTTTGACCCAACATGACCCATTTTTGAACTCGTCCAAGATATCATCGAGGAAAACATTCTGACCAAGTTTCATGAGTATCGGACTGAAAATGTGGCCTCCAGAGCGTACACAAGGTTTTTCTAAGATTTGACCTAGTGACCTAGTTTTTGACCTGACATGACCCATTTTTGAACTCATCCGAGATATCATTAAGACAAACATTCTGACCAAGTTTCATGAGCATCTGACTGAAAATGTGGCCTCTAGAGCGTACACAAGGTTTTTCTAAGATATGTCCTAGTGACCTAGTTTTTGACCCGACATGACCCATTTTCGAACTCATCCGAGATATCATCGAGACAAACATTCTGACCAAGTTTCATGAGTATCGGATTGAAAATGTGGCCTCTAGAGCGTACACAAGGTAAAAGTTGACGACGGACGACAAACGCCGGACGCCGGACACAGCACGATCACAAAAGCTCACCATGAGCACTTCGTGCTCAGGTGAGCTAAAAAAGTCCGGAGCCAGCGCTTTGACAGAAACAGGCAATTTAACAAAAAATTTTCTAAGTTCAAGGGGAGATTACCCTTGAATCATAGGGAGTAGATGATTGAAAACTGCATCTTGCACAACTTCACTATACGATCAATGTATCAACAAACTTTCAATACAATAGCAGCAAAACTGTAGGAGGAGTTCGCGACACATAATTACTAGTATTTTGTACACAGACGGACACAAGGACGGACGGACACACGTACGAACACACAGACGGACAGACAGGCTGATTCCAGTATACCCCCGAAAACATTCATTTTGCTGGGGTATAATGAATATTACCATGTAGTAAAAAGTAACATTTAAAACCACCTGAAATAGACCACTTGAAATATCACTTCTATTGTTCTAACACTTTACCACACAATCCCTGAATGAGAAAGCTTTTGCAAACATTGAAGAGAAAGGGGAAAATGCAGCTCATCCTAAGTAAAATACAACAATTTCAGCCCAATTTAATTTGTTAGTTGCAAATTCTTTCAGTTTGGGCAAGTCTTACATTTTGTCATGTGGTAGAGAGCAAAAAAGAATAAAAAATACTTTAAGTTAACGGTTTACCAAACAACCCTGTGTTTAAACAGTCCTTACATAGAAGCCTGGTTATCCACATTTTCTCTCTTTCCTGCCATGTTTTCTACCTTTTCAACGATGAATCAAATCAGCTCAGCGATTTGAAATAGTGAAAAAATTGGGCATCCAATAAAAAGTTCAACTCTTAACCAAATGACACTATTTTGGAAGGTCAAATCTAAGGCATTTGCAGATAGCATATAACATGTAGTTCCAATAGTGGGATTTGCCTTTGAAAAGCTAGAAAACATTGTGGGAAAAGGAGAAAATGCTGTTTGCCAGCATTTTCTCCTTTTACTACAATGTTTTCAAAAGCCTTCTTCCTCAAGTACGTCAAAACTTGAAATTGTTATGTTAAGGGTTGAGGTCCCATTTTGATATAATTCTAACAACAAGAACTGATTTGTGTGATTGTTTAATGGACGGTAAAAAAAAGAGTCAATAATTTCATGAAAAAAAATTCTGCTCCTCTCCAAAGAAAAGTGTTTTACCCTTTTCCAAACAATCAAAAGTTTTTCTTACCCCACTGAAAAATTATTTGAAAATTGTGTCAAAAGGAGAAATGAAAATCTGACAGCAATTTCTCTATTTCCCATGTTTTCTACACTTCAAAAGACAAATCCCATATCCTGAGCCACAGCAAGTCTGTCATCTGAAAATGCTTTTAACCTGGACAAGTCTAACATTTTGTCATCTCAGACAGATTTAAATAAACAAAGTCTTATTTCATGATCAAGTGTTTAGTCTACTTACAGACAAGGCTGTAATCCTCAAAGCGTCCACTGTAGAATGTTTAAATATGTACCATAGTGACTGGGCCATTTCTGTAGTAACCAGTTTCTGACAAATTTGTCCTTTCGTGGTAGCAACATTTTCAACAATTTTAGCTGCAATATGGTTGACCAGAGCATCTTCCTGGAAACATTAACAGTGAAATTAGTGGGCGTATTCCTTTTGCTACTCCGAACATGTTCTAGATCAATGGAGTATTTCGGAACATGATGCCGTGTTCTTCAGAACATGTTCTGACTGTTCTAATTCAATCGAGGTGCAGCGCACCTGCTGAACGGTTGCTAGGTGATACAAGATGGCTGAAAGACGGACAATTCTTCATGGCAAAACTTGCAATTGTCTGTTTTACGATATGAATGCCATAAATAGGAGCATTGTAGACTCGTCAATGTCAATCTCCACTCCCTCTCCACAGCTAATCATATCCTCCACTAGCACAGCTAAGACAGTAGCTATTGCAACAGCCATCATGGCAATGTACATTCATTTCGGTATTGATTAGAACAATGTTCCGAAAATGATCTTTTTAGAACATAATTCCAGAATAGTGTATGTGTTCTGAAATATTCCATTCGCACATTCCAGAAGAGCATTCCAGAACACTGGACATCATGCCAGAACAGGTGAATGGAATACACCCAGCATTGTTAAATTTTTTCAACTCTTTTCCAGACAACAAAATTTTATACTTGTCCAAATTGAAAGGATATGCAGAGGAAAAACTACGAGTGGCTCCTATGATGGAATTTGTCTCTGAAAGAGTAGAAAACAAATGTGGGAAAAGGAGAAAATGCTGATTACCAGCATTTTCTCCTTTTCTCACAATGTTTTCAAAAGCCTTCCTCCTCAGGGTCATGGGATTGTTTGGTGAAGGGTTAACCCATACATGTGAGCTGCTAAGAAACAAAATCATAATTATAACTGTGAATCCAAAAAATCCATTTTGTCTTCCAACTGATAGAACCATGAGGTACACTGATTCTTTAACATACAGAAAATTGACGAATAGCAAAAAGTTTTGACCCAGGTTAGCTTGCGCTGAAAGTGCAGGCTGACCTGGGTCAATGCTTTTTATAAATGCATCAAACCCCCTTTTCACAGAACATGGCTAAAATCTTTTTCTTGATGCATGGAAAATATTGCCAGAAAAGGGGCAATTGATAATTACCTTTTCAAAAGCTGTGAACCAAAGACACATAAAGACTAATTGCAATAGAAAATGTGACATACTGGGCAAATTCCACAAAATATGAATTCTCATTCTGCTGCCATAGACTTATGTAACTTTTGGGACAAAATTTCCGAAACAAATAAGTAATTTTTCTTTTTTCCTATATTTCTTGTTTGTCTGAATATATCCAAAAGATGTTTATACTCCAACAGGTTGATACACAACAGTTGATTGATTGATTGATTGATTGCATTTAACACCATTTTCAACATTATTTCAGTTATATCGCGGCAGCCAGTGCATCTATCCATGCTTTCCTTGCATTTCTTTTACCAATACCCTTCATTCCAAGCCAATGACTACTTTCCCAAATAACTGATACACAAAAGACAAAAGATAATAATTCTCTGGAAATAAACTTACCCCATCTCTACAGCTACGACTTATGATAGCGTATGTCATGGATGGAACATTCCAATTTTCTACAGCAGTAGATCTGCCCTCTTCCTATAATATTCATAAATTGATTCTTACCATTCATACTTACTTTCATATCTTTAAATTCTACTGAAAAAAGCCATTTCTTAGCCCTTGACTGCAGAATGCCAACTTTTAACGACCCTGGGAAAGAAACCTTTTGAAAACATAGTGGGAAAAGGAGAAAATGCTGGTAACTGGCATTTTCTCCTTTTCCCACAATGTTTTCTACCCGATCAAAGAAAGATT
This sequence comes from Hippopus hippopus, assembly GCA_946811185.2. Lineage (NCBI taxonomy): Eukaryota > Metazoa > Mollusca > Bivalvia > Cardiida > Cardiidae > Hippopus > Hippopus hippopus. The sequence continues at coordinate 8,110,048 of OX328112.1, forward strand.
GCATCATTTGAGCCACATTGAAATTGTTGTCTGCAAATGCTTTCAATTTTGACAAGGCTAAAATTTTTGTCATCTGGTAAAGGGTTAAAGGCAAAGAGATCCTACTGGTCAGATATGCTGTTAGCTGTTTACCACATGACAAAATTTTAAACTCATCCAAATTGAAATCATTTGCTGACTACAATATAACTATGTTTTTAGGATAGGGCACCCTAATGCGGATTCCTGTAACATCGCCTTTCATCGCCAAAAAACATATGGATTCGGCCAAGACTCTGGTAATTCGTAATCGATTGGCCTATAGATGCTGGTTCCCTGGATTACCCGAGTCTTAGCCGAATCTGAACGATGAAAGGCAATGTTACATGAATTCCATTAGGGTGCCCTATCCTTACCTTTGGGAGAGTAAAAAACATAGTGGGAAAAGAAGAAAATGTTGGTTACCAGCGTTTTCTTCTTTTCCCACAATGTTTTCAAAAGTGTATACTGTCAGGGTCATCAACACACATCATTGTTTGATAAATGGTTAAAGAAAAACATTTTATCTAGGGTGAATACTTCTGCTAACTTTGAAAACCTTGATTAGTCCAGCACTATCTTCTCTGGACAAGGTTTAGTATGTTAAAAACTACTAAGACTTTGATGTTTGACCCCAAAACAATACATATCATCTGCATCCCATGATGCATATCTGTATCATGTTAAAGAACACTGGTCAAATCATTGTTTACTTTCTGTTAAATCTATAATAAATGACAAAATTGTAGACTAGCCATTTTGAATGATACAATATGTGGCCAAAATGATTGGATTTTTCTTTGAAAGAAAGGGCAAAAAACATTGTGGGAAAGGAGGAAATACTGATCACCAGCCTTTCCTTTTTCCAAACTTTTTTCTTAAGTAAATAATTATTTCAAAATGCCTTTTTTCTCACAGTAATAAAAAGAGGGAATGGTTTTCATGATGGTGTTAAATGTCAGATCAAAGTACCTGCACTGCCACCATATATACAAGTTCCCCAATGGCTGGCAATAGGCCTTGCTTCAGTCGATTGTTTTTGCTGTTCTCTCGATAAACCTCTGTTACCGTTGTCAAAGCCTCAGAAACTTTCACAGAATCCTCCAGGGTATCAGTGTTACTTGCAATCACTCCAATCACTCTAGCTATTTTAACACGCCTGGTAAAAGATAACAAGATGTCTGTTTGTAAAACAGTCATGCCCCCCTACTGCCACATTGATACAGGAAGTGGCACAGTTCATAAACTGATATCAAAAGAATTAATTGGGAAATATCGATGTCATCTTTTTGATTTACAGCCCACTTCAATTGTTAAACGTGATAATCTGTCAACAGTTCGCATAATTATACACACCGCCGTGTGTATACATACAAGATTGTAAACAGTCGCCGATACACAGACTGGGTTATCGATTTTCTTTTCGGCACGCGCTTTCGACTTCCACTTTTTCCCAGTCAACTTCGATGCTTACTATGTCCCCGATAATACGCGAATAAAATGTTGGAGCCACAAGTTGAGCCACATATGATGATTTTTGAGACACTTTAATTTTTTTTGAGCAAATGGCTCAAGTGGTGAAGGGCAGCGCGGGCCCTGAATCATCTGGTGGTCACTGTGACCTTGACCTTTCACGGATTAACCTTAAAATTGATAGGGATCATCTACACTCCAAGATGAATATCTGTACAGAATTTGAAGGACCTAGGTCAATTCTGTGTGTAGTTATCATCTGGACAAGGTTTGGTCTATATATCATTAAGTTGAAGGCCACTGTGACCTTGACCTTTGATGGATTAATCTCAAAATCGATAGGGATCATCTGCACTCCGAGACAAATATCTGTACAGAATTTGAAGAACCAATGTCAATTCTGTGTCTAGTTATCATCTGGACAAGGTTAGGTCTATATATCATTAAGTTGAAGGCCACTGTGACCTTGACCTTTGATGGATTAATCTCAAAATCGATAGGGATCATCTGCACTCCGAGACGGATGTCTGTGCCAAATTTGACGAACCTAGGTCAATTCTGTGTCCAGTTATCATCCGGACAAGGTTTGGTCTATATATCAACATGTTGACGGTCACTGTGACCTTGACCTTTGACCGATTGACCTCAAAATCAATAGGGATCATCTGCACTCTCAGACGCATGTCTGTGCCAAATTTGACGGACCTAGGTGTCTAGTTATCATCCGGACAAGGTTTGGTCTATATATCAACATGTTGACGGTCACTGTGACCTTGACCTTTGACTGATTGATCTCAAAATCAATAGGGATCATCTACACTCCGAGACGCATGTCTGTGCCAAATTTGACGAACCTAGGTCAATTCTGTGTCTAGTTATTATCAGGACAAGGTTTGGTCCATATATCATGTTGACGGTCACTGTGACCTTGACCTTTGACAGATTGACCTCAAAATCAATAGGGATCATCTGCACTCCGAGACGCATGTCTGTGCTAAATTTGAAGAACCTAGGTTAATTCTGTGTCTAGTTATCATCCGGACAAGGTTTGGTCTATATATCAACATGCTGACGGTCACTGTGACCTTGACCTTTGACCCACTGACCTCAAAATCAATAGGGATCATCTACACTTTGACACGCATGTCTGTGCCAAATTTGACGAACCTAGGTCAATTCTGTGTCTAGTTATTATCCGGACAAGGTAAGGTCTACCGACCGACCGACCTACCGACCGACTGACATTAGCAAAGCAATATACCCTCACTTCGTTGACGGGGGGGCATGATAAATATAAGACATACTCTGTTAAATCTTTCTCCCCCACCAAAACAATTTTGGCGCAAATCCTATTTGCTACCCCTTTCAGGACACTATTCTACTGCAGTGTCATAATTTTCAAGAGTCTCTGGACTCACTCAGATAAACACTTCATGTTGTGGAAAGTCAGTTATGAGTAAAGGAGTCAGGACTAACAAGTATGAAAATCAATATTATGTAGATGTGAACACTGTAATTACTTTTTGGATTTATAAAAAGTCTAGATTTGCATTTAAAGGATAAAAATTCAGTTGGAAAAGGAGAAAAAGCACATTACCATCATTTTCTCCTTTTTCCAGTGTTTTCAAATGTCTCTCTCCTCAGCGTCATCAAAACACTGGATAGTTATGTGAAGAGCTAAATTGTATATAGATTTTACTGAAACTTACACTTCAACATGGGAAACTTCCTTCAGCTGTTTAGACAGGAGACCAAATACATTGTTCTTCACTAAATAAACAGCGACTGGTCTGGAACAACAAAACATGGCTAGGTAATTTAACATCTGAATTCTTTTCTGCGACGGAGGGCCTCTTTCTGTCTGGCTCAGATTGTCAAGTATCTGCTTTAGGTGACGAGTTTGATCCTTTTCTGGCAGTGAGATGAATTTGTCTGGTGTAAATGGAGGGACTGGCAAGGTTTTAGCGTCAAACTTGGCTGAGGGTGGTTTTTGTATCTGTAAGAAATGAAGTATACTTTGGGTTTTTATCATCAACATCATCATTGATGTAATCATTGTCATCAGCGCAGTCATTATCATCATTATCATCAAAATCATCTTGTTTTCTCTTTCAAAAGTAGAAAAGACAAGTACAATCAACTGCCTCAATATCTTTTCTTTTTTCAGTTAATGATTTTCTATAAAAAAAAATATTTAGCATCTGAATAAAATTTGCAAATTACTTTCACTACTGTCTATCGAAAAAAGTTGAAAGAAGTCAATGATGTTTTGAACATTATTTCAATCTTACCAAAGCAGCCAGCATACCTATGTGTACCTTAACCCTTTACAAAACAATCCCATGTTTTAACAGTTCTTTGGAAGATGGCTTCTGAAAACACTGGGGGAAAAGGAGAAAATGCTGGTTACCAGCATTTTTGTCCTTTTCCCACAATTTTTTCTACTCTTTCAAATACAAATTCAATTATTTGTACCATTTTTTATTTGTCATCTGTAAATGCTTACAAACTTGACTGGCAGCTAACATAAACAAATTAAAAACAATGTTTCATGAGGAAAGAATTATGCCTTAATAAACATTATCAGTCTTTGAAAAACAGCAATGCTGACCTGAGCTGAGATTTGAAGTTACCAACCCTGGATTACAAGTTCTACAGGTTACTTTTAAAAATATTTGACAAAAAGGAGGAAATACTGGTAACTAGCATTTCTCCCTTTTCTCATACTGTTTTATACCCTTTCCCAGGCAAATTCACTATCTGAGCCACATTTTATTTGTTATCCGTGCATGCTTTCAATTTAAACAAATCCAAAATTTGTCACCTGGTCAAGATTTAACTCTTTACTGGATGACAGAGTTTTAGAATGATCTACTTGAAAGCATTTTCAGACAATAAATTAAATCAAAAACTCAAACAAGTGGGTCATGATGGCCCTGGATTAGCTCACCTGATCCTGTTGACCAGTCATGATCCATTTCCAATCCCTTCCAAGATATTATGACAAACATTCTATTAAACAAGCTTTCATAAGTATTGGACTGAAAATTTGGCCTCTAGCAGGCACACAAGCTTTTTCTAGAATTTGTCTCATTGACCTACTGTTACTTTTTAGCCCAACATAGCCATTTCTACAACTTGTAGAAATTATCAAAAAAAAGATTCTGAAAACCTTACATGAGTACTGGACAGAAAAAGTCGCCTCTAGAATGTACACAAGGTTTTTCCAAGATTTGATATGGCGACCTTCTTTTTGACCCAATGCGATCCATTTTCAATCTCATCTTATTAATCATCAATAAAAACATTCTGACTAATTTTGATAAGTATTAGACAGAAAATGTGGCCTCTAGAGCATTTACAAGATTTTTCAAAAAGTTGACATGGTGACCTAGTTTTTGACCTGACATGACCCATTTTCCACCCCTTCCAAGATGTCATCATACAAAACATTCTAGACAGGTTTCATGAGTATTGGACAGAAAATGTGGCCTCTAGAGTGTACACGAAGTTTTTCAAAGATTTGACCCAGTGACCTAATTTTTGACCGGAAGTGATCCATTTCCAGACTCATCCTGGTTACCAGCATTTTCTCCTTTTCCTACAATGTTTTCTTAAGCCCTCTTCCTCATGATTGCTAAACACTTTATTCCAAAGGATTACCTTTGGATTGTCTATTATAGGCGAAACGGTGAAATCACTCGAATGATAAATCAGCTCCAAAATTTCTGTTTTGGTCTCCAAGAGCTCTCCCGTCTCTTTGCCGGTTCCCATGGGTTCTCGAGTGGATAGCGGAGAATGTGGCTGTCTATACGGTGAATTAACGTGCAAGTTTTCATCAGGTGGGACTGCTGTGTGGGGCCTTGTACTATAAAAAAAAGTTAACTTGAGAAAAACATTTTACTTTGATTTTTCAAGAAAAATATGATGTATGGATCTTATTTTTTGCCCTAGGTACTCTAATAGCTGCTAAAAGGCATCTATACAGTTTTGAGTAAGAGATGACCGTACAGTCTGATCCTAAACTACACTTTCCAGTACTCTGAGAGATACATAAAAACAGGTTGTTGCCAATTTCTGATAATACATAATCATACAAGCTGTGCTCTTGGAAAAAAGGGTTCTATGCATCCCTGTGATCCATTATACATGTACCTAGCAAGTCAACCCATAATTATGCATCCATTACATAAATTTTGTCCAACAACCAACTAAAGTATGAGGTAGAATGGTCCTTGGTCATGCAGAAAATTTACAAATAGCTGAAAGTGTCAATTCAGCTTAGCCTGAACATACTGTACAGTCTGATATGGGTCTATACTTTATGCAGATACATCAAACCACCTTTTTCAAGAGCATGACTCATTAAATATTGCTAACTCTTTATGAAAAGACAAAATTTTAGATTGGCCCAAACTGAAAACATTTCCAGATGACACATCAAATCTGGTGAAAACGACAGGATTTTAAGTTCGAAAGGATAGAAAAAGTTGAAGGAAAGGGAGAAAATACTGATTACCAGTGTTTTCTCCTTTTCCCGCACTTTTGTCAAATGCATACTTCTTTACAGCCGTTAAAACTTGGGATTGTTTGGTAAACAGTTAGCCCTTTTCCTAGACAATCCCTTTATTTGATATTTTATTTTATGACAAAAACAAGATTGCTGTTGAAGGAGAAAAGGCTGGTAACTAGAATTTTCTTCCTTTTCCACAATGTTTTCTATGCTTTCAAAGAGAAATACCATCATGTGAGCTATTTGTTGTTTCAATTTGTTGTCTGCAAATGCTTCCAATCTGGATGACTTTAAAAATATGTTGTCTGATAATTAGTTAACTCTTTTCCAAATGACAAATTTTCCTTATTTGTAGACTCAAAACTTATGGAATGATAGAAAACATTGTGGGAATAGGAGAAAATGCTGGTTACCAGCATTTTCTCCTTTTCCTACAATGTTTCAAAATACTTCTTCCTCAGGGTCATTAAGTCAGGATTAAGTACCTGAGAGTAAACAAACTGGCTCCTCCGTCATCACTGGGTGCTGTTTTAGGGCGTAACACATCGCCTGCAGCAGTACTGGGGCGAGAGATTTGCTCCGTGTCCTGTGTTGCCATATTCAACCTCTCTGTCAGTTCTACCGTCTTAACCTTCCCAAGAACAGATCCTGTACCTTCGACAAACACACTACTTCTTCCTGTAGTGGCCATACTACCCTGTAGAAATAGAGGATCGAACTGGAGTTTATCAGTTTCATTTAATGACTTGACTAAAAGAATATGATGCCAGACTTGGCAAGTATCATATGGCCTGCAACATGCCAAAAGGGGCATTCGGACATTTGCGTAAAGTGTCGTATCTGATCAGCCTGCGCGAGTCTGCGCAGGCTAATCCGAAACGACACATTCCGTTTTTATGTACTTTTCAGTTTTGCGCAAGTCTACTGTAGCACAAAATCTAATGTAGTCGTTAAGTGCCGTCTCGGATTAGCCTGCGCGAGTCCGCGCAGTCTGATCCGAGACGACACTTTACGCAAATGTCCGAATGCCACTTTTCACGTGTTGCAAGCCATATAAGTTTTAGTCAACTAATTTCGTACCACACAATCCAGAGTTTTAATAACCCTGAGTTAGAAGGCTTTAAAAAAACATTATGGAAAAAAAAACAGAGAGAAAAATATGGTAACCAGAATTTTCTACCCTTTCTTATACAAATTCTATCATTTGAGCTACATTTGATTTCTCATCTGCAAAAACCCCCAATATGGCATATTGACATGTCATCTCAAATTTAAATATTTAACCCTCGACAAAATTTTAGCCCTGTCCAAATCGAAAGCATTTGCAGATGACAATTTCAGTGTGGCTCAAATGGTGCAATTGTTTATTGACAGGGTAGAAAACATTGTGGGAAAAGGAGAAAATGCTGGTAACCAGCATTTTCTCCTTTTCCCACAATGTTTTCAAAAGGCTTCTTTCCAAGGGTCGTCAAAAGTCATCATTGTGTGGTAATGGGTTAAAAGGTATTCAACTAACCTTAAATTTTTTCATAAAATGTAGCTCTAGCTGTGACTATATTTCTCATCTAGTTTGTATAGCATTAATCCTTTACCACGCAACAAAACTATGAAATTTGTCAGAATTGAAAGCATTTTCTGAAGACAAAACTCGGCTTCAAATGATGGGATTTGTCTTGGGAACGATGGAAAACTTTGTGGGAAATGGAGAAAGTGGGCTTTACCAGCATTTTCTCCAACAATTCCCACAAAGTCTTCAAAAGTCTACTAAATCAGGGTCATTAATAATTGGAATTGTGAAGTAATCAGTCAAACATTTACCACGCAATCTCAAGTTTTAACAACCCTCAAGAAGAAGGCTTTTGAAAACATTATGGGAAAGCGAGAGAGTGCTGGTAACCAGCATTTTCTCCTTTTCCACCAATGTTTTCTACCTTATCAAAGACAAGGTTACCAGAACTTTCTCGCTTTCCCATAATGTTTTCTACCTTATCAAAGACAAAAATCATCATAATTGATTTTGTTGTCTGCAAATGCTTTCATTTTTTGTAAAGGGCTATATTGATTTACTGATTAATTGTGTGCGTTAAACGCTGTTTTCAACATTATTTAAGTTATATCGCTTTCCTGGATTTTCTTTTACCAGTGCTCCACACAATGTTCTTTTCAACCCACTGGCTGCTTTCCCATAACCATCGTCCAAACAATGGTCAGTGGTGAGAGAGGAATGAATCCTGTTGCAATGACTATCATCAATCCTTGGAAAGAAATTGGTAGAGCCAGGTATCGAACAGGCATCCCCCTGTTCTCAAGTACCCTATAGACTGAGCTACCTAGGCTCGGCTGGTAAACAGTTAGCACAGTCTCACCTGTACATCCTGGGACATGACCAAATCCTTGGCAAGCTGAACCAGTTTTCCTTGCCAAAATGTATGAGTCACTAAACCTGGCCAACCAAGTCTGCAAAGAAAAGAAATGCAAAAAGGTAAATGATTTCCTTGTACACCAGATTTAAAGCAATATTTAACTCTTTACCAAGCAGCAAAACTTTGGTTTTGTCCCAAATTGAAAACATTTTGCAAATGGAATGTACACATGATTGTAACGATGGGATTTGCTTTGAAAGGGTAGAAAACATTGTGAGAAAAGGAGAAAATGCTGGTAACCAGCATTTTCTCCTTTTCCCACAATGTTTTCAAATGCCTTTTTCCTTACGGTCATCAAAATACATCATGGTTTGATACAGAGATAAAGGCTTATATGTCTGCCCTGTATGGTAAAACCTTTATCATAGGGCCATGAGTATTACATACAAGAGGTTATTTCTTATCATACTCTACAAAGAAAACATTCTGGATAAGGAGAAAGTACTTTTCTCCTTATCCCACAATGTTATCAAAACCCTTTTCCTTCAGGGTCCTTCAAGAACAATGGATCATTTAGTGAAGAATTTAAACAAACTAAATTACCTCTGATCTGGATCCTTCTGTAATAAACCATCAATCAGACTTAGAAAATCCGGGGAAGGCTTTGATGAAAATCTTGTACCTGAAAATACATATAAGCTATGTTCTGGCAAAAGGGGGCTTAATGCATCTCCTTGGTGCATGATACCAAGCAAACGATCACATACTTATGGATCCATAATAGCCACATTTTTTAACAATTGATTTAATCATAAGGCAGACTGGGCCCTGGACATACAGAAAATTGACAAATAGCGAAAACTTTTGGTCCAGGTCAGCCTGCGCAGGCTGACTTGGGTCGATACTTTTCGCAGATGCATTAAGCCTCTTTTTCACAGAGCACGGCTCATATCTAGAGTTAACTTTAAGATAGACTGAATTCTCATTTCCATTATCCTTGGAGGAGCTAATTAAGAAGTACCAGTTTCGGAGCGTTGATGAATGCAGCTCACATTATTGGATTTGTCTTTGTAAAGGTACCTAACAATTTCGAAAAAAAGGAAAAAAATGGTTGCCAGCATTTTCTCCTTTACCCACAATGTTTTCTACTCTTCCCAGATCAAATTTCAATTTTTGAGTCACATTTACTTTTGTCATCTGCTAATGCTTTCACTTTCTACTAGTCTAAAATTTTGTTGTCTGGTAGAGAGTTACCTACCTTTAACCTTTGGCTGTGGATACGCTTTATTGACAATCTTGTCCACAAGTTGTGGGTAAGATTCAGCCAGGAAGGGTGGATGACCTGAAAAGGAAAGTAAAACATCGTTCAATTAACTCTTTACCACACAATCCACAGTTCTAACAACCCTGAAGAAGATAGCTTTTGAAAATATTGTGAGAAAAGGAGAAAATGCTGGTAACCAGCATTTTCTCCTTTTCCCACCATGTTTTCTACCCTATCAAAGAAAGAAATCATCATTTGAGCTACATTTATTTTGTTGTCTGCAAATACTTTCAATTTGGTGGAGTCCAAAATGTTGTCCTTTGGTAAAGACTAAACTTATAAATTATCCTTCCACAGATCACATTTGAAAACATTGCCACAAGAGATGATTAATGCATGCAACAGGCAATTTCTCCTTTTGATACAATATGAATATATGTATCATGTATTGAATTTACTTCATATTCATATTTTCCAATTTTAAAAAGTAGTTTTCAAAGGTATCAGCCAGAAGTTTGTTTTAGGGCATAATAAGTTCAAATTATTATTATCTTTTTTTTTTCAAAGACCAAAGGTCTAGTTTCATGATATTCTACCGGAAAAAAAAAAAAACTATTCATCAGAACAAATCCAAAATGTGTGACACAAATTACTTGAACTCTAGGCAGTGGTCAACACTAACAGTGTCTGGCAATATGAAGGACAGTTCGGTTTTGAACAGGACACTTAAGATTTTGCATTCTACATTTTGAGGTGTCCTGGGTCGGCATCCACCTACCATTCTACAAAACATTCTTAGTCTTATTCTCAAGCATTTTCTAAACTTGAGAGTAAAACAACTCCTGACTGGCTAAACCAAATGGTTTAGCCAGTCAGAAGTTGTTATCTTCTAAATCTACACTGATACTAAGAATGTAACGAAGAATGCTTAGTGGATACAGACCCTAATTTTTGCTAAATAATGACTGTGAGTTAACTGCAAGAAAAGTAAGTGGTGAATCCTGTCAGACACGCAATGAATGCCTTTTTCTACCCTCAGTCTGTTTTCAATCAGACTTTTTCATTTCAGTAAATTTCTTACCTGTGAACATTTCATACAGTACACAACCCAGTGACCAAAGATCACTTAACAGGGTTATCTCCCCTCCCTGTAACACCTCTGGCGCAGCATAATTTGGGTTCCCTACAAAACAAAAAACCCTGAAAAATTAAACTTTGTTCCCAATTATACTTTGCCTGAGCCTGATTTTTTTGATACAACGATGGTCTTCACAATGCAGTCTAAAACTCTGTATATACAGTCAAACCTGTATTCAGACTTGAAAGACCATCAAAGGGTAACTGGAAAGGCAGCCTCTTAAAGCAGGTGGTCCTTGACAGCAAGTTTAATTACACTGATTTAAGAAGGAAAATAGGATCTAAAGAGTGGTCTCTAATGGAAGTGGGTTGCTGAATCATTTCTTGAACAACAAATTTTTAACTCTCCCAAATTCAAAACATCTGCATACACCAAATGGAGAATAATTCCTTGTGCAAAAAAGAGAAAATGATGGTTACCAGAATTTTGTTCTATTCCCTCTCAAAATGATATCAAAGGTTGTCTCCCACAGGGTTGATACACTCAAGATTGTTTGGTAAAGTGTTAACCCTTTTACCAAATAATCCTGAGTTTTAACAACCCTGAAAGAGAAAGCTTCTGAAAACATTGTGGAAAAAGAAGAAAATGCTGGTTACAAGCATTTTCTTCTTTTTCCACAGTGTTTTCTACCCTACCAAAAACAAACTTCAATATTTTGAGTCACATTTATTTTGTCGTCTGCAAATGGTTTCAATTTGGACAAGTCTTCATTTTGTCGTTTGGTAAAAAATTAATACAGATGGTCTCTAAGGCATACTGGACTTTACACTGCTCACTGTAAAAGAAACTGTTCCCTACGATGTCTATGATCAATCAGTAACCAATAAACTTACCAGCTGTTCTAGACCGCTTCTCATCTAACTCAGCTGGCCAAGTTTCTGCCGCGTCAGAAAATTTCTGAAACAATTCTTCTAAATTCTCTCCTTCCACTTTTGCCAAACCAAAATCTGCATACTTCAAAATTCCAGGCCCATCCAGTAATATCTGTTACAATTATACAATGATTTATCATAAGGCCTGCAAAATGCGAAATGGGGCATTCGGACATTTGCATAAAGTGTCATCTCGGATCAGCCTGCGCAGTCCGCGCAGGCTAATTCGAGACGGCACTTTATGACTACATGAAATTTTGTCCTTCAGTAGACTTGCGCAAAACAGAAATTTTCCATAAGAACAGAAAGCATTGTTTCCGATCAGTCTGCGTGGACTGCACAGACTGATCTGGGACGACACTTTACACAAGTGTCCGAATGCCCCTTTTCGCATGTTGCAGGCCATAACGGATAAAGTTTAATCCTTTACAAAGTAATCTTGCTTTTGAACAACCTTGAAGAAGATGCCTTTTGAAAATGTTGTGGGAGAAGGAGAAATGATGGTACCTTTTATTCACAAAGTTCCTACCCTTTCAAAGACAAAGCCCATAATCTTTGCACATGCAGTTTGTTGTCTGTAAATGCTTTCAATTCAGTCATGTCTAAAATTTTGTCTTCTGGTAAAGGGTTAAACCAAACCCTCTCTCAAAAATCATCTGTTTGAAGAAAACATTCAGCTCATCAGTTGTTAACCGAAACAGAAAGCCTAAGTTTTGACGACCCTTATGGCCTATGGAAAAAGCTTTCGAAAACCTTTTCAGAAAAGATGCTGGTATCTACCATTTTCGCCTTACCGTATATGCTTTCTTTCCTTTTAAATGAGCCATGCTTTGTAAAAAGGAGGCTTAAAGCATCCAAAGTCCGCTCAGGCTGACATAGGTCAAAACTTTTGGCTATTAATTTTGTGAACTTTATGCATGTCCAAGAACCATATCACCTCAAGATACAGTAGATTGTTAGGCAAAATGTTTTTTATGGATCCATAATTATGTGATGACTTGCTTAGTATAATGCATCAAAGAGATGCATTAACTCTTTACCACACAATCCCGACTTTTAACAACCCCCAGAAAGAAGCCTTTTGAAAACATTGTGGGAAAAGGAGAAAATGCTGGTAACCAGCATTTTCTCCTTTTCCCACAATGTTTTCTACCCTTCCCAAACCCAATTTCAATTTTTCAGTCACATTTATTTTGTCATCTGCAAATGCTTTTAATTTGGACAGGTCTAAAATTGTCTCATGTGGTAAAGAGTTAAAGCCCCTTTTACCAAAGCATGGCTCAAATAATAATTCCATCATTTAGCCATGTTGGTATGTCGCCTCAGTGCTGCAAATGCTTTCAAAATGGACCAGTCAAAAATTTTATCATCTAGTAAAGAGCTAAACGACAGTTTTATACATGTATTCCCTACCTTTGATGGTCTCAGATCACAAAACAATATTCCAAGCGAATGGATATAATGCAAGCCAGTCACAAGATCAATTCCAAACGTACGAACTGAACTCTCGGGTAAATTCTTATCTTGAAAGATGAGGTTTTCTAAACTGCCGCCAGTACAAAGTTCCACCACCAACCATAGATGGTTACTGGTCTCATACCATTCGTAGAATTTCACAACATTGGAATGTTTAATATCATGTGTCATCCTCACCTTGAAACAGAAAATCACTGGGAATAACAATTTGCCACAAAATTGTGTGTTTCAACCACTCTGAAGAATGAGGTTTTTTTTAAAACATTATGAGAAAAAGAGAAAATGCTGGTTACCAACATTCTCCCCTTTTCCCTCAATGTTTTCTACCCTTTCAAAGGTATTAAATTTGTTGTCTGCCAATGCTTTAAATATGGACCAAAGTTTAAATTTGTCGTTTGGTAGAGAGTTAAGCAACAAACATACAAGCCAACATATTTTCATTTATTGATTGAATTTGAATCTGATGTCATTTTAAGAGCTTAGGTCATATAATGGTGGCCAACATGCAGTTATTTCCAGACACAGTAAAAATGTTCGAAAGTAAAATAAAGGAGAAATATTAGAAAGGAGGAAACGAAATGGAAATTAGCATGGAGGGATACGCAATTTAAATAACTTGTAATCTTATTCCATGTTGATTTGGAAAAAGTATTAAATTTGAATTATGAGCCCAAATTACAAAGTATAAGTAATAACATTTCATACTGGAAGTAAAAAGAAAATTAACTCCTATTGGTAAAATAACTGGTCAAAAGTACCTTAGTGCCAATTTTCACATATTTGTTTATCTCCTTACCATCACCGACCAATGAATATTTCAAACGAGTGCATGACACCCTTTATAAATTTGTATGGGATGGCCCAGCTAAAATAAAACATACAGTGCTGACCAAAGATTATGTGGTGGGGGGGTTAAGGATGATAGATATACAGAGTTTTAATACAACCATGAAATTAAAATGGATGAAGAAAATAGTTGCTAATGGTAAAAATGATTGTTACAAATTTATAACTAACATATTTGATCCAGAGAAAATTTTTAATTTTGGAACTTTATACTGCAAAAAAATTCTAGGCAAAATAAAGAATGTATTCTGGATAGATGTTTTAAAATCATTCACGGTATTCAGCTCTAAATGCAAATTTACATAATGGTCGGAAATAATGACCATGCCTGTTTTATAATGAAAACTTTACGATAGATTCTAAATATATTTACAATGCCAACTTATACAAATGTGGTATAAGATATGTAAAGATATGCTGAGCGACGAGTGTTTTAAAAATTTTAATGATATTAAAACTGTTACCAAGAACGGAATAAATTTTTTAAACTATTATAGTATTGTAAATTCAATTAAAGCTTTCCTTTTACAGCAGAATATTTCATTTCCAGTTACACATGCAATTTTGAATGAGTGCATAATCCTTCAATTAACAGTTATTTTTTTCATATAATAATTAAAAAAGACATAAACAAACACGTTTACAGTGCTCTTATGCAAAAACAATGAAACACCAACAAGTAGGAACAAATGGTCTACATTATATAATGGTTTAAACTTTGATTGGATACAAATTCATGGAAACATTTTCAAATACACATGAGATACTTACACCCAATGGTTACAAACAAGAATAGTGCATCGTATTATTTATTGCAACAAACTCCTTACTTTTTAAAATGAAGCTGATAGATACAAATTTATGTACATTCTGTGGCACAGATGCTGAAACAATTATACATTTATTCTACGAATGTAGATACACGAGACCTTTGAGAAATAGAATCACAGGAATAATAACCAATTTTGATCAAACTGTGTAAATCAACAGCTCTATTTTAATTTTGGGCTCAAGTGCACCAAATATTAAATTAGATTTACTTCTTTTGGAAATCAGAAAGTATATCTATTACTGCAGAAACAAACTAAATAAACCTTCAATAAACGGATTAAGGAACCATCTTATCACTAATTTACACATTTACAAAAGTACTAAGATGTTTGAAAAAGGAGAAAATATCATGACATTTGTAGAACATATCATTCAAAACCTCCCATGAGCCGATTAAGATAGTGAATAATTGAAGACAAAACCAAAGAAAACGCAGAAACACAATCAGTGAATAAAAAGTAGAATTACTTAAAGACAAAAAACTTTTCTTTTATTTTTTTGTCACTTTAAGCACGCAAACACACACACCCACACACATACACTTTTTCATCACAAAAAAGCTTTGTTGTCACCTTTTGACCATTAATTTGGCTGATCAATTAATATGTAATTTGGTTAAATTTGAGATTTTGAATGGTAAAATAGTAAAGGAAAAGACTTTGAAATTTGTTTATAAACATAATGATATTGTGAACCACATGTAATACTAACAAAATATTTACTAACATTGATTTGTAAGGTATGTTGGGGGATGGCCACGACCCTCACATACCGATTGACGTGTCAAATAAAGCTTAAAAAAAAAAAATAGAAAGGAGGATGTAAAATTCATTCCCAGAAGGTTACTTTTTTAAAGTATCCTTTTTCACAACATGGAAAAAATTATTGGAAAAATGATCTACCATTTGTGACCCGTCACGCAAAAAGGGACCATCTGGGAATTCCGTACATCAATTAGATGAAAACAGATCAACGATAGTGCAGGTCAATTTTAAGTTGATAGTTAAAAAATAATTGTTTAACAAGGTAGAATGACCACTTTTCATACAGAATTCGCGCAGTCTGACCACGGTTGACACTTTTCGCAGTTCCCAGAAGGTCCCTTTTTGCGTGACGGGTCACATTTGTTAGATGCTAAGCCATTGCTCCTTTTAACACCGTTCTAACACTTTTTACTTCAGAAGCTTAATGATTGATAGTTTATTTGGTGTTTAACATAGTTTTCAACATTACTTCAGTAATATCAGGTTAGTCAGTGCACCTATCCATGCTTTCCTAGAGCTTCTTTTACCAGTATTCTACACAACATTCTTTCCAAGCCACAGGCTGCTTTCTCACATAACCATCGTCAAAACAATGGTCGGCAATGAGAGAGGAATGAATCCTGTCGCAATGACTATCATCAATCCTCCGAAAGAAATTGGCAAACCGGGGATCAAACCAGCGACCACCTATTCTCAAGTCCTGAACACTACAGACTGAGCTACCAGGACTCGGCTTATTGGAAAAACAATCGACAACTTGTTACATGCCAAGCCATTGTTTCTTCTTACACCTTTTCTGACACTTTTTACAGGAGAGCCGGTGCTTGTACAATATGTATTAACTCTTCACAACATAATCCCAAGTTTTAACGACCCTGAAGGAGAAAGCTTTTGAAAACATTTGGGAAAAGAAGAAGATTCTGGTAACCAGCACTTTCTCCTTTTTCCACAATTGTTTTTTACCCTGTCAAAAACAGATATCATCATTTGCGATACATTTAATTGATCGTCTGCAAATACTTTCAACTTGGTCCGGTCCAAAATTTTATCATTTGGTAAAGTTAACCGATCAATATGAATGTCAAGTGATTGTCTTTAAGAATTTCACTGGACTTACAGTATTTGTAACTTCCGGTCGCTTGCATTTCTCAATACAGTGTATTGCAACAAAGTTAATGGTCCCTTTACGCCTTCCTTTATAAATAATGGAGTGATCTCCCCTTCCTAGTTCCTCATATAGCACAAAGTTTTCCATTGGGATTAATCTCTATCTTTTTCTTGCTGGAAAGATAAAAAACATTCAACATTTTAAATAATAGTAGGGGTTTATTTAGAATGGTAATTTAAGCTGCTTTCAACAAGACGAAATATATCATTGTGCGAAAAAGTGGCACAAGAGAAACTCTAGGATAGCATAAATAGGTGCGCTGGCCACCCTGATATAACTAAAATAATGTTGAAAATGTCATTAAAGACCCTAAAATCAATCAGTCTTTACTTATATTACAGCAACACTTTACTTTCACTTCTTTTCACATACATATCTGTTCCCTTTGTTTCAGTAGTACCAAGCTATATCTGTATGGTGTCTTGCCCAAGGAAACTCTCTCATTCTATCAACCTCTAATCTCTGAGCCACAGAGAATCTTTGCAGAGAAAAACAAGCAACTTTTCAGCTGTAGCAAAAATAAATGAGCCGTGCTCTGTGAAAAGGGGTCTTAATGCATCTGCGAAAAGTTTCGACCAGGTCAGCCTGCACAGTCCGCGCAGGCTGACCTGGGCTGAAACTTTTCGCTATTGGTCAATTTTCTGTATGTACAAGGACTAGTCTACCTCATGATTAAGTCCATTTTTAAAAGAAGTGGCTATTATGGATCCATAAGTATTGTATGGCTTGCTTGGTACTATGGATCACAGATATACATTAAGCCCCCTTTTGCCAGAGCATGGTTCATTAATCCATGAACCCTTTACTGATGAGCAAACAGTAGGAAGAGAGTTGAGCGTTCAAGTTGTGTTTGCATTTTTTTTTTTTTTGGTCACATTATTGAGAAGCAGAGCACCAGATGTAATGGGCTCAAATTTCCACATCCCAAAACATAATGAAATGCTAGGCCACATATTTGGACGTATACATGCTCATTTACCATTCAACATTTATCTATTGCAGATTTCACCTTTTGTTTTTCTTTTGCGTGTAACATCTAAATGGGTCTCATTCAGTACCATGTGGCAAATCTGATCTTTCTAAAACCAGTACATGTATTATCTTAAAATAAAAGAACTGTGGCCATGATGCTCATCCGACCTGTTCATCGCGCTTCAAAAACTGAAGAAAATTGCCTAAGAACTGTTCATTTATATTAACCAAACAGTTACTTCTAGTTATAGGAAACATTTTAGTTGAGTTTTGGTTAGTATTGGGCAATCGGTTTAAAATCACAATCGATTATCGCTCTATAATTGGAAGAGCAAACCAACTAGCTATCGATTGTACAATCGGTTTCTCCATTTAACTGAGAATGCCTTTTTAATTTTGCTTTAAATACTGTGACAATTTGTTTACATGATATTAAGTTTATAAAGATGTAAGATGTTATGTTTTGTACTCTAAAAATCAAAGGAAATACATTACCATAAAATTCTTTGTTTTATTTAATACCCTTTATTTTGGTCCTTAAGTCTTAATTCAAAAAAAAAAATTCAAACTTGTTCATTTTCAAGCATTTGCAGACGACAACCCCCCCCCCCCCCGGTCTATTACAGATCTATTATAGATCTATATTTTCATTTCATAAAACAACCAATTTGTTCACTCATCAACAGAGATTTTAGCTTCCACTAATTTTTTTATTCATAGCTTTGTGTAAATTAACTGTTTAAATTCATTAATAAAGATGAGTAGATAGTTTGAAGTGCCTCTGATCGGATGATGCCACACTGATCATAGTAGTGTCATGGGTTTTCACGTTTTTTTCGGCAATCTATTTTTCATGTCTATTAATTTTTGGAGAAGTGTTACCGCATGATTTGACATGTATTTGTCACTTAGAATAACAGGTAACTTTAAAATTTGTCATTTTGCACCTTTATTACGTTTTCATAAATGACTAGCAAGCTTGATTTCCTGTGATAAACAGAGCCACGTGTTTCCTCCGCATTTGATACTGATCGTGTTCATCAAAGCCCATATTTCTGCCGTATGCACGCCAGCTAGTGTATATGAAGCTTTAGACAATAATTTCACGCGTCAGATTGACATTTAGGAACATAATTTTGAGCGTCAAAGATGGGTCATTTCAAACTTCCAAGCGTCAAAACCCGGTGTCCAGGGTCAAATGAGAACACTGCTGAAATAGCAAGTTTTGTCAGGATAACTATGGACAAAATTTCTTGCTCATTTTCCGGCCAATTTTCGTGTTTGTAGTCCACCATGTTTAATCAAAGAGTGTGATTAATTAGTCACAAAACCAGGCACTAAAAACCGGCGGTATTTACATTTTGGGACCAAGCGAGTTCCGGAACCGACTACAATCGATTCCAGGATTTCTCAATCGATTATCGCAATCGGAAGCCAAAACCAACTGACTTTCGACTATAGTCGATCATCGGCCCACCACTAGTTTTGGTATACATGAACTTTTTCAGTTCTTTATTCATGAGCTGTTTAATGTATACTGAAAACCACGAAATCTGGGCAGGTTTTCCCATGCCCTAATTCAGCTTTGGGCACAAGATCGAAAGGTGAAATCTGTTGTTATTGTCGAATATACATGATTCAAGCAGGGATTATGGTTATACAGGCATTTAAAATTGATTGTTTGGGTTAAAAAATAATTTTGGTAATCAGAACTTTATTCTACATGAAATAAAATTGTCAATTAAGCCCTTCGAAGTTCCAAGCCAGGTTGGTCCACGGTAGACTAGACGAAACCCTGCTAATCATTAAATTGCAGCACAATAAATTAGACAGTGTAATTTCTTTTCTGTAATATTTTATCTTGCATGTCTATATGTACAATACCACAAAGATTAAGATATCATTTTAATGTTTGTTTATTTCTGACAAATTCTCTTTCTGGTACGAAAAACCATTGGACGAAATAAATGCAGGCATCATACCTTGCATTTATCCTCGTGTTAACAAATACAAAAACGTTGCTCAAGTAAAATTTGTTTACCTGTTTCCATAATGATATCAGCACTTACCGAAAATCAACAGGAAACACATCTCTTTTACCATTTTATTGAAGGTAAAGTGGCGTTGTTAATGCTTGTTTAGATATGTCAGCCATTTTGTTTCTTCTTTCAAACAGCATTGATGATTGGTCTTTGTATACGACATGTTTATTCTGCGGGGTTTTTAATGAGCACGTTTTTTTGTTTATCATTGACACCTATATAATGTAGAAGCAGTTGTTACTGTATATCTGTAATATGAATATAGACAAAGCCTAAAGGCGAGCAGCGCTACAATTCTTTTGCTACTTTGATAGAAATAAATCTAATCAAATGCCTACAAATTAAAGGGGGTAAATCTAGATCTATTTCAGATTTTTATAATCTCACTAAAGTTAAAAAATGAATTTATATTATAATTGAGCAAAAAAATGAATCGAATATTAAGAAATTCCACCCCACAAAAAAAAAGCCCTGGGGTGTTTCCTTTTTGGGCTAGATAGCCCTTTAAAATTTTTTTGGTTTCATCCTATTTGTTTGTATTAGAGTTTAACGCCATGTTTACAGCTTGGGTCATAATCATGGCAGTTGGTGTACCTACACATGGTACCTACACATGTATGTGTTTCCTGTCTGTCTCGCACCAGTACTGATACAACTTTCTTTCCAAGCTACTGACTACTTTTCTCAAAGGCATCAGATATAAGACGTGAAAAATCGCCAGAAAGAAAGTTTGCCTCAACCGGGTATCGAACCCACAACCACCAGGTCATGAGTCAGATACAGGAACGGTGACAAACCACAGAGCTACCTAGCCAGTCAGCTTTCATTTCAGAATTATGCACAGTGTGAATGGATTAAAAAAAAGTGTTTCGGCCTGTTGAAAAGACAGATATCCTAAATTTAAAAATCTTTTTGAAATAACATAAGAGGAGTTCCCACAATGTAGATCCTATTTTAGAGAATATTACATGTGTGGGTACAACAACAGTTTGCACAAAAATTCATATTCAATGCAAAGTGAAATCTACATCTACACTATCAAAAACATCAAAGCGAATTCTAACAGAGTTTGATCAGGTTTAGGCAACAATCATTATTTTGGCATCTAGATCTATATCTATAATTTAGAACAAAAAAAAAAAAAAACCTCTGTTAAAAGAAACTTAAGAAAAATCACTGCTGTAAGTTGGCCACTTTGATTTAAACAGAAAAAAAATCTAAACTCTAAACAGGGATCGTATATAATATGTAATTTACAATCCCTGCTCTAAAAGAAGATGTAATCTCGATGAGAAGAGAATTTTGTTAAAGTCTGTTCAATGAAGGATGGTCCTCGCTGGTACCGCAGTACTTAATTTCGCCGAAAATTTACTACAAGAAAGAGAATTCACATGTTTTCTTTTCCAATACTGTGATAAACTGTTGCATGTAAAGTCACAATAAATATTGCTATCAAAGCTTAAGTCGTGTTTTTCAGACAGAAATATCTAGGTCAAGCTACCATGTTGACTAAAGGTGCTCCAATAGAAATCCACTATGGTACAGCGTTAACTCTTGTAATTTGGAAAATCGTAAAAAATATAACTTTTATTTTCAGAAAATGATTTAGATCTAGGTACCGTAGTTTTTGTTTCTGGCGAGGATTCTAACGTCACAGCAGACGACCTTCACTCATCAAACATGAATTATCGGTTTTATGAGAAATAGGGGGTAATTATTATCAAAACATGAAGGAAAATTGAGCTTTATTATTGCAATTTGTGTATATTGAAAGTAGCATATCATTAATGAAGATATATCTATTATTCTAAACCAATGCGACGAAAAAAAACTTTTATGCTTTTGATTTGATGGAGTAAACAGTGGATAGATGGCGCTATGTATGCAAATTAGGTATTTTTCGGATTACCGCGGTATCATCGATGACGCTGTACCAGCGAGGACGACTATAAAAGACACCCTCATCAATCTGACCAGCCCGCATAGCTCAGTTGGTAGAGCGTAGGACTCGTGATCATGAGGGTGTGGGTTTGATTCCCACGTCTGGCCATCTAAAATTACGACTAGTCTTTCGGATGAGACGTTAAACCGAGGTCCTGTGTGACGGTGCTATACACCGAGCAAGTTAAAAAACCAGGTGTAACTTAGGATGGGTTTCGTCCTGTATCTTGCACTATCCCCTGTAACAATACTAACAGCCTTCAGGGGGCGTCGCCCATATGGGAAACCGGTGGCGACGATAAATAAACGAAAAGTCAATCAAACCGTCACTATCGTAGGTAGATCTAACAAACTCAAGAGTTTGCTCGGGTCGAGTTGACCTAGGGACGAATTAAATACAGGGCGAGTTGTTTCGCTGTCTTTTCCGAAAAAGACTTTAAAAAATATTGGTGAAAATATCCAAATGAAAAATGAACAAAGTTTTCAAACGCAAGAGCGCGAAAAAAACTTGAAAGCAAAGATCGAATGGCTCATCCGAAATGGTTCAGCTACGTTATTAATTCCCGTCATTTGTTATTTCTGTATTCTGAATTTTCCGTACCTCGGACAGCTACGGAAAAGCCCGAGTTCCTTCGTATTTGACCGCATCTCGGGAGGGTCTCGTTTGTAGACTGGAGCACTGTTTCAAATCACGTGATTGTCAAGGGTGTCAGAAAAATAGTGAACAAAACGCTCTTAGTACCAGTCTTTTATGTCATTTCCATCCGCCATATTTGAATTTGTAAAAATCAACTTGCGTCCACCACTTTTTCAAAGGCATCAGGTATGTACATTTTTGACACCATCTCTACCAATAAGCTGTCGCTTACGCGAGGCGTCGCAGAGCGACGCCTCTTGTACGCTGCTCGCTATGAAACCCAGGGTGATTATTTCCAACTTACCTGATCAATCTTTTAGGGAATAAACATTCTTTTCATGGGCTTTTGGGTAGATTAGCCTTACCATGCAAATACCAAAGCATACCAAACGTGTGAAAAAAAAAGGTGATTTCTTTAAGCAAACTATCCCTTCTGCTTCCTCAACATTTCTAAGATTGCATGAATATCAAATTTTCAGTCAAACCTGTGAGTTCAAATGAAATACTGATTAAAGAGAAAAACTAACTTTATAGATCTAGATCAGAATAACGGAAAGTGCTATCCCTAATCGTATCTTGTAACAGGATAACACAACCCATTATAAACTTTTGCTCATAAATTTCGACCAATAGCACAAAAATAAAGAAAGATGCACATATTTGTGAAAGATCTAGAAAAGGGGTAGTCTAATTACAGACAATCTTCTCAATAAAAATTCACAATCCTGAATTAATTGAATAATACTGGAAGTGATTTTCTTTTTTTTTTTCTGTTATCTTTTCCAATTTCTATAGATGTGGATGGTTCTTGGATCGTGAATGATCCAACATACATAGCTTTACTTAGAAAAAGTTATCAGCATAAATGAAATAAATTTCAAGGTCCAATGAAAGTATTCAAGTTTTGCAAAACATAACAGAAAATTTAACAGAACTGTGCATGAGTCAAATTGTTTAACTCACACGAAACTATAAGATAAGGTAAACCATGATTCTTTTTGGGGGGAAGGGGGGAGGGAAGGGGGTGCGGATTTGTATTTAGTGCAAATTTTGACAGTTCACATTCATCTTCTGCTTTCCCCTGATTTAACCCAAAATTTTTTACCACACGACAAAATTTTAGATCAATCCTAATTGAAAATATTACATATGCAGAAGACAAAAGAAATGTGGATCAAACGATGAACTTTGTCCTCGAAAGGGTAGAAAACATTGTGGGAAATGGAGAAAATGCTGGTCACCAGCATTTTCTCCTTTTCCTACCGTATTGTTAAAAGGTTACTTTGACAAACAGAAGCAATAAACCATTTTGCCATAGATCTGCATGAACCATGAAAGGAGACCCTGATAAAGAGCAATTAAAAAATTAATTACCGCCTGGCCCAAGGCTATACGGTCGTTGAAAGTTGGGATTGTTTGGTAAGGGATTAACGGTAGCACACTGGCAATCTCTTGATGTTATAACTTTGGGTCCCATAGGCCCGCAGAATAAACTTGTCAGTTTTAATCCAATGAAAATCTCCACAGCAATGAGAGAGTAAATTTATATACAAAGAGTTTAAAACAGTTCAACATTTGCAAATGTGGTTATAAACAAATATCTATTGTCCGATAAATATTCGAAAAAAAAAAGATAAAAAGTCAACCTCCGGCGGGACTCGAACCCGCAATCCCCGGCTTAGGAGGCCGGTGCCTTATCCATTGGGCCACGGAGGCGTGTAGTGTTTGTTGTTCAATTTATTATTAATTTTTAGCAATAAATTACGTGGGAGAGGGGTTCTTTGTTGAATTTTCATCTCGATAGGTTACAATGACATTATTGTGCTACCGATAATCCCATACCAAACAATCCCAACTTTCAACGATCGTATAGCCTTGGGCCAGGCGGTAATTAATCTATTAATTGCTCTTTATCAGGGTCTCCTTTCATGGTTCATGCAGATCTATGGCAAAATGGTTTATTGCTTCCGTTTGTAAAAGTAACCTTTTAACAATACGGTAGGAAATAAGTTTTCCGTCTATATTCACGCCTCAGCTTTCATAAATGTGCGATATTTCGTTAATACAGGGATCTTATATACGATCCCTGTCTAGATACAGGCATAAATCAGGCAGGTGGGTCTAGATCTACAAAGAAATTTTCCAAAAAATAATTTTCAGATAGATCTAGATCTATGACTTTGAGCAAGGGTTTCCCGAAAATCAAATAGATCTAGATCATTACTGTAGATCTACATACTCAAATTTGCTAAGTACTGCATAAAATCTTTGGTAATTGTATTTCCTATCAGTGTGTATACCGGTATAATTGTATACAGGCTACCTGCTAACAATAAATAGATCGAGTTCAAGTTATTCGTTCTTTTGAATACTAATACGTATGTACCAAAGCAAGATTCTCTTTGGGGTGGGGGAAGCGTTTACATTTGGCTTGTAACACGCGAAAAGGGGCATTCTGAATAAATTTGCGTAATTTGTCGTCTCGGATCAGCCTGCGCAGTCGGAAGTTCCTTTCGCTGTTTAGCTATACCGATCCGGGACGACACTTTACGCAAATGTCCGAATGCCTCTTTTCGCGTGTTGCAGGTCATTTAGCCTAGATACAATTATGAAGTAGGCCTTTGACGATCCTGGTTCAACGGAACCCCAATCTGTATCTGTTTATTATAGTAAGTTAAGTTCGGTTAGGACGAGCAAGCCCGGACGAACAAACCTAGGCGAACAAGCACTAGGACGAAAAATCCCGTTCCCGAATTTACCCACCCGTGATAAAATTTAACCCATCAACATTCGAAAATGGAGCGACAAAGAAGAATCTTCAAATGCGATGTGTGTGACTATTCTACAAGCACAAAGCAAAAGTTGGACACGCACACGAGAACACACACTGGCCAGAAACCATATAAACGTGATGCATGCGGTTTGGCATATAGACAGAGTGCACATTTAATCGTCCATATGAGAAAACATACAGGCGTGAAGCCGTTTAAATGTGAGATCTGTGGATATGCTTGTGATACCAACTATAAGACTGCATATACATAAGAAAGGAAAACACGGGTCAAAACAGTTTAATTGTGATACATGTGGGTTTTCATGCAACAGTGAAAAAATTTTTATAAGTCACTCGTATAAGCATTCAGACGAGAAACGTTATAAATGTGATGTTTGTGGATTTACATGTAATCAAAAAGAGCATTTACTTGCTCACCAGCGTACACATACAGGTTAAAAACCCTTTAAATGTGATTTCTGTGGTAAAGGTTTCGGACAACAAGGCCATTTGACAGTTCATAAAAGAATTCATACAGGCGAAAGGCAGTTTAAATGCTCAACTTGTGGTCGTGCATTTCATGAGAAAGGTGCATTGAAAGTACATGAACAAATACATTCTGCTGATAAACCTTTCAAATGTGATGAGTGCGATTATACAACAAGATGGAAACTATCTTTAATGACGCACAAAAAAATACATACAGATATTAAACCATACAAATGTAACAAATGTGATTATTCAGCAAAGCACAAAGCCAGTTTAACTACACATACTAGACAACATACAGGTGAAATGCCCTATGTATGTAATATTTGTGGCCATGCATTTAAACAGAGTAGTGCTTTGACCGTACATAAAAGAATTCACAGCTCCATCAAAATTTTTCGATGCGAAATTTGTGAATATTCATGCAAATTGAAAGCAACTTTACGTACCCACATGCGTATACATACAGGTGAAAAGCCATTTAAATGTAGCATATGCGAGTATGCATGTAAGCAATCAACCCATCTTACAGCTCACATGAGATCACACTCTGGTGAGAAACCTTATGAATGTGATTTTTGTGGTAGTAAATTCAGGACCAAGGCCGACTTAGTTTCCCACATAAAAGCCCATATTGGGTATACCCAGTACAAATGTGATCTATGTGATTATTCTTGTGTCCAAAAACATGCGTTGTTAGCCCACATACGGACACACATGGGTGAAAAAACATTTTATTGTGACGAATGTGGATTGGCTTTTGGGCAAAGATGTCTTCTAGTCCAACACATAAACACACATTTTGGTACAAGACCGTGAAAATGTAGATTGTGCTCTTATGCTGCGAGGGACAAAGTCAGGTTACGCAATCATGTAAATAAACACCACAAGAAAAAGGGTTGTTTATGGTCCTGAACTCTTTTAACCCTTTACCACACAAGTAAATTTTAAGCCTACCCAAATTCACAGGATTTGCAGACAACAAAGGTGGCTCAAATGATGAAACTTGCCTTTAATTGATTAGAAAACATTGTGGGAAAAAGATAAAATGCTGGTGACCAGCATTTTCTCCTTTTCCCACAATGTTTTTAAAAGCTATTATCAGGGCCCGCGCTGCCGTTCGCCATTTTCGCCAAATGCGAAAATTCTGAACAAGTGGCGAATTTTTTCTTTGACTGGCGAAAATAAGTGGCGAAAGTTTTTTTTTTATAGGCAATTTTTCAGTTTTTGTCTCAACTCATGAGACATGTGGAGAAAGGGTGAAGCAGGGAACAAGCTACAGGGCAACGTGGGCGAAGAAATCACCTTCAATGGCTCAACTTTGCCTCGTCAAGCTTGCACGGCGAAAAAACTTCGCCTTAAAAAATTCCCGACCTGGCTATATTCATGAAATATTGGCTATCTAAGACAAAGGGTGACGCCAGTTATCCTTTATCAACTTTGTAAATTTAGACAGCAGAGTGTTATGATCCATATCTGTTACTAACTCGCTAAATCCACTCCTTTATCCCACGAAAACCTGTCTTTTTTTCCACAGGTAGAGCGTCTGCTTATTGGTTTAAATGACGTCAGACGATTAGTACTGATTCTCAATACATGAATAGTCGTAAAATAAAGCAGAATTACCTCTTCTTACTGCTGTATATATTCTTTACAAATATTTTTCAATAAATTACAATGATGGATGATAAACCAAAGGATTAAAAAATCTTGAAAACAATCATTTGCCTTCCTCACATTGGCAGCTCAAGCAAAATCTGCAGTGCAGTGTTCTATTTATAGCATTCTATTTTTAGAATACACTACACCTTTTCCTTCCTATCAGCTGTTTTATTGACTGTATAGATTACATCTCTGTAAACCTTGTTAAGTTCAATTCTTTTAAATTTTACCAAGTCCTAGTTATGTTTTTGAATCAAGATTGTGGTTGGTCCTCATTACAGCCGTGAAGAAGTTTTTTCTTTTCTCATCACTCTGGACATTATTTGTAATCTGATGAGAAATGTCAGGGTTTGAAGTAATGTTTGACTCTGCATCAATGGGGTCATAAATTACAAGGCAATCAAAACCCAATGGTCAGATGATGTTTTTTTGAGTCAACAAGTAGATAAAAATCCTTCTCATTTTTTTCTTTGATAAGCAAATCATATCCAAAAGTGATAGTAAGATTCAACTGTTTTTCACTCAACGCAGGCATACAGAAATTCTTTCATAACATACTATAATTTCTCCTGTAAAGTTCATGGAAGAAATACTATCTACTTGCAGCACAAGTCTGCTTCTAGATTCAAACAGAATTTAACTACATTGCGTTTTCACCATGTTTTTTTTTTTGTTTTATCAACCCACACAATGCCAACTTTTTAACAACCTCAATAAAGGAGACTTATGAAAACATTGTCAGAAAAGAAAAAAAATGCTGGTAACCAGCATTTTCTCCTTTTCAAATAATGTTTTCTATCCTATCACAGACAATCTTCCACTATTTCGGCAACATTTAAAATTGATGTCTGTATATGCTTTGGGTTTGGATGTGTCTAAAATTGTGTCATGTGCTAAAGGATTAAATTCCATGTTTGTACAAATGAATTAAAATTGAAAAAAAAAACCTTGTTTTCTGTGTCTGATACCTGAACGGAATAAAGGGGGATAAATGGTGGTAAAAAGGAAAGTAGCGAAAAAGTAGAAAGAAATGGCTCATAAATTAAGAAAAGTGGCGAAAGAAATGGTAATAAATTAGGGAAAGTGGCGAAAAAAATGGCTCATAAATGAAAAAAGTGGCGAAAAGTTTTTTAAATTGGCGAAAATAGTGGCGAAAGAAAAAAAAAGCCAGAGCAGGCCCTGTATTATGGTAAAAGGTGAAAATACCAGACAACTATAAGATAGACTTATCCGAGTTGAAAGCATTTCCAATGACAAATATGGTTCAAATGATTGGATTTGTTTCTGAAAAGTTAGAAAACATTGTTGGAAAAGGAGAAAATGCTGGATACCAGCATTTTATCCTTCTCCCACAATGTTTCAAGAGTCTAATTTTCCAGGGTGGTTAGGATTTTTTGGTAATGGGTTAAATTGCTTGTTTGGACCGTTGTTTAACAATTGACCATTCGAAATCGAAGTAACAATCATTGTAAAACTCTAAATTTAGAAAGTAACACAAGTTCTGATTGGCTAAACCCTTTGGTTTAGCCAATCAGAAAGTGTGTTGCTTTTGAAATTCAGAAGTCTTGAGACTAAAATTGCTTTTTAGGTTGATTGATGAATACAGTACCTGATATTTCACTGTCTAACTCTTTACCCTGCAATCCTGAATTTTAACAATCTTGATAAAGAAAGGCTTTTGAAAACTTTGTATAAGCTTTTTACAATCCTTTCTTGTGAAAAATAGGAATCAAGCTATAGCATGGAATGCTGGAATATTAAATGTTTATCTTGGCACCAAACAACAAGGTTATTGACTTGTATAAATTGAAAGCACCCGTAGACGACAAAATAAGCGTGACTAAACAAATGAAATTTGTTTTTAAAAGGTTAGAAAATATCTTCAGAAAAGGAGAAAATGCTTGCTACTAGCATTTTCTCCTTTTTCCACAATGTTTTTATAAACCGTTTTCTTGAGGGTCTTTAAAACTAAGGATTGTTTTGTAAATGTTAAGGCAGGCAATGATTTTACATTCATAGCCTCTTATCTACCCCTAGTATGTTTAGGGGAAAAAAGCTGAATTAATGGCTTACCAGTATGACATAGGTTTTCACTTAAATTTCACTAGAATTTCCTTGAGCAAAACACTTCATAGTCCCAGCTTATTGAAATCCAGGACATGCATGAATAAGCGACCCTGTGGTATGACTGAAATAATGTTGAAAGCGGTAGAAAACATCAGGTAGGGTTGCAACTTTTCCTCCTTTCAGATGATTTCGTCCCTCTTGAAGCTAAAACTGAAAGTTAAAAACTTTCCCAGCTCGTAAGATCTGCTCAGAAAAGGTGTATTCACTGAGGGGTGTATGTAGCCTGGGTCAAGGGAGTAGTAATCTTTCAGTCTGTCCTTATTATGGTCTCCCTTCACGGTTCATACGGATCTGTGGCAAAGCGGTTCATTGTTTCCGTAATTATTACCCTCATGATTGATAAAGTAATGTCCGATTATATAAAAGGAAAAAATGATCAGGCTATGGTGTATGGGGTAAGGGCATTTTCCTCCCTTCTCACATCTTGTTAGTCACGCCCCCAATCAGTCTAGTTCTGGTTATGAAATTGTTGTGAGAGGTGTCAGATAAATGTATTGATTAAAGAGTCAGGAAACATCAACATGTGAACTGCTTTTAATAGATTATTTTTTTTATAGATGACTCAAACAATATTCGTAAGATCTGAACATCGTGTTTGTCATAGACATAAATATGAGCTGTGATCTGGCAAAAGAGGGTCTAATGCAAGTCTGTGATGCATGGTACCAAGCAAGTCATTATATAAGCCATGCTGTGTGAAAAGGAGGCTTAATGCATCTGCAAAAAGTTTCGACCCAGGTCAGCCTGCGCAGTTCGCGCAGGCTGACCTGGGTTGAAACTTTTCACTACATGTCAATTTTCTGTATGTTAAAGGACCTGTCTACCTCGTGATTAAGTCGGTTGTTAAAAAAAGTGGCTGGTGTGGATCCATAAGAATATGATGGCTTGTTTGGTTTGATGGATTACGGAGATGCATTAAGCCCCCTTTTGCCAGAGCATGGTTCAATATATTTATGGATTCATAAAATCCATTTTGTCTAACTACCAACTGAAACACGAGGGACAGAGGTAGACTGGTCCTTTGGCATGCAGACGAATAACCAATAGCGAAAGGTTTCGACCCATGTCAGTCTGCGCAGACTGAGTCAATACTTTCTGCAAATGCATTTAACCTCCTTTATACAGTGTATGGCTCATATACATACATGTACATGTTGGGAATAACATAAGAGTTCCCTGCTCCATCTCAATAGCTGTTTGACCCAGGACCCTGAAACTTTATACAATTGTTGGTCATGACCCAAGGAGGTTCCCTATTGTTTTTGGGTCACTTGGGTCAAAGGTCAAGGTCACCGTTGATCTTCTTTTTGAAAATCATCCCTGTTCTCTACACTGGTTGCTAAGGAAACAAAAGTTATGAAAGGTACCACAATGGTTAAAAGAAACTTTTTACAGTTAGGGCCATAGCTAGAGGCTAGCCCCAAAAAAGTATACGCAAAAGTAATACTGACAGTATTATCCAATGTGCGAAGTGCAGAAAGGGGTGGGGGAGTGGGGATGTCCTTGGGGGGTCTGGAGGACTTCCCCCAGAAAATCTTGGAAATGTAGAAGCTCTTTGGTGACCTCTGGTAATTTCTTTTGGCAAAATTGCCCACTTTTTCTTCTCTTCCTTTTTTCAAAGTGTAAGCAACAGTTACTACGTTTTTGCGCACAGGCTTCTATGCCCCTGACAGTGATGGGTACATACGGAAAATTATGCTGTAGTGACTTTCCTGATGCATGTATTTCATTCGAGCCACGTGAAAAAATTTGATATCGCACAAGACTGAAGGTCGAGCAAGATGTCAACATTTTCGTGCGTGGCGAGAAGCAAATACAAGCGCCAGGAAAGTTACTATAGCATAATATTCCTTTTATTATATACCTACACCTTTCAAAGAAAAAAAAAACAAGAGGGCCATCAGTCGCTCACCTGAGTCTTATGACCGAACATGACCCATTTTCAATCTCTTTTGAGATATCATGACAAACAATCTACTATGCTTTCATAATTATTTGACTGAAAATGCCTCTAGCATGTACACAAGCTTTTTTTAGAATTTCTCTCAGTGACCTACTTTTTAGCCAACCATAGCCAATTTTCCCATTGTAGATATTATCAAAACAAGACTGAAAATGTGGCCTCTAGATAGTACACAAGGTTTTTCTAAGATTTGACCTAATGACCTAGTTTTTGATCCGACATGACCCATTTTGGAACTCGACCGAGATATCATCAAGACGAACATTCTGACCAACATTCAAGAGTTTTGGACTAAAAATGTGGCCTCTAGAGCGTTCACAAGGTTTTTCTAAGATTTGACCTAGTGACCTAGTTTTTGATCCTACCTGACCCATTTTCGAACTCGTCCGAGATATCATCAAGACAAACATTCTGACCAAGTTTCATGAGTATCTGACTGAAAATGTGGCCTCTAGAGTGTACACAAGGTTTTTCTAAGATTTGACCTAGTGACTTAGTTTTTGACCCAAAATGGCCCATTTTCAGAATCATCCAAGATTTTATCAAGATAAACATTCTGACCAACTTTCATGAGTATCTGACTGAAAATGTGGCCTCTAGAGCGTACACAAGCTTTTTCTAAGATTTGACCTTGTGACCTAGTTTTTGACCCTATATGACCCATTTTCGAAGTTATCTGAGATATCATCAAGATAAACATTCTGACCAACTTTCAAGAGTTTTGGACTGAAAATGTGGCTGCTAGAGCGTACACAAGGTTTTTCTAAGATTTGACCTATTTTCAAACTTGTCCGAGATATTATCAAGACAAACATTTTGACCAAGTTGCATGAGTATCGGACTGAAAATGTAGCCTCTAGAGCGTACACAAGGTAAAAGTTGACGACGAACAACGGACGACGGACACAGCACGATCACAAAAGCGCACCATGAGCACTTCATGCTCAGGTGAGCTAAATAATGCAATTGTTGACATTTTATTCGAAAACGGTAAGCAAAATATAACAAATAATAGTATAGTAGCCCGTAACTTCATCTTTATAAATGGTGGATGAATACTACAGCGTAAAATTTTGACCAGTCAAATTGCAAATGAATACGTACATATTCCGCTCGTGAGTTACGTCATCATACCATATTTGGAACCGTATTTCACAGTGTGTAGGTATGGATTTTTTTTTTTCTTTTTCTGTCCTGTGTGATATTTTATCCGCGTGCAATGCATGTATTTTCTCTGGAAAACTTTCAGGTATATAATGAAGTTTTTTATGTATAATAGAGGGCCAGTCGTATATTGTTTAATCAGTTTTTGGATTTACCCTTTACCACACAATCCAAGGATTAAACAAACCTCAGGAAGAGAGCTTTCAAAAACATTGTGAGTAAAGGAGAAAATGCTATTAACTCTTTACCAAACAAGCCGGTTTTCACATCCCTGGGAAGGAAAGCTTTTGAAAACCTCGTGGGAAAAGGAGAAAATGCTGGTAACCAGCATTTTCTCCTTTTTCCACAAGGTTTTCTACCCTTTCAGAGACAAATTTCCTAAATCGAGACACTTTTAATTTGTCGTCTGCAAATGCTTTCAATATGGACAGTCTAACATTTTGTCGTTTGGAAAAGAGTTAACTAGCATTTTCTCCTTTTCCCACCATGTTTTCTTCCTTTCCAGAGACAAATCACATCTGTTTGATAAAACTGAATTTGTCGTCTGCAAAAGCTTTCAGTTTGGATGAAGCGATAATTTTGTCCTCTGGTAAAGAGTTGACTGAACTTTTTACCTGACAACAAAATTTTAGACTTGTCCAAATTGAAGTCGTTTGCAGACAACAAATAAATTGTGAGTAAAATCGTAGGATTTTCTTTGGAAAAGGTGGAAGACATTGTTGGAAAAGGAGAAAATGCTGGCTACCAGCATTTCTAATTTTTCCACAACGTTTTCAAAAGAAGTTTACATTGTTACAACCTCTGTTTGAGTGATAAAGGCTTAAATCAAAGTTACCGTGGTGGGTTAAGTTTTACAGGTATATATATATGTTTTTTAACCCTTTACCACACAACAAAACTATAGACTTTTCCAAATTGAAAGGATTTGAAGACAACAAATTCAGTCTGCTTCAAATGATTTCTGTTTGTGAAGTGAAAGAAAACGTTTCGGGAAAAGGAGAAAATGCTGGTTACCAGCATTTTCTCCTTTTCCCACAATGTTTTCAAATGTCCTTTCTCCCAGGGTCGTTAAATTTCAGGATTCTGTGGTAAAGGGTTAAGTAATAGACAGACATCACAATTTTTTTAAATCAGTATTTAAGATTATCAAGAAATAATCACTTTTTTTTTTTAAACACAATGTTATAAAGAAGTCTATTATAGTAATGCTATCTATTTTATAATAAAAAACATTATTTTTACAATAAAGTCTTGGTCAGTTTACGAAGAGCACCATAGGTCATTTCTGGATTTGCAACAATGTTATCTTCATTCTCTACATCTTCAACTTTCTTTAGACTTATTGTTTGCTGTGTTTTTTTTTTTCCAATATTATTTGTATCGCAGCAGCCAGTGCTCCTATGCATGCTGTCTGGGGGTTTCTTTTACCAGTGCTACACACAATTTACTTCCCAAGCCTTTAGCTGCTTTCCCATCTTAAAAAACAACGATCTGCGGTGAGAGAGGAATGAATCCTGTTGTGATGATTATCATCAATCCTTGGGAAGAAATTAAGTAAGCCGGGTATTTGAACTAGCGATCCCCTGTTTTCAAGTCCTGTACACTACAAATTTTGCTACCAAGGCTCAATGTGATTGTCTTTACACTTTTTACATTACCTAAAATGCTAGTACTAGACAATACAGACGACTTCTCACTCTTTTAATCTCACAGTAGCCAACTCTCTTGACTCTTTGCCACACAACAAAAATATAGACTTGCAAAAATTGAAAGCATTTGCAGACGGCAAAAGGAGAAATATCTTGTAACTGAAAAGGCAAAGTTGTTGCAAACTAGAGCTGTCACTGAATGTGACTTAATACCCCCGCCAGCGCTTTGACAGAAACAGGCAATTTAACAAAAAATTTTCTAAGTTCAAGGGGAGATTACCCTTGAATCATAGGGAGTAGATGATTGAAGACTGCGTCTTGCACAACTTCAGTATACGATCAATGTATCAATAAACTTTCAATACAATAGCAGCAAAACTGTAGGAGGAGTTCTTGACACAAAATTACTAGTATTTTGTACACAGACACACACACGGACGGATGGACGGACAGACAGGCTGATTCCGGTATACCCCCGAAAACATTCGTTTTGCGGGGGTATAAAGATAATCAGCTAAGATTGTTTTAAAGTGGCCACATCAGAGCCCTAGAATTTGGACGAGCCTAAAATTTTGTCACATGGTAATAAGTTAACCCTTTACCACACAATCCCCACTTTTAACGACCCTGAGAAAGAAGCCTTTTGAAAACATAAAGGGAAAAGGAGGAAATGCTGGTTACCAGCATTTTCTCCTTTTCCCACCATGTTTTCTACCCTATTAAGGACACATATGGTCATTTGGGCCGCCTTTAATTTATTGTCTGCAAACGCTTTTGATTTGGAGCCGTCTAAAATTTTGTTGTTTGGTAAAGAGTGAAAAAGGTAAGCATACTGTCCAAATTGAAAGTATATGAAGACAACAAAAGAAAAGTAGCTTAAATGCTGTTACTTGTTTTTAAAAGGGGAGAAAACATTGTGGGAAAAGGAGAAAATGCTGGTTACCAGCATTTTCTCCTTTTCCCACAATGTTTTCAAAAGCTTTTTTTATCAGGGTTGCTAAAACACAGGCTTGTTTGGTGAAGGATTAACTTGAGCTTCCATAGGTTTTCCATTCAAAACATTAATTATGTTCATTGCACAAAGCTCAGCCATTGCACTACGGGACTGAAGTGTGGCACTGCCTATATGTGGAAGAACAACACAATTATCCAGACTCAACAACGGATGGTCTGTCGGCAAAGGTTCGGGACTAGTTACATCAAGACCTGCTGCTGCTATTTTTCCAGATTTCAAAGCCTCGTACAAATCGTCTTGATTGACAAGTCCACCACGACTAGTATTTATAAGAATAGCATTTGACTTCATTTTGCTGAATGCGACCGAATTCATCACACCAGTGTTCTCTTTTGTTAGTGTACAGCAGCAGACTACAAAATCTGATTCTGCCAAAAGCTTGTCGAGAGATGCAAACTCAGCTGAAACT
The DNA here is from genome assembly GCA_946811185.2 of Hippopus hippopus. NCBI lineage: Eukaryota > Metazoa > Mollusca > Bivalvia > Cardiida > Cardiidae > Hippopus > Hippopus hippopus. The sequence continues at coordinate 8,145,617 of OX328112.1, forward strand.
TCACCAGCATACTCCTTCTCCCTCCTGTCTGCGTAAAGTATTTTTGCCACGCCAAATGGACGTAATCTTTGTGCCACAGCAAAACCAATTCTTCCGAAACCTGAAAGATAAAAGCATAAGATGAGGTGAATACATACTCTGATCTTTGTCCTTGTGGGAGAGAGCAATACAATAACTGTAAAACTGGAAAAGTTTGTGTAGTGGAAATCTTCGCGATTTTCCCATTTATTGAAAAAAATCTCGAAGATATCCATCACAGTAAATTTACGCTACATTAAGGTATACTTTATTAAGACACCCTTCATGTGGGAGCAATTGACTGGGACCCTTGTCAACATCAATGAGTGCCTTTTTTCATCAAAGTTGACTAGAAAACCAGACTAATGGTGGTTAATGTCAGGAGCAGGATGATTCTTACGCTGTGTATTTCACATGAAAGATTGTCTATTGCAGTTTTCCCAGAATTAAAGTAAGCAAAAGGTCAGTATTTGATAATTTGTGAAATTTTAGACCTGCAATAAAAACCACTTTACAGTATTACCCCCTTACCAAACAACCTCAAATTTTGACAACCTTAACGAAAAAGGCTTTGGAAAACATTGCTGTTAACCAGGATTTTCTCCTTATCCCACAATGTTTTCTACTCTATGATAGACAGATGTTATATTTTGAGTTTGATTTGATATGTGTAGATCAGTAAATGCTATCAATTTGGACAAGTCAAAAATTCCTCCTTTGGCAAAGGGTAAACATAAAGAATCTATCAGCTCTTTAACCCTTCAGCATACAACCCGAAGTTTCAACAACCCTTGAAAAGAAACCTTTTTTAAAACATTGCTGGAAAGGAAAAAAATTGCTGGTTATCAGCTTTTTTCTCTTTTTCTCCTTTTCCCATAATGTTTTCTACCCTGTCAAAGACAAATCTAATCATTTGAGCATATCTGATATGTCATCCACAAATGCTTTCAAAATAGACGAGTCCTAAATTTTGCCATGTGGTACAGGGTTATGAGAAACCAATCGTGGTTCAAATGATGAAAATTGTCTTTGAAAGGGTAGAAAACATTGTAGTATAAATGGGAAACTTTTTCCAACAATGTTTTAAAAAGCTGCTTCTCCTGGAAATTTGATATTATGTTGTTTAAAACCTTTAGAAGAAATTTACTCTTTGACTGCCAATGTCACCTTGGACAGTTTTTGCAGATGGTGTAGATCAAGATCAGACTGCACATTTTGAGACAGTTTTTAACTGAATATGGATTTGATTAAGTGTATTGGTCTAGTCATTAACCCTGTGTTCAACAATGTTCCTGTTATGCCACTACAGCCATGGCACCTATCCATGCAAGATTAGACTAATATCTGCACAGTCTAGTCTTGATTCATACGGTCTATACAAATAACTGATTTCTTACCTGTAATACCAACAAGAGATCTATCAAGACCATGACAACACATCTACAAAGTTTTCTAAGATCAAATAGCATGCTCTGTGCAGCCTAATCTTGATCTACACTGTCCACACATACAACTTAAAACTTACCTGTAATACCCACAGAAAATCTATCAAGACCATGACCACACAACCATAAAGACTTAGAAGATCAGACTGCATGCTCTGAGTAGCCTAATCTTTGTCTACTCTGTCCTTGCAAGCAATAAGGTCTTATCTACAACCAAATAGCTTATAAAGACCTTGTGTACAATCCATAAATGTTTTTTAAGATCAGACTGCATGATCTATTCAGTTTCACTCTATATTAGACGACAAAATGTTGGCCTCGTCCAAATTGAAAGCATTTGCAGACGACAAATTAATTGTGACTCAAAATATGAAATTTGTCTTTCACAGAGACCCTGCCCACACATCAATACACACAAGCAACTAAAATCTTACCTATAATACCAACAGTAGATCTATCAAGATCTTAACCACACATCCATACACACAAGCAACTCAAGTCTTACCTATAATACCAAAAGTAGATCGATCAAGATCTTGACAACACATCAATAGATACAAGCATTAAAGTCTTACCTATAATACCAACAGTAGATATGTCAAGACCTTGCCACCCACACAACATACAAACCAGCAACTAAACTCATACTATAAAACCAACAGTAGATCTATCAAAACCTTGCCCACACATCCATACACACAAGCAACTCAAATGTTACCTATAATATCAACAGTAGATCTATCAAAACCTTTTTGACCACACGTACACACAAGCAACTAAAGTCTTGTATAATACCAACAGTAGACCTATCAAGACCTTGCACATACAAACATACACACAAGCAACTAAAGTCTTTCCTATAATACCACCCGTAGATCTATCAAGACCTTGACTACACATCCATACACACACGTAACTAACACTTACCTATAGTACCAACAGTAGATCTATCAAGACCTTGCCTGCACATCCATACACACAAGCAACTAAACACTTACCTATAACACAGACAGTAGATCTTTCAAGACCTTGACCATACAGTCATACACACAAATAAACAACTCAAGTCTTACTTATTGTACCTGCAGTAGATCTATCAAGACCTTGACCACACATCCATACATGCAAGCAACTAAAGCCTTACCTATAATACCAACAGTAGATCTATCAAGACCTTACCCACACATCCATACATGCAAGCAACTTAAATCTTACCTATAATACCAACAGTAGATCTATCAAGACCTTGTCCACACATCCATAAAGGTTTCCAGGCACCCCAGCTTCCATTCTTCACTGCA